>OX467084.1:32102212-32727212 GCA_950106755.1 Climacium dendroides | reverse complement strand
TTGAAATGATTTAGGGTGTGTAAGGGCTCCCCATACACAACACATCTAATTCCTAGTACCAATCTTTCAATATGCATACTACATTGGTTTGAGATGATTTAAGGTGTGTAGGAGCTCCCTATACAACACATCTAGTTCCCAGTACCGATCTTTCAATGTGCATACTACATGGGCCTTTGAGAAGATCATAAAAAAGTCACTATTGGGCATTAGCTGCCATCACTACAAGAGAAACGCGTCCTAATTGACAAAAATCAGCCCGTCCTAATCTACAGAAAATTGACATATTTTTGTCAATTAGGACAAAAAACTGTCCGAATTGACAGAAAATTGTCCAAATTGACAAAAGTCTGTGAATTTTCTGTAGATTAGGACGGGCTGATTTTTGTCAATTAGGACGAGTTTCTGTCATTTTGGACAGATTTTCTTGTAGTGCATGGTCCTTGTCCACTCTATCATAGCATATGTGGTGGGGAAGTGTGAGCCCCCAATTTGTCAGTTAGGTTTCATAGTTTGTTTTAATTTTACATTTTAGTTATATTTTATACGTCAAAATCCCCCCAAAAAGTGTTACTCCAAAATAGGTGTTGTATATACCAAAGTAGTATTTGGTCTACAATAGAGCAAAATACTTAAAACACCTCCAAATCATGCATGTATATATAGAGAGAAAGGTTAGAAACCAAAAATAGCAACAATCTAGAATATTTTGTAAATATCCATTCAAATGTCTAATCCTCCCTTGTACATGGCAATCCATGGCTAAAATAGTTTGATGAAACCCCAATAGGATTCATTAATTATTTCATGTGGATAGATTTGAGTTTCTTGGTTGTTTTTGAGAAAATTAGAACCCCAAGTTATTAGCCTCTAAGTTTAAAAACTCAAGACGTACTAGAAGAAAGAATCTACATTGGAAATAGAGTGTTTTAAGGTTAAAATCATGCTATAAATCCAACAACACAATTGACTTGCCAAGATCCCTCCTTATATGAAAGAATCTCTACAAATCTATAATTAAAAAAATAGCGAGATTTCAATCCCTTTTTTGAATGTGTAGAATAAGGATATGAACTTCCACATCTTTAGAAGGATTATATGAAATGTCCTATAAAAATGTCTAACTAGCAAAAGATCCTTTTTTGAATAGTCAACTGCTTAAACCAACACTTTAAGAAAAATTATATCTGTTGAGATGCGCAAAATCAAATATGCAGACGTTCTTGGTGATGTTTAGTATGCATGTCAACTGAGATGTCTAAGAAATTTCATCAAGATTGATAGGACAAAAACATCCAAAATCTCAAATAACAAGCCTTGATGTAGAGATATTTTAAAGCTAAAGTCCTCCAAAACATAGTTTTTGAGGATGCTCAAATCTTGTCATGTTATTGCCACCTTAGCACTACATAAGCACCACGCAGGTAAGAAAAGACATGTGGGAAATTTTTTATTTGGCCCATCTATGACATGAAACCTAACGTGGTTGCAAGAAAAGTGATGTGGTATCTAACAAAGATGTTGTAGCATGCTGTGTAAACACATTTTTAAGACACACTTAAGCAGATATGGCAGAGTTGGAGCAGAGTTCCTCGTTCTTAATACCCTGAATATAGTGCATTCTATTCTAAATCTAAATAGAATGAAGGAAGCTATTTAATATAATTTGTGCATACTATATCCATAGGGCAAGGTCAATGTAAAATAATTATTTAAACATAAATAAAAAAGTGAATTAGATAAATTGTTAAATTTAGCAAGAATTAAATGACTAAGTTGTTGTAAATAAAAAAATGTCTGGCATTAGCCAAAAAGTCCAAGATAAATTCTAAAGACCATCTGACTACCATCAAGAGAATTTATGATGATAAAATAAAGGAATTATTTCATTGACAATTAGTGAGAATGAAGGATGGAGAGGTCATTTTTATAATGAAATCCATTGTTTGTTATGAATCTTCAAAGAATATGAAATAATTTAAAAATGAGAGCTTAACCATTGGAGATAAAGACATTGGGATGTTGTTTTAGAAATTCTACTTTGAATACAATCTTTGATTTACATATTTCAAATGGGTTGTTTCTTCCTACCACCCCACTTGTATAAAAAGCTTCTTTTTTCATCCATAGTATACATTTATTCATTTCCCTTTTTTGCAAAGCATACCAAATGGTTGTCCTTCCCTTGTGTTTCTCACGTCTAGTCAATGTTTTACTACACCATACAATAATTTTACAAACTTATCCATAGTCAAAATGAATTTGCATGTTGATGTGGTAGTACTATGTGTTTTGGGACATTCCAAAAAACATCATTGTGTTTGTATTCATGCCAAATAAAACATCAACATCAATGATGGCATTAATTTGTTTTTACAGTAATCTCACAACATCTACAAGAATTTACATTTTAGGACCATCTTCGTTCAAACATCTTAATGTTATATAAAGCATCCATGTCCATGATCAAACATCCAAAAAACACACAAGGTTCTTATAATGCAACAATGGAAAATTCTTAGAAATTATCAAACATTCCGACACCAATAAGAATCCAAACCGTTAATTACCTCAAATTTAGGTAAAATCTAAATTAATTTGATACAATGATTGATATACCAGTATAAATCTTCTAGACACTCCAAGCACGTCAAAATATTTGAAAAGTTCAAATTCTATCATTTAGAATTTTTAGAATTTATTATTTAGATGATTTACAACTTTTATGGGTTTGAATGACCTAGAAAAAGGAATTGAAGTTTGAGATTCTCATTTGGATCTTCAAAATGCCAACAGCTTAATCCAACAATAAATTTGACTTACTTTATAATAATTAGTGGTTAGTTCTAGAATTTTCACTAGGTAAGAGATGGGAGCACTTGGAAAAAGTATTTAAGGGCACTGTTTTTCCTCTCAAACCACCCCTTTTATTGTTTTCAAGTTGCTTGTTTCCATTTCTTAGTGGACTTTTTGGTCTTTTGGCCAAACTTGCCAATTAGTGGGTGTTTTTGAGCAATTCTTGCTTCATTGTTGTTGTTCTTGAAGTTTGTTTTGAAGGACATCAAAGTCCCTTCAAACCTTACATTTTCTTTGTAATTCAAGTGATGTTTTGTTGTACTAATTATCCTTTTTATTGATCATTGAACACTATACCAACACCTAGGAGAATCCTCACCAAATTCTAGCAATGCTGTTAATTAGTTGGGAATCTCTAGTATTGTCACCTTGTTTTTGTTGTTAATTTTGCACAAGTTCTTGGTGGAAATTCCATTCATTTGAGAAATCCCCTAGATCTTTTGATGGATGAAATTTGTAGTGTTCAACTACGTGTCTAATATGTTAAAATGGTATAATTTTAAAATTCCATTGATGACCTTTTAGGTGAGTGTTATTTTGTCTATAGCTTTTCATCTAATGTACATGCATTTTATGTATCTTTGCATCCACAATGTGTTTGGTTTTCGTTGCTTGGATATAGGATCCATTTCTAATCATAGTCATTTAAAGTCCACGAGGCCACCTTTTGTGTGTCTTTTCATCCCAATGCATTAGATCTCTAACCCTTTGAACTATGTTCCTTCATTTAAGATACATTTGTTCATAACTCAAGGAATTCACTATATTAAAATAGTATTTTAGTATGGGTGAATAATTAGCCAACATGTTAATTAGGATGCCCAATCTAACAACTCCACCATTGCACCTACAGTGCCACAATTACAATTAGTATTGATTAGTATATCCTTGTGATAAATTTTTTTAGAACATACTAAATAACCATTTTGGTGTAGAGTTCACTTATAAAACTTTGTGAAATCAATGCCTCACAACAATGGTTCAAACAAATAACTTCTTCATCATCTAAAATTATGCTCAAAATTCATATAAGATAACCTTCCTTTTATGATCAAAGGATTCAAGTATGGCATAAGATTAATTATTTATAAAAATTGACTCATATGGTAGCCATTCCATTCACCAAGCTTTCACCTTCACCATACACTAATTCTTTAGTTCTAAGAATTTGCAATTGAAATGAATTATGCTTGGTGAAGAGTTCAAAATGAAATGTGTTTGGTCATTGACATATATCCTTATTAAGATAACTGCACCTAATGGTGACCCCTTTGTAAAAACGACCCCTACAGATTCTTGCTTAAAATGTACTCCTACTATTCATAAGAGTCTAGAGTCAATTTAAAAAACACCCATTCTTAGTACTTCAAAAATTTGTAGTTTACTCGTTCAATTTTCAGCAAATGCATAAGAAAAAATTTAGGAACTTCCAACAAGATCCAAAAAAAATTTAGGAAAATAAAAAAGAGGAGCAATACTAAGTTGCTTATGTGGACGCATTTAGGTGTCGTTACCATATTCATTAGGCAAATGCCAAATGCTAGGGTGAAATAGAGAGCACCAGGGGGCCTTTTAGGGGGCACCAAACGCCTGTTTAGCTGATCATCTTCCCTAGTTCATTTGTTGCTGCTGCTCTGCCTTCTCTGCGTTGCTCTTTTTCTCTGTCGCCTGGGCTGCCAGTTCCGCCATAGCCAGCCAGACCCTCCGTGCTCACTTGCTCGCTCGCTCTCGCGCTTGTTCTTGCCTCTCCTGCTGCCTCGTTTCCTGCTGCTCGCTTTCTTCCTTGCTTTGCCGCATCGCTGGTTTCCGCGCTTGCTTGCCTCGCCAATTGCTTCGCGTGCTGCATTGCTGCCCGCTGCGCTTTCTCCTCCGTCCGTAAGTTCTCATCGCCCTCGTGGATCCCGTTGGCATTGATACTCTGGTTCGTTTCTGGGAGCGCGGTCGCCACGTCCGGCATTTCCTTCGTGTTTTTGGTGTCGGCGTGTTCTTGACGTGCGCGGGACGGAAATGCTCTTCGTCGCCGTCGCCGTGTTTTGCGACGTGCGCGCGCTGGAATGGCGTGATAGTGTCGGTCGAGTAGAGAGAGAGAGAGAGAGCTGTGGATGGATGGAGTCAGGGATGGAGTGTGTGGCGATGCGGATCCATTTATTAATTGCTTGTGGCCTAAGCAAGGGTGTCGAGGTGTCGAGGTTTTGTGTAGGTTGAGGCGCTTGTGGTTTCAGTGGCTTCGTGTGATGGCGCGGAAGCTTCTGACATCACATTTGGTTTAGAGTTGCTGTTCAGGTTTTTGGTTTGCTAATAGCCTCCGAGTTAGGCTGAATTGTCGATTTACTTATTCGCACGGCTATTGTGTTAGTTTCGCTGTGATAGTAGCCGTTTTTCTAGTCTAAACGTTTGGTCTAAAGAATTCTCGGTTTTATGCATATCACGTTAGGGTTAGAGTTTGGAATGTCTGTTCAGGCTAGGGTTAGTGCGCTACTGAAATGGGAGTTAGCTTTTGCCGTCATCGTCTTCAAATCCCCGAGCATATTGTCTCTGTTGCAATCACGGGCTTGGATTACTTACTTATCTGTCGGCGATCGCTCGTCTGCCGTCGCGGCAATTTCAGAGACAATGTTCAGGACTCTTTTCTTTTTGATCATCCTTACGCATCGTCTTTGCAATTTTGATGTTCTCCGTCTGATAAAATTCTCTCAACATTTTCACTTCATGTAGGTTTAGGGGGCTTTGTTCTCAACGTTTTCATGTTTGCGATGTCGAAAATCAGGAAGTGCGAATATCTTTATCCTCAGTTCATAATGTTGGTGGCTCTGTACCTGACCGACAATCCTCAACTCGTCACTAGGGTTTTCTGGACTAATCTTCTAATGTCACGTGAACTAGAGTTCAAGAATCGTGAATCGGTAGTGGGTTTACGGATCCTGACAAGTGGGAACTCGTAATTGTTGATTGTGACAGGGCATTGTAGCTTCGTGTCGATCAAACTCCTATCCAATCCCAGGTGGTTGCGTGTTTCGGGACTTGAATACAATCCTCTTCGTCTTTCCTTCACATGCATGGGCTAGCCATCGGGTTGACGCCCTTACATGGGAGGAGATAGCGACGTTGGGCAACCCCCCTTGAAGCGACAGAAGCTGTCAAAATCTAGTCATAGAACTCCCCTGGAGGGGTCTCGGACAGGTCTGGTAGCCACGGGGTCCGCCGCCCTAATGGCCAGAAGTATTCCTTCCAATGATGGCGAAACGGTGGGATCTCATGGTCAAATACGGAAGGTGGAGTTTGTGAGAATCATAGAGCAAGCGCTCTTTTCTCTCGGCTATAAGCAGGCAGGTGCTGCTCTAGAAGAAGAATCAGGAATTCGACTTCAGTCGCCAGCTGTGCAGAAGTTTCGTGAGGACATCTTGGCTGGGCGCTGGGATGAATGCGTTGCCACATTATCCGAACTTGGCGTCCTTGAAGAGCCAACCCTGAAGTCTGCATCGTTTCTTATATTGCAACAGAAGTTTATGGAGTCTTTAGAGGTTAGTAACACAACTGCAGCTCTAGAAACTCTGCGCACAGAAATATCACCACTAGGAGTCAGTACTCCTAAAGTTCACCAGCTGGCCAGCTTCATAGTGTGTTCTCCGGAGGACCTCCTTGCGAAGGCTCAGTGGAAGGGTGCTGGGCAAGAATCTCGTCAGAGCTTGCTAGAAGAGTTGCAGCAATTGCTTCCGCCTTCAATCATGGTGCCTGAGAAACGATTGGAGCATCTTGTTGAAGTTGCACTTCAAGTGCAGCGCGAAGCATGTGTTTACCATAATACACTGGATCATGTCTTGTCCCTTTATGCAGACCATCGCTGTAGCCGAGATCAAATCCCAACTCAGACTTTGCAGGTACTGGACTAAATGTCCAATATGACTTTGGTCCCAATGACAAGGCATATGTTTAATGCTTATGATTTTTATTTCTCCTTGTACTCACAAGGATGCCATTTCATTTTCTGGTTGAGGATGGTAGTGGACTGGTTACTGGTGCCCTCTTTTGTAATTGAGACAGTGAAAATTCTTTCGTGTAGTCTTGAAAGTTTTCCAGGGTTCCCTGGATTAGTGAGGACTCGGATTTGTTGATTCCTTAAAATCATGATTGATTATACGTGCGCAGGTTTTAGAAGTGCATGAAGATGAGGTCTGGTTTTTGCAATTTTCCCATGATGGTCGTTACCTCGCATCCTCATCTAAAGACTGCACAGCCATAATTTGGGAGGTTTGTTGGTCTCTTTATCTGGAAGCTGTCTGGTCTTTATGTCATTTATCAACTTTTTTACCCGTCCATGAATTATTATTAAGATCTGGTTCCATCTATCAAGTGGCTTATATTCAGCAGTAGACCGTGAATGACTCTTGCTCTGCAATTGGAGCGATCGCAGGTTATAGAAGACGACTCACTGAAGGTGAAGTTCAGGTTCACTGGTCACTCAAAGCCTGTTTCTTTTGTTGCTTGGAGTCCGGATGACTCCATGCTGCTGACATGTGGGAATGAGGAAGTCGTGAAACTTTGGGACACAACTACTGGGCAATGCAAACACACCTATGATAAACCGAATAGCTGCTTTACATCCTGTGCATGGTTCCCAGATGGACGACGTTTTGTTTCCGGTGGAGGTGACAAGTGTATCTACATGTGGGATCTAGAGGTATGAGGATTTTGAGTTTGATACATTAATCCGGTGCATAATCTGTGCTCTTGCGTTTATCGGATCACTTCTACAAGTTTGAGAGAACTAGAGGTACCGAACCACTGATTGCCGTTGTGCCCTATCACTCACTGCGCGTTCAGTAGCCCTCCCATATTGGACGTCTTGCATGAACAGTCGTGGCAGTTCCAGACGATAACTTTTTTTTTGGGTGTGTGTGTCACCGTAGCAGAAGAATCCTAGTCGCGCTTGTTCGACTGTCCTTTACTTTGACCATATCACGTTAGCATTCCTGCGCTTCACATCTGATCTACCACATGTACGTGTCTTTGGTTTTTTATTCTTTTGTTCAGGGTAATGAATTGGAGGCTTGGAAGGGCGCTCGGATGCCACGTATCAATGATTTGGCTATTACGACCGATGGAAGTCATATGGTAAATATTTTGTCCTGCCTAATGTAACAAGTATTTGAGTCTGCTCTGCTCGATCTCCAGAGACTTGAGCTGTTGATTTACCAATGTTGGATACAACCTCCTATTCTGGTAGCAAGCAAAATATCCTGTTAGAATATTCTTATTTTCTATGAGAAATGGCCCCATCTTATCCTATTCTAGTTTATAATATTAGGTAGTTTGGGAGTCATTTTGATTAGAGAGAAATCTCTAGCCTCACAGCTGGTTGGTGCAGTTCCCACACAGCACTGAAAGGAGGAATTTATGTGTCAGTCCTTTTGACTGACGTGGGGTCCTGGCAGGTAAGCATTTGTGACCACAAGAATATCCGCATTTACAACTTGGAGGAGAAAACAGAGCACGTCATTGAGGAGGAAAAGCCTATTACATCCCTTTCAGTCAGTAAGAACGGAAGATATCTGTTGGTGAACTTGGTGAGTCAGGAGATTCATCTGTGGGATATCTCAGCTACGAAAGAGCTCCCTAAGAAGTATAGAGGCCATAGGCAAGGGCGATACGTGATTCGGTCCTGCTTTGGGGGAACTGATTATGCGTTTATTGTCAGTGGTAGTGAAGATTCTCAGGTTCGTCTCTCTTTCTCTTTTGGTGTTTTTCATTCACGTTGTCCTGTATTTTGAGTGCAGTATTGACACGCCTGTGTACAAGTGGATCCTTGCCCTGTTTTCTCAATTTGCTTGTTTAACCCAAGAATCGGTGCTTCTGTTTGTGAAGGTAGGGATTGGTAACATGCTGAGAAGTTATGGTGTTTTTTTGTTGCGACTGGTGCAGGTTTACATCTGGCACAGGTGGAATGGTGAATTGCTTGGTGTTTTGTCAGGTCATTCAGGCACTGTAAATAGCGTAAGCTGGAACCCAGTGAATCCTCATATGTTTGCATCTGCCAGTGATGATCACACAATTCGGATATGGGGTCTGAGTAACAGACCTGTGCCCGAGAAGCACGATGAGACAGCAGGCTCTTCTAATGGCATTGATCATCTAGTAAATGGTGGGACAAGAGACCTATTAGAAAATCTGAGGCCCTTCAATTCTGATACAGATTAGTGCTGTAGGCTATTATATATGTTTCAGGCATGCTGCACTTGGTTTGTTCCCTATCCTTTGTACATTTGATCTGGTCATCATTTATCCTCTTTATCTGGTGATGTAAGCATTTGTAGGGATTCTTCATTTTTAGATTACAGCCCAGTTTTATTTTCTCCGTATTATGTGCTCCTTAAGTATCGTTACTTGCGATCTGGTAAGCACATGGGATCATTTTGTGGCCCATTACTGTGGTACAGTTCCGATTGCTGTTATTTCAATATCTGAGATTTCAGATTTGCGTGAGAAATGACATCCCTTACATTCCTTTTGATCAGGAACACGATGTTTTCTCCTATTGTGCAGTCATGAGGCCTGACAGCTTATGTTGACTGCGCAGTGGTTGGGACCCGGAAGGTCCGCATAACCTTTAATTGTCCCAAAGACCCTCTATATCTTTTTATGTTTGCTTCTAATTTTGTAATCCTCACTAGAACGAATATTATTGTAATGCAATTACCCCAAATAGTTTTCATCAGTCTGCAAGTGTGACGAAGATTGTGATGGACGAAATTATGACTCAAATGTGCATTTAATGTGAAGTGGGCAGCAAAAAATGTAATCTAAAAATATGAAATTATTTTTTGGGGATCGTATAGGTTAATAACTACTACAAAACAATTGAACCATTCAATTTTGAATAATAAGGTAAAAGTTATGAGTTTTTTTTTTGGGGGGGGGGGAGGGCAATGAAGGTAGTAAAATCACTTCAAATCAAGTCTTCCTGCTTTCAGTTTTGAAACTTTTAAAATAAAAATGGAAATAAAAGATATTAATTGTTTGTTTAAAATATTTTCACCATTTGGAATTAATAATTTTTAAATTCTTGCAAAAATTATTAGTATATTAATTTTATATTTCAAACAATAACTATTATTAGTATCTCTTTGTAGTGTTGTCACAACCAAAATAAAAGTGGAAGTGAAAGTAACAATTTGTTTTTTAAATAAAAAATAATTCATAAATTCATAAATTTTACCTTGTAGGCCTAAATTTCATAAAGTAGAGCTAATACCAAAAATGCAATTTAAAAATGTACAAATCAAAGATGGTATCAAGAATGTGACTTACGGGTTATTAAAGAGATAATGCTACCTAGGGACACAAAACAAAATAAAGATGGTACCAAGAATGCAACTTAGGGACTATCTCTTAGATAATGCAACCTAGAAATACAAAACAAAGACAGTACCAAGAATGCGATGGTACTAAGAATGTGACCTAGAGATCGACCTAGGGATTGTCCAAAGAGATAATGCAACTTAAGGATACAAAACAAAACAAAGATCACTACAAGAAAACATGTCCGAAATGTCCAAAGAGATAATGCAACTTAAGGATACAAAACAAAACAAAGATCACTACAAGAAAACATGTCCAAAATGATAGAAATTGGTCCTAAATGACAGAAATCAGCCCCTCCTATTTGACTGAAAATTGACAGTTTTTTGTCAATTTGGACAATTTTCTGTCAATTCGGACAGTTTTTTGTCTTAATTGACAGAAACTTGTCAAATTTCTGTCATTTAGGAGGGACTGATTTTTGTCATTTAGGACACGTTTCTCTTGTAGTGGATGGTGCCAAAAATGTGACCTAAGGACTATCTAAGAGATAACACAAACTAAGGATGATTCAAACTATCGATGCGTTTTTTTACAAACATAAAAAACACACTAGGTTATAATTGCATGTTTTACATTTTTAGAATTGTCACATAATAATTGAAGAAAAACAACCCTTATCACATTTAAAACATAAATAAATAACTCATTGTGGCCTAAATATGTATTATAGTTTCATATTCACATTTAAAGGAATTTGAAGTTTAAACATATTCAGCACATGTCATCAATTTTTTAGTAATTTCATATTAAATGTAGGTTTTAGGATTTCAATGTGTTCAAATATAATTTATATTTCATTTTCATACATGAACACTACATTCTATGTTTGCAATATTGAAAAGAAGTCTTTAAAAAAGCATTTATATCTTTCAGAATCCAATGTTTTAATTAATGAGGAGTTCTCAAGCGGATAGTTAGGTGGATACCTTGAATGTTACATAGGCAACCATTATGAGCTGTCATCCATGCGTCCGCCAAGGCGGTCAGACCATTCGCCTACTTGTCCGCCCATTCAATAGTATGAAACTTTGTTTGTCATTTGCGATTTGAGTTTTTGGTGTTTTGGGGCGTGTAATCACTACAAGAAAACCTGTCCAAAATGACAAAAATTCGTCCTAATTGACAAAAATCAGCCCCTCCTAATCTACAGAAAATTGACAGATTTTTGTCAATTAGGACAATTTTCTGTCATTTCGGACAGTTTTTTGTCCTAATTGACAAAAATCTGTCAATTTTCTGTAGATTAGGAGGGGCTGATTTTTGTCAATTAGGACGCGTTTCTCTTGTAGTGAATATACAATTGGAAAGGTATTTGCAAGAGCTTTCCAATGGTATATTACACACACACCAAAATCCAAGAATTGAAGTTGCAAATGCCAAGAGAATTTCTCTGCGGCTTGATAGGGTCCGTTTGTCCAGCTGCAGTCTGCCAATCCGCCCGCCCGCCCGCTTGTTCTCCCATAACACGAAACTTTGTTTGTCATTTTCAACTTGAGTTTTTGGTGTTTAGGGGCGTGTAATATACCATTGGAAAGGTATTCACAAGAGCTTTCCAACGGTATATTACATGTCCCGAAAATCCAAGAAATGAAGTTGCAAATGCCAAAAGAAGCTTTTTGCTGCTTGGAAGGGATGGTCTGCATAGCTGTCCGCCCATCCACCCGTCCGCACCGTTTGCACCGTCCGCATACTTTGCTGACCATCATGCGCCGATCGGACACCGTCTGTCCGCGTCTAGAGCGTCCTTTGAAACTAAAAGTCTGCATGTCTGGACGTTTGGTTTTTGGACGCGATTTTCAGATGGACGTTCGTCCAGGACAACCCTGAATTTTGCAGTCATAAAACATGCATTTTCTAGTAGTGTTTTATGACGTTTAGATCTATGATGTGAAAGTTATTGAATTTCAAAAAATCATACTACTAAAATCATAAGTCCCTCTGTAATATCACAAATGCTACCATTAATGCTAGGGGCTTATGCTTGCTATGCATTCATTGTATCACATATTAATAAAAATTTCATATATTTGAATAGAATACATGATAATGATTTCAATAAGTCTTTAAAATAATTATTTTAATTATTCTATAAAAATATTTTCAATCATGCATACATAGAAATATGAAATAAAAAAAACTTGAGAATATACTATAAACTTTAAATGAAAATATTGACATTCTCATACAATATTCTTTAAAAAAAATTATATAGTGCAATATAAAGTAATTAAAGAAAATCTTTATATCATAATTTTTACAAAATAACCTTTGCAAAAATGAAAACATTGCAATAAAAATAAATTAATCAAGTGAACAATGTAAGTAGAATCTTCACATTTGAATATGTAGAGCAACGCTAGCGGTTGGTGCTTCCTTATTCTTTAATATCACATTTTAAAAAGACATGAAATTTATCTATAGTTTTGTTGTCTAAAAAGTTTCTTTGAAATTTTTTTAGATGTACCCATTGATTTTCAAATATTTCATGAAAATAATACATAATATATAGTAGAAAGTATCCTATGGCTATTACTAAAGCAATTGAATTTCTATATTATTATTCAAACTTGAATTGTCATATTATAGAGGTCGTTGTGATTTTAGTAGTATGAATGAAAGAGAAAAATAAATAAGAAGAGTTCATTCTTATTTCTACAATCAAAATCTTCAAACATGAATAGAAGCTAAGAATTGAATTTTGAACTATGTAAAATAAATGCAAAACACATATGTTGACTTTTAGAAGCCTTAAGCCTTGAACCAATCAAATAAAAATATATAGAGAGAAAAAAACCAGAGAGAGAAAATCAATAAAACATTGTTTGAAACAAACATGCCTCATTTCATAGGCACATGTTATCTTGAAAACAACACTAAGACAAAATAAAATGTGTAAGGCTTCTTAGGTTTTTTTAGGGTTTAGAGTACAAGGTACAAGGTACATGCTACCTTATAATAAGAGAATCTTGAACGGAAAACAAACATAGGAGCTACTATTTTGGTACATCCAGATAACGTATTTTGGGGCGCATGGAATGCCTAACTTTGGATGCTTGAGCACGAATAAAGTTCCCATTATTTTTGGATAGTGTGGCATTCGATGTAGGTTCATGGTGAATTTTGTTTTTAGACAAGACGATGGTGGAAGGTTGTGGGTTGCTACGTACAATGTGTACACTCATGTACGACCCGAGAGTTGCAATGGGAGCCTCCAAACAAAGAGCATTGGTTGCTAGAATTTTGCTTTTTAACATAGGGACCAATATTTGTGAATATGATGCAAATGCAGGTCTACAATCAATTTTTATGTTTACAAGATGCAAATGTTGTAGACACTTCAAATTCATGGCCTCAAAAAGCGTCTAATTGTGAAACTGTATAAGTAGTTGTCAATGTTTTCCCATGTATAAGATGGTATAGAATGTACAGATTGGTACATAAAGCAAGAAGACGTTGCAAAAATCTCGGAGTGTACATTAAGTGAATGGCGCCAATGTCAGACCATTCTAGCTTCCGCTCACCAAATGAAGGGAAAAGGTAGGATTCCAAGAATAAAACAACAAACTTAGATCGTCACCATCATCAGATCCTCTTGGTGGTTTCCTAAACTTGCTTGCTCCATTATAATCCACTGCTCCGTTGTATTGAATATGCATTTTTTTCTATTTCCGGATTGAGGATATGTTGAACATAATAGTTTTCCTAAAATACTTAAAATCTGACCACCGAAGTGTTGGCAGCTACGGATGCCCCCAAACTTGCGGGTCTTTTGTCAGCGCACCCAAATAGTTGCCGGAATACCTGGTATAGCAAAAATTGTACACATTGTATTGTTTGCTATTGGTTGTACATCGGGCGAGGGGGTGTGACCGTAGTGTGCGATCACCCTTTGACAATGCATGATTTTCTTGTCGCAAATCTAGGAAATAGATGTCATTGTACTTTCTGTAAATATACTTAGTATATCTTCGACTCAAGGATAATATAGTCATGTTCCCTATCCTGACATTCATCCGTGTGTCCTCAAGTAGAGGACACTGTAGTTGCGCTTCCTCAGTGGTCATCAATTTGTGTATCCTTGACTCGAGGATAACGTATTCATGTTCTCTCTCTTCCCATTCATCCATGTATCCTTGAGTAGAGTATACTATAGCCGCATTTCCTTAGTCAACATCAATCCGTGTATCCTCGAGTCGAGGATACTATAGTCACGCTTCTTCTCTCAACATTAACTACTCACTAGTGTATCTTGAGAGATTCTTGGTTATATTGAACCAATTCGACTATTAGACTAGATAATATGTTATCCTCAATTTGACAATAAGAAAATATAGTTCGCCAAAGTCCAAAATTGCATAATCGTAACATTGCAGTCGATGATGGAATGAACGTTAGTTAGTATAGGGACATGTTATCGTCGAGTTGAGGATCCCCTAGGCTTTTGAGGAGTATATTGTCTAGTCTCTGATAGAGTGAAGTCAATCTTCATGTAACCTTGAAACTGATTTCCGTACGATTATTATCTTCGAGTCAACAATAGATGAGTTCTTTATCCTAGAAGAATATTTAGGCAGTTTTATATTTTGTAGATACATGACCGTGATAAGAGAGTAGTTATTCTTTTATTCAGAATGTGAGTGTCAATTACTTTCTAAAGTGTAGAGGATGTAATCTCTACCCTCTGACTTAGATTTATCATCGAGTCGATAATAACTCTGGTGCTTGAGAAGCATCAGACTCTTAAGCATACTTGTAAATGTGTAAGTTCATAAGTTTTATATTATTGAATATCTTTTAAAAGATTTTAAAAAAAAATTGTTATGAGCTCAATTAAATTTGTTCTTTAATTTCCTCATTTTAGAATTGTTATTGCAAAAGTTAATCTGGTAATTAACAATTTGTTGATGAATTGGATTTTCTAAGTCCTTTATCTTTGATTCAATGATACATCTAATGACTTACCTCTTTGTCCATGCAGAATGGATTTTCATAATCCTAATGAATTTGCAAATCCAATCCCGACATTGCTTGTTGGGGTCGCTGTTTGCAATGGAATTCCTCGTGCAAAATGGAATACAAAGCCCATCACCCTCACGAATGAAGCAGGGAACGAGGTTGCGAGAGCAGTCTGCCAAAGCATTGATGCAGAATTGGTCATTGACATGGATGGGGAGCCCCTTGGTGACGACCGAGTTACCGTACAAATTGCCCAGTCTTTATGTGAGGCAAAGGTCCCATCAATTTGGATGTGGTCGATGCATTCTTGGCACATTAAGCGAGTGTTCTTAAATGATGTCAGTTTGTACAACCACAATCAAACATATATATACAAGACAACTATGAATGCCTTGAATTGTCACATTCATATGGGTGTTCATTCATATGAAAGCTCTCGGGAAAGAATAGAGTCTGACATCCCTTTGAAAAAAGAATCCCTTCTCACTGTCGAGGCCATCACTCAAGTGTCCACCATAACGTGTTGTTTGAATAATTGTTTGCAGCCTTTTTCGTGTGGGAAAATTCAAGCCACCATAACGTGTTGTTTGAATAACTGTTTGCAGCCTTTTTCGTGTGGGAAAATTCAAGCCATACGTTTAGAATTGCATGTACATGGTGGAGTGTATACTCGCAAGAAGTGTCTTCTTGATGTACATGGATAGATGCACAAAGACCTTGCTGGCAAAGAGTGGATAACCTTGTTTGGAAAGAATGTGTGTCCCATTGCATGGTAGACTATCCATGGCATTTCCAAAGCGACCTTCTATAGGTATAAAGCAATGGCCAAAGATGAGAAGCGTGCAGAGGAGCATGGGAATTTGGGGTCCAAAAAACCCCATTTGCATACGTTGCGGACGATGGCCACACTAAAGACGATGGTTGTGCCTGATGCCAACAAAATGCCTCACAAATCAAGAATTCTACCATCCGGGGAGAAAGTCCCTACAATGGTTTTGCCATCAGGATTCCGTTGAGGTGATCAATTACCAAAGATCAATGAGGCAAATGAAGCATTCAATTTACAACCAATTTCTTTAAGTGGTTTGAGTAGCATTCGGCGTGCTTCATTTCTAGAGTTTGCTCCCAAGGCTCGTAGAGATAGTTTTGCTTGGTGTGGCACATGTGACACATATAAGCAATTGAAGAGTGCTTGCATTCCACATTCCACTGCATATGACAAGTGGTGTAGAGTATTGAATACTCACATAGCAGGGCAGAGCCCATAAGGAGCTATATTATTCAAATTGTCATATTTCGGAGACATTCCCCAATAAGATATTGACCATCATCCACGATAAGATGGACCACTCGAAGACTGCATCTCCTCACTACTCTCACAAAACAAAAGTGACAGATTCTTTCATGAAAATGCCCATTTCTGTCACAAGCATGATTACTCATGGCCATGGTGATGTTTGATATGCACACTATGGCATTGATATTTTTCCAACAGACTCCAATCATACCATTGGGTCTCTTGCGTGATCTAGAAGAACCGCCAAAAAATTTCTCACGGAAGCTATTCATTGACAAGGAGAAGTAGTCGAAGCTAACGCAAGCAATATTGGACGGTTCAGCAATGTGCTTGGATTTCTTGCTTCTTCCTACAGAAGAGTTGATTGCATATCAACCTCTTTCTCCTATATTGACTTTGCAACTTGATAATGCATGAGGAGATAACAAAAATGATACATGTTTTCTTTTTGTTCTTTGCTTGTCTACTACGGCATTTTCCGCGAGGTGTATATTAATTTCCTCATTGTTGGGCACACTCATGAGGACATTGATGCTCTTTTGGGTCGACAGAGTAGTAAGTTGAAGATGGGTGACTATCCCACACTTCCAAAGCTGGTAAAGTCCTTCATAGAATGTGAAACACACTTGGTAATGCCTCATTTCATTGAAGAGGTTCCTGATTTCAAATCATATGTGCAAGGATACTTGGGCACAGATGGAGATTGGTTGGAAGGCCATTCTAAGAAGCAACAGTTCAAATTCCACAAGGATTCTATTGGATGGCCCGTGATAGAATACAAGAATCTGTATATTCCAAGAGTGCAAAACAAGGAGTGAGAAAACAAGAAAAGTGCAATTGCAAATAGTCAGTCACATGTAATTTGGGAGACAGGCAATTGATTCGTCCCCATGTTCAACATAATTGCAACATCCAGATGCAATTGAAACCAGTGCTCCCAATTGTTTTCCACCATTCTATAAATAGAAATGAAACCCATGCAGACACACCCTGATCTCACGTTTTGTGGCAAAGAATCCTAATAACCAAATCTTACAGTTTCTCACGGTTTCTCACAGTGTCAAGTCGGTGGGCATGTACAAATTACAACACTAGTATAAGCACACAGCAAACTGACCTAACATGTCCGCCTCTTTGGCAAATTGAAATCACCACCTGGAGCACAACCAAAGTGACAGATGCAGATTTACATGAAGTGAAAAAGATGTGAACCTCAATGGAATGATGCTGAATCAAGTGAGCTTCTTCACCCTAACGTCAACGACCCTCGGCCTTTGAGTCGTTGCAAACCTGATCTGCAAATCCGCCACCAAACACCTCCTTCCTAAATCGCATGCAGACACACCCTGATCTCACGTTTTGTGGCAAAAAATCCTAGCAGGAACAAAAGGAGCGGCAACGACGAGAAGCAGTGCAACGACGAGGAGTAGGAGCAACGCAACAACGAGGAGCAGGAGCAAACCTCAATGGAATGATGCTGAATCACGTGAGCTTCTTCACCTTAACGTCAACGTCCCTCGGCCTTTGAGTCGCTACAGACCTGATCCGCCAATCCGCCACCAAACACCTCCTTCCTAAATCGCATGCAGACACACCCTGATCTCACGTTTTGTGGCAAAGAATCCTAACAGAAACAAAAGGAGTGGCAACGACGAGGAGCAGCGCAGCGACGAGGAACAGCTACAACGAGGAATAGGAACAACGACGAGGAGTAGGAGCAACGATGAGGAGCAGAAGCAACGACGAGGAGAAGGAGCAACGCAAAACAAACCCTAGTCGGAATGTTGGACCTCAACCTCCCCGCCCCGTACCCGCCTCGTACCCGCCCCGCACTTGCCCCGTAATCGCCCCCTACCCGCCACATACCCGCCTCGTACCTGCCCCCCTACCCGCCTTGTAAACCGCCCCCTACCCGACTTGTAACGGCCTCATACCCACCCAATGCTCGACCATACCTAATCAGGTTCCCACCTCTGGCTGATACCCACTAAATTGAAAAACCGTTTTGTCACCGTGTGAATTGTTAGATTAAAATAATACAGAAACACTCATTGCAAGAGAAAAATACTATAGATGATCTTTTTGTTTTCACACGGAATTGGAAGGATGAGTAGTGGCACTTCCATCATTTGCATGAAGTTTTCTTGTCATCCATCAGACAAAAAACATCCGCCTCGTCATTTGAAGGTTAATCTATAAACACTGCAGCATACGTTTGTCGTCTAAGGAGTGATGAAGGAATCTTTTGTATAGGACAAAAGTGCAATTATTCATCCACATAATGAAGGGTGGAAAAGGAAAATCTCGTATAGTAGTTTAACTCCGAATAAGTTTTTTAGGTCTAATTAAAGTAGATGATGACACATGGTTCCATAATCAATGATTTCGACGATGACTAGCTCGATGTCCAAAGAATTAGAAATTCATGCACATTTGACCATTAAGGTACTTGAGGTCTCAATATATGGAGTCACTTGATTAATTTTTATTATTTGTAACTTTGAACCTCAAAATTCTGAACATCATCTATTATATTAAGTATTTTTAGTCTTCTTGAAGTTCACAAAGTTCCAGAGTCAATGATTTTCACATTGACCAGCTCAGCATACAAAAATTCAAAGTTCATGCATATTTTAGCATTAGAGAATTTGAGTTCTTAATATAATTATTAATGCTAAAAATAGTGAGGTTTAGGGTTACAAACATAATAAACTAATCTAGTGGTTTGCAAGTCACTTGAATCCCAACAATCATTTTTCAATCTATTTTGAAGCTTCGGATATGGTGGTGGAACAGTTTAGTTAATTTTCTTGACAAAACCAAATCATGTATACCATAGCCATAGAAAATACATTTATATTTAGAAGTTGGCTTAATTTTTTTGAAAGAAAGTAATAAGGATCTTGAAATGTTATTTTTTGTACCCTAAATCGTGAACTAAGTAAAAGTTTCCTCTTGTATGAAGTCTTTGCACTCTTTTGTGCACAAGTGCTTTGTATTCATGCCAATTTTGTGGCATTTGGAATTACCATTTGAAATGTAAGGCTTGGAAAAATTAAAGATTTAAATTCAATTATCTTTTATTTTTGAAACAAAAATAACTTTCAGAATGCATTCACAAACAAAGCCCTTGCACTATGTAGGGCATTGAACTTTCAATTTATACCAAAAATATCACTTCTTTACACTATATAAATTCTTTATTGAATTCCAAAGATTTATGGAGTGAAATTCTTTTTAAAAATTTTAAATTATGATAATGGCACACATTACAATAGTGCTACTTCATGTCATCTTTGTTGAGTGATGAAGTTGATTCAATTATACAAGCGAAGAGAAGATAGAACTATTGATAAACCTGAAATTCAAAGAATAGAGAAGGAGCTTTCATGAAGAGGAATGAAAGCTTTCCATGCAGGTGATTATACAAAATCTATGATAAAAAAGAATTCAAATATATATTGAATTTCTTTTTTAGGAGGATGGGTTCTCCACCAAACTTTAAAAAGGAGCTTTTGTACAATAATTTTTGCGCCCATGGCGTAGTGATTGAAAAAAAATTATATTCTCAAAAAGGTAGTGTATTTTCTATCTCTACAAGAAGTTTCAAAAAATCATAAACAGATGAATATTGAGTCCATAAGAGCCTATCTAAAATCAGTTCAAGTTACAATGGAACTTTGAGGTTTAAGAAAATATCAAATCTAAGCACATTCATTGGTTAAGAGCATAAAAATTGTCTTTGGTTTAGAAGAAATTACTGTGACTGTAAAATGGTAACATTTATTGTCCCTTTTTAAATCATTGACAGCCTACAATTTCCTAAGGACTTAAAAATTCAATCTCTAAAACATAAAGATGTATTGTAAATTGCAACTTGACTTAGCAGTGACTTTCAACACTTCTAATCTATAATCCATACTCATCCTCTATATGTTTACATCTTCCATTGCATTAACCAATATTTATTAGTGAAATAGATATAAAAATATTTTTGAAATTGATGAAATATTGGGTATTAGTTATGTTTTGAATTAATTAAAAAATTTTACAAGATCAAAATGCAATATTCTAACTATTCTCATTCTCTAAAATTACTATCTTCATTGATAATCAAATTTGTTTTTCTAATAACTGTTTTATAAATTTGACGCTTAAAGATTTTGAATTCACAATTTTCTAATATTCTTTGAACTATACAAACCCTAAATACTAATATTTTATAAATGACTAAAGGTTGGTGCTTGGTACACTACTCATTTGTCATACTATTGTATTAAAAAATTATTATTATTTTTTTAATCTAACAAAATTTTCAAATCAATTGATAATAATAATAAAACATTCAAGTCACAAAAGTTTAAAACTCAAAAAATCACCAAATTATGAAAGTGCAATGAAGTTTGAAGCCAAAAAGGGCAATGAAATGTCAATTCTTTTATATCACTCTATTCATATTTTTTAACTTCCACCTCTCTTCAATGACCATCGTACTTTTGTAATTTTGTAGAGTTTAGAGGTGTGATATTGTAAAATCCATTGTATTTCTATAATATCACAAATTTTGAAAAATGTGATATTACATAGGTGGCGCTTGTTTTGCTAAGCAAACATTAAAATAGTTGATTTATTATTATACTATTATATTTAAAGGAAAAACTTGTAAATCTCAAAAACTTCGTGAACAATTTAATTGTTGTGAAATCCAAAATCAATTCAATCTAATAAATTTCTCAAATCATGTGGTAATAGCAATACATAATTCAAATCAGAAGCTCGAAGCTCAAAAAAGCACAGCATCATAGAAATGCAAAAGAAGTATAAAGCCAACAAAAGCAATGGAATTGCTACCTTTATAATATCACCATATTGATCCTCTTTAATATCACTTCAATTGCAACGACTATATTATTTCTATAATATCACCCTCTGTACAAAGTGATATTACAAAGGTGATTGTGAACTACTACTGTATTTCAATAATATCACATTGTTTGAAAATATGATTTCTATGTATGCATGATTGGAAATATTTTAATAAAATAATTAAAATTATTATTATTAAGACTTATCAAAATCATTATCATGCATTCTATTCAAATATATCAAATTTCTACTAATATGTGATACAATGAATACGTAGTATAGTAAGTACGAGCCTCTAATATTAATGATAGCATTTGTGATATTACAAAGGGACTTATGATTTTAGTAGTATGATGAACTTTGATTCCAAGTGAATGGGTAATTATTTGGGTAATATTTTTGACTTTGCCAAGGATACTAATTGATTTATTGTATGTCTTTCATAATGTTCTATTATTTTAAACAAAAAGAGTAATTCCAAGAAATCATGGTTAGTCGACTTTGAAAGAATTTCGAGCTTGTACCTATTTTTTTCTTTGGTATTAGGTTGAAGTCCACGACTTTTGCATGAGCGGTTCATAAAAGTACATGGACTTTTACATTTTTTTAACTACTCAAACCCATTTGAAGAAGTATCAATTAATTTTTTTTAAGTTCATTTGTAAGGCTTTGGTTCATACCAAGTGTTAAAACTTTTTTTTTTCCAGTTTTTTCAATGTTTATGTATGTACTCTTTTTTTGAATGTTGATCATTTAATCCAAATTTTTTACACTGGACCTTGAACCCCAAACCCAGAAAACACTAAACCCTACGTAAACCCTAAAGCGTTGTTTACATTTTGTACACCAAAATTCATAAACAAAGAGATTTTATTTTTGGAACGCAAAGTCAATTTCTTTACAAAAGTTCAATACATTCTTCGCACATGCATTGTTGCGTGGCAAGGAAAAGGAAGGAGAGAATGTCTCACCTACTTCTGAAAATCATTAATGTTGACAAAAAATCGCGCGCAAAATTTGCTTTGTCAACACTGTGATTTATGAAAAAAAATTCCAGTAGTTGACTTTGCAAATCCGCAAACACCTGAAATAGGCTTGAATCTGAAGAAAGCACTGTCAAGTGGACGACTATTTTTCTAATCAAAGACTGCACGAACTTCTCCCAAAGATCGTGTAGCCTGAAAAAGTGCTACAAAGTGGAAAACGAATCTCCCGAAAAAAAATTTGAAATTTGAATTTTTTTGTTTTGGCACGGCCCTCCTCCGGCGCCAAAACTTTGTTCCCCCCCGCGCCAAATCTTTGCTCCCCCGGCGCGGGTGCTTTGTGTATGCGCGTTGAGATTGTTAGTATCGTTCTCATTCTCATTTGGCTTTTCTTGTGTGATCGTGAACCTATTCAAGCTCTCCGTTATTCATTGTTGTAATTTTTTCTGTTATGGTTTGAAGACTTTAAACGCGGCACAGTTGGACGAGGCGTTTTGCAGTTCAAGGTGCACTTTGTGTACAACCAACAGATGAAAGCATTTTCTTTGTCCAGTCATTTCTAGCACTCCAGTACTTTGTGCATAGTCATGTAACGCAACAGATTTCAAGTTCGACAGAGTTCTCCTCTTCTTCTTGTACATTTCAGTTTCGTATCGAGGAATTTGCAATGTGCTCATACATTTTCAAGTACAAGTTCAGTTTTAAGTCATCATACTGAATTCAATTTCTGTAGTGTGAATAGGTACCTTGGTTTGTAACCGTAAAATCTGGGTCTATATTTAGAAACTTCTTAGGCTACATGTTTTTGAAGACGTGCAATTTAGGACGGTCCGTCCTAAAACGCAAGTAGACCATGTCATGATTTGTATTTCATGTCGAGCATATTACGTTTTTGTAAGAAGTGCAGTTTAGGTCGGTCCGACCTAAACTGCATTGCGATCGGGAATAATTTTATGAATATTACAACAAAATACACTAACACTGAATCCAATTTCCTTGACCATATTCATGCAGTTTAGGGCGGTCTGCTCTAAATTGCAGATTGACAAACCTAAATATTTTCTGAAGACTTAAATAAGTCGGGGTTTCTAATAAATAATCACAAAATCAATAGTTTGGATATGCACTTTAGGTCGGTCCGCCCTAAAATGAAATGCATCAATGCCTTAATTTATATTCTATATAGCGAAATTTTTACTAGTGGGACGAGCAGTTTAGGTCGGTCCGCCCTAAATTGCAATGCATCATTTACCCACTCAAATAAAGACAATTTATAACTACACTATTTATACTGTCATTGCAGTTTAGGGCGGTCCGTCCTAAACTACATACTAACAAACCTAAATGTTTTAGAAGCATTAACTAAGTAGGTATTGCTATATCTTCAATACACGGAGAGTCCGGACATACACTTTAGGACGGTCCGTCCTAAATTGCATTGCAACAGTTTCATTACTTGCACAACAGTGAACAAAGCAGGTTCTTGTTCAATTTGGAAAGGACTTCGACAACCCTCACGCAGTTTTTACCAGTCATGCAGTTTATGGAGGTCCGCCCTAAAATGCACTTCTTCCATGTTCAATTTATAGGATTTCAGGATGTCGAGTCTGAAATATTTCACACTATGTTCATGCAGTTTAGGTAGGTCCGCCCTAAATTGAAATTCCACAATTTTAGTACTTAAGAAAGAAAATATGAGGGGATGTCTTATTTAGTTTCTAAAATCTGACAAAGTGGTCATGCTGTTCGCCTAAAACCGCCACACCATTGATATTGACAGATTAAGAAAATGAATGAGGTCTACGCCATCTGCGTTCAGAAAACTTCACACTACTGTCAAGCAGCTAAGGGTTGTTCGCCATACAATGATCATTAATTTATATGAGATTGGTCTTCATTGATCTAGAACTTTGTCTGTCTAGTTGTGCAGTTTAGGGAGGTCCACCCTAAACTGCATTTACATAAATTAATAAATTACATTAAAAAAAATTTGACAGGTCTTTCTTCATCTATTAATTTTCTATTCGGATTGTGGTTTATGTTTACAGATAATATGGGCTCCGTTGATGTCCCACTTGACCTCATTGACTCATCAGACGATGAGCTCCAGGTACTTCAAGAAATGAGTGTTGGCGTTCCTGAGTGTGAAGGGCTTCCTCGACAAAAATGGAATACAAGGTTTGTTACTTTGTATAATGGAGAGGGCGTTCTTGTTGGAGAAGGTACTTGTCATAGTGTGAATTCAGATCTTGTACTTGGTGTCACTGGACCTCTTGGAGACACTCATGTATCAGTGCACATTTCAAAATCACATTCTAAAGTGGACATTTCTGAAGAAGACATTTTCTTCAGAAGATTGAGCTATTGAGCTCGTGCACTGTCGTGGTGCAAGTTTACGCGATCATGAACAGAGAGACAAATTCAACCGTCTGCAAGCAAGTCTACTGAATCCACCATCATCCAAATCTGCTAGGCCCTATGCAAATGCCAACCGAAATCCGCCTCGTCAAATTGCTGTCAAAGCAAAAGACCTCCTTACACAAGAGTCAATCAACATGGTGTCTAGCAAGGTGTGTTGCAATAAGAATTGTGTCCAACCGTTCCCGAGGGAGAAAATTCGGGCATTTCGAGAAAGAATGTACAGAAATTCAACATTTAAACACTGTGCCTTTATGAAGACTGATGTGCACAGACAAATTCATGAAGGTGCACATCGAAGGAAGATGGTTACAATTGAAGGCATAAATGTGTGTTTGCGCGCATGGATGCTTATTGTGGGGGTTGCTGAGTCTACATTCTATCGCTACTCAAAATACATAAAGCTCGATCGAGAAGCAAGGGATCACGATAATACATGATTATTGAAGCCTAGAGAACATACCCTACAAGCAATAGCTTCTTTAAAGTGCATCCTTGACAGGGAAGCCGATCATATGCCGCATCGCACCCGGAGTTTGAAGGCAGGTGAGAAGGTTGTGTCGAAGATTCTTCCGGCCTCATTTCAATGGAAGGACCAATTGAAGAAACTCAATGATTCCAATGCGGCTTTCGGATTGAAGGAGATCTCCACTTCGAACTTGAGTAAAATAAGGTCCACAAAGTTCTCAGAGTTCGATGTGAAGAAGCCAGGGGATAATTTTGCTCGGTGTGCTACTTGTGACAAGCTAAATGAGCTTGTTAAGGGTGCTATCAGTGGATCTCAAACTACTTCGAAATGGGCAAGAAGATTGGATAGGCATCTTACCATTGCTCGTGCCCATAGGGATGTATATTACATCAATCGAGAGTTGTCATTCAAGTCTCCGCATGAATGTCTTACAATCATACACGACAAAATGGATCACTCGAAAACCGCTTATCCTGTGTTCTCTCATAAGAGTAAAAAACTCGATGGCCTCATGAAGCTACCAGTTTCTGTGACGGACATGCTTGCACATGGTCATGCAGATGTACGCTACGCGCATTATGGCTTGGATGTCTTCTTCCATGACTCCAACTATACCGTTGGATCAATGGCAAAGTTGTTGCAAGATTTAGAGTTAGTTCCGAAGTCTTCTTCTAGAGAGTTGTTCAAAAATTCAAAGTCCACTAATTTGTTTAAGGTTGTGCTAGAGGGTGCAGACATGTGCAACGTGTCACTACCGCCATTGCCAAATACTTTAGCTCCAGCCACGCGGCTACCGCCCATTTTGAATGTGCAGATGGACAATGCCACTGGAGATAACAAGAATAGATATGTTTTCTGTTTTTGGTCTTTACTTGTTGCAAACAAAATCTTCCGGGAAGTGTACGTGAACTTCATGATTGTGGGTCACACACATGACGACATAGATGCGTTGTTTGGAAGATGGAGCATGGATTTGAAGAAAGACAACTTCTCGACAGTACGAGCACTAATGAAGTCGTTCATGGATGTGGATTCCATCCCCGTTATCCCTCACCTTATTGAAGAAGTGCCCGATTTCAAGGGTTTTATAGCAGGGTCACTTGTTGATGGTGATGACATCCTCGTTGGACACACAAAACCACATCAGTTGAAGTTCTACCTGGACTCAACGGGGTGCCCTGTCATGAAGTACAAACTTCTTTACATTGATGCAGAGTGGTTAGGAGAAGACGGAAGAGGCATCAAATTATGGAAAGAAGATGTTGAAGGGCGAAGTTTGTGGCTACGGGGTGAACCGCTGCCTGTTCCGTTGAAGCCTATGAAAGGCTTAGATGACATCGTCAAAGGTGTGTCAGGGTTTGTGAAATATTGGGACAATTTATGCAATGCAGACGTCACCGGGGATTACCTAAGACGTTACGAAGACATAGTGAGGTACTGGCATGGCGTCAAAGCAGCGTTGATGGAACCATTACCTACCTTTGGTGTTTTGAGAGATGGTTTTGGGCCAACTTCACGAGTAGTAGCAGATCGAGCGGATGAATTGAACGAGGAAGATGAAGAGCTTGAAGAGTTTGGGGAGGATGACCCGTACGTTGGGCCGTTGAGTGGTCGTCCAAATCCATCCTTTCGGGTAGCTCGAGATTTGTTTGAAGGCTATTTTGTTGCAGTTCGCCCCGTAGATGGTGACACTCATCTGGTGTGGATTGCAAGGGCATTGTCTGATCCGAACTCCAGCCCAGAAAATCCGAATTGTGTCCTTATTCAATACTTTCGTCCAACATCAAGGAATCAAGATGTTATAGATTTCTACACCGGATGGGACAGCAAAAGAGGTCTATATTGGAAGGTCGATAAAACTGAATCTCCTGTTTGACAACACACTGATGCTCTTATGACAGCGTGGAAGTCAAGGATCAAGAAAGACACTCAAGAGTACATGATTAAGATCCCTGCTATACAAATTGAAGTCATCAACAAGAGCTTGACTTCCTATAATTGAGAAGCCATATGTACATAAGGGTATATGTGGTATGCTTTATTTTGTATTTCCCATCCACATATTGTGTGTAATGGATGGAATTTATATATTGCAGTAGATGGCATATACTTTAATTTTGTTGGTTTGGATTTATAGTTTGGTATTGCTTATATGCTTTGAAATGTAGCTTTTGTTTTTACAAAACAAGAGTATTCAATTTCAATTATAATAAATTGCTTCTAAGTACATTTGAGTTTTATTTTTTTTCTATGTTTTAATTTATTTTTGTTGAAGCACTTATGTTATAATATCTATGACGAATATTATTGATTATTTGAAGCAACTGGAAAAAATGGGTAGTGGTTATAATCACTATGTGTTTGATAATTGTATTAAGTAATTGTCACAATTCGGATAGGGGGCCGATTGATTGTTACAACTTTTCTAGCTGCATGCATAGGTCATTAGGCAGCACCAAGTCATGCTTGTCCCTCAACCACTTATTCATATTCAATGGGAATTGAGCTCGGACCGTTTGAATGACATGAACCATCCTTTACAACCAACTTCAAAGCTCATGACTTGGTGTTCAAAAAGTAAAGATTTTCTGTATATTAATGTTAGCATTGGTGCTTGAAATTTGACCTAATGTTCGAATTAGAGACTTTGTATGTCACTACACTCTCATTTTAATGGAAATTACATTAAAAAATTAGTATGTCTAATATTTGTCAACCTAAATTATATACAAAACATCCATTCGTATTGGTATCAAAATCAACAATATTATTTTGGGAGAGTCCTAAACTCCCAAAATTTTGAATATAGCGTTTTTCTCATTATGTGACTTTAGTGAAGTATATTTCATTGGGTGCTATGGTGGCCAACATCATTTGTGAAGAGGGGCACTAATATTTTAATATGTATATCCATGGGTGATTAGAATAGTTTTTATATGATCCACCACAGGTGCACTTCAATTGTATGTATGTATATTTTGTAATTGATATTTTGTTCTTGTATGTGTTGAATTTATAATTGGTACAATACAATGACAATGAATGCTAAATTATTGATGTGCATGTAGATTGGAGGTTGAGGGTCTCGGGAACACCGTTTGAACTTTGATTCCAAATTCATAGAAGAGGAGCTTACCATAAGGAGGGGGGCAATGAGGGACGCTAAGGTTGGCAAATCTTCAAAGAAGAAAAATACGTCAAGGAAGATGAAGTTTCCATCGGTGAGAATTTTGAATGATTCACATAGAAAGATTCTTGTGTTAAATGTCCTAGGTTTTTTGTGTGACATTCAACCGCTACACAACAAAAAAGAGTGGGGGCCAAATGGTACGATCCATTATGACAAAGAGTTTAAAGTAAAAATTAAGAAAAGGAGTGAGTGTGCAGTTTTTGTGACAATGCTCCATTCTCGATTTGATGTCGGGATATGGGCTCCAATTGGAGAGGCGCTTCTACAAGAAGTGGCTCGATTCCTAGCTCGTGGGACACCCATGAAGTGGTGTTTTCTATGGGGAAGGGAAATTGGTGGTGGAAAAAGAGACTTGCATAATTTATTTGATATGATTCCAGATCCAACCCATGGCTCGGCTAGGGTGGATTGGGATTCTATATCTACATCTGATTCACCTAGTAGGAATGTATTACACTTTGTTGCATGGGATCCTTTAGCTTCACCAGACAACTTCTTAAAAAATCTAAGAGGACCATTTGAAGTTTTTAGTCGCAACCCTTCCAACATTGAATATTGTGTGATGTTCTTGGAGAAGGCGATTAGTGAAGTACTGGATCCACTGCCGCAGGTATGTATTTTTGAACATATTGTTTGCCTTTCAATTAAACTAGTGAAAGTGAAGCTCCATTGTTTGTATACTTAATGTCTACATTTATTGTACATTTAAATGCAGAATGCACAAGGTGGAAAGACATCGCTTAAAGGTTCTCGGAGCTTGAAGAATCAGAGCCTTTTCTTCTTGGCTGTAGGGTCAAAGGTGAAAGTGTTTGACGTGGACGATGATAGGAAGGCCAAAGAAAATGTAATTACACAGGAGTCATAGTGAATGTTGCAAGAGGTTCACTTCATGAACGGCTCATAGAAGAGGGCAAATGTATCTATAAGTATAACGTCTGTGGTTCCCGGATCGGAAATGGTTCTTCTATACGAGGGAAACAACAACGATGACCCTCCTATGGTGCATGTAGGCAACACTCTGAAGTCTATGACGAAGTAGCCCATGGAAGCCTTGGCTCCTTCAAACGAATGAATGAAGGTATGAAGTAGTGGATTGCACACTTTAGTATAAAGCGAGGTGTATGTGTATATGTATTTATAGTGTGAATATTTTTCATGTGTTTTGAACTTGAGTAATAAATGTCATTGAAGTGCATCTTTGAATTTATGTCCATGTTTGGTGATTCAAAGAGTTGCAAAGTCATGTTTAGGACATGATATTAGAGTGTCATGTTGGTTTATTTTGCATGTAAGAGGATATGATTTCTTATTAAAAGAACTATTAGTGGACCTCACTCATAGTAATGACAAATAGAACTCAATAATCCACCGAATATGCTTAGGTAGCCTTAAACCGTTGTATCACTTTTAAAATTCATAGTTCAAAATACATATCAATGAAAATATAACTACTTGGAATCACAAAATAATTATAGTAATTCCCAAGAAACGACTACGTGCTCTCAACAACACAACTAAATCTATTCATGTAAGTAATAGATGACATATTTTTTGCCTAGTGACGTAATACGTGGTGTACGACTCTTGGTAGTCATAGCCCATAACATCCCAGGATATAATTCATGAGAGTGGTATTGTATGTTATTAGAATATATAACTCATATGAGTGGTATTTTGTATCATCAAAAAATATGATTCCTATGAGTGGTATTCTGTGTCATCAAAGAATATGACTAAGAAGAGTCATTTTATAAATCTTCAAAAAATATGACTAAAAAGAGTTATTTTACACATCATCCAAAAATATAATTGGGAAGAGTTATATTTCACGTTACTAAAAAATATGACTCACCATAGTCATATTCCTCATGAACCAAACATATGACTCACAATAGTCATATTCCATGTTATCAAAAAATATGACTCACCGTAGTCACATTCTATATGAACCAAAAATACGACTCGTCGCAGTCACATTCTACATGAACCAAAAATATGACTCACCGTAGTCATATTCCGTGTCATCAAAACATATGACTCAACACATTCATATTCAACAGCACTACAAAATATGACTCAGAATAGTCATATTTCATGTCATTGCAAAATATGACTCACCGCAGTCATATTCCATGTCATCAAAAAATACAATTCTTTGTAGTCATATTCTACATCACTGCAAAATATGACTCACCACAGTTATATTCCATGTCACTAAAAAATATGACTCACTGTAGTCATATTCCATGTTATCAAAAAATATGACTCACCACAATCATATTCCACGTAGGATTTTTCATTTGCCCAAACAACTCAAGAAAAAATCAAGCCCCCCCTAGGATATTCAAAGTATACGCCATATTGGCATACTATGGCTAAATATGGGTATTTATACCCCTCAACCCATATGACTACCAATATGACTGATGTTTGAAGCAACTGCTTATAAACTACTGGAGTCAGTCATATTCCGAGTCATATTCCGAGTCATCTACAGTGATTTCTGCGTGAGTCATATTTTTTTATTTTACGACTCACTACAATCATATTTTGCAATCATAAAACACTGCTTTTGTTGTAGTAGACGACCGTATGAGCGTTATTTATAGGATTGCTTAGCACCCATTTTCAAATCTAGCTACACATCTATCATGATTTGGAGTGCTTTTACAGGTTATAAAAAGTGTCCCATTGTTATTATGCCATTTGATAAGCGGACAAGTGTTGATTTTGTTGACATTGTGTATGAAAGTCGATTGAGTGGTTTTTTCTATATGCATGATGATCCTCAAAGCCTTTTCCTCATGGAGGATGGCATCCTAGTGCATCGTAGTAACTTACCCAAGCAATGGCAAGAAGCTCATAAGATCAAAAAAATTACATCATAGTAACTTACCCAAGCAATGGCAAGAAGCTCATAAGATCAAAAAGATTACATGGCTTCCAAACTCACCTGACTTAAATCCCATAGAAAATGTATGGATCATTCTAAAAGACTTTATACAAAAGGAGACCAAGCCAAACAACAAAGATGAATTGATCGAAAGCATTGAGAAGGCATAGAAAGCTATATACAAAGACACTCTTGAAATTCTCCTTGCTAGTATGCCTCACCAGATGAAGGCCATAATTAATGCAAAGGGCCATAGTACTAGATGGTAGATAGTGTGACACAAAATGCTATATTATTGTATGTTTTGATTATTTTAATGTAATAAAAGAATATGAGATGAAACTAGACTTCATTATCTTCCAAATCCAATTTACATTATCTTCCAAACCCAATTTACAATATGCAATTCCATGGATTTTTTGAGCCTTTGGTGACATTTGAAGTTACAGGTTCACTGCTGAATTTCAGCTGCAGCAGGGGTGGACGAATGAGACTTGCCGGGTACTGTACAGTACAGTACACATTTAAACTAATTGGAGTATTGGACAACTTCCGCAAGCCAAGTCATGATCACACATCAAAGTGGTACTAGAAGCCCATTTGTCCCCCAAAGGCAATGACATTACCGTACTGATATTTGACTCTCACAAGGATCTCTCCTACCTGGTATTTGACTCAGAAAAAGGCTCAGACAAAAAAACAAGCAGTCATCAATAGAGCCAGATGCTCTAGATGTATCACCTCCAAATGCAACGCCATCATTTTTGAAATGCCTTTTTAAAAGGATAAATTTATTTCCACCTACGTACCAGAAAATTTGGGGGCACATGCTGGACAAAACATTCACAATCAGCAATGCAGTTCCAAGTACTAACCTGCACCCTAATAATAAAAGCAAAATAGTCAGATTCAATGAGCGAATTCCATCTTTTCCTAAGCACTATAACCTTCAGAGTCAACCCAGAGCACAAGGCTCCTGAAACATGTAAACGACAGAAAGGGTTATGTACAAACTCCTGAAATAGAAGATTCTGTAACTCGTCTAAATTAGATCTAGAATGATTCGGAGACCTTCCTTGAATTATCCAATGACACGAGAAACTTGCGAAGGTGCTTGATATACTCTGGATATAATTCCAAGTTACAGTGACCAGCCCCCTTCAACCATAATGGATCATACTTCTCCTTAGACAACTCATGTAGCTGCTTTCCATGTGACCAATCGACTACTTCGTCAGACGTTCCCTGCAAATAATGAATCCACATTACATTTCGATGTCTTACAACATCCTCCGCAAAGAAAACTGAGTTCAAGTCAAATGAATCTGGAATACCAATTCTGCAGACCAACTTCACAAAATGCATAAAGCACAGAAAAGAAATTGATATCGTCTAATGGAAACCAAGCAAATCCTCTCCTTGTGTAGAAGCACCCTCTAGTTGCGAGCGGACACTTACATGCATCACAAGGACGGGGCAGGACACTTGGCCGATTTTGTCGATGTTCTGCAAAATAGAACAACCCCGTTGTTATACGTCTTCCAACAACCTTCTGGGTTTAAGACAGAAGGTTGTTTTAAAACATTGATTGTGAGTCAACTACACCTAGTTTTTCTGAAGTGACATTGAAAACACAGACAACTCAGCTCCAATATCAACAAAAAAAAATCAAAATACAGAGCCCATGGCATAGGCAAGCCAGCTGTAAAATCATAATTCAGTAAAAGCATTATATCTCTTCTCGTCCATACACAAAAGTAATGGATATGGAGAGAAGAATGGCTTCTCAAAATTACCTTATAAATGTCAAACCAGTACGTCCGCTTTACTGGATACATCACTCGAAGTCCTGAAAGAATCGGACTATGAAGTACCACACCTCGAAGAGCAGGTAAACGAGTGGCCAAATCAACAGTAGGACCACTGCCTACAGACTGCCCATACAGCACAACTTTGTCTTCTGGAATACCATACGTCTCTAACCACTTGTACGCTGCTTCAATGTCTGCATACGTGTTCGGTTCACTTGGCTGGAAAAGAAAACACAACAAGAAATTGAATCGAACAGCGCTGACTCTGGAAAAAAATAAACCAGGCAAAAGCTCAGGCGTGTTTCGGCCAAGAATTAAAAAACGAAAGTAACCGAAACACCTTTGTATAGAAATTTAAATTTTCAAGGTTTATGTCTAATAATGAGCATTGACTGCAATGCAGGCCCAAACCATGCAGAAACAGGATCTGCGAATGGAATGTCACATTATTCCCATCATGTACGGTTCAAAACCGGTGCATTTTCATCACGAATATCCAAGATTAAGGCACTGCAAAAGAATGCGAGTAACGACTAGCAGGGAACTGCCATAACCCCCAACTAAACTTCTCATAAATCATTGCCTATGCCAACAAGAAGAAACTAACCTTCCCGGTAGACGCACCATAACCTGAGTAATCATAGCTGCACATTTTAAAAAAACATCAGCATCAGAACCAATACAGTTCAGCCACAAAGTCAAGTAACCCAAACTAGTTGAAAGCGGAGCTGAGTAAGTCTAGGATAAGAAATGATCACTGCTTCCTTTGACAAAAGGCACATTGCGTTCACGAAGTTGCTACTACTAAGACACCACATATGTCCATCAACCGATGAAGAGCATATACTCGAGTACATACTGAAAATTGCCTGAGCTTACGCTTTAAATCAACACAAATGATAATACTACAACATCAATAATACACTAATGGAGGTCGATTAATTAGTTAGAATGTAGAAATGTTCGTTCGTGTTTGTATCAAGCCAGGTCTATGTGCCCTTAGTACATGTATCAAGCCAGATCTATGTGCCCCTAGTACATGTATCAAGCCAGATCTATGTGCGCAATGCAAGAATCGGATATGAGATTGCACCCGGATATGCGGGTGTGATCTACACTCAGACCTCTGCAATGCCACTGCCTCGGGGCAACAGACGTGCTCGTATTAGCACTCCTATGCACGTTCAGACCTTCACATATGGAAGTTGTCCTATCAGATGTATACACATCATGACGGATTCTCAAGGTATGCAGTGAAAGTGCAAGTACAGAGTTGGTGATCAGAGATAGTTGAGTGTATTCTGCTGGATATTATTTGAAGGACATTATGATCGTTTATTGGACAGTATCGCTCTTTTGAACGGTTGCTCATTAGAATGAATTCGTTTATAGCTACACAACTACAACATCTAAATTTGAAACCAAAAAAAAACGGCCGCTCAAAAACATCCTCGGATTAAATTATTTTCCTGTGTCCCAGCTCTCGAAACCTAAAAAAACTCAGACACGCCACAGAAGCGTCCAATTCTAAGCAACACACGTAAAAGAAAAAAGGCAGCAGCGACAGCACAAACCCGAGAATATTAATCCGGAGGTGAACACTAAGCTCCACGAAAAGCTCATGCATTTGCCCTAAGTCCGCCGCGTTTCCATGCGAATACAGCAGAGTAAGCGTCGCCGTCGGATGCTTCACGAACAACGCCACAATCTCGTTATTCCGCCGGGTCGGCAATTTGAGCACCTCCACGTTTTCCCGGGGCTCCACGTCCGTCATGCGCAACTTGCCCGTGCTCTCATCCAAGACCACCTGATACGAAGACGGCGTAGGCGGAAAGAACGCAAACCTCGCTGCCACTGCCGAGGTCACAGCTCCCATCTCTACGACGTCCACCAACACCACACACCACACACCAAATCACACCCAACCACACCAAACCCTACCGACACGGGACAAGCAAGGAACCAGTCAAGCAGCGGAGCGGACAGAGTTCTGTTATCCCGTGTAGCCAAGAAAAAACGTCATGGCGAACACCAGGAAAGAGAGCTGTGGAGCTTGAGAGTGATGAAGAAGTAAGTAATGCAGCTTTGATCTTTGAGTAGTGTGTTGCGGCTTTGCTTTGGTTGTGAGCAAAAATTGTGGCGAGGAAGGGGGCTGGAAGGGGCCAAAACGGGAACCAGAGGAAGTGGCGCCTGGCTGTCTGGCTGTCTGGCTGGAGTAGTGGCGATGGCTCCGGCTCTTCAGCGTTTGTGACAGGGAGCGCGACAGAGAGCGCGGGAGCGACGGAGAGAGCGAGAGCGAGAGAGACAGGGCGGTGGACGCGGGCGCGGTGGGGAGTTCGGTGATGGGACCAAGTCCTGCGGACGTCGTGGAATTCGCACGGTGTCGTTGTGCGGAGCGAGAGAGAGAGGGGGACTGACGTGAATTCCCAAAAAAGAGGAGGCCTGCCTTGCATGAAGAAGGTTAACCCCTCATCATCTAAGGCTTGGTTGAGTTCAAAAACCTCATTGCTTTTGAAGTGTTATAGATCTAAATGCCACTAAACTGTAGAGATTTCAACCATCAAAAATCTTGTAGGATACATATTGTAGACAACATGAATCAAATCTTGAGTCATTTGGTCACGTAGATTGCAAGATTCTAATTGCTTTAATTTAGTGTTGAAAAAAGACGCTGGAATTTCTCCTAGCAACAAATCCGATTTCTAAACCTACTCAAATGAAATGCCAGTGACCGGTCACATATGACTTAACATTTAGTTTTCTAGTATGTGAGTACTATTGAAATCTAACTATTTTGGAAACATTAAGTGAGTAGTGAAGTAAACTGATCTATGATAGACAAAAGACCCATCACAAACACCTAAGGAATTGGATGATTCATTGATCCTTAAAAGATGGATTGGCAACCATGGAAATCATCCCTTTTAGCATTGTGTGAATAGTTGATTTAAAAAATTCAAAGGCACTCGTTGGAAGTCAAATGATTGAACAAGACCTCCTTTTTCATGTAAAATTCCAAAGAGGAATAGTTGCACTTCCGTCCTATTCAAAAGGATTTTCTATCATCCATCAGCCAAAAAATGCCCGCAATGTTGTTTACGAGTTAAAGTCTTATATCAATCTATGACAAATTTTTTTCAATAATTGGGATTTGAGCTAATGGCTACAATCAATGTCTTAGATGATGGTGATGAAGTAGTTAATACCTACAATAGGAAACCTTCACCTTTTGAGTGTAAATTCATCACAAGTGTGTGCATTATATCTCTATTGTTGAGATCAATACAGCAAGCACAACTAGGTTCTATGTTGGTGGGTTCAAAATCCTAAGGTTGGATGCCTAAATGTAATTTAATTGGCCTTTTAAGTAGTAGATAAGTGTTTTTTAGTTATAACTAGCGGTTGGCGCTTGCTATGCTACACATTCATCATTAGAACTAGAGTACCCTGTGGCGTTGCCACAATCAAAATAAAAGTAAAACTAATATTCTAATTTTTTAGGACCAAAAACAACTCAAAAATCCATAACTTTTTTGTTGTGAGTCAAAACGCCACAATATACAACCCATGCACCCCTCCCCGCCAAGAACTTTCTGACGGTACCAAGATTGTGACCAAAATATAAGTAAAACTAATTTTCTAATTATTTAGTTCATTAAAAAAACTTCAAAATTCAATAACTTTCACACAGTGAATCGGAATGCCATGAAACCAAGCCCGTGCACCCCTCCTCACCGAGGGCTTTCCGACGGTACCAAGCACGCGATCGGGGGATGCACGGTCCGGGAGATCTCAACGTGACAAACAAAACAAAACAAAACAAAACAAAACAAAACAAAACACCTGTCTTAATAGAAGAGATTTTATAAGAATTTTTATGTATTAGATAGAATGCAGAACAAAAATTTCAATAAATCTTCAAATAAAAATGACTAAAATCTTTGTATAATTTTTTTGTAAGTAAGCATATACTCAAATGTACAATAGAAATTTATTGAATGATGAATGAAACATATGCAATGGTAAATACTATAAAAGATACACATACATTAGAATGCATTAGAAATTTGACTCCATTATTACAAAAAATGGCAATCCAAATTGAAGAATTGAAAAGAAAAAATTATAAATCTCAAAAACTTTGTGAAAAACTTAATTGTTGTGGAATCCAAAATCACTTCAATTGAATAAATTTCTCAAAATCATTTGGTAGTACCAATAGAAAATTGAAATCATGAAAGCTCAAAGCTCACAAAAGCACAAAATCATAGAAGTGCAAAGAAGTGTAAAGCCAAGAGAAGCAATGGATTTGCTACCTCTATAATATCATCCTATGGATCCTCTTTAATACCATCTTAATTGCAACAACTATATTATTTCTATAATATCACCCTTTGTAAAAAATGATATTACAGAAGTGATTGCAAACTGCTACTCTATTTCTGTAATATCACATTGTGTGAAAATATGATATTACGAAAATGAATGCGTAGCATAGCAAGCACGAGCCCATAGTATTAATGGTAGCATTTGTGATATTACAAAGGGACTTATGATTTTAGTAGTATGATAATTGGGCACCTAAACATCATCAAATTGACCTTCCAAGCAATGAACGAGTATTTCTTAGTGATAACTTTTAAGTATTCCAAATTTCACCTAAAAGTGATAAAAATTACAAAAGTAAATTTTTGGGAGTTTTGAGCCAATCTAGGCCAAAACTCTAGACCTCCAAATTGAAGTTTCTATCTTCTAACTTGTAATTAGTTCACGTCATAGACTTTTAAATGCTTATTCTAAAATTCTAAAATACTTTGTAATTAAACCTTTCTAGCAAAAATTATGATTGGATGAAGTTTCACTATAATTCATCCTATAAAGCTTCATCCGATATTTTCTTTTGATTGATGCACCCATATTGATTCTGAATTGTAAAAAGTTTTTGAAATTCCTTTTTTACTTTGATTGGACGAATAGTTATATTTTTCATCCAAAATTAATCTTTTTGACTACCAAACGTCATCCTATTCTAACTTCCTTGTTTCTCATCTACTTTCTAAGTGTGAGATGTTTTTGGAACTTCTAAGGATCATCTACGGAAATTTCTATTCAAAGTTTGTATTTTAATAACCTACAAAGTTTAATTATAACACTTAATTTCTAATTAACCACTCATTTTGAAATATAGAAAAACAAATGGCGAGATTAAATATGTACCTCTGAGTGCGTTTTCACCCCATCCCCATTCTCTAATCATGATCCTATCATATGCCTCATCATGTTCCTATCATATGCCTCATCTTGTTCCATTTTTATCATTTTTGAGTACCACTTAATTAGTAATTTTTACAATGAAATTCATAGATCCAATCTATTTGCTATTTTTTTCTCAATCTATTTTCTTTTCTATTTTCTGTCTTTGAATTTTTTCTAAAATATTTTTTCTAGTTATTTTCTTGGGATATTTTGAAGTAGCAAAATGTTGACTCTAATACTTATTTTTGTTTTTGAATTGACTATGGAATCAAATGAAATGATGACTTAATAGTATGTTGTCATAAACCTTCACTAAGCTTATGCTAAATAAATGTCATGGCATCTAATTTGGCCAACTACAAGTTGTTTTTTCCAACCCACTATTTCCCCTTTTTTTAATTAGGAATCAAGCCTTGATTAGGGATCTAATCCTTCTCCTAGCTACATACACTTTCTATCACAACTTTGAGCTTCCCCTTCCACATCAAGTATTTAAACTTCCAAAAAATCTCACTTCCAATCAATGAAACTCACCTCCTAGCCACTTTGATTTTGATTTTCTTCACAAGTTTAAAAATCCCAACCTTTGCAAATTCAATCAACCCCTAGCCTAGATCTTTTGCAATTTCAATCAATCCCCAACACCATAAAAACAAATAAACTGGCCTTAACCCTTAAATAACATGGCCCCCATGATTAAGGTATTCACCAAAATGCTTCAATTATTGAACCAATAGATGCATTTTTTATTTCTACAGTCAACAATGAAATCATCCATAGGACACTATTGATCCTTAGCATCCTATAGGGGTTTTAACAAATGTGAGATTTGGAACATGGACTAATTGAAATTTTGATATTAACTAAATTGAAGGTTGAAACTAATAATTCCAAACTCTGATATTGCAACGGTTAGTATTTGAAATGTTAAATGGTACCAAACCTTAAAAAAATTAGGAAGATAAAATAGCTAAGGAGTTATGAGATTAGATGTTGAAAATTGAACTAGCTATGGATTTCAATTTTTATATGCAACACAATAATCAAAGAGTAGGTGCTTGTGTAGACTGAGGTGGGAATTTGTGAGAAAGAAAAGAAAATTATTTTTTTTGTTTTATAATTTTTATCTTAGGGTCAAAGCTTTGCCATCATGGAGGGTTCAAAAATAATTAATAAGAAAAGGAAAAGTGATAACTTTAATAACATCTAAAAATATCACATGCAAACTCAAAGCTTTGCCATCTTGAAGGTTTCAACTAGGACCAGGGGACTAGTAGAAAAGAAGGAGAATTTGTAGAACATATGAAAATGCCATATATAAGGCCAAAGCACAAAATACATAAAAACATGTGTGAAAACTTTGATAGTGACCAGAGTTTTGCATGTTAACCAAGGCATTAGGGGAGATTCTTAAGAATTTAGGATTCCCATACAAGGAGCTCGTGCAAAATAATAGACACAAGGCAATGACTCAAAAATTTGAGCAAAAGCCACAAGAATACAAATGTTAGTAGATACAAACTACAAAACATTAGAGTTGGAACAAAGGTTTTAAAGGAATCCCACATCCATCAAAAAGTGCACTCAAGAACTACTACAAGATGAACAAAAAATATTTTTAAAACACCATATTAACAATAATTTGGCCAAATTGGCCAAACCACTAAATAGACCAAAAGAACAAGGTTCAATAAGAGAAATAGAGGTGTTTGGGAGAGAAGATTACAATCTCTTATACTTTGCTTCAAGGCCTCACCCCCAAGATTTTTAGTGTTTCACTTCTAATTACCAAAAAAGTTAAATTTATGGTGGACTAAACCTACTTTTGAAAAGCTTGAATGCCAAACGGATTAATCCATTGACTATAAAAGGTCTAAATTAACCTCAAGGACCTCATCTCCTTGTTTCAAGGTCATTTAGATTCTTAAAGTCAATGAATTGTTAAAGTATAGTAATTAACTAGTCAATTTTTCAAAAAGAGAACTAAAGACAAGTCTTAAAACATATTAGATATTAAGTTAATAAGACAATTGTCCTTGTGTAGATTTTGAATTAGCAACTACCTATTGGAAGAAGAGTACTAGGAGACTAACAAGATCCTTTATGTAATGATTTGGCACTTGTCATAGTCACCAACAGAATTGACTACAAGAAATAATAACAAGGTGAATAAATAGTCTCCTTGTCAGTTTTTCAAGAATTGAATCAAAGACATTTATGGCCTAAATTGAAAAGTGAATACTAGAATAGTAATAAGATTATTTGTGTAGTGATTTGGCACATGTCACAACTCCAAAATTGACTACAAGTCACAAAAACAAAGGTGAGTAAATATGTTCTTCATCAATTTTTTAACTATATTCGCGACTCATTGTTGAACAATGTTTTATGAGATTTCATATTTTAAAGTCAAGATAAAATTCATTAACTAAGTTGCATGTGCTAAAACTTGCAAACTTTCTTTTAGAAGTGAACTTACTTGCATAAATTATCATTTCTATTAGTTCACTCAAAACTTTGACAACAATCCAAATTGTGTGCTAGACAAAAAGAGAGTAATATTACTTAATGAGAACTATAGCTAAAGCCATTTATTCTCTGAAGAAAGCCAATCAAGTAGTAGGTTATAATTATCTCTAAATGTGTGAAGAAAATGTGAAAAATACTCATGCCACAAATGAATGATGATAGTCACAATTGTCCTATCTTGCATGATTTCCTACATGTAACAAAGAGCTACAAAAGACATTACATTGAATAAAAAACAAGAGGTTTTAAATCCAAACCTAATGTTACAAGAAAAAACTAGTTTTTTACTTGACTAGATTGTACCTCTTCTATATCATACAACCAAGGATTATACTCAAGCCATAAATCTATAAAAAAAACTCCTTCAAAATCCAACTGCTTTCCTAACGTCAAAGTAAATGCCTACAACTTGTTCACTTTGATCAACTTTTTTGGATCACCTCATAGATTATTACCTTCATGGAACAACTACACACAATCTTCAATAGTTGGTAGAGTTCAAGATACCAACCTTCCGCTTCCAAAGGAGGTGTCACCTTCTAATAGCATGTTGGGTTTGAAGTAATTTGAAATGAAGTAAACCACCACATTCTAATTCTAAGCAGAAGATCCATTTCAACCACCTAGAAAATGACCCATTAAATTCTTATTAGTAGGGAAGATATAGAATTCAATGTGTGTTGTGAATGATTGAATGTATATTGATTAAATGTATATTTCTAACTAATTTTAAATTTTAAACTTGTAATGAAGATAGCATACCATTTAAAACAAGAGTCTATTGAAAAAAAATTGTTACTCATATAAAGACCAATTTCTAAGTCTTACAAGATGATAGGATACCAAAGAAACAAGAATAAAAAAATAATACCCCCTTGTAAAATACCCTATACTTGCATGTAGGTGATAGAATTAACATAATTGCACCCCCTAAGAAAGTCTTGTATCAACCTAAAATACACTTCTTTAAATAAAGAAGATTTGAATTACAATGAATTAAGTTAATAACCACATTCAATGTCTTGGACAACAATAATGGAGTGATTAATGCATGACTTAGGAACTTCCACCTATCAAGTGAAAAAATCCATCACAAAAAGTATCTTTTTCAAGCCTTGGTGTTGTTGCATATTTAAAAAAATATTGTAACCACTTTACATAAGTAAGATGACCATTTTAGATGAAATTTTCATTTGTCTTGAACAAAGACTCTTTTGGGTCAATTGTTTAGCACACTCCAAAAATTTACAACAAATTCATACTTTGCCAAAAAAATATTTAATTGCTCTCACCTTTCATACATTTGTCTATATGTGGGAAAAAAATTAAAAATTTCAACAATGCCATTAGTAACATCATAATTTATTTCCCAACTTCAACCCTAATCCAAACCTCACCTTTGCAACCAAAATATCCACATTACACCCTTCCTATCAAATACTGGACTAGAAGTTCCTTTAATGGGTCAACCTAAACTTCAAACTGTAAACTGTACACAATCCTGGGCGAACACTACCGATATACATTTACACAATCGATAAACTGTTTAGTTCAGCACACGCTAGAACTAGAGACATTCACCAAGACCCTGAACACGCATGCACAGCTAGGTGGAAAATAGAAATTTAATGTCACCGTGAGTTCCAATCGAATTCGAGTCGTTTCCACGTTCTTAAGTAACTGCACGATTCAAATTACAGATCTCAAGCACGTTATCACCTTTACTCATACTGCACTACCGCAAAAAACAAGAATCTATCAAAGTCACGAAACAAAACACCAGACCTGCAGCATTACAACAGAAAATTATTGATAATGATAAGCACATGTACATGAAAAATGCAACCTCTGCAATGATTATGCTCGCTTTGTAGATCATCATGTCCAGCTAAAAGCTGCACTCCTTAAAGAGCATTCTCCTCCTGGCCACAGCATCTTTGGAGGCTGTCAACACCTACTGACTTGATCATTAGTTTTCAATTGAGTTACCAGATAGTCAGAAATAGTGTATAAGTCTCCCCAAGGGCGGGCTACACCAGTTCTGCAGAAAATTCTTGAATAATGATCAAGCAACTCTTGACAAATTGCTTCTAAGTGATGTCATAATCCAATTACGAAGACCTAGTTGAATAGAGATGAGCTTGTCCTGGTCACCAGCCTTTCGAGCTCAGCGTATGGATGAGGGATCCGAATGTCTTGTCTATAGTGGAGTTCCAGACATGTGCCAAATCATCCCGCACTTCTCTGCCCCAAAGTGGAGGAGAAGACTGCAATGACAGAAAAATTTCTCTGTAAGGTAGATATCCCTATTCCACCTGACTCCCTAAACCATACATCTATGATTTCACTAAAGATCATTCCAACATAAACCAATGAAAACGGTCACACACTAAGTGCAATGCCATTCATAAGAAGTGCATTGCTTATAACGTCCTCATGCAAAACTAGGACGGTCAGAATAAGCAATAATTTGGGAAAGACACCATTGTGATTTTTGAAATTCATAACTAATTCAATACAACTCCCCAAAGTACAAACCAATTAATGTACCGGTTCCATCTACTCTAACAACCATAATAACTTTCATCGCTCAGATCCATATTCACGGTTTAAGGAAACTTACCTCAACTGAACTGAACTAACGGTACCGTCATTGCGATTTCTAACTACATTTCTATTTCCAGCTCCTTGTGTTCACTCGTACAAATGCGATAGTAAACTAATCAAAACAAGGCATTCCCAAAAATTCACCCTACTTTCTCTCAGCACACGGATGAGTTCCAAAACACTTCCACCCTAAATATCGAACTGAAAATCATTTTCATCGCTCAGATCCATATTTGCACGGTTGAAGAGAGCTTACTTGAACTGAACTCACCTAACGGTGCCTGCATTGGAATTCCTAACTACATTTCTACTGAATGATAATAAAATAATCAAAACAAGTCATTACCCCCAAATTCACCCTAATTTCCTTCGGCACACAGACGAGTTCCAAAATGATTCCACCCTAAATATCGAAGTGCTCATAAACGTCAGTTAATTTCGAGCAAGAAAACCCTAATTCGAGTTGCAACCACACAAGCAACACAATTTCCTTACCGGAATCCCACGAGGAGGTGGGAGATTGCCGCCCGAGAGCGTCTCCGCGAGCCCTGCAGTGGACTTCCAAATATGTCGCTGCTCATACATGAAGACGCCCATGCCAACCAAGCCTCCCATGGCGAAGCCCAGCATCCGTTCCTGCACCAATTCGATCCGTCAGAGGATCAAAAGGATCGCAAGAGGAAAATGTTCGCAATTGGAAGATGCATGAGCGACAGAAATGGTACCTGGAACAGGATGGAGGGGTAGAGGAGAGGCATGGTGGATTGCCCGCTGCGTGAACTACGAGATCGTGAATCTGCGACTCTGTTTACCAAACAGATTGACACTGCCCGAAAAACGAAACCCTAGCATTACCCTACTTCGGGGGGAGACGTGCCGCTAATGGACGCTGCCGCGAGGTGACGCTGCGGCAGTTGGGGCGGCAAGTTTATTGTACCGGTGACGCCTATCATAATTGACACTCATTACTACTTAGCATAGTTCAACATTTTATTTCAATTAGAACTTATTGGCAATTAAAAGAGGATTTCAACTCACTTTAGCATGCATTAATTGGACAAAGTGTGTGAATAAACTATAAGTTTTCAAAATATTATCTCTAAAGCATCTTGCAATGCATGCTTTCTAAATCATCTCTATATTAGCAACTGCATAGTGAAGTGTTGTTTTTTAGCAGAGGCAGTCCAATGCACAACCTCTGCACAACCTCTTAACAAAACTTTTGTTTGCAATTTTATTAAAAGTCAATTTGAAGTGGCATGAGTTGTCAAGGTCCAATAGTAGATTTTCTTACTCATTCACTTTTCTCAAGGTGTTCACATTTCATGAGGTATGAAGCTGCATTCCTTTTGGCATCCATTGGCTACTCATTTAGAAATTAGTGATTCATCATGATGACTTGCACAAATCATCTTGGTGAGACGTTTTACAAGTAGACAAAAAGACAAAAAATGCCAAGCCTATGTGGTCTTTTACCAAAGCCATAGCACTATAGTCCTCTATAACAATTGGAATGGAGTATGCATTTAATTACAAATGGCTTTCTATTTATATAGTCCTGTTACTATTTTTGCTACAAAGAGCATTGCAAATGTTTAAAGTGTACCCCAAACCAATAAAAGGTTGTTGATGTTTTGATTGTGTATGTCTTCTATAATTAATATTTGGAAAAAATTGATGCTTTTTGGTCCAAATGGAGAAGGAGCATCTTAGATAGTGTTAGTTATGGGTGTACATTCTATAGACATCTTGTAATATTCGATCAAGATGCAAAACCCCAAAAGTTTTTCACTAAAAAAATAAAGGTTAAAATCTCCCCTTTGTAATGGAGCAATTTAGTTTTGTTATTTTTTTAATTTCTTGTGACAAATATGAAATCCTTGATTTCAAATATAAATTTAGAATTTTACCTTCTAGAATAAATAAAAAATTGTGCATTGTTTTAGAAGGTCAAAATTCCACCTAATCAGATATAGTTTAGTCTTAGCTATAAAATTCATTACATCAAAATATAGGTTAATTGTTGATATACTAGAATTGAATCCATTAAAATTTGTAGTGAATTGAGTTAGGTAGTCAAATTTGTGTGGATCAATGAATGACTCGCTTTTCCAATGAAAAATAGGAGATGATATCATGACCAACTTTGTATTTGAGGATTTAAAAATGGTTATATGTATGTTTGTTTAGATAGGTAGGTAGGTAGTTGTAGATGTAGATAGATCACTTGTATATATAACATTCTTTAAAGGGCTATTGAACAAAAAACAATTCAAATTTTTAAAATTATGAAGACATATTACAAAATGAATTTTAAAATAATAATATAATAATACTTTTAAACAAAACTGATTATACATTGTATCCATATAATTAAAAATATTTTTTGATAAAATTAAAACCAAAATAAAAAAATTTGTTCTAAAATTGGCTATAGATTGAATATTTATAATATTTATAATTTTTTTTATTTAAAAAATATTGTACTTGTAAATACTTGTTTCTTTTGAATTGTAGTAAATTTTTAATAGAAAGTTTTAAGAATCTATACTATAAAAATATAAAAGAACTAGTAGAAGAATCTATAGTTATTTAGATAGACAAACAAACAATGATTCTATTACTAAAAAGAAAGCTACAATTATTTAGATAGACAAACAAACAATGATTCTATTACTAAAAAGAAAGCTACAATTATTTAGATAGGTGAACAAACAATAATTGTATCACTAGAAGAAAATCATATTGACAAAAGCAATATTTGAATGACATTTGTATATTTTGTGACATAAAAATGTCAAATTCAACATACATTTGCATTGACTTTGACGTTTTTACATCACACATTATAGAAATGTCATCTAGATATTGTTCCTTTCAACCTCTTTTCTACTTGTGTATGTGTTTTGTGTAGGGTTGCTAGCAGGTGAGTTTGTGAGCGTGAGCCCATGAGCCTATAAGCCTGTGAGCAGGAAAAAAAATTTATTAAAAAAATTATAAGGAACCTATAACCGTGGGTGTAAGTAATTTATTTTTCCAAACATGTGAGTTCATTTTCAAAAATTTAACTTACTTACAAGCTTAGAAGAAATAAAAAAATTGCAACAACCAATTGTGTTTAATTTTGATAGAAAACATAGAATGCAAAAATGTAAAGGGAAATCAATCATACTCAAGATGTGGCCATAAAACACACAAATCAAATCATATTGAAAATGAACACATAATACTTTGATTAATGCAATATGTCAATCTCATGAATTTAAATTGCTATGGACTCGATCCCAGAATCCTCCATCATAGATGACTTAGAAGTCTCTCTACTCTTAGATGCTAATACATCTATAAACTCTAAAATATTTAGAGCCTATGTTTATTTTTTGTGTTTTGATTTACAACAACCAAACTTTTGAAATACCAATGCTATTTGCTTGGTATATACAAGAAGATCAAAAGACTTCTATGGACTAAAAAAAAGACTTTGTTTCTTTATCAAAGTATGTGCCAACATTAGTCCTTCACGGCTGCAATTACAAATAAAAAAATGTTAGACTCATAGACCATAAAATGTAGCATGCACACAAACAATTTAGAATTTTTAAAATTTATTTATTAGGTTTATCTTTTTGAGCAAACTTCCAAGGCACCAAGGTCATGGTGTTCGGATCTTGTGAGGCCACAACTTGCAACGGCAATTTTGCGACTTTAGTTGTTACTACAACCACAATGGGCTTCCTCATGGGTAGGTGGACGGCAATGAAAATCTCCTTATCTTCTTTCAAAGTCACAATGTGCTACCTTGTATTGCAACATGATGTAATTAATGCACATGTAATAAGCAATATCCAATTCATTAGTTCTATAATTTATTACATGAATTAAAATTTCAATACACAATCATTAAATTTGAAAATTATCTACAAATATTGTGTAGTCCAAAACCAAATCTCCTTTTTTGGTTGTTCCTTCTGTGAGGAATTACAAAACTCTAGCATTTTTTTTGCGAGTCCCACGCCACAGCAATGATATTGCCTTATTCATCAACATGGTGTCCTTAGTGGTATAGTTAATGAACATGTTGTTTTGTAAAAGGTCTATTTTGGCCTTCTTCATCGCCTTTATGCACTTGTAAGAAAATTTGAATTTCTCTTTCTTTTCGAGATCCTTCACCATGATAGTGATTCCAAACTTTAAAGTCTGCGAGCATTGAAAAAAATTATACACCAAAAATAAATAAAACAATTTGCAGTGCCAAATGTTATTTACGTCATAATGATTTCAAAAAATCATATTGTGGTTTTCTTATCTAAAGCCAAGGTCAAGTGCATATGGTTGATGCCCAACCAATTGACCTTCTTCACCGATGTAGGATATGTCTTACACAATTTCACAATGATGCCCTTCAAAGCAGTGCACCATGAATGAACTACAATCATATAGCCATAGTCCTCCAAATGCTTCTCTGCAAAAAAAATGTGTGTACAAAAAAAATCCTTTTGTGCAAATGCTTCTTTGCTTCTTTGTTCATCCCCTTCTTCTTTTTCTCCTTCTTCTTCTTCACCACCAACTTCACTAAGCACTTCATTTCTTTTATATGTTTTGTTTGCTCAAATCTCTTGTTCTTTACCTTTCTTCTTGTTTGCAACCATCCTTCTCACAAATGGCCCCTTCTTCTAAGTGTCAGTGAGATTAGCAAACCCAAGAACTTCCAAGTCCATAACACCAAATGATTTTTGAAGCTCTATCTCTGATGGATGAGTATACATTATGGGACAATCAATGTACCATCTTCCCTTAGTAAGATTTGGTGTTGTAGACATCTAAAGTTAGTTCGAGATTTATATTCATTCCATGCAATTCTAGTCCAATCATATTAAAGAGAATGGAGGACAATCAAAAAATTAAACATTGCAACAAATTGCAATATAGTGCTATGAAATTAAACAACCATTGAATAGACCTCAAGAAAATCAAAAGCGTTACAATAGAACACCATAATTAAATCATCAAAACCACGTGCTAAACAAATAAGAAATTTTTGTCAAAACCAAAAGTGTGAGTACCATGAGGTACTTCCAAAACAACCATTGGACCCGACAGTAGTTCTTTGGTGACTTCTCACTACTCCAACTTTTGGTATTGACAAAAAATTTCATGAAACTTCCTCCCTTTATTAGTCGAAATAGTCATGAATTACAAATTGTATATGAAAGATATCTCATCAAAACAATTATTTTTTTTATTTTAGTTTTTTCCTTTTTTTTCCTTCACTTTGACTAAAAGTGGGAGTATCGTGAGGGTGCCCCCAAACCATAGTTGGGTCCGACTATGGTTTGGGGGCACCTTTGTAGTACCCCCACTTTTGGTTGATGCGGAATAAAAACTAAAAAAAATTTTGAAAAAAAAATTGTTCATAGAAGGCATCTCCAAAAAAATCAACCTTTTTTTTAATTTAAATTTTTGGTCGCAATGACCAAAAGTGGAGGTACCATGAGGGCACCCCAAAACCAACATCGAGTCCACTACAACTTCATTAGACTCTTCCCAAGGCAAAAGAAAAAAACTTGAGGTGCAACCATCATGACATATTACAATTGCATTTGAAAACAACTCCAACATATCAAGATGGCATATTGCAAAGGTCAACCATAAAATTGAATGCCAAATGTCAAGCCTAAAAATGGGTGTCGAACATCAAGTGCACCACCAGAATTGCAAGGGGACGGAACTATAGAAGGGAACTTCAACTTCCACCTATCATGGTAGAAAGGAAGATTATGAGACTAAGTAAGAGGTGGTAATTCATTTTCAATTGTGTCAAGATGACATTAAACAATGTGTAAAAATAAATAAACAAAGATAGATTAAAGGTGTTCGAGGTTTGGCTTGTTTTGATTGGGACCAACTTCAATTGACTAGTGACATGGTATTTGCAACATGTTGGCTTCCATCTCTAAGAGCTCTTCAATATATCTAATATATTCACAAGGGTCTTGTATGATCAACTGCCACCACAAGATGCAGATGTGTATCTAATATTTAGGAACAATCAAAGCATATAGCAAACTGCAAATGTACCAACTACAAAATATTGGAACAACTAGGAGACTATTGGCACCGTTAGAAGACAAAATGTGAAAGTAAAAAGATAATAAACAAAATCCACAGTCATAGGTCTTCAAACTTACTATAAATAGAAAATTTCTTCTATTTTTGGAAATTTATCAGGGACAAAAAATTTTTTGGAAAAAAACCAAAAAAAGAAGTTTTGGGGGCTTTAGGCTCACAAGCTCCTCACTTACAGTTCACAAACTCACCGCTCTAGGCTCGCACGCTAGTGTTGTTGTGTTTTGTGCCATGTTTGCATTCATTCATTATTTGAAATTTAAACATTTGGTCCTTTAATTAAAAGAAAAACTTGTCTACTACAACTAGTTAAAAAACACTAAGTGTCCTATAATTACGACTATCTTGTGACTACAACCATTGTCATTAGCACCTAATTTCACCTATGCTTTCATTATTTTAACTATATGATTATAGAAATGTAATATTGTTCAAATTTTTAGAATTAATGTGAACAATTTTTATCACAATTGTCAATGTAGACAAGTCTAAACTTCATGAAATCCACTGTATTGATTTGTCTTTGTAAATTTTTTTAATTAAATTAGAAAACGACTACAATTGTAGTTGCACAAAAGTTGATTTTGACTAGAAAGTGACTACAATTTTAAACAACTTTAGAGCTTAAAGTATAATGGATTCCATCTTATTGATTGATGATTAGTTAAAAAAACATGACAACAACTATAGAATAATTATAAGTCCACTTCAAAATAATTGATCTATTAGCGTTTTAACATCCTTGTGTAATTAATCATTATTATGGAGCAATTGTATAATATTCATTGAATAGTCATAGCAAAAATTGTAATATGTCAACTATAAAGAAACCCTTAGTCACCTCTTCATTGCAACATCTTGCTATTGCTAGCTTCTTGTTTTTCTAACATATGCTTGTATTCTTTCCCATATCATGATGTGATTTCCTTGCCACAAGTTGCTCTTGCATCTAGTTAATATCACAAATAGTACTTATTCTCTTCCATTGTTCTAATTTGCATTCTACTTCCTCTTCTATGACAAATTATTTTGTAGAATCATTCAATTTGTATTGCTCTAAAATTATGAATCACTTGGTACTAGTAATTAGGGCAGTAGATGATTAGATGGAGTTTGGTTTGTAATGTATGAATGTGTTGAAAGGTAAGAACCAATAGTAGGTATTAAAGAAGTTTGAAGGGAATCGTGCCTTTGTGTGTACAATTGGCAAGATACTAAGAATCAAAGTGGACTTAAGTTGCATTCATGTGGAAAAGTTTTTCCAAAAATGTTCCAACTACAACATCATTCCCACTTTTGAATTGTTTTAGTTGTTTTGCAATTGTTGTAGAAGGTATACGTAGTTGTTATCTAGTTGCTAATGTTGTACAAAAGTTGCATTTCAATCGTTCAATGTAAAAAATATGACTTTAGAATGAAGTCATCCCACTTTTATGATTGGAAAAACAAGTGAATGTTCTAGTTAAAAGTCAAAATGTTGACATATGTTGTAATACAATTGTTATTGAGAATCAACTAAGAAATTAATGTAAGCATTCCATGTAGCATACATAACAATTTAAAAATGACTATTGAAATGCTTTCTCATAATTTACCATAAAAAAACATTAGAGGTGAAAAAATTAAAAAATGCTTAAATTATAAGAAATAAAAAATCCTACATTGTCATCCAATACAAGTTCCACATCACTTTGCCCATGGATGTGCATTGTAGTTATTTTTCAGTGCAACTACTTTCAACTACCATAGTTGAAAATGCCACATAGGATGGTATATATTGGTAGGAATGTTGAGTAATAGGGCTAATGGGGAAATAATGCCACAACACTAGCAAAATTTATTGACGAATTTTTTAATAAGCCTATGAATAAGAAATAATCCTTTTGTCCTTTACGATTGCATTTTTAAGAGTGATTTTTCTACAATGATTATAACTCCTTCAATTAACACAAGTTGCACATTGCAATGACTAACTCCTTTGATTAGCACTAGTCGCACATGTCCCTTATATGCTCAAAAAGTAGTTGTAAATGTAGTCAAAGATTTACTTTATCTACTTCGACATTATGATGGCATTTTTTTTCAATTTTGATGAAGGACCTAATAGCATTCTTGGACTTTAGAACAAGTCACTTGTGAAACTTGTAACTACTTTGTAATTTGTTAGGAAAATACAATTGCATGCTTTTTGACTTTGAAAAGCATTTATCCGTATTCCAATGAGGGAAAATTGATACTTTCTGGATCCTTCATGTCATCAAAATAAAACTTGAAATGACTTTCAAATTTTTCTAGACTTTATTCTCTTTCATTGTTACTTTTATTTTCTATTCATAAAGTTACAAAATTACAATAGAAAGTTTGTAAAATTTAAAATGACTCAAGAATTTAAGTACCTTTTCTTGGCCCACCACTTAACATAATTAAAGAAATTCAGTCCTCACTTCACAACAAGTATGGATTACAAGAAACTTCATACCCATTTCTAAGTTTTCATGAGTCAAGATTATCTTCTTTAAGTTCCATGATATTTCATTTCTATGTTTGTAGGGAGGAACTATATTTTAGGAGTAGCTTTCCATTATGGTTTCTCTACTAAAATTAACTATAAATGTAAAATAATGTTGAAGCTAAAATCCTGGAAGTCTTAACTTGTCTTCCTTACTTTTCACAAGCCTCCCTCGAAAGTTGAGCGGAGTAAATTAACATTTCCAATTCTCCTCTTGGAATTATTGCACACTCCAGTGTAGGAATCACATCTATTGGGGCAAGATTAGACCGATTCTAGATTCTGCTGCAGATTCCACCCTCTTCCTTCTCTGCTCAACACAATTCACGAAAACCTCAAGCCTTGTACCAGAAAATGGAGATAATCAAGTAATCGAAGCCCCTCATGTGCGACAAGGCCAATTTAAGCTGAAAAATAATGGTTCTTTACAAATGCAGTCAGTGGGGTTTCAAAAGCCCCACGTGACATCGTGGATAGAATTACAATCTTCGCGAGCTCGAGCGAAAATTCTCTTTCTGATCAACGGCATCCTTGTCAATTCCCGGGCGACCTGTAGGAGCTTCCTTCCGCCTAATGCCATTAGAAGTCGATGCATCGATTTCGGTACTAATGTGCGAGCTCAATTGTATTGTAGTCAGAGGGGTCTGCGCAATTCTATGAGACGTAGAATGCACCCGAGGTGGAACAACCGACTCTCGCTGTCCTTCGCTTGCTACAATGGTGTTCGATAAAGGTTGAACTGACTCCCTAGGATTCAGTCGGTCCCGTGCTGTGAAGTATGAACTAGACCCACCTGGGGCCTTGCTGGTCAGAGGAGTGGCCGCTACAGAGGGGGGATGGAGCTTTGTTGCAGTACTTTCTGACTGGGCAGGAGAGGGCGTTGGGACGGATACCAGCTGAACCAACCCTCGTGGAACTTTTCGCTTCGGTTTGAGGAGGGGCCTATCCACACGCAGCTTTGCCAGAGCCTGCCAGACAAATAGACGCAGTGAGGTCCTGAACCAGCTCTGTTTGGTCTGTAAGAGAGATCCAAGACTGCACAGACGCATGAAGAAAATTAACTACAGAATTCTACAAATTGGGAACGATCAGGCGCAAACCTTGTTATTTCCGATATCTGACAGTGGACGGCGAGGTCTTTTACTCCCCACCTCACTGTCTCTCCTTCCTGTCCCAGGAGGAATCATGTCACCCAAATCTTGACGATCTTCCGGACTGAAAGAGGCGTGCATGCTTTCTTTGTAAGCGGAATCTAGCACCGTCACTGCCCTTTTCACCAAAGCACGCTCCGCATCCACATCAGATGGAACCAACAGATCTCCGTCACTTTTCACACACCCGATAGAGGAAATGCTTCTTGAGATGGGAGGAGTGCCCAGCTGATGCGGTGAAGAATCCACTCGAAGACTCGCCATGGCCGAAGCCATTTCTGTTTGGGCAGGTGCGATGAGTTCGTTTGCGGAGAACCCTGCTGTGTCCGATGTCACAATCTCCCAACGGTTGGCACATCGACCGACATTACATCCACATTGAGGTCCACAGAAACCACCAGCAGCTTTGCATGCACATTTCTTTGTCTTACAGCCTGACCACGACGAGCAAGAGCAGCAGAGACTACCAGCTGAAGTGTGCCCCGACTTAGAGTCTTCTTCCACAAGAGAGTGATCTGCATCACTCATCTCAATAATCCCGGACGAATCCGGGCCAGTTCGCATAGGATTATTGCCCGACCTTCTGCTGCTCGGAAGCTGCTGTTTCCGACTGCCAGAAATCACACGCGTTCCAGAATGAGTCTTGCGAGCAACGCGTCTTCTCGTCACTTTGTGTTCTTCCTCGGAATCAGAATCCAGGTCAGAGAGGTCTGCTTCCATCTCAAAATCTGACTCTGAATCCGACAGATCCATGTCCGGTAGGGAGTCACGTAGGAATAGAGATCCGCGCGTAGACTGTACAATGATCACGAGAAGATTTCATCAGAGAGGGCATTGCGACAAAGATACAAATTATAAGCAAATTCAGTATTGGAAGTGTTGTGATTTTTCCTGACTGTGAACAACAGCTTCACATGAGAAGTGAGAAGATTCAAACATGAACCTGTGACTGAAAAAACGAGGACAGAATAGGCATTTTTGACTTACCTGTCGAAGACCATATGGTCCGTTGCCACCTCCTTCTTGTGAAGCCTTATCAATGTCTGTCCCAGAACTGTTCGTATCAACCATCCCCGTCTGCGTGCACCCAACATACGGATCACATGAATACAAGAGAAAACATGCTGGATCCTAAAACATGCAGGATCATGAAGAAGCCTGATCATCACTAAGCGGTATTGGTACTCTAAAGTTAAAACGCCATCCGACCAACTCATTCCTAACGACCAGTTGTTTCCACACTTGCGACGTAAAAAGGATTTAAACAAAACCTTTCTGGATGCTACGAGGGCAGCTGACAAGGCGTGGTTTGTGAGCAGATTCTGTCTTTCCAATTCAAGCCGTTGAATCTCTGTCTGCTTCAGCAAACCTTCTACTTCGGCGAGCTTCTCCTTCAGCTCCTTGCTTTCCTCCTCGAGATCTTTGTAGCGGCATCTGGAAAACAACGAATCTCTTCAGCCTTGGGAAGAGACATGATGTGTGAAACTAAAGATCGAGAACGATGATAATGAATCTCTTCAGAAACAGAATCATCGTGCACGGGAGCAAAGTAGAACCACTGGAGAACACGAAGCGAAGTTTGACTTGCTGCAACTTGGACAAACCTAGAATACGATGCAACACCAAACATCAGGTGCAATAGAGTCTTCGCGTCTCCCATGGACCGTAAGTGCTGCCAACGAGCGCGTCCACTGCTGGATCTCTCACGATCTTCAGCTTCAGAAAGTTGAGAAGCCATTGCCACCATATCTCCCGAGGAGGAACTCAAGAGGCTTCCCAAGTAAGCGATCCGGGCATGTCTGCGAGGTAAGGCATCATATTAGGCCAAAGGCAATTGCAATTGCTGTCCACACGAGATGAAACAAGAGAACTACACCATATTTGCTCCGCTGGTCGAATATATGATTGAAAAGCAAAAAAATAACGGATCAAGGGATGCAAAATTCACATGGGTCACCTGTCGTGATTTAAGAACTTTTTGCTCCAGGAGATTTAGAGAAAAAAAACATTGCCTACCTGGCATTGGAATCTTCGTCGGGATCACTTCCGTCTCCTGATTTCTCTTCAACTTGTTGCTTCAGCTCCATTAGCTCCTTGGCATACGCTGCACGTCTGTATACAGGGAAGATTAATTTAGGATAAAAACTTATCTTTAGCATCATCAAGTTCCTGAGCACCAAACAATGAGTAGCAGGAAAAGTGCTAATCGTATTTTCCCAATATCAGAAATCCTTACTCTTCTCTCTGTTTCTCAACGGCGGAACGGACTTCATGCACCCGCAGTGCCATTTCAAGTTCCTGCTCGAGCCAGTGCTGTAGAGATTTCTCATTATTCTGCATTAAACACCCATGAGTTCTTTTAGAGACACTGTTAAGAGTTACAGAGCAAGCAGAGACTTAAATTCAGCACATATGTTCAGGAGAATGAGAATATAACCTGTGCCGAAGGACCGCCAAGGAGTAGAGTACCTGAAGAGCCCACCAGAAGACTTAGCGACATGCAAATGAGCGCTAGGATGCCAGCTAAATAAATCCAGATGCTTTCAAGCGAGGAAAAAACGTAAGTCAAAGTTACCGTTGGGCGCGGTATCCCGTGAGGACTTCCTTGCTTCTTGGAGCTCTTTTAAGCGGCGCATTGCCGATGCAGCCTCTTCTGTCTTTCGTTGAAGTACCTGCAAGAGGTAGTAACAGTTATCAATTCTACATGGAGTGATAACATTCCAGAGACCTACACCATTTCCCTTTACACATGCATGAATTGCAATTTTTCAATCCTGATGCACTCACCATTTTCTGTCGCAGATTAAGTGCTTGGATTTTATGCAACTCGTAAGCATTACGACGTCCTTCCTTCTTCAGCTGTTTGGGTCCAAACGCAATTGTGAGTTCCGACTGCAATATTGCCAACTTAAAAAGGAGAAATCGTGAGAAACTCCGAACGACATGTAAGCTTCTAGTGTTAGGACATCAACCTGAAGAACCTCCTTTTCTCTAGATGCTTTCCAGAGTCGAAATTGCTCGGATTCTTGCTTCATCTTCTGCTGAATTTGAACCTAATGAAGTGCACACACACACATATACCAGTGATAAGCCGACAACAGACGTGCGGGAGATATCGAGTAAAATTAGTGAAGAAAACAAAGTACAAGACAAATGAATCGCAGAATTCACAAACCTTTTGGGTCTTCATGCGGACAATCTCATCTTGCAGACGTTTAGCGGCCTCATCGCTGCGCTGCTTGTGACGAAGAAGTTGAGCCTGATTCTCCTGCTTCTTTTTCAATTCAACAATCTGGTTTGACAGGAAAACCCATGTAATCAACACCAAGTGAAGATACTGGCTGGTGAAAAAATATTAAGCAAAGCCTTGACTAAGTTTGATGTTAAAGTTACCTGAGATTCCAACTGAGATAATTTCTGGGTGTGCAGTTCTTGCGATTTCAACGTATTTTCGTCAGAAACATGGGAGAGATTCTCAAGATCTGCCAGCAACTTGTCTCTTTCCATCTGCGAAACACACATTTGTTTCCACTGTTATGTAATTTACAAAATACTAGTAGTCTTTTTCACAGATGTCCCTTTCTAAATACGGAAAGACCCAGACGCAAATTACCTGTAAATGTTTTTTCTCATCCTCCAGTTCGATCAGCTTCTTCTCGAAGTGCTGTTTTAAGACTAGCGCATCAGTTCGTACAAAAGATTTCATTTCCGCCTGCACAACGCAGACAGCAAGTTATCATCATGTAGTGTCCAGGCAGGGAGAGTAAGCTCGTACAGCAAATACGGCCTAAAAAATAGTGAAGCTAGAACCCCACCATTAGCAATCAAATAGTATGAGCGTGAATTTATTTCCACTAATTGAAGCTAAAATTCTACCTCTTTCTGCTCCAGCTGCATGTTCAAGTCTTGCAATTGTTTGTCTAAACCTTCTTGAAGTGACGTATATTCCAACTCTTTGGCAACAACATCAGCCTCTTCCTCTCCATTAACTTCACCTGCAAGTGACCAGGCTTGAAACTTGTCAGCACAAAATGATCAGTCTAGACAAACATGAGTTGAGTTGGCACAAAAATGAACTGCGTTAAAATGCCTTTTGTGTGAATAGTATTAATTGCACCGCTTAACTCCGCAAATGCCAACAAGCCCAGCCACCGTCAAATAGACTATTGTGAAGTAGATGCGCACCAGGAGACAAGATATCTCCAGCTCCAGGAATTCGAAGAATTGCTCCAGATTCAATGGCCTTGTCAACATGAGAAGGTAGAGAATAATGTGGCCTAACGGCAGTTCCAGAGCGACCCTTCGCTTGACGAAGATGTAGCAACTCAGCCTCTAACTCATGAACTCTATCTCTATACTCCTTCAACAAGTCTTCGGTCTGAACAGCGAAAGATAGCATTCATATTAGAAGCAAATTATCTTCCAGGAAAAACATTTCTAAAATGAAATACGATAGATAAGTGCCGATTCATGGTACCTTAGTACTCGAGTCTTCCTCCAGCTCCTCAAACGTCTTCCCAGACCGTAGCAGATCAAGCTTCATTATTAACTTATCTCGCTCAGCCTACATAGTCGAGTGCAAGGCTTAGACTTATTCTAGACAATTTGTATGCAAGCGTCCAGATTCACAAGAAAAATCGCAGCTTACTTGAGATTCTGTAGCACAACGTTGAAATGAAACAATTCGCTCTTGAGCCTCATCCAGTTCTCGACGAAGGTCTATATTGCTGGCTTCCAACCATGCAATTTTCTGGTTGAACATCTGAAGAAAAATTCAGTAGTTTCAGTGAAACACAAGAACATGCACCTTAGGAAATATCTGTGAGCTAGTTGTACTGGTCACATTCAGTCAGCCAATAAGCAAGAGGCGGAGAGAGGGTGAAGGGTTAGTGAAAAGAAGGTGGGAGGTTCGTGCTAAGAGAAGGCAAAAGGTGAATGTTGAAGACATCAAATATTACCTGAACGTCACTAGTAGATGGTCCTCCGGCCCTTGCACAGATTAGTTCGACGTGGGCCATCTCTAATTGCTGTCGTAGTCGCTGCATTTCAGCAGCCATGGGATCTCGATTGATCTGGTTCAAACATCAGTCAATCCTTGAAGATATGATATCAACAAGCAAAATACGTAAACAATGTGGTACTAAGGTCATATTTGCTACAGAAGGAAGGGTAGTCAGGCTGTCGAGTAGTACTTTTGCGCGTACATGCTACCTGAGGTTATAAGCATGATTTTTCGATCAAATTAGAGGAGACAAGGTCATACTGTTTAAGAACTACTACACTCTTTCAGGTCTTGAAACAGTCAAAAGCAAAGGATGCGACTACGGGATGTGGTTCTCACCGTAGGTTTGTTCTGGATGTTACGCGCACGATTCGCGTATTTCAAGGTATTTAATGTCTCTTCAGCATTTGAGTCGGCTGGACTTACACAAGCTGCATATCGCCAAATTTGACTGGAATAAGCACCCACAATCTTGACAAAAGCAGGAATTGCGACTAACTATTGATTTCGTCAGGAAGGTTACCTATCATCACAGTGCTGCTGTTTCCTCCCAGAGAATCCTGTTGAAACAATATCACCGTCAAATTTCAGATTCCGATAGATTACTTTAATTAAGATCACTTGCACAGAAGATGCGACCTTCAATCAAAGCTAAGGAGGCGAAGGTTTGCCTGCAAGAGTCTTGTGAGTTTGCTGTCTCTGTAGGGAACATGACCTCCCTCCTTCCGCTTCCTGTCATCCCCTAATGCACTGATGACGTTGCCAAGTGCCAGAAGTCCCTTGTTAATATGTACACCTGTAGCAGACATGGAATCCTACTTAGATGAAGTGCCGTTCTGGACAACCCTTGTGTATCCACTGGATAGAAAGTCACATAAACTTCTCCAGAGACGAGGCAATAGTCTTAGATTTGTCATAGAAACAGTGGCCAAACCAAAATGACACCGGTACATCTATTATTCTATATCCATACTCTTAGCTGCTCAAATTACGACCAGTAATCACCAGCTTTTCCACGAAGGAGGATGAGTCACCTTCTTTAAATCGAAGACCATCAGCCCCAGTTCGTTTCGCTCTCTCTGATCCAGCCAAATCTACCAAATGTAGCTTCGCACACAAGTAGTCTTCATTGGCATCTTCCAGGAGTGGATTATTCCCGTCAGGACCAATATCCCACTTACGACGCTGCTCAACTGTGATGGTAAAAATAGCATGCGATCGACTGTATACAAGAGGAAATGTTATAACATATTCCGAAGTGATCGCAATGTGGAAATTCTAAGCTGCAAAGAAGTGGTTGAAGTGATCATCCGTAATCAGCAAGCTATAACAATTTAATGCAATTCCATTAACTGCACATTCACTTCAGAAACTCAATCCGAAAGTAAACACTTTGTGAGAAAGCGGCACCTTGACTGAGAATTCATGTTGGTGCTTCCAGTGGCCCGACACAGGGAGCCTTGCTCCAAGCAGGCGGCCATTTCCTCCAGGGATTTCACGTCAGTTTCTGTAACACCTGCCAGTGTTATGCCTCCGTTTGAGGTCTCTCGAATTTGAATGGGAGGTTTACCAATGGTCGTCGTCTTCAGTCCTCCTCCAAAACTAGCCTCTGATGCAGGAGGATTGGGATCAAGCAAATCATGAACCTCCTCCTTTAAAATCTGCAGATTATACAATAAATCTTAGCCGATGATCGAACAGTCATTCTAGCATGGAATTACTGAAAAGCTTCTTTTACCATTCTCATACAATTCGATATGAGTTTCTAAATGCATGCCTCCACGATCCTAAAGTGACAATTCGAAGAGCGTCACCAGACACTTTACTGAATTCCCTAAAACGTGCCAACTTTAATCAGAAAGTGACTTGCCTACTATCTACATATCCAGTTTCAACTCGGTGAACGAAGGATGCCGATTGAAATATACAGTAGATCATTACGATGATTAAGTTTGACAGACCTAGCAGCAACACACCTCAATGAACGAAACTCTAATCTGGAAGTCGGCTTTCTTCTTCAGGTTTCCGATTTGCCTGAAGATGAACTCCATCACCTGAGGGATAACTCCATGGGTGCTGCCTCCCACAGTGTACCCAGTGCCCATAGTGAAGGTTTTCCCTGACCCGGTCTGTGAAAATAACCAACGACCATCAGTTAGCCTAGACTGGACCGTTAGGGCTCCAAACAGATACGTCTCCCCCTCTAATACGTTGCCATAGGGCATTGATATACAAAGAGCGTAAATATTACAAGGGCAATAAGTCTTCCCTAGCGATAGATGGCAAGAAAAGTCGAGTTCACACCTGACCGTATGCCAATACAGTCGCATTGTACCCGTGAAACAAACCCTCCACAAGAGATTTCACGCATTTGTCAAAAACTCCGGTCAGAGGTGCGGCAGAGCTGCCGAAAACGTGATCGAACGTAAATGAATGGCTCCCAAGTTGAACCTACAGAGAGACAAACGTAACCATTATCTTTTTCGAGCCATTACCACATGATCGCGTGTGCAAGTATTTGACTATTTTTCACAAAAGGTCTATTGTCTTACGACAGAATTCCAAAAGCACATTGCACAATGACCTGCTCAAGGGCTGAAGGCAATAAGTTCTCAGTTGCTAAAAGAACGAGGTGAACAGGATTCAGAACAAAAGAAGAAAGTCACCTGCGGTTCACCGGGCACAACTGAAATACAATCTTTACAGCCCTGGGCACGCTCCAACGCAATCAGGGGCCTAATGTTCAAAGCCACTTGAACAGCCTGCGTCAATTCTTTCTCTGCCACAGAATTGCCCTCGTCCGCAGAGGTCGGCCCTTCCGGGCCTCCTCGATTCTCCACCCCCATAGGCCTCTCCTAATTTACACCGTGCTCAAGCCGTCCAACTCCGTATCTGAACGTTCGAATCCCAAACACTTTGTCCTAGGTGGCATCGGAAGATTCTTGAACCAATTAAGAAACGGGGAACGGAACTCTTCACTTCGCCAACGCTGATTTCGGAAGGATCCTCAAAGGAAACCAGGCTTCAACGCTGAAAGGCCAGAGAAACTACAACACGGAGTAATCAGTCCGGCACCACAGTCGGTGTCCTTCCCCTACGCTTCTTCTCTTCCTTGAGTACCATCACACACTGGCTTCGTAACCGCAACTCCGGAACCAATATGTCCTAACGACGAAGAAAATTCTAATACACGACAAATGGACACCATTTGCTGCCGCAACCGCTAATCGTCTCCAAAACTAATGAGGAAGAATTGAAGAAGCTGAGAACGGAGGTAATCCAGCCTCAACGAGAGCCAGAAGAAGCTGCAATGCAAGTCGCAGCAGCAATGCAAGGACCCAGAAGAATGAATCCGCAGCGGCAAATGTCTCACCGGTTACCGTTGGCACAGGCTCCGAAATGGTGCCGGAGGAATTCGAATTCAGCCCGTGGCTCTGACAGAGACGAAACGGAACTCTTGGCGCCTGTTTGAAAACGCTGGACCAGCGATCAGAATACGTATAAAGTATCGATACGTAGACCAATCGTATCAGTCGGACCAGAGATACCAGAATACGTATACCGTATTCCGCGACGACGACGCTGGGCGGGGGCTACTTCCGCGAAATGGAGGTGCTGTAGTAAAAACCGCCCAATAACTTTGCAAGTAAATGGTGGAATTGTGCATAAATTTTATTCTCTTGGGTAAAGTGCAACTTGCGACAAAGGATAAAAATTCAGTGTATGAACAGGGCTAATTTTCGTCCATCCTAGTATTTGTCATTCGTAAGCGATGGAGGGTTTTGTTTTTGTTTTTATGAAAATGGCAATGTTTTTCCCTTCGTTGGATGTGCATTTCATTCTTGGTTGTAACCCTTAAATGACGAGCCGGTCACCGTGGAAATCATTTCTTTGGTGAATTGTTGACTTAAAAAAATGAAAAAAAAACAACTCATTGGGAGACAAGCTACTCTAGAAGATGTTCCCTTTTCCCACAAAATTTTAGAGATGAATAGTTGCACTTCTATCCTGCATAGAAAGATTCTTTATCATTCATCAACAAGAAAACGTCCTTGGCATCATGTAAGGGTTGCAATAACAAGACTACTCCAATTGCAATGCTGGTGATTTGTGCACTACAAAACAAACAAACAAAGTTAGAAAACAAAGGTTAGAGTGAACAAGAAAATTTTATAAAAGGCTTCACGAAGTTTATCATGTCCCATTCTGCACTCCATCTTCTGCAAGTGTACATTCCCAAGTATGTTCCAACAATCAACTTCAATGTCAAGGAAAGCAAATTGTTTTGAGGCAATGAGCTAGTCTAATCTCATGAAAACTAAAGATTGTGGAAGGGGAAGGATACTAATGAATGAGCCAAAGATCACACATCCTTGTGCCAAGTAACTTTAACAATATCTTTTTTAAGACTCAATAGCCTCAACATTTTTTTAAGACTCAATAGCCTCAACATTTTCTTAAGACCCAATAGCAAGGGAAATTTTTGAAGGTATGATATTTTTGGCCAAACATGTGCACTTCAAGTAGTAAGTGCTTGCCCAACTAATTCTTTGGGCTAGATCTTAGAAACTTAAGCATTGAAAAGTAACACTCATCCTTCATTGACCCCAATACCAAGCAACACCCAATTTTTGCACGTTTAAAGTATTCAGAAATCAACTTTCTCAAGTGTCATGAATGGGACAAGCTCTACCAAAGTTGAATAACTAGATGCACATGGGAAGCTGAAGTATAAGCAACATCACTATTAGCTTTCATGGTGAGTTTGAATAACCCCTACTAGTTGTCTAAGTTAGAACCTCACAGCATCTCAAGTATAGTGTAATTGGTTTAGCCTTCATTCAAAGGCTTGCCTACATTCAACAGTTTAGGATGATAATAGAAATTTTTTAGCACAGATAAATGGTAACCAAAGCTCTTTTCTACCTCCATTTGTTTCCAATACTATAGATAAATCATTATAAATGCATCAAACAAGTCTTTCTAATGGAAGCACCTCTTGAGCTTGTCCAATAGCAACTAAGCAATCTGTGCTAAACCGACAAGAGAAAAGTAAAAATAATGACAACATAAGAATAATGACAAGACCAAAGAACAACAACATAATGAATGAGTAAGCAATTCAACAATTGAACAATGAATTAAACTGCAAATCACAAGAACACATTTTCACCACTATTTTTGACTCCTTGCAATCGACTTACAATGAACATAAGACGTTTTCAATAGCAACGGCGAAAGGGAAACTAATCAAAAACAAAGAAGTAAAATTGATAACTTCATTGCAACACAATTGTTGGAATCCTACTTGTTACACCACACAATCAAAGAAAAAAAAATATAGAATGAAAAAAATTGGAAGATGAAAAAATGAAAACAAAAAAAAATGGTAAATAGAACACACTTATCAACAAATTGTTGTTGGATTTTAGCGTAAGTGTAGAAGACGTTCTCCTTCGTTAGAAAGAGGTGGACTCATGTAGCCTTGAAGTGGGAATGTGCAAAGAGTTGTGCATCCAAAGTTGAAGAATAAGTGTAAAGCACTAGTCTCCCTAGGCATCTCCCTCCACTCTAAAGGAACTTGGGTAGAGCAAAGTAAAGTCAACTCTTGATAATGGTGGAATTCCAGCATGTTAAAAATTGTAGTTTTGTCTACAAACATCCATGCCAAATCCGACTAGCACATCTAAATTGATAATAAATTACTTTTAACATTGGGATGTGAGAACTTAATGAGACAATGAATGATATTTAACATTAAGATGTAGCACGCAAAGAACAATAAGACCTCAATGTTGACTAGGCTATCAAAATTTGTTGCTACTTTTGAATTGGCTTTGTCGCCAGCAGCTATTGACATATCATGACCCATTTTTACTAAAAGAGTTTTGCACTCTGACATGATGCATTGGGCCATGCAACATATTGAAATCCACTGAGTGTCTCCATTTCTTACCATTTTGATACCTTTAGTTCCCATAAAATTAGTAAGGTTCTATAGCTTAGTTGTTGCTTGTGATTGTGGTAAAAAAAAGAATATAAAAGTTGGTAGAGGGTCTTCGATCAAATGAGAAACCATGGGGTAGTTGGAGAGAGTTTCAACCACTAATTAAACCAATATTGTGACTTGTACAATTGGCTCCAAGGCAAAAATAAAGTTAATTTCTTGCAAATCTGGATTGAGACTTGAGTTTTGAGTTTTTGAAAAAAGCTAACTCTATTTGCCCCAGAAGACACAATCTTAGTAGTAATTTCCTCTCGTGTGAATCTTCCCTTGCCCAGTAATGCTTGCATGATCATTTTCATTAAACAATGTGTAGTGCCACAATGCACCTTAACCCACAGAGTATTGTCTATTGTTGTAACCTCATTGATGTTGATAAAAACAAATATTGCAAACTAGACGTAGGCCTAGAAGGCAAACAAGGTACAAGAATGTAGGTGTTCACTCATCTCCCAATTAGATGTTTCAGATCAATGCTTCCTAGATACACTTTGTTCTTTTAAATGCCTTAATAAATATTGCTCTCTTTCATAATTGCACATGGAACTAAGAACTTGGAAGAAGGTGAAAAATTGAACTATTTTCTTGCTTGCTTTGCCTTCTTAGCCAGCCATAAGTTAGTCCGCAATTATACCAACTAGCTAGTCTTCAATTCACCTACACCTTGTTTAATTGCAAGTACTTGCAATCACTCTTGATATACATGTCATCTTTTTTCAAATGCAATGAAGTTCACTGTCAAAATAGCAAATCCTCTTCCCCTTGTGCTTTTATGCTACATTTAACTACTTCTGGACTTTTGAAAGTCCAGAATTCATAATGGTCATTGGGAGATGCATCAAAGGATCTATCCAAAACATCAAGGGATTTAAATTTCCATCGGGGGATCAGTTTAAAACATCAAGAGATCTATACCAACATCAAAAGATCTCCCAATCTTTACAAACATCGGGAGATCTCCCGATGTTTTGAATTCAGTGAATAGTCCAGAAGTAGTTAAATGTGGCATTTTTCTAGGTTGTCACCCTTTGGAACAATGATTTTCCTTTTAAATGTGATGAAGATTCACTGTTAAAATTATAGATCCTCTTTTCCTTTGTGCTTTTTTAGGTTGTTGTCCTTCAAGACAATGATTTTTTTTGGCCACTCACGCTTCTACAACTCTTATATACACACTAGATGAAATTATCTGCAACATTGAACTCCCCTTCTGCCCAAGTCAACTTGCATGTCCAAACCTCCTGCCATTTCCTCATCATGGTGCTTGCAGAAACCTTTCTATTTTTACATGCTATGGAGCTCTTTTTTGCCTTTCATTATTCATCTCAGGTGTAGGATCAAGAAGCTTTGCCAAAAGAACCGTCACCTTCAATAGCAAAGAAAAACAAGGTACATATTCTAGCACCAAATCAAACAAACATGTCACTGAGAAGTGTGTTACTTCCTCTGTAATAAGCGTCGATAGGTACTTCTCCAAACCATGCAAATTGGGCAAAGATCTGAATGTCCTTGTGTGAAAGTTGTCAAGCAATTTCAACCTTGGCACCATTGCTCAATTGTAGCCCTACACCTACAAGAGAAACCTCCAACAATAAAAACCTAGTACACACAAGAGCAAAACCTCAAAGCAAGAGTATAGGAAATACAAATAGCAAAGTACAAATACCAATAGCAAAAAAAAATTGGAAGCAAAGAACAATTTAGGGTTTGCCCACGTCGCTTAAACATTATAGAAATTCTACAATGCACCCCACCAAAATGCACCTCTACCAAAAGAATTACCACACCTAAGTTGAGATTTTTACTACACATTCAATCTAGACTACCTCCATTTTCCAATTGGAGTGATAGAGTGAAACAATTGAAGCAAATGTCTTCCAAATTTTTACCACATAAAGGAATTAATACTCCCAATTTCAAAAATGGAAATACACATTTATAACCCAGAAAGCCCAAACAATGATAGAATAAAAAACCTGTTCAAAACTCATTGAATGCGCCATTGGAGAAGTTAATGCAACAAGGCAAACTAATGCATTGTTGTTGCTAAACTTATAGGTGATAGGGAAAAAGAATATTGCGAAACCTAAATGCAGCACAAAGTTGATGGTTACAACAAATATGCCTTTTTTTGGCGATGAGAAAGAAGACCTTCAGCCATTACCAAGAATATTCAAGTCTTGATGGACCTTGATGACAATGGAGAAGATTATTACAAGGAGATTGAGGATGTAAGATGTATACAATACACCATCCATACTTCCTCCTTTTATTAGAAGATAATTGGGGTCTCAACATGCCTAGTACTTTTGGTTTAAAAATTAATTGTTTGGTTTGTAGAAAATGGATAAATCCATTTATATTCCATTTATATAGTCATTGTCACATGTCTCCATCAAACTTGTGGCCCAATGGAATGTTGGTAGTGTAGACCAAGTTGGCAACAATTCACTTGTCCCTGGCCTATATGTGTCCCTATCATGTACAAAGTCAATGTTGACACCTTGCTAGTGCTTTAAGCAATGAAGATGTCAAATTGAATAGTCTATTTTGGATGCAAACAGTTTGACATGTAATACAAGTGTTGGTAACAATGTTTATTTTATTCACCCAAAGGACAAATGCCACATTTAACTACTTTAGGACTATTCAATGAATTCTAAACAAAACATCTAGAGATTTTCAAATTATAAGATTGGGATATTTGTACAGATCTTCAGATGTTTTGTCTTGATCTAACAATGTTTTGCATTATTTCTAGATGACCATTTTTTTTCTCTTGATGACCATTATTAATTCTTGAGTCTCAACTTTCAAAAGTTCAGAAGTAGTTAAATGTGGCATACAAGCAAATGATGCCATCATCGTATATTAATTTTCAATAACTTGCTACTACTAGTGAAAACGCTTCCAAAATCTAATGTCATCAACTTATACTCTACACTATACACAACCATATTGGCATGATTTTCTAATTTTTAGATGTACTTTTCTAGATATTAGCCAATTTTGAGGTAGACATCCTTGAATCCCAATTATCCTCTAATGAGAGATTCAAGGGTTTGCAGCTTCCTCCAACCAACCTTCAGAGGGGATCCCATCAAGCACTCCTTCTATAATATGGCCAAAAAAGAGGAAAATCTATCTACACAACAACATTGGCAGAAGTCTTGTAGAGATGAAAGAGTAGTACACATAAGAATGAGCAATAAGCATGCAAAAATATGCAAAAATGAACATGAGGCTTGACAACATAGAAAGTATAGACCTTCATGTTCAAAGAGGGGAAGAGTCTAACAAAATATTCAAAGTGATGATGCTGCACTTATAGAGTACAAGGTCAACGTTGATTTTGTTGCTAGTTTTTAGTGTTCCCCATCTACTGATTGAAAATCAACCCTCTCATTTGAACAATGGTTGGACATCAATGCTTGTTGAGTCACAACCATTTGTTGTTCAGGCATCTCCTACACATCCTATACATTTTCTTCTTCCTTAGGTAGTAGTTTGAGATCTTTAAGCACCTCCAAAACTTAATGATGCAGATTGTACACCACTTCTTCTATAGCGAAAAGTTGCAGAAAATGTATTGAGGATGCAACACAAGATTTGTTGCATGCAATTATAGGGAGTATGAACCCTTAAAAAATAAGTCTAGAAAGTAATTCCTCACCTAGCCAAAATGCATCTAGAATTTGTTTTCAATAAATCATTTGATGTCATTTGTACAATTTTAGCTTGATTCAAGCTAATTTGTATTATAGGATGTTAGTTGTAGAATTTTATATAGACAATATTTTTTTCCACAAACTTGAATTTCTAGTGCACATCATGTAGATCAACTTAGACAATCCAATTAGGAAAACTAAACTTCTAATGTAACCTTCGTTCAAGGAGGCAAAATAATAGGACTACTTCCAACTAGATCATTGTAATCATAAGAAATAAAATGTATTCTTCCAACCTAGATAATGTGATTTTTCCTCCAACAATAGGCTAATTCCAAAATTTCACATTCCACTCTTAATGGCCACAAGGGTGTAGAATTTTTCCAATCAATTCTTTTTTTCTTTTAATCTTTTGTTATTTGTAATTTTCAGCTTTTCTTCAATTAGGAATATTGTCTTTGGTACTACTTGACTATTTCACTTCAGCTTCAAACTCAAGCTCTGATCACTTTACAAGTTGGTCTTGTTTCTTTCCAAGGGAACCACCAACTCTTTAATCACCAATTGGATTCTCATATCTTTTGTCTCACAAACTTGCTTTCACGTAAGTTTGAAAACAACAAACTTGACATTTTTTACACACTAACTTGGAATTGATCTTTTTTACTCTGGTGCCACTCATTCTTAAGCATATATTTCTTTCAACTAGGATTTGAATAACCATTTGTTACACACTTGTAAAATTTCACTCCTTGGCACACGTCGTATACTCTCAACGTAAACTAATTTAGAATTGTTTGAACAACATTCAGTGTTTATATCTCCAATTTGGACCGTTGCAATTAAGTATCCCATCACTTCTCAATTAATTTATTGAATATACATTCAAACCAATTGTGCACTCATTGACATCAAACCATTATAAGAAGTTTGAGACTTGAAGAAGGCCATCAGTTTCCTAACAATGGAAAATATTGAATGAAATAACAAAATTTTATTTTTAATTAATAAATAATTATTTCTTATAAATGAACAACAAGGCCTAGATGGCACAAGACAAGTTCAACAAATACTTTAAAAAAACATTGAAAATAATTTTTAAGTGTTATTTTGAGATTAAATTCAAAATTACAAAACTTCGATAGTCTAATGTGGTACTACTACTCACATCAAATTGTGATTATTTTATTATTTTTATTATTATTTATTCAAAAAAGTTAATAATTTTAAATTTATGATATTAATATTTTTAATATTTTTTTAATATTTTTAGAAAATTTTAAATATATTTGAATGTTTTTGAAAAATATATATATATATATATATATAATTAATAATTAATAATTTTTTATTATTGAATAATCTAGCCAATACTTTGCATGTTCATAGCTTGGGAACCTTTTTTTAATAGCCCTTTCAAGGCATAAAATTTTCCCTAATGATTAATTTCCAACTTAAAATAACCACTTCTCCAAATTGGAAAACACTCACAAACACACTTTAGTTAGCTCAAATCCATAGTTTCACAACTTTCATCTTTCCCAATACAAACAAATTAGAAACTAACCACTTCCAACTTCAAAAGACTTTCAAAACATAAACTCACATCAAATCTATACTCAAAGCAAATCATTGATATTCAACTAATACTTACAAACTTGAATCACAAACAAAGGAATATTCAACTACACTCCAAAACCAAACCAATTTTTACATCACATTTGTCATTCAATTGGGAAATCACAACATTTTTCAATAATATTGATACACATATTCATTCAGTAAATCACAGAATATGCAGACTTTTTTAGGCTCACATTTCATAATTTACTAATCTTGAAAACCGACTTGGACATATATTGTGCAATTATAAATGTATAAAGTAACTTCCAACTAGGTTCACAAACTCAATTTTGCAACTTTGTCCATTAAACCAATCAATTGCACATATGTATACTTCACTACAACCAATTAGGTTGGAAAATATATTATATTCATCAAATTGGTGAGCAAACACTATAACAAAACATGGTAAAAAAACCACACTCAAAATCAAGTGCAGTTCTTTTTGCCAGAATTTTGTACATGTGCTTGTAGTGGGCTTGAAACTTCTACAATTTTCAATTGCAATTTTTAACATTTTAAGGCATTAAATATATCATTGGAAAGGTCTTAAAAATATCCTTCCAACGGTATATCACACTCCCTAAAATTCCAAAAATTGCAGTCAAAAATTCCAAAAGAAGTTGACAATGCGAATAATGGGTCTATACAAAACCGTGGCAAAAAGAACCGCACTCAATTTTGAGTGTAGGCCTTTTTACCATGTTTTATTATAGTGAAATCAACATTACAATTTTCAAACATTAATTCCAATAGTTTGTTCATTTTCCTAACATCTCACTCAATTAGCACATAAAATTCACTAACACTCCAATCTCTCTATCAAAACTCCACCTTACACACATCAAAGAAAAAAACTACACACCCAACTTGGGGCTACGACTCACACTTGAATCTCTCTCAAAGTGGATGCCTTCTAAAACAAAAACCACAACCAAATAGGACTCAAGAAAAGGAGTAATTACCAATTAGCTTGAAAATAGACTAACTATACTAATAACTACCAAATTGAAACCACAACACAATCTATTGCACAAACTCCAACTAGGACACATCCATAAACCTAATTGGCACCACTGCCACCTATACATAGTATTCCATTTAGGTCTAGAATAATATTGAACCACTTCATGGTCAATATAAACCTCAATGGAAGATTGACCTCCTTTGAAGTTCTTCCAACCATGAGCACATAGGAAGCTACATTCATGCTATTAAACAGACAAATGTGCAACTACATCTCAAACTTAAGGACAGATGGATTATTAATAAATATTGTACTGATTCAGTGCCTTCATCACTACGTACTATAATTGCATCGATTATGTGCATTTTTACACACTAAATCAGTGCAAAAACAATGAATATCAATAGCGTACAGTTTATGTACTTTAACTATACGATTGTTGTGTAGTGATTTAGTGCGTAAAAATGCACATAATCAATGCAATTGTAGTACGTAGTGATGAAGGCACTGAATGAGTACAATATTTGTTAATAATTCGTCTGTCCTTAAGTTTGAGATGTAGCTATTATTCTATACCAATACATTTTGGACATTGTACAAAATCATAGCAAAGCACATGTTTATGCAAAGCAAGTAAAAATACAAATGGAGCCATGTAGAACACTCAAAAAGAGCAATATGAAGTAACCATATATATAGAAGCAAATCCTACACAATGTTAGAAGGACTTAGTTGGTTTAGCATCATTTTTATATATTGTAAGGATAGGCTCTACAATATGAACCTCAAAAAGTTTGACATCTAGAATCATAGTGTCATCATCTAGATCACTCGGGCTTTTTGAGGGTACAAGTTGATCTAGTATGACCACAAGAGCATCAAGCGTTCGTTGGATGTGATCTACAATCATATGGTCAAGAGATGACGAAGGAGGTGTTTGTGCACTTGAAGAAAGAATAGATGAAGGCACATACATTTATACCATGAATGAGGCCTGCAATTCAAGATTGAAAAAATAATATTTGGAAAGAAATCCATATAATACTACCTCACATAATGAGATATTAAATACAAAATTGTATTTGAAAATTTAAAACTCTATGGTTATATGTGAAGTTCCTAATTGAATTTGCTTTTATCATTTTTGTTTTAAATTTTTGTGTCTTTTTGTTCCAAAATGGTAATTAGTTCATCAAATTGAGATTTTAATTAAGGTATTAGTAAGTAAGAGTATTGGTTTGAGTGTCAACCAACAACCAAGTAGGTAGTGATGTGTATATATTAGAAGTTCAAGGATTGGAACATTCAATTGAATGATTCCTTAAAAAAACATTCAAAAAGTTGGGCATGAATAAGGATCTATTTCTAATTTTTTGAAGAGTTTGTGTTTTGGCTTAAGAAGTAGATTCACATTTGATATAACAATTGTAGTGAATGACAATCCTATTAAGGATATTATGAACAAGATAGATAATCTCATTCTCCCAAATACTTGGACATACAAGGGAACAAACCTATGTAATACATTTTTTCTCAACATCTTATTTCCTTAGTTTTAGTGCCTCCACGTTGTTTGCGCCCAAAAGTTGAAGTCATTTTAGAGAAATGGTACAAGAAGAATTAGGCGTTGAACAAATGGAGTTGTTAAGAGTATAACATGCTCATGGAGCCATGGAGGCGGTTCAAGTATCTTCTAGTATCAATTAAGATAGCACCTTTAGGTATATGGTTTAGGTTGGCTTGAGATGTTTAAAACTTGGATTGCCACAATTGATATTCTCATGAACTTTAGCTCACATAGATCTAATATATACATCTTGTTGGCAATTCAATTTTTTTTTGTTTTTGTAATAACTATTCATTGATAATTCATGGTGAAGGTTTAGGACTTCAAAATGTTTGTTGCATTTTTTATGGGTCAAGTTCATTTGTTTTTTGAGAATTTTTGTCCTACTCATGGATCCTTATATTTTTGAATCCCTCATAGTTGTGTGGCATAAGTATTCTAATTAATACTTCTTTTTAGATCTTGTACACCTTGATGTCTCTTGTCTAAAAAACTAATTAACCCTTCAAGGTCCTAGTTTTCCAAACTTGCTTTCAAATTGGACAACTTAGTTGTAAATCAATGGGGTTTTGGGATGATTCACCATTGAAATACAAAGTACACTCCTTTGAGAACCTCTTGAAACCTTTTTTTGCAAAATCCATCGCACGGATTGAAAGTGTATAATGCTTGATTTGCAACAAATATAGTCTAGAAATGGGCACTTTGTAGCTTCTTTACGTGTATCTATACGTGTTGAATTCATCTCAAAATTGAATGGAGGGGATATAGCAAGGTCATAAATACTTCCAAAAAATTTCAGACCACGTAGTTATGAAATGAAAGATTCATGACTTCGCGAATATTGGTGGGTTGTAGTCTTTGTATGGCTCTCTAGAAGAGGTAACTGATATGCCACATGTAGTATAGGTCACTGACCAGTCATGCAATGGCTAGGCAGGCCACAAGCCTCATCTAGGCAGGCTGCATGACCCTATATTTGCGAAAATAGGAGTGATCTAGTTAGGTGACGTTGCACCCACCAAGCAAGCGGAATACTCCAGTGCCTCAACCAAATGACAACGTAGATGTGAAATAAGAGCAGCCAAGAAAAGGAGAGATTGCAACATAGATTCCATGCCTTTGGAGGTGTAGACAACTAGAAAAATTAGATGCCATAGCACAATTATATTGTGAAATACAAAAATTATAATTAAATTTGTTTGTCTACTCTTTAGGCATTAGAATTGTAGCCTCAATTTGACCACAAACAACCCTATCTACACAACCCATTGCCCTGTAGAAAAGTCTAGACAAATAGTTTATGACTCACGGTGATGACTATGCCTACCCTACCACTGATTACTCTAAGTCCAACAGTAGCTCACCACTTGCACCACAATAGCAAAGAAAATTGCTGAGGTACCAAACATCCTGACCCAAGCCACATAAGACTTGGTTCATCCACCTCTCCATTTGGCCAATATGTAGGCCATTGCCATGAAACATGACATGCAATTAGAATCAATGAGCAAGTCTTATAGCCCATTTTTGAAAATTGTAAACCAGAGAAAAGCAAGGCTTATTGCAAAGCCAAACTGGTTCATTGGATAGACCGCAAGCTCAACAAACCCATCATTGCTTTTTCTTGCAGTGTTTACAACAACAAGGCCATTGATTTGGGCTCTGCATGCTGTGATGAAGTTTGGTGTTCCGTACATTGTACTGTTTACAACGGTAAGGCCATTGCTTTGGGCTCTACACGCTGTGATGAAGTTTGGTGTTCCGTACATTGTACCGAGAACAAGTTTGCGGCAAAGGAAAATATGGTTGGATGAATTCCATTTCAACAATGAAGTGGAAGGCCTTCCCACCATGCAATCGCTTATTATGTGCTTCCCGATTGTGCACAAAGAGACACCACGCATTTTAAAGCAAGTTGTCAAATACAAAAAATCATATTTTGTACCACCATTTATGTGACCAAATTTAACATATGTAGTTCCTCCGCATCTAGTCAATGAGAACACACTCCATTCAACTAGCAGTGGGCAAATGCAATATTGTCATGGCATGGATTCTTAGAAGTGCTTAGGAATGTGACCGACTTCAAGTCATACCAAGTGCATGTAGATATTTTGCGATTTTCATGCATAGTCCAAAATAATGTATTCTAGAGATGCTCAACATGACGAAACCCACTAAGAGAAGTTAGCATGCCCACTCTGTTTATTTTTATGGTCCCCATGACAAATATGTCTCTATATAGTAATGATTCAATGAAGGTCGGCAATAGCATAACATACAACATTAGCCCAAACAGGTTTTCATCGTCATAACAGATCCTAAGCCCCTCCCGCACTCAACTGCCACTTACTAGTTAATGTTGGTTACTTTTGGGATAAAGCAAACCAACTACTTGTCTTCAATTTTGCAGCTCAAAGAATTTCCTCAACCACTCAACATCCCCATACTATCGCAATCCAAAAATTGCATGACCAATTCAAGCACCGGCAATTGCATAGGGTTGTTCGTTTCTCATCTTCACATTCCCAAGATCAAGCCGCGGATTTTAGTTTGTTCAATCTGCAAGGGCGTGTTTTGAACCCCGTTGGTCTTGAAGAGTTAACCTTCCACACACAAAATTGGTAGATCTATCTTGGACTATAGCCAATATGCAATCTTCAATAGAACAAACTTCTTCTATTTAGCAACTACAACCAATTCCACAATGGACTTCTCTATCAAGCCTATAGAAGATAGTGTGATGGACAATTTTCTAAATGGAATTGAAAACTACATCTATTGCCCTCATGCTCCCCTTTTCCTTTGCTATTTAGAGACCTTTTTGCTTCATGAATGTCGTTGTCTACCTTGGACAAAGTGCCGCAAAGGAGGCTATACAAGGACATTGGAGATACAATCGCCACACATCAGATGAAACACATTAATCACTAATTGTTATCCTTCCTCATTCACCTTCACTTCCATGTCAACAAGCCTTGTTTGAAGATGAACAAATGATTAAGATACATAATGAAATACCACCTAGTCGATGCACTACTCCAAATATGAATGCATAGGATTAGAAGTCACTACAATTTGTAGAGGTTAGAGATGTTGCGGTAGTACAAGAAAAATGATAAAACATACAATTGCGAACCAAAGATATGGAAGACAACGGAAATTTTGGAAAACAAATCATACACATGATAGTTGTTCATATTGTAGATTGGATTTCTATAGATATACGAAAGCATTGTGCAAATATTACATAGAACTCAATGCTAGAATAAATCACACTCACAACAATTATATACATTATCATAATCTTATTTGTAGACCAAAATTGAAATACCTAAAAAATTGATAGAATTCTATAAATAAACAATAATAAAATTGTGCTAGGCAAAATTATTAGCATAAATGTCATTGGAACGATTGCAAATTTTTAAATTATACAAGAATATTAAGAGCCATCACATGTACTTGGTGGAACAATTTGAATGACAAAGTATATTTCATCAAAAATAACAAAATAGAAGAATTAGCTAAAAATAAAAAATCAATATAGATTTAAAGTCATTTGAATTGTAACAATGACATATATAGGGAATTTCATTAAAATGACGATATTTCGCATGCCATTTATGCCATGTCAAGAGCACATATGATAGCACTTCTCCACATGTCAACCTCATCGATGTGCGAATTTTGTCCCTAACAAGTCTAAATTGCAACGTAACTTCCATGTTTCTTCACCTCTATGCCATTTTTCTATGAATTTCTTCCATTTTGCAATCCCCTTTTGTGTCATTTTTACAGAATAATCGCCATTTTAATGAAATTTCCCATATATGTAATCCACACTTTGAACTTGAACATAATAATAATATTTTAAAAAAAATTGTGAGGTTTTTATTTTGAAGTTTTTGAAGGTACCAATGTTTGAAGAGAACCACTAGTTAGTTCATTGTTAGTTAGTGCTTTTAGGAAAATAATTGGTTGGAGTATGAAAATGGAGGATCCAAAACTAAACAAAAGATTGGTAGGAGTGCAGGATAGACAATCAATCACTGTGTAGAAATAAAACTAAGGTGAATATGTGGCCACTACTTTCATAAAATTGTCAAATTTTAGCTACATGCCATTTTGAATTCAAAGCTAATACCTAGGAAGCTGGAGGTGGGTATGTTTTTAGACAAGGTAGGTATTGTTTAAGGATTGGGTTTTGAGGGGCTTGAAGTGTTTGGACAAAGTAGGGGCAATTTCACTTTAGGGGTGGTTGTAGTAGTCAACCTTCGTTCCGTCATTTGTATTAGTGCAATGTAATGAAATTTGAAGTTTAGTTTCATAGCTGGCATGTTTGTGAAATAAAACTATTGTAGCCTATGCAAATTTGAAGTTAAAGGAAAGTTGATAGTGAGAATTCAATACTAGAAGAAATGAATTAGAAGATTTTGATAAGGAGAGGATGCAACCAATGCCCTTGGAAAAAGACTTGATTTTTTTAGAAAAAAGAGGCAAGTTACTAGGGCAACTCCCAAAACTTCTCAAATGTTGGGTTGTACAGTACTTCAACAAATTAACCTCTAAAGGACCAAATAGTGTTTTTTGGCAACATAGCGATTTTCGGCAGCTCACTACGGATGAATTTTTATTTTTTTCACTAAAATTTTCACACAACATATATTTATGGAGTAGCTTTAAGGTCCAATGATTTTCATAACTTTTGACTACATGGTTAAAAAGTTATTGTATGATATGTAATTTTCAACATTTAGTGGGCAGTCCAGGCAACAAAAAACTTCTTTAAAAGTTGCTTTTTAAAAAAATAAAAATTTGAAATTGGTTCTCTAGATTTATATATAGGTGGAAATCTTCGAATCGTTCCATTTTGATTAATGAGACGAAAGTTATGAGGAATTTTAGTTGTCGGTAGTTTGCAGATAGTTATGGAATCTATACTCTAAAATAAACTTTTAAGTCCTCTATTTAATTCAATTTTCAGTATTTTGGAAAAAAATAAAACATTAAAAACATAGATGGTTTATTACAATATTACAACCATTGTGATTAGCATTTTTTAATTTCGTAAATAAATTGTTAACAATTTAGTATTTTGAATCATTTTTTACTTCTTTCTACTTTCAATTTTTTTCTACTTTCTACATTTCAATTCTTTCTACTTTCTAATTACCTTGAAGAATGAATCCAAAGAGTAACCATCATTTTGAATATTTTTTCATAATTTTTTGACCTTGTGAAGTGCAATTGCTTGATTTTTGCAGGGTCAAAAAATGGATTTTTGTTACTTCAAATGCTAATATCTTGCAATCTACATAGTGAAAATTTCTGAAATTTTTTCCACATCTTCTCAAACCAAATTAATATAAGGTCTTACGATTAGACATGTCCAAAAAAAAAAAATTTTCAAAAATTTGGTACTTGTACTAGAGATGGCAATTTTGGAGCAATTTTGGTGAAAACATAGTCAAAATCCTTTAGGAGTTAACTAAAAGATCCTACGAGTGCATGCCTCTACTTGAAAATTAGTAAAATTTGACAATCTTTAGGAGAAGGTGTTTCAGCTTATGTAAGGGATAATGGCTCTCTGTAGAAAAATTAGTAGTGTAACATTTTTCACATATTTTTGGTAGAAAGAGAAAAGAGATACAATTTGTTGACAATTTAAATCATAATTTTATGACTTATAATGAATTAACTATAAATTTAAAAACTAAAAGGTGTGTAGGTAGCTAATGGTGCTTATAGATTGAACCAATCTTCAATCAAAATTAGCCTTTGAATAGAGCACTTCAAACTTATAATTTTGGCTCTAAGAGTGATTTGATTTATTTTAGCCTTACATGAATGTATACATTACTCAAAGTGATTTAAGAACACAATTAAAAAGAAAAAAAATGCATTGAGCAAACTGTGATTCATTTTTGGAACTCTTTGCACTGTTTATGACAATTCTATAGGACAATTCTAAATGCTTGGAACTCTTTGCACTATTTATGACAATTCTATAGGACGATTCTAAATGCTTGCACGCAATTCAAGCCTCCTACCTTAGAAACAACATCTTGTGGAACAACTATAAGGGTATTCCAATCAAATTTGAATGTATTTTATGAAAGAATTTTCATTTAATTAGTTTTCAAAATCTTGATTGCCTTATACCCCAGCCCTCATGTTCAGATCAGGATAACATAGAAATTGATTACATTTAGCCAGGATAACATAGAAATTAGTTTTGGGCAAGGATCTCTGTAATCACTCACTCTGACACCCTGGTCCAGTACTTGAATGTCAATCATTTCTTACAACGATTTGAGATTTTGGAGTCATTGCTGGCAATTGCACAATTATTGTGTTCATCTATTATCAATCTATATTGATACACCCCTCTGTTAAACAAATACATTCAAATCTTCACGCGTAAGGACTAAGGTGAGGAATCAGGAACGACACGAACGGTAATAATAATAGATAAACAAGTAAATAAACAATGCTACAGTACACAACATTGAGGCTTGCGCGTGGAACTCATGTACTGTACTTGGGTTCGAATCTGCCAATGTGTCTTCGTCAAACGAGCTGGAATCCCACTCAGCGGAGAGTGCTTGAAAATTTCAGAAACACAATTGCTCTGGCAAAGATAATAATGGTTTCCAAGAAAAAGTTGTTAGTACAAAATAATCAAACCAGTGGTAAATTATATCGAGTTGAACTATGAGTCCAACACAAGCTTCGGGGGACAAGACCTGAATCATCAGAAAAATGGTCCAGCGGCAGTTGAAAATCAAAGGAATCTAAATTTGAAGCCAATTTCACCAAAGGGGATTGCAATCATTCTTTCCCTTCAAAGATCGAAAACCAGACTGCGACTATTCAGAAAATCCACACAAAAAGAGTAACGTTGGCCCTAGGAACATCATAAGTACAGAGACCATCGAAATTTATAAAGAGTTTGCTGAGGTCATTTCTACTAACAACGTCACATGTACCAAGTGTTAACTTGAGAAAATCTACAAATAATTTACCATGGCTCATTCTGGTCGGCACAATCACAATCTCCAGTAACCCTAAAACTCAGAAGTCTTCGACTTTTGGAACAGCGGGAAGCCAAATTTCAATATAAGTGCCACCACCATCAGCTCGATCATTCTGTACCCGAGAGAGCATACGAATAACACCCCCCAGTTGTTGCTCTACAATATCTTGAACAAACTGGACACCTCCTCCTAAAAGCGCCTCTTCAAGATCTGTGCCCCTCCATGAAGGAACAGAATCACCGTCCTGGGAATGCAGAAAACAAAACCTCGTCAAAAACGCCCGGCAAACAGAAAAGCTTCAAGAGAAAAACGCCGTGTCACTTCACATTTATGTCTCAAAAAGTTACAATCATAGGGTTTGAAGCTTATCAATTATGCACACAATGAGGTGACAGACCACACTCTCTGCAGCATTCGTAAATGGTAAATATTCCTCCAAAACTCAAACCATATGACCAGATAGGTCTTTGTTACTGATTATTTTTCGAGCTTACCGTAATATTTGGTCCACTGTCCTCAAAAATTATAAGGACCCCACCTCCAGGTGCCCTCATTGCGTTCGCCCTTACAATTCCTCCCTTGGGTGTCTGCTGCAGAGCGATCTCAAGAAGGTGGCTGCAAACTCGATTAAGGCCGGCAACGTCTACGGCTGCATGTAGGGGAGAACATGATGTGATCTGTAGATTCTGTCCCCTTTGGTTTGCTAGGCCATTCGCAGCTTGTCCAAGCTGTTTCAGTACCTTAGCTACATCACATGGTCTACAATCAAAAAGAATTTCAAAGACCAACCAAATGATAGAGCGTAGAAGCTACATAATCTTGAGCATCTCAGCTCAACCAGTTTTCTGCACTTTCATTTAAAATTGAATTGACAGCTACAACAAATGAAAAGTACGAAAACATAACAATCCAGCGGAAACTTGCAACCCACGATGAATCGCTGACGCTTACCTCGTCATATCATACTCGGGTACAGGAGCCAGTGTCAACGGAGGCATTGGGGCTTCACTGTCTCGACCCTCTGATTGAGCAGCTGGCAGCGATCCTTGTCTTCTAATAGTGCCATTATTCTCCCCACGGCTACTCAAACGCCTGCTTTCACTGGCCAATTTTGGCTCTGGTAACTCTTCTAGATTTCCTTCATCCCAATCTTGAGAGGACTGTATGATGTTAGGGCCACTCTGCACACAGATAAAGGAGGAAGTCAGCAACTGCCCGACAAATATTCCACCGAAATGAAACGTCCCGGCCAAAGTAAAAAACGAGCTCTGTCGAGGTCAAAAACCTTGCATAGTGACTTCAAGTTTACACAAGAAGAACTTCAACAAGAAGCACTAAAAAAAGTATTGAGTCTCTTCCACTCAAACCTTCTTAAATGAAGTTTGAAAGGATAGGTATTTACTTGAGTCACGTTTTGAAGTTGCTGTAGAACGTCTTTCATGCGGGCACCTTGCACCAATATGTTTTCAATAAAGTCACGAGAAATCTGCAATTATCCAACTTGACAGTAAGTAGGAGCTTGAGGAAAATCGTTGACATACAAGGACCCGATTACGGACAGGCGGGATGTGAGAATAATAGAACTATTACGGGGGTGAGACAAAAGCAAGGTGCACGCTTCGAGTATAGAAGTAATTTAATACCTCGCCTCTTTTGAGCTGAGGAAGCATAAGTTGGCTCAATGTCCTAATTGCTTGCAAGGGTCCTTGGGCCTTTTACAAACAAATACACGATCCACTCCACCACAATTACGGTAAGGATAACAACAGCAAAATGTCTAACAGCAACACAGGTGAAAATCACAAAGAGAAATCAATTAAAGATTTAGCCGGAATTATTGATGCATCAAAAAGGATTGGAAGGGATTACGTAGATTTACCTGCTCTAAAAGACCATCAATTTGATCGGTTTTTTGCAAATTCGACTTCTGTAAAAGAAGTGCTCGCTGCCAAATTCACATATCACAAAATGTTAGCAGATAAACAGTAATTCAATAAGTCTTATCAGAGGTCTTCCGTCTCCAAAAATTTACTCGAAATTGATTTCTGCGTTCACAGACGCGTGTTATCGAGGGACTTGCAACTGGCACAGCGTCAAACACCTACGTCCGTCGAGACATCGCTTGTTTTATTTTTCACAATTTTCAGCGTGATTTTTGGTGCTCATGTTCCGTATAAAGGAAATAATGATCCCACTAACACAGATGTACCAGATTATTCAGCGTGAGTGGTCAACGACGACAGCAAGTTACTAGGCGGTGGTTTAAATTTACCTGGTCCACAACACATGCAAGAGCCAAGGTACGTGCAATTTTCGGAAGCTCAGTCAACTGCTGTTTGCTTAAAGGAATGATGGCAACTGGCGTCCCCGTCCGTTTCTTCGGTGGCCATACAGGTTTAACAGGTCTCAATTTTGCAGCCTTCGACCCAATACTAACACCTTCCACCACTACGAATCCTATCAAAAACATTTCTTTCACCATAGGAAGTATGATTGCCGAGCCACTCGCCACCTCCACAACCTGTATACATCCACAGCCGACGATAGTCAAGTTGTTATCCTTGCAAACGCATGGGGTTTCAGCAGACACTCTCCTCGACACCATAAAATAATTTCAACCACTTCAAGTTTGTACTCCATCAGCTGTGCGTTGAGCTTAGAGAACCTGACAGACCTCTCGTTTTATGAGTTCTGCTTCATCCAGGTCGACGGGGACAAGAGTGTCGGATTGCTTAAGCACCAGCAGCTCCTCTTGCTGACTTGGATACACTGCCATACAATGAAACTCCAGCTGCCCTGTGCTGTAACTTTCGGCTGGCCTAATGTAAACCTGCAATTGGATGGTCAGGTAATATGTCGCATGCATGAAGGCCTCCGTCAGACAGTTCTTTTTTAAGTGCAAAGCAGCAATCACTCCACCTCATGTTCAAAATACAGTTACATACTAATAGGCGCCCGCAAAAACTTTACTGACAGCTGGACAAATGTCAACAAATTAGATCGAGAGAGACGGAAACATTGTAAGCCTATGGTACCGCACATTGTGCACCCACATTGACTGAGCGATGCAACTTAAAACTTTCAAAGCGCTCCTCTACTTACAGCCTTCCACAAGCTGCACGTGAGCTTGCACTGAATTATAAGAATTAAGGTCAATATTCTACACAAAATTAGCGATAATCAACGTCGGCTAAAACCTGAGTCACTCCGTTGTAGACGAAAATAGCGATAAAGGAGTGCGGCCATATACCGTAAACCGAGCAGAAGGGCCGACAATTTCCTGGCAAAGTCCAAGCTGCTCAGTGCAGAGTGCAAAAAACTCCGCGCTAGCCGTCGTACACGACTTCTTCAAGTCCTCCGATTTCGTCACAGCAGTAAATTCCGTACCAATTACATCCGCAATTGCCAATGCTGACGTTGGAAGCTCCAAAGGCTTCGGCACAATCGTCTCCGCCACATTCAAATCAGAAACCGGTCGAACGGTGCATAAGTCATCACTATCCGAGTACGCTACCGGCGCTCGCGGTTGCCCTTGGAAACACTGAACACCTAACGCATAGCTCTTCGCCTTCTGCCTAAATTTGACTCCTGGATTTCGGCTCTGATATAAATTAACGCTCGAGCCGAGAGCGGATTGTGACACCTGACAGTGCAAGAACAGAGCGCTCGAGGTTGCAGTCGCCATAGCTAGAATTCACAAGCTCGCATGACATGACAATCTCTGACCACTTCACACTCAAATCTCTTTTCCCTCGTGGTCAAAGCTTCTTCCAAGAAGAAATCACCATAAAATCAATCAATCAAAACCTCACGACCTCATGGGCAACCTCTTGTCAACTCCGGATTTTAAAAATGAATGCGGGAATAGCAAGAACGTGATCCAAGGAGCTTTCCTGCACCCCGTCTTTCACGTTTCTCCGAATTCGCTCGACCAAACCCTAAGCAGAAGCAAACGAGCCTGTTGCGCCATGGCAGAAACTCATCAAGACCTCTCTGAACGTGATTTTTTCCAGAGATGCGTGAGGATGTGAAATTGATTTGGGAAATGGCCTCGAATGCGAGAATTCAAGCACGTTTCGGGTGATCGTTTGAGAAAATCTGCGAGAATTGGTCGCTCGGCAAGTCCCCTGATGTTTTGTACCAATCCTGTTTCGATTGAAAGTTTCTTCCGGTGGATGAAGACTGGGATGACAAGATATTTTCTGTTCGTTAACCCTGGAAGGACTACACTAAAATTCGTAAATAGTGTTGGCAACACTAATCACGAAGCATAACACTAATTACGAAGCATAACACTAATTGTCAACAATCCGGTTAATGTTACCAACACTAAATGTCAACATAGACACTATTTGTCAACTATTGGGTATAAATTTTTTACAAGTTTACATTTAGTGTTACCTAACTATTTCATCAAAATGCAAAGAAAAACGTAAGAACCCAAGAAACCTATGACATGCTCAAAAGAATTACTACTCAAAAAAGTGAACACAACACTAAATGCCAACTAATTGAAGTTTAGAGTGACCGGAGTAATAGTCTAGGTAGCACTAATCACAACATAACACTATTTATCATCATTAGTATAGTAGTAACCAAAACACTCCGAGTAAGTTATTGGATCAATAGGTGTATTTTTTGTTTCTACAATTAACGCTGAAGTCATCCATCATAACCATTTTTGGTCCTCATTATCCTTGTAGGGTTAAGTCATCGATCAAAATTTTTTGGTTCTCATCGTCCTCATCGTCCTTCAAGAGTAAGCACTAGCTTCATCGATCTTCGAGGGTAGAGATTTTTAGCATGTTGAGGGGTAAGGCTTAGTCTACTCATCCCAAATAACATTGTCAGCAAACTTGATGAAGAAAGTGATACAGAGATTGGAGTGTTTGCCACACATATCAAGCTTATGCATATTCAAGGACTCCATCTCTAGTGACTCCCCTTACATTTTAGTAGTAGCTTTACCTTATTTGTCAAATTAAAAGCAACCAAAAAGTCCAACATTAAAAAATAATTTCTTCTTAAATTGAAAACTTGCCTTCTTTGTTTTCTTATGAGCCTTCCATGAAATTTTTGGTAGCTAATCATTCTTCTTGCAACTATTGCACATTTCCATGTAGAGTTCCAAAATTTGTTTTATCATTTTTGCAAGGTTGGTCAATTATGTGTACATAGAAGTTTTTTCTAAAAGAGAAAGGTATAACTCTAATCTTCTTTTGAATATTGGTTTAAATTAAAAATATGTTCAACTTTGTCTACCACCTAAGTGCTTGGACTAAATATTGTTTGATCACTTTAAGAAAAACACAAAAATTACAATAAATATATGTAATCCCACTAAAATATATGTGTCATTGATTCAAGTAGAATTTTTTTTTCCAAGTGATACATTATATGATTTTCTTTGAAATTTCCTCATTGTATATTAATTGGATGAAATGCACTTTTCAAAACCTTTATTATACACTTTGTGGATGATTGAGCATTTAGAGATTAAATATCAACATCTAAAAAATATACATGAGTGGTGAATGAAAGCTTGGTAAATCATCAAAAAAAGAAGCCATTGGAAGAACTCATGTCATTGAAGAGGTAATGTTATGGAAATCCCACCATTTGGATGTTCATTGTATTTTTTTTCAATATTGAGTTTGTAGTAGATTTATCTTTTATAGGTGACTCTATTGTTATTTGTTGGTGTTTTTGCTAAGATGAGCTTTGGAAGTGATTATCTCTTCATTTTAATTTAGGGATCAACTTCAACTCACCTTCTCCCCTAATTGCTTAAATACACATATCTTCTCTTCATCCAAATTCTAATGACTTTTTGTTGAATTGTAATTGTAATTCGTATATCTTACTCTTCTTCTTGACATTTAGACAACAATGGTCCAAATTGATATGGTACCACAGTAGTGTAGTAGATTAGATATAAAATAAATTAAATTTTGTTCATAAAGTGTCTTTTTGATCATTTTTTTTTGTGGTTGAAACTAGAAAATGGGCTATGTAGAAATTAATGTCAACAAACAAGGTGTCAAATTTCTAATACAATTATAGTACATATAACACATTATAATACATGTAGCATATAGTACATACATCATAGTACATCATAGTACATATAGCACATCATATAGTACAACTATAGCACATCATCTAATTATCACATTCTTTAGTAGCTTAGAGACTATTCCTTAGAAGATTATTTTTTTTTAATACAACTAGTGGTTGGCACTTGCTATGCTACGCATTCACTATTAGAATTTCATTAGAATTTTTATGTATTAAATAGAATGCAAAGCAAGAATTTCAATAAATCTTCAAATAAAAATTACTAAAATCTTCATATAATTTTTTTAATAAATAAAAATATATTGAAATAAACAATAGAAATTTAATGAATGATAAATGAAATACATGCAATGATGAATATGGTAAAAGATACACATACATTAGAATGCATTAGAAATTTGATTCAATTGTTACAAACAACGGCAATCCAAATAGAAGAATTTTAAAAAAAAACTTGTAAATCTCAAAAGCTTTGTGAACAATTTAATTGTTGTGAAATCCAAAATCAGTTCAATCTAATAAATTTCTCAAATCATTTGGTAGTACCAATAGAAAATTGAAATAAGAAACTTAAAGCTCACAAAAGCACAAAATCATAGAAATGCAAAGGAAGTATAAAGCCAAGAAAAGCAATGGAATTGCTACCTTTATAATATCACCATATTGATCCTCTTTAAAATCACCTCAATTGCAACAACTATATTATTTCTATAATATCAACCTTTGTAAAAAGTGATATTATAGAGGTGATTGTGAACTACTACTCTATTTCAATAATATCACATTGTGTGAAAATATGATTTCTATGTATGCATGATTGGAAATATTTTAAAAAAATATTTTAAAGACTTATTGAAATCATTATCATACATTCTATTCAAATATATCAAATATTTACTAATATGTGATACAATGAATGCGTAGCATAACAAGCACAAGCCCCTAGTATTAATGGTAGCATTTGTGATATTATAGAGGGAGTTATGATTTTAGTAGTTTGATGATCTTGGTTTTGTGACTTTTTAGGTTATATAGCATTTCTTTCTATTTTTTTAAGACATTTTATTGATTCACTATAATTCCCACTATCATTTTTATCACTCTACAAAAAACTATACATGATTTTTTTTATAAATATGATCTTCCAACTAAACTAGATTATCCATTTAGCTTCATGGCACTTGCAAAAGTGTATATGGCTCTAAAAAATACAGAAATTAGAACAATATAGTAATATTTCAATTGGCACTAGATTAAATAGCATATCTATGTAACTTTGGTATCACCCAAGAATGACACAAATTGTGGTAAATTAGTATTTCATTCACTAATAGGATGAATTTATATCATTCAAGAATTTTAAATACCATTTTTATGAAGAATTAATGTTGTGTATGCTATATCTTTGTATTGAAATAACCCTAACCTTTTTATCTATACAAAAAAATAGAAATTGGTTGTTTTTACGACATCACTTGCAGTCAAATGACCCATTGGGATCACCCAGGAAATGACCCAATGGAGTTTTTTCAATATGTGAGCCACAATGCATGTCTTACATGCTAGTAATGGAGTGAATAATGATCTCATTAGGAACTTCTAACTTTTCAGTGTGAAATTCATTGTAAAAATTGACTTTTTACAATGATAGAAAACATTGTGATTGCATTAGGTAGTAAGATGAGCATTATAGATTCAAATTTTGTTGGTTATAGGGTAGTCTACAAACTCTTTTGGGCTGAACACTTCAAAAATTCCTAGCAAATTCATACTTTGTCAAAAAAAAAATAATTTCAATTACACTTGTACTAATATGGGAAAAAATTGAAAAATTTCAACAAGATGATGTCAAACTCCTCATTTTGACCACAATAGGCTAGTAAATCCTTTTGAAGTGTTCAACCCAAAAGAGTCTGTAGATTATCCCATAACCAACAAAATCTGAATCTATAATGTTCATCTTACTACCTAATGCAGTCACAATATTTTCTATCATGGAAGGCCTAAAAAGTCAATTTTTACAATGAATTTCACACTGAAATGTTAGAAGTTCCTAATGAGGCCACTGTTCACTCCATTACTGGCATGTAAGACATGCATTGTGGCCCACGTCTCACATACTGAAAAAAACCCACAATGGGTCATTTCCTAGGCAACCGCAATGGGTCATTTGACTGCAATGGGCTATTTTACCTTATTGATTTGCAGAGTTCTAGAAAATACAATGGGATTGCAGTAAAAGTTTCAAAGGAAATATTCACTTAAGAATACAGAATGAAAACCACGGATAATATTTGATAACTTGGAAGGTGATTTCAATATAATGCACTCCGAATGTACAATCCAATATCACTTCTCCTTTCTAGAAAGCTGCTGGAATGGTTTCAGACAGCCGTTGTAATTAAGACACATCCAAAAATCCGACAATAATACACTGTACTGAGGCTCCGGCCTTTTATGAAAAGAATACATTTTCTGTAAATGCACTTCGAATACAGATTTCACTTGCAACACCTGTGGAAATAAACCCATTCACCTTGTAAGAGGAGCGCATTACAGCAGCAAGACATCAAACGCACTGTTAGCAAAAGTCAGTATCGTATACATATGAACATACCTTATGAAATACTTCATCGTCAACTGGTACAAAGTCTCTACTTCGTTCAAGGTTGGCTGCCAGTAAAGTATTGCGAAAATCCAAAGTACATTGCATGATAATATCAATGCAATTCTTTGCGTCTTCCATGTCCCTGGATAAAAAGCAACTGTTCCAAAAAAACTTACAAAATTTAGATGAGAAAGGATTTATTCGAATCCAACACCTTCCGTTCTATGCTGGCAAACGATTTTGAGAATATATACCAGAACTCAATTATAACGTCATAACTCAAGTTGATTGTAGATCATCCACGAATAAAACTTTAACATGCTATAGTATTTGCATACAATATCCAAATACGGCTTCCATTGGGGCATTGAAATCCCCTTGCAATTGCTAACAAAAATTAATAATTGATCAATCCAATAATAGGAACAATAATTTGTGCTTAAAACGCTATTAGTATATTTGTTGACCCCATATAAATATTGGCCCAATTTCAAAACCATTGAAATCAACCAATACGAGTGCTCCTAAAATCGAACCATCAATCAAGCTCAAGGACCCCAGTATAAAGTCGCCCTTAGTTGTGGTTATCAGGGGCACTGATATAGAGCATAAATATTTGGTACAGTAGTTAGAATAGGCAACGTCAGTGAAAACTTACTGGTGATAGGCATCATCCAAATAAACTGAGTGCACCTTTTCCAAGTCCTGAATATCATTAACCTGAGTGGCCCAAAGAAACAAATTTGAATTCTTTCCAAAGAGTACGATTCAATTGTAACAAAAGGAACTACCATATTCAGTAAAAGTGGACTTCTGGTGAAGAGAACTTTCGAGAAAGAAATGAGGAGAACGAAACCAGAGAAAATAACTCTATTCTGACTACAAATATAGGGGACAGAAACTACCTCCATTTCAACGGAGTAGTGGAATTTGCTCCAAACAGCATGAAGGATTTGGGACTCGGTGTAACGTTGAAGAGTGGTCACGACATGTCCTATCTGTTGCCTGTCAAAGAGACGCGATATATTTGCAACAGCAACATCATTCCTCTGATTGCAATCATCCAAGATGAGGCTTCAGAATCTAAGACAAAAGCATATAAGAGCTGGATGCACTAGTATTATGATTAAACATCGATACCTGAGAGTTGCAACAGAAAACTCATCTGTTTACACGATCGTCTCGTGCACATCTCCAATAAGTGTCAACACTCATTTCTAGGAAATTGAGGAGAATAGCTCAATACACAACCAACAGAAAAGAACAATCTGGACAAGAACAAAGGAACTCTATCATACAGACAAATTCTTTGGCAAACATAACAAAAGATATGTACGAGGAAAAATGGAAATCACCTAAAATGTTGAAGAGTTCGAAACTTTCTATTTTGTTCTTGATAGTCTGAAGACCGTCTGCCCTTGTTCAAAGAGTAACCCATGACCTGCAGAGAACACAGGTCGCCTTAATTGACTAGACTTACGAGTGAACTTAGACCCTTTTACCCAATCCAATTTAGCTAATTACCACTCCCTCTTGCAATATGTGCACTTGTATATTAGAACCGTAAAATTTAACGTTACACCATGTGAGAAAAAAATGCCAGTCAGATCACTTGACTATCTAAGGGAAAACTTAACAAATTGGTTCTCAATACTGGAATGAGGAAATAGAACAAGATTTTGAATCGATTGCTGAATGCGTCGGTGTGATCAGAACTTCAGACAAGTTGCTCAAACGATAGAAGTAAATCACCTGAAGGCTTCGCCAAACGTCAGCTAAAGCACCGATTGTAAGCTTCAAGCGCAACAGGAATGTGAAGATTGAACTGTACCGACTGATAGCACTCGGTGTGATTATTAGACACAGAGGCCACTCCACCTTGTACCCAACTTTTATGAAGTCAAATGCCTCGAGTTCTGTAAAGAAATGTCATCAGTACATCGGAGGCAATCGTGTGTTCTTCTACATCCACAAAAAAAGAAAAAACTGAAGTGCCCTCAAGAAGTCAAAAGAAAACAATAAAAAATTAAGAAAAATGCAGGAAGAGGACTTACTATTACAATCCACAAATGTGCCAAGAGAATGCTGATGATTAGAAAACGCCAATAATGGATTGTCTAAGCCAGAATGATAGCCATCATATCCACTCTGCACTACATAGAGCCTATCTGCAAACTCGTCTCCTTCACAAGATGAATTCTGTAAACCAGTCCTTAACATACTTTGAACCTCCAGTAATTGCGGTTCACCACCTAAGCGATTCCATTCCTGCATACATCACACGGTTTCATCAACTTCATCCATATTTGGACCTCATGAATAATATAAGAACCCAATTCAAAAGCCAGGCAAGATGTTGGTCACGCTCTTCAGTCTATGAACAGAACCCAAAACCATTTGGAAATATTATCTATTTTCAGTTGCTCAAACTCGACAAATATCTTAGCTCTTAAGTCAATATACAACAAGTACACTTGGATCTAGACTTGAAAAAAGAAAAAACTCGAGATCAAGCATTCGTTATAGGTCTCCGGCAGTTTCGGACACAGAAAGAGAATTGCGGATTCAAGACACCCGAAAAGTAAAAGCATTACAAATATTCATCACAGAACGTGAATGAATAAAGTGGACTATTTAAAAGCTATTGAGAAAAATTATAAAGAAGAAGTGACAACCACCTCATACTCATCATTGAAATAAATTATGACATGAATGATTTACTTGTTTGCCATATCAAAGGAGCAAGTTTTACTAAGCTATACTACAAACGTGTTAGGCTAGAATCATCTTAAGCACGGAAAATATCACAGCAACGAACAATAATGCATGCCACGCAATATACTGGAACTTGGAAATGTTCCTGAACTTCTACAGCAGAGATTAGTTCAAGAGACTAACTAAACTCACATATTTACAAAGTGCGCTTAAGAAATACTCGGCCCAGTCGCCTCTCTCCATGAAATAATAGCGCCGAAGAGCTGCGAAATGGTCTTGAAGATGTAGTCTCTCCTGGAGTAGCCGTATTGTTAACATACTGGTACGTTTATATCTAAAAGCTGGTTAAATTTCCAAACAGATATTTCAGCGGACAACGTGGATGATCAATGGCATACTAATACAATGGAAATGGAATTACAGGAACAAATTAAGATAGATAACAGTAAAATGAAAATGCAGAATAAAATTGAAGACAGAACTCATTTTGGTGAGGATACTGGTACAAAATCTCCTCGTCTATCCACTGCTTGACTGCAACAGACAGAGGAATCTCCTCCTCATCTTCTTCATAGTCTTCAAATGAAGGAATGGATCGAACACATTCCCCATCCGCAATTTGGTGATATTCAGAATGAAGATGCGATTCCCATCTAGCACCAGTTCCGACATAACAGGCACCTGAAATGCTCTTCCCACCTTTACATGGACTCTTCTCAGTCGATCGATCCATTTCATCGAGGCCTGGATGCTCAGTGCCTGATAAAAGAACAGAATCCCGAACATCCACTTCAAGCGGGCTCTTCTCATCTTCAACCTCCAAAAAATCAGTTCCAGAAAGATGCTTGTGCTCTACGTCGTCATCATCCACACCCGTCTCTTTCTTTCGGAGCAAACAATTATCATCCAAGTACTGCTTCTCAAATGTATCCATAATAGAACTATCTACAAACTCCCAATCTGGAATAAACAAGAAGTTGTAAGGGACTGCTCATAAAAATGGGATAAAAACAAGTACATACTAAACAGCTCTTAATGCCCATATCGATGTACTTCTAAAACATAGGTTGATAACAAACATTTAGACATTAACTACAAAGGTTTCATTTGCTTACTATCGATAGATCTTCCTCAATTCAAAGTAAATTCAACAATTTCGATGGTCAGCAAAGGAAATTTACGACTTGCACTGCACCAGGATAAAGTTACCCATACTGAAAAACAACGGATGTCAAAGATTCTCCATATGCATGCCATACGCTAGCGTAGAAAAAATAATTCTAACGATTTGCAGCAAGGTTGCAAGAAGGGATCACTAGCATGTATATATTACAATTCCATAGAATCACCTGAATACAAAGGGATTCATTACGACTTACAAGAGTTTACTTGAAGACGCCTCCCTGCATTTCGTTGCAGTGCAGGAGGTTTCTGGAAACGCATGCTGCAATCCCATGGCTGAAAACCAAAGCTGTAAGCACTCTGGCAATCATCGTCTTTCTCAAATTGGTAATTGAAACTAGCATGATCTACCTCTAAAATTTGTTCGTCTAACCCCGATGTCAGTTGTTTCCTCATATAATCTTCCAAATTCTTCAACCAATGAGGATGATCACCGTCAACTTTCTGTTCGTCCGCCACAAATCTCGTTTCTGATGTAGGCCAGTCTTCTTCTACCGTCGCGGACTGAACTCTGGTACCAGTGACAGAATGAGTATTATTCCAGTGTATATTCACATCCCAACAGCCATTATTCTCAGGAAACACCGTGTACGTGTAACTGAAGGACTGGTCTCCTTCATCCCTGGAAGAAAGAAAAGGGTTCTTGGGAAGGCCCAGAACAGGCCAACTTGTGCCTCTTTGAAAATCAGAGATGAACGACGTATCAGATTCAGAATTGAGGAGATCAACTTGATTCAGTAACCTCGACTTCAAGCACTGAGCAGCGTGAAGTTCTTTGCTTTTGTCTTCCAATAATGTACATGACTGCAGAAAGGACTCAGAGCTGTTTTCTCCTGTAGGAGAAGTGATTGAAATGTCATCTACACCTTCTGCCCTCAGCAGAGCAGCTCGTGCCCTGAGAACGAAAAAAAATACCATACGTCAAGAAGCAGTCAACGATAAGGATGCTTGCATAAAATTGTGAGAGAATGTTTAGTAAAACAGAAACATTCCAGCCGGTTCAGGGAATATGAATCCAGAAATAGCAGTAGAGAATTCAACCACGCCTGGATTTAGCACCCCTAACATCAAATCAAACAATCAATTAATTTATAGCTCGGGGCAGTTTACATGGTCTCTTGGTAGGACTTGGCATTGGCTTCTCGAATTTCCGACGTAGTCCAGGTCTTCTTTCCAGACCTATCCTCCACACCGCTAAGCCAAAATCCATTTGATGATATCTGAATAAGAGAATTGAAAAAGCTGGAGTATTAATTTTCCTTTGCACAGGACTTGATAAATATTGATTCAGGTACAGCAACAGCAACTTGAATTTCAGTCAAGTGTTCGATGAATTACCCAATTATAAGTAGTCTAGCCTTACCACTGTGCATGATTACCAAGGCAGGGTGATCAAACTAATAACGATGCCACAATTCAACAAGTTAACTAAGGAATACCTCATGCACATTATCTGTACTCTTAAATGGAATAAAGAATTATATCCAAAATATGTCACAGGAAAGTTAGCACTCACAGTACTTCTCGTAACTTCCGATCCCTTGACCGGAGGTGAATTGGACAGTCCAGCAAGCGAAGCATCGTGAAAAACTTTGAACATTTGACTAGACCTCTTGAACTGCTGCTCATCACCTTGTGTGTCCTTTCTGCTGGAAACAAGGAACTGACCATCAAGAGTACTCTTGTTGATGAGAATCTCTGGGTCATGTAAGAAAGATAATTGAGTATCCTGAAAGCTTTCCGATGATTTGAAAGGGGAGTCGACAAACTTTGCAGCAGACGGAGTATCCAGGAGCTTGGATAAAACTTGAAGTTGTTGTCCCGCACGAAGCAACGGCGTACAAACCTCTTCCAAGAAACATGGTACAATGACTCCTTTAGGAATCTGCAGTAGACCAAAAGAAAAAAGAAATACCGTTCTCTGCATTCAGATTTCGTGAACCTCGAGAGCCAGTTTTACATCTCAAGTTTGATTACCATGTCCTTGAATGATTTTGGAGGTGCCATACAAGTAATCAAGATCAAATTCATATGTAAGACCAAAATTACGAAACCAATAATGAGTCAACAAAGGAGGTGCAAAATAAAAATTTATAAGAGAGATGGAGATAATGAAGCCTAACCTGGTGTGATAATAGGGCATCTTGTTCACGTATTTTTCCAGGACGCTTCTTCAAGTCTGTTGAAGGCACTGCCTTCACAAAAAATTCACCAAATGGATCTTGCACAGTAGCAAGGTACAGCCAGGAACGGATAAATACCATATAAGGCTGGCATGCTCGCTCGAACAGAAAACGAATAAGCTCCAAATGGAGTGTATCTGCAACCTGGTAAAGAGTTCCCAGAAAAGATACCACATTTTTTACGTCAAGAAAAAGATACCTCCTCATATACTTAACAAATAGTTCTAAGAAAATAGTTTTGAATTGATCATGCCATATAGCTCTAGAATTAATATTCAAGAGCGGGACTCACCGACAGCTTGGCAAAAAGGTAACTCAGTAAATCTGCTCCACGAGGGAATTCGTTGAAAGCATTTCTCGAGGCACTAAACAAATGGGTTTCCATCTCAAACGGAGAGCTGTTTATATTCACATCTTCGACCAAAATCCTGATACCTGTACTATCAACCGAATCATTCCCGGATAACCTAACCGAAGAATCCCCCTCATTAATCCTGCACAATGCCGCAAGAGCCTGCAACGTAGAAGATATAACAGTTAGTGGGTTGGAAAATAAAATGCTAAAAAGAAAGGATGGAAAAAAATTCTCAAATATCACTCCATTAAAGGTGCACTCGATGAAAAAGTAAGAGTGAAAATTGAAGTTAAAAGACAGAGAGAAGTTAAAAACTTGCCTGTAGTTGCTCCCGTTGCTTATGTGAGTGAAGGAAAAGCTCCAAAAGAGTAACATCACCGCAGCCAAAACCGAAGACAAGGCCTGCTTCTCCGTTCACAACCTCTGACAACTGTACACTCCTTCCACCCAATGCAACCTGCCGCCGATGATTGACAGATGATCTTATCTTGTCAAGAGACGCTAAATTGCCTTGCATAAAAGTCTTCACAGCTACCGCAAAAGCTTGATTGGTATGACAGTGAGGCGAAATATTTGGTCTTCCTGATTCCTCCCATATCTCTGATGAAGAGTCTAAATGACGCTCACTGTTTCTCTCAGTTATGAAATTTTGACGCTTTCGTTTCTTTCTCCCGGAGTCCCCAACACGTGAATTCTCCGCTCCATTTGTCCCAACCCTAAGTCGTAAAAGAAGAAAAGGAACCGTAAGCACAATAGAATCGGAAGTATCCGAGTTCATACATGAATGATGCAAGGCTGAAACAACAAAGGGCATACCGACCTGATGAAACAGCAAACGAATAACTGATTAATGAATACAATATTCAACAAAAGAGCCCAGGAAGGACTAAGGAGGCATCAATCAAAGCAACTCACACATGTGAATAAGTCAGCTGATTCAGGAAAAAGCTAGTGAAATAATCAAGCTGGCAAGCAACACGTCCAGCCTTAGCAAATTCTGTAAGAACTTTACTAAGTGAACATGAGCTAGATGACCGCGTCCAAAGTGTTGTGAGGTTCTCCGAGCTTCGATCTGCCGCTTTTGACGAAAATTCGGCAGCTAGTTGCTCGAGCCAGCTAACTGCGGTAGGAACCCCTTGTAAAGCCCGAAGAGCAGCTCTCACCAAGTCTGACTCCTGCAAAGAGCGCAAGGTTGAAATAGATGCCAATAGGAGGGGCAGTCGTGAACATAATCTGAAAAGGATAGAAGGATGTCCTTCTACTTGTCAGAGTGCATCATAGTACCGCATACCGTGCTCAACAGAATTCCAGATTGCAATCACAAAGTACAGTGAGACGACCTGTACATAAAACCATCGACGTTGCAGACGGTGTTGAGACCAAAGCACAGCACAATCATCTTCGAACTTCTCTGAAATTAGCTCTCACTCTTGCGCAAGACCTTCCCAGTCAGGTTCTATGACTTAATACAGCAAGGATGACATGGAGCTTACACCGAATACAGATAGGCTCCAGTATTCGCGAATACAAAGGACAATGCAGTGTATGGTAGGAAATTGCTCCAACATCTAGACCCGCACAGACCTGGATTGAGTCGAAGATGAAATGCGAGGCTCTCGACTCGCCTTTCTCGGCATCAGAATACTTCGGAACGAGATCTCTTGCCTCAATACCCGGTTCAATTTTTCCAGAAATTGCAGCAGCTGACCTTGCTCTGAGCATTTCCTCTCGCAAGTGAGTAACTTCCCAGTCCTGCTGGCTTGACTGGCTTTCATTGAACCTCCCAGCGTCCAACCAGAGAATCGAAAGCTCAATTTTACTCCGGCATTCAAGTTTCTGACCTTCCCCTTCCCCTTCGTTATTCTGAAAATCGTCGGGAATATGAATTCTATCTTCCTCCTGAATTCTACACAACAACCGCGATTAAAAGAAAACAAAGAAATAACAAAAGTATCGCAGGCTCCCATTCCTACGAGCAACCAAGCTCATACAACTCAAACTAGAAAGCGGCTAATCGACAATGGCGCTCTGAATTTATATGAAAGCAACGAAAACACACGATCGAGTGACTAATCCGAAAACGTCTTAAAGTTCACAACCACGACAATTCACTGATAAGAATTTTTTTTTTTTAAAAACGCTAGAAATGAGAGAAACGCACCGAATAGGTAGGGACTCCGTTGCGAAAGACACATGCGATCCATTGGAACTGGAATGCGGGGGCAGGGGCAGGGGCGGGGTCGGGGGAGAAGGGGGAGGGGAAGGGGACTGGGAAGGAGGGAAAGAGTCGAAAAAGAAGGAAGAAGGAGGAGATGTAGAATCGGGAGATAGCCATGAGCCAAAGAAGGGCTGGGAGAGCTCAGGGAGGCCGAGGCGCAACCTGTAGTTGCGGTACTCGGAGTCGACCTCCATAGCTAACGAGCATGGAGAAACAACGACAACGTCTGCTGCAGCTCTAATAATCCCTAAGCAGGAGCAACTTCCTTTGGGAGGGGGGGAACCAAAGTTGCGAGTCGGGGCTTGCGGTAAAACTAAGTTACAGGCTACGAAGCCTTTGGGCAAAACCTTTGAATGTTACCAGTGGTAAACTCTCATTCCTTACTCCTGGAGAAAACAATGGAACTTTTTAGTTGCCATCCATGAATTCATATTTGAAATTAGACTGATGTTCCAAAATAGCTTGAAGAAGTGAAGGAATAAAAAATTAATCAAGCACAAAAATAGGGGGTAATTTTTTACATTTCTTCTAGGTTGAGGGAATGAAGGGGGCCCAAAGATTACATTTTCAATTTTTCAAGGTCCCTCAATTCCAAAGTCAATCATTTTCTATAAATCCTTGCTAGTGAGGAAATCCATTCTAACTAGGAATTCTAGGATATCATTTGCCCTAATGAATGATTGGCCTTCTTTGTTGAAAATTTTGCCAAAAAAATCAAGCACTCTCCATTGGGCTCTAATGGCAAAGGCAAATTGACACCCTCATTGCCCTGCAATTTATCCCTTGGAAAATTTCTTCAAATTTTTATTTGCAACACATGATCAAATTTGTAAATTTTAAATTCATATTTACAATTAGAGGCCTCCAATTATAGGCGGGGTGAAATGATCCCCTCGCTCACCACCCCCTTGGGAAAATGCTAAATTTTTTATTTTCCACACATGATAAAATTTGCAAATTTTGAATTTATATTTGCAATCAGAGTCTCCAAATTAAATAGGAGAGCTATTGATGATAAAAGAATCAACCTCAAAATAGGAGGTATTTTTTTTACATACACTCCTGTAATGAGCTCTATAAAAATCAATTGCATGCTCCATAAAATAGTGTATTAACAAACATCCACGAAGTTGATATCTACAAAATGAATATTGATACAACTATTCATATGCAAGACAATATTGTCAAAGCTAGCTATACATGTCTTGCAATTTCTTTGACTTATTATTTCCCTCATTGCAGTTTTTTGAGCATTTAGTAGACTACATTGAAGGTTTTACAATAATCTAAGAAACTCTTCTACTTCTAAAACAATCATCAATAGTCTTTCAAAGGTATGGGATCCATTCAATACTAATTGGTAAATACAAACTTGTTCTTGACAACAAATCTAAATTATCATGTTGATAGAGTTGATGTTTTGGTCTATTGATTGAAAAAGTGACAAATTGTATTGTATTTAAATGGTAGCTCCCATAGTTTATATGAACTTGTATTTTAAAAGCAAATTAGGTCATTTGTCAATTTTGTTAGTAGTTTTGACAATATTATCTTACTCACCAACCATTATGCCTTTTCATCTAACTCCTTCAAGGGAGATAACTCCCTAATGACATTACTTATCTAATTTTGAAGCTAATTTAAATTTCAAGCATACATCCTTAAAACCAAAGATAAATTGCATGCTAGAGGAATATCTCCAATTGCTAAAGTTATGCAACACTATATTATCTTAAATTCATTGCTACTCAATTTACAAATGAAAAAATAAAAAATAAAAAATAATTCATCTTACAAAGTCATAACAAAAAGAGAAGTTGACTAATGACTACATCATTTAAATTTTTAGGCATCCTTCCTAATTAAAAGGATAGGAGCCAATAAGATCAAATTTAGTGAGTTCAATTCCAATTACAAATCAAGCCTTATAAAAAACATGGCCCTTCTCAATCAATTTGGGCATAAGAGTGTGCACATTGCCAATTTTAAACTTTCTTTGACAATGGATATCGACGTAGAGATGGTGCCCTAGACTTCAAAATCTAGATTTCAAAACTTGAGATTCAAAAGACACTTGAATTCAAGCTAGATTGAAAAAGTGTTTGGAAATTGAAGATGGATCTAAATGCATCCTGATCATGAAATCCATCTTCCTTGATCCTTCTCATTTTGATCAAACTGAAAGCCTTGAGCTTCGATTGCCCATAGGTGAAGAAGACTTGGTTCCTCTATTTTTGCCACCAAACCAAGACATTGTCAAAAAACCTTTGAAATCAAACCTTGTAGAAATTCAATTAGTCCACAAATAGAGTCTCAAGAATTTTTATGATATTTGCGTAGCAATTCCAATCCTAGAAGAGTCGGAGGGAGGTAGCAAAGAGGAGGTAGGAGGTTGTAGGAGGATGTATGTTAGAGGTAGATTGATTGGACAAAGAACAGCCCCCTGATCCTTCCATCCATCCATCTAAAGACAAGGCAACCAAGGGTCAATTCGCCTTGGCCCGAGCAAGGGTCCCAATTCACCCCGACCCAAATTTAGGTAGGAGGTTGTAAAAGCACTCATGTCCTAAAATCACCCACCTCCTCAAATGTGCGCTATTAGTACATGTTTCTTTTTGGTTGTACCTGCAATGTAAAAACTAAAAACAATGTACATTGGAGGAGGTGGGTGATTTTAGAGCTCTATGCCATTGCAACTTCAAAAATCATACTACTAAAATCATAATTCCCTCTGTAATATCACAAATGCTACCATTAATATTAGGAGCTCGTGCTTGCTATGCTACGCATTCATTGTATCACATATTAGTAAAATTTTGATATATTTGAATAGAATGCATGATAATGATTTCAATAAGTCTTTAAAATAATTATTTTAAATATTTTGTAAAAATATTTTCAATCATGCATACATAGAAATGGTATTTTCACACAATGTGATATTACAGAAATAGAGTAGCAGTTTGCAATCACTTCTTTAATATCACTTTTTACAAAAGGTGATAATATAGAAATAATATAGTTATTGCAATTAAGGTGATATGAAAGAGGATTCATAGGATAATATTATAGAGGTAGCAAATCCATTGCTTCTCTTGGCTTTACACTTCTTTGCACTTCTATGATTTTGTGCTATTGTGAGCTTTGAGCTTTCACGATTTCAATTTTCTATTGTTACTACCAAATGATTTTGAGAAATTTATTTAATTAAAGCGATTTTGGATTCCACAACAATTAAGTTGTTCACAAAGTTTTTGAGATTTATAAATTTTTCTTTTCAATTTTTCAATTTGGGTTGCCATTTTTTGTAACAATGAAGTCAAATTTCTAATGCATTCTAATGTATGTGTATCTTTTATAATATATATTTGCTTATTTGCTTATTTATTAAAAAAAATTATATAAAGATTTTAGTCATTTTTATTTGAAGATTTATTAAAAATTTTGTTCTGCATTCTATCTAATACATAAAAATTCTTATAAAATTCTAATGGTGAATGTGTAGCATAACAAGCGCCAACTGCTAGTTCATAACTAATTTCACAAAGTTCCAGAAAAATATGAAACAACTTGGGTTAGATGCCAATTCCATTTGTATGTCAAGAAAAATTTACTAAAAAATATTTCAAGAAGTTTCACCTCCCAAATTCAGGTTTCAACTTTAAGGTAGAACCACCCATTACTAACCAGTACCTCATTACCAACCAATAGAGTGGGAGAAATGTGGCAGAGGTTGACACTCATTTCAGATTTTTTTGGGGGGAATGGTTTAATAAAGCTTCTCAGTTGGATGACACGACACATGGTATTCTCATTACCAAATTGTATGACACATGTGTCTCGTTTTTATGCCTAAGTTAACATGAAAAAGTCTCTCTGATTGAGTGATTTTGTGTGACTCTATAGTTTGGACATGGGTCCAAGCCCTTTGGCACCTTCTATAATTCCTAGTAATTTCATATCAAAGTGAAAAATTATCAAAATTTTGACAATCTTCCTCATTTCTATGCCTGCAATTATGAAAATTTTCTTCTTGCCTTACAGCACTCCAGATCATGTTTCCAATACCTTAACTGGTCGACTATGGGTGGTTCTACCTTAGATGGTGTCTTCTACCTTAGCAGCGGCACAAAATACGGGGGCATTTATTTACATTTACTGTATGGTATCCTTGGCTGGGTCAACGAGGGGGTCGATCCTCCCTGGCCGTCAGACCTTCATTCCCAAAAGTTCCGTGGGCTGTTATGCGATGCAGCCGCCCACCGGTAACCGCCACCAGTCAGTCCCGGCGCCGTCTCTCTCGTTACTTCTCTCACTTTGTGACCCCTTCCGATGTTGCTGGCACACACTCCAGGCGTCGTCCCCAACAGACGTTTGCCAATGCAGCAACCTCACCCCAATTCCAGCTCCCTCTCCGCCCCTCCTAGGGTTTCTCCGCCCCTCCCCACTCGTCTGAATCCCATTGAATTCGAACGAGAGGCGCGGGAGAAAGAAGCCGAAGCTGAAGGAGTCGGAGCTGCAGCAGCTACCAATGACCGAGAGAGGGCGAGACACCAACGACAATGCCGTCGCCATTCCCCCTTACTTCAAGGCCGTGTCCGGCTCCCTGGGCGGGCTGATGGAGGCTTGCTGCCTGCAACCCATCGACGTGATCAAGACGCGCCTGCAGCTGGATCCGCGCAAGGAGTACCGCGGCATCTGGCACTGCGGGACCTCCATCGTGGAGCGAGAGGGCGTGCGCGCGCTGTGGAAGGGCTTGACGCCGTTCGCCACGCATTTGACGTTGAAGTACACCTTGCGCATGGGCTCCAATGCGCTTTTTCAACGTGCGTTGGCGGATAAGGAGACGGGGAAGCTCAGTCCGGGAGGGAGAGTGGCCGCGGGCTTTGGCGCTGGAGTTTTGGAAGCTGTTGTGATTGTCACGCCGTTTGAGGTGAATTTCGGGTTTATTTTATTTTATTTTAAATTTTTTGGCTGTGACTCTGTTTTTAGGTCTTGCAGAGATTTAGGGGGTAGTTGATTGTTTCTTGTAACGAATTTACATGAATTCTTGATGTCTTTATTTTCTATTGATTTTCTTGTGTTGAATTTATAGTCGTGTGGTTTGTGTTCTGGCCTTCTTCTTGTTTTCCATGTTTGTGCATCTTGTTTGTGCCAATTAAGCTGTTCAACTGCTGGTTGCTGGTCAGAATTCTGGCACGTAAGAATTGTGATAATATTTGCGAAGTAGGCTGTCTATGTTTGTGGATTCATCGTGTGTGTTTTGAGTTCTTTACACCAGGCATTGTCTCTGAGTATTTAGAACGGGATAGACGTGACCCCTGTGGTTCGGGCAATCTTCGACGATGCGTACAGTTGTGCTGACGACTCTTTGGTTAGAAAGAATACGGAGACAGAGGCGGGGTGTAATCTGGATTGCATTTTGCACAATATGATAAATCTTGCTTTTAGTTTTTTGCTTCGCACACTTCTGCTTCCGAACTCAGACACATCTTCGGTAATGATTATCGAAGATGTCTATCTCGAGCACATTTCGTTCTTAGGTCATGGTCTTCGTCGGTCGATTTGTTGACTGACGTTTTAGCGCCGTCCATATGTTGATGTATCTATTTCTGTAATATTTGGATTGTTCAATGGGAGAGATAGTGTTTGATAAATGGTTTTTCTTCGACAGGTTGTGAAAATTCGGCTACAACAGCAGAGAGGACTGGGGCGAGAGCTTCTGAAGTACAAGGGACCGGTACACTGTGCCACCACGATCGTGCGTGAGGAGGGATTGAGAGGTCTGTGGGCAGGTGTTGCTCCTACCGTCCTACGGAATGGAACCAACCAGTCTGTCATGTTTACAGTGAAAAATGGCATTGATCAGCTCCTGTGGAAGAAGTACGAGGGGGACGGCGTCACTCTCCTCCCATGGCAGTCCATGGTGTCGGGTTTTATTGCAGGTTTTGCAGGACCGGTGGCAACAGGTCCGTTTGATGTTATCAAAACTCGTCTCATGGCTCAAACGAGGAGTGTGGGAGGTGAAGTGAAATACAGAGGATTGGCACATGCTCTCACTCGCATATACGCTGAAGAGGGGTTGTTGGCATTGTGGAAGGGTTTGCTACCTCGCTTAATGCGTATACCCCCAGGCCAAGCTATCATGTGGGCGGTTGCTGATCAGGTCACGGGTCTTTATGAGCGCAGGTACTTGAAAAAAGATTACGCAATTTGAGACTGTACGTAGATCCGAGACCCCTTCAGTTTAGAAACGAAATGGAAGAGCCTTAGTATTTGTTGGTATCAGCTGTTAATTAGTACATTTTTACCCTTTCTTTTCACAATCATAGGTTTTATGACCTTTCCAGTTTAGTGCTGCCCGTTGAATTGAAAATGGTGCAAAAATCCACACTTATTCCTCCTGTGACCCTAACTAGAATTCCACACGTAGAAATTTTTTTGAGGGATTCCCTGTTCTCCGCTGCATGCTATATATCATCATATAAGGTGTGTAGCGCGGTTAGTAGTACTTGTTTCAATACGAATTCCTTTTCTATTGATGGGTGCAAACATTTGAAGCACCCCACCTCATGGCATCAAATTGCCCCGAAGCAAAGGTGGTTCTCTTATTCTTCTACAGTACCATTCAACAGTTTTTTTGTACCATATGAAGGTTCAATAAAATGTAGCAAGATTGTTCATTAGTTCCAGTAGCGGCACAAAGTAGTGCATACAAGAACAGTGCGAAAGATGTGAAACAGATGGTCTGCTGTGGGGTGGAAATGGAGGGTGCCCTGAAACTGGAACTCAAGAAAGGACCCACAATCATCTGATAGAATGGCAAATCAGGATATATTCCATTTGTATTTTGGTGCACTCATTTTGAGAAGAAAATCCAAAACATAAATCTAAAGCTTCCCATTGTTGCTTTTGGAGGGAATTATTCTTGTCTTTTTGGATGTTAGAGTACTTCTCTTATTTCTTTAAATGTTATTGTAGTGGTAATTTGAAATACATTCTTTAGGATTGTGGAATAATAAATGAACCTTTTGAAATACATTGAAAATGCATATTGGTGTTCATTTAATGTTCCGTTGACATTTTTGGAATGGTGGAAGAAATCAACTTTATTATGACTATGTTGCCAAAGTTACATTGATTACATCTATTATTGAACTTCAATAAATGACATGTAAATATTTTGAATATTTTGTAGAGTACTCTACTTAGTTCAATTTTGGTTGTTTTACACCTTTATATTTGAATGATTTTTTTCCTTCAAAATGATTCCATTTGCTTTGCACAAAATAGAACATTGAACTCAAAATGTTTGGTTTTAGGATTCTAATGCTATTATAGAGTTTTGCTAATAAAGAATGAATAAATAAATAAAGTTTGATAAACTTTTATGCTTGTGATAGAAAGAGGGAGTAGAAATATTCTATGGCATAAACATATTACATCACCAAAAAAAATTTGTAGAAATTTTTGCATTTAAATTGTATCCTCCTAAATCTCAACCATTGGTATACTTAATTCCAGTCATATATTCCCTTGTACAACCTGTTACAGGATTTCATAGTGCAAATACAAGGAGTATTCGATTTTTGATGTTACTAAGAATTGAAGGAAGGAGGTGCAATTAGAGAGACTTCGGTTTTCGGGAACCCTAATTACTCTGTCTCGCACGCCTCATCTTCCGATTCTCTGAACCCGCGCTAGCTCCGTTTTCAGTAAACCCTAATTTTGTTTCGTGGATGCTGGGTTTACCGTCTACCACAGCTATGGCGATTTTGTGTTGATCTCCGTTCGGACTAAGGAAAGTCCGTAAACATTTGCAGCCATGGCCAGGGCGCTGGCGGTGCTGCTGCGTGCGATTGCGCGCAGAGACGCTCGAAAATTGCCTCAATTTCTAAACCACACTAATGCTTCTGTTCTCGCTCATAGTTCGAGTGCTACCCTGACCGATGAAGCTGCGAGGCGAGGTTATAGTACTCTTGTGAGAGAGTTGGAGGGATTCGACAGGAGTTCGAGGTTTTGGGATTTAGGGTTGAGGCGAGGGCTTAGTGTGAAAACTACGGTGGAGGAGAAAGTCGTGGAGAACATCGTGGAGGAGACGGCAGTGAAGGTGAAGAGAGTGGCAAGGCCTAGGAAAGTAGAGAATGGTGTTGAGAAAACGAAGGTTCGGAGGAAACCGAGAGCGTCGATGAAGAAGTTGGAGGATGAGATTGCTGGAAATGAATCCACGACTGGATTGGCGCCCGTAAAACTGAAATTGACGAGAAAGAGGAGGTCTGAGTCTAAGGTGGAGGCAGTGGCGGGTGCGGATTCGGTCGTGTCGAGTGTTGACAATTCTGTAGATGTAGTTACTCCATGTGCTGAAGTACGTGACCAATTAGTTAGTGATGAAGAGATTAGCGGATCGGCTGATGGTGTGATTGATATTTTGAATTTGGAGGCTATTGGCGAAAGCTCCAATGCAATTTTGTCTTCATTGGTGGAAGACGGTGAGTCGCAGGGATTGAGAGAGGAGGTGAAGGCTTTGAAGGAATCGCCACCACGCACACCGCCGAAGTTCCCGAAGCTAGATCTTACGTCAAAGCAGCGAACTGCAATCGTGAAGCTCGATGAGGACGAGAAGGGACACGAAAGAGGGGCAAACGTTGTGGTGCCTGCGCAGTATAGTGATCCCGAAAAGGTATTCCACCAGTTGTATCAAGCTAGACCGGGGGTTTATACCAGCACAGAGAAAGCCCGACTCAGCTGGATTTTTCACCGATTCGCTGAATCAGGGTTAGTTCGTCAGTCCCTATCCGACTTTAATAGAACAATTGAGTGGAACTGAGTCGTTTACAGCATCTTTTTAAAGGAGAATAAGCACTGTTGAATAATTCACGTAATTGGTCAGGGAGGGATTGTTTCTGTAACAGGAATGGGAATTTCGTGTGGCTCTAGGTTTTCCTGGGGTTGAGGCGAAATGCTAGTTGAAAGCTTGAATCCAATGATTGGGGTTTACCAACCAGTTCTTTCAGCATTATTGGTCTCTTATGTTTGTTTTACGGCTGAAAGCAGGTGGGTGTCGGATCAAGCGCTGGCTTTATACATAAACTCGAAGTTTTTTCCAACAGCAGTTTCACGTTTTCGCAAGTTTTTTCAAAGCAGGGCAACGCCGGAGCTAAGAGGATTGCTAATACAAATGGGTCCTTCCAACTCTGCTCTCAAATTTCTGTTTCCGATCTTCGCAGAGTTTTGCAATGCAGAATTTTCTGCTGAAATCAACCGGTATCGGGAGCTTGTTAGTACCGCTGACCTTACCAAGCCGGATGCTTGGTACGACATGCGCTGATCTACCAATCTTTTTGCTGGATTTAATGTCGTTTTTGGTTGTGCCGTTCCTCGTAGGGTTTAGGTCGTGATCAGGGCATTATGGTTTTTGAAGAATAAGAGGATGGGGTTGCAGGTACCCTTTTGCCCGGGCAATGAAGCGGAAGGTTGTTTACCACCAAGGTCCTACTAACAGTGGAAAGACATACATGGCTCTCAAGCGGTTCATGGAGGCTTCCAATGGAATTTACTGCAGTCCACTGCGACTCCTTGCTATGGAGGTCAGCCATCTCAGTACACTATCAAGAGGCGACAATTTTATTTATTTACTGAGAAGTCAATTTTAATTCAGTCAGGCTTCTATTTTTTGGGGAAGATGAAATAGTTCATAAACATTCATAAAATTTGACAGGTATTCGATAAGGTGAATGCTGAAGGCATTTACTGCAATCTGCATACTGGGCAAGAGAAAAAGGATTTGCCATTTGCCAACCATTTAGCATGCACTGTGGAGATGGCGTACTTGAGCAAGCAATGGGAGGTTGCTGTCATTGACGAAGTCCAGGTAATGAAAACGCAGTAATTCCTCATTCTCGGTTACACTTTGTTAAGTTTTAAGGAAGAATTTTACTCATTATCTGAAGTTGCACCACCGTTCGTGGTTAAGTACAAGCTGGTCATTGACTCTTCTACTTGATGGGCCAGATGATGAGTGACGAGTACAGAGGTTGGGCTTGGACACGAGCATTTTTAGGATTGCAAGCGGATGAAATTCATGTCTGTGGAGATCCAAGTGCAGTTCCGTTGTTACGGAGTTTATGCGTTGCAACTGGAGACGATTTGATTGAAAATGAGTATGAGCGATTTAAGCCTCTGAGACTGGATCAAGTAAGATCCCTTTGCGTCACTTCGCTTAATTGTAGCTCATGCAGTTTTGTTAAAGGGTGTAAATAATTTCCTCTCTTTGTAAGGAGCTGGATCATGAGTTTAGTTGTTTGATGTCACTTTTCTAGTTGTCTTCCTGCATAATTTTGCAGGATCATCTTGGATGCGCAGTCCATGATCTTCTAATGCAACTATGATGATTCATGTTGATTGCAGAAGTCACTCAATGGGGACTTTTCGAATGTTGAAGGCGGAGACTGCATAGTTGCATTCTCCAGGAAGGATATCTTCGATGTAAAGGTTTGTACTTCTAAATTTATCAAGGCGTGCATGTGTTTGTTTGACGTGCATCTTTTCAGGAGGTTTTTAGCAATAGTATATTCTCCCTACTTCAGTGTCCATTCGTTTGCCGAAATTTCTCTGTAGTGATCATAACATGATAATTGTTATTTACAACGATGGTATGTGGTCAAGAAGCTCTGAGTTGAGCATATTATTCCTTGTTGGGGTCCATTCTTTCTCCTGTGATCACTCGCTTCCTGTTGTTGTAAGAAGTGCTGTACAGTGACAATGTTCTCTCTATTCGTGATTTTATGTCAACAACAGCGGGAAGTGGAATTAGCAACAAATCACAAGTGCTGTGTTGTATACGGAGCCCTTCCACCTGAGACAAGAACTCAGCAAGCGAAGTTGTTCAATGACCCAAATAGCGGATATGACGTCCTGGTCGCAAGTGATGCTGTTGGGATGGGTCTGAATCTCAACATTCGACGGGTTGTGTTCTATTCTCTTGACAAATTTGATGGTGATGCAAAGAGACCTATTCCAGCTCCTCAGGTGAAGCAGATTGCAGGGAGGGCAGGACGCCGGGGGAGTATATTTCCAGATGGTGTAACTACTGCCTTCTACTCACAGGACATAGCTTATCTGGAGCAGTCATTGCAACAAGATTTTGAGCCTGCCACTGCAGCAGGTCTATTCCCAGTATATGAACAGGTGAGTAGACATCCTGCTTGCTAACTGTATCGCAATATGTTCATTCTGTACTACACTGATTTGTACTATTTGTGATGTTCAAAAATAGTTTCACTACAAGGTTTTATTCTCGAGGAAATTGGTACAATACAGTAGTATTTCAGTCTATATCAATTTAGCTATTTTATTGTGATTTTGGTAAATTAGATTCGCACGCTCTAATAGGAAAAATCAGTGTATTTGAATCCATGTGGATTCTGGTTTCCAGTTATATGATGAGTAACTTCAAGCATTTTGATGCCTTCTTTTCTTTCGTGCTATGCTAAGAGTGGTTGCATCATCTCCGGTTAATAACAACAATGCGAAACTATTTTAACTGTGCTCATTGTATTCTGATTCTTTACGCCTTGAAACTGTCGTTCAACTCATAGAAATGTTTCGAGGTTGCACTGTATGTTCTTTCTAGTTATAATAACCTCGTAATTCGTGATTGTTGTTTTGCCGTGCGATAGGTGGAACTTTTTGCTAGTCAACTGCCAGAGACGTCATTTGCTCACTTGTTGGAGAGGTATGAATGACTTAATTTATTGTGGCAAGATTAAATATTGATGTATGTAAATGAATTTTGGAGATTATTCTATTATAGAGTTTGTTCGGAAGAGTAAAAACCCAACTACTTCTACCGTTCCATTTTATGGCTCATGGATAATACAATGAAACAGTTATATTAAATTGATTCTGATGATGGCTTTGGTAGTATTCTTATTAATACGCGTTTCATCGTGCAGGTTTGCAGAGACATGTCGTTTGGACGGTGCATACTTCCTCTGCCGCTATGATAATTTGAAAGTAAGATTCGATTCTATATAAATTTTGCTTTATTATCGAGATAAAAACGTGCCATTGGGTTGCTGATACTAGTTCACATGGAGAACATGGTGCATTACCACTTCATTCCAAGCTTCACAATTTTTGAATTTATATTGGATTACTCTCCTTAGAGTCGGGAAAAAAAAGATCCATTCTTCATTGAGATGCTTCCCCAGATAATCAATTCCTCACCAAATTTTACTACTAACTACATATAAACTACATATATTTTGAAAGCTATGAAATTGAGACAAAAGGTATTAAGTTTTGAGGCGTATCAAACAAATAGTAAATATCAAACAAATAGTAAAGAACTTTAGAAATAATAAATTAAAATCTTGGTTAGAAGGCTCTAGAAGTTGTTTTAAATCCATCACCAATCTACCACCAACTTAATACTAATCTAATCTTGATCTACAAGAAACTCACTACTTGATTTGAGGGGCTTTCAAGTTCTAAAGAATGGTCTAGATGAAGAGTGTAGAGTCAAAACAATGTTGTATGATGTTGATGAGCATGGCATATTCCTTGGGATTGTGCTTGTCAAGTGTTAAAAGGATAGTAGGGCAATTGCCTACACCTTAAATTTTAATAGATTTTTCCTCTTTTCTTAGCTTTCCAATTATGTAAGTAGTTTTAAATTTGGTGGAGAAATGACTATGGGAATGCTCCTAGCGAGGAATGAACTTTTTTGTCCCGCATCTTTATTATGTTTATTTCGTGAAATTCTTATCTCTTGTTCAGTTCCCTCCAACGTTTTCTTTTTTGCGTTGTACCTTTAATGCAGTTGTTTTTCAAAGTTCTTCATGCAATATTTATCTTTTGCCATTTGAGTTTAGGAATGCCACCCCTTCTAGGATATCTCTAAGGTGTCGGCTTGTACAGAATACCATTTGGTTTTGAACTACGAAATTTAATTTTGCTTTCTCACGAATTGCAGAGGGTAGCAAGCGTTCTTGACAAGGTGAAAGGCCTCTCATTAGTAGACCGATTCAACTTTTGCTTTACCCCTGTCAACGTCCGGGATCCGCAGTCATTGGGTGCGCTATACCGCTATGCCCTGGCGTTCAGTCAGAAGATTCCTGTAGTCGTGCAAATGGGTGCACCACTCAACTCTGCCCGAGATGAGTTTGAGCTTATGGACCTGGAAACTCGACATCAGGTATATTTTATTCTCATTGATTCTATTTTTTGCATATACTTCTATGCATTGTGGTTGAGAGAATTATTAGGCAACTGCATGCAGTATGTTTTCTGCACTGATCTAGACAAAGCAAGCTAAAGTACGGTCCCATCTCCGTGGATTTCTTTTACTTATGGTACTAGGAGTTTCTGTCGTTACTCTTATATTTTTGTTCATTTTTACTCATTGAACCTTGTGTCAAAGTAATGCATCGATGTTGGAAATCTTGACAGGTGCTATCCATGTACTTATGGTTAAGTCAGCACTTCCCCGAGGAGCTTTTCGTGCAGAAAGAAAGGGCTGCAGAGATGGCAACTCATATTGCTACGCTGTTAGGTCAATCCCTTGTGCAGTCTGCTGGTCGGTGGCATGGCCGAGGGAGGAAACCGGGTCCGAAGAAATTTGGTGGTAAGGTTGTTGCGGCGAAGCCTGGCCTGAGACCCAGACTAGTCAGACCTTCATACCCTCGAGTCTCTATAAAGGAGAGACAGCCTACAAGCATCCCTGCTGTTTGCTGACGGTTATTTAGTGACCCGTACTCTATCTCTGTCTTCTTTTTTTATTGTCCCATTCTTCTGTTTTATGGGTTTCTTGGTGTAGATTATCCAATCGGAGTCACTCCACTTAAAATCTACAGTCGGTTAGGAGGAGTCGGTTAGGAGGAGTCTACTTGGACTCGGACTCAACAGTTGAATGAGCTCCAAGATATTCTTGACGTCCATAAACTTTGGACGTATTTCTATTTGAGGAGCTGACTATGAGGACTGCTACGGACAGAGCGAACGCCGCTGTGGTGGTCAGATTTAGAGCAATTTGGTGGTCATGTAGGGGCGCCAATTGACGCGGATTGATTCGATGGTTAGATCCACATTTGGTGGGAACCTATTGGATTGCTTGAGGACGTTTCCCCCTCCAAAAAAAAGGTAGTCATTTTTCATCCACTTTGGAAGATTCTTTGCGGGAGCATTTTCATGAAAGAGATGAGACTTGCCATGATCCAGTGAGTAGGTGGCCTGTTAGCAAGTTAGCAACAGCAACACTTTGAAGATGGTCAAGTGTTCATAAACATTGTTCAAGTCTATGTAGTTTAGGTCTTCTTATAGTGGCAGCTAGGGTTTCCTGTGTTTGCGGACAGGCCAAGGTGTAAGCTATTGATGGAACTCCAGTCATGGAGGCGATCTAGTGTAATCTCATAGATTAAAAATTTTCAAATGTGAGAAATTGACACTGCAACTTTTGCAACTTGATCATGGGTTTTTGATATATCGTGGTACTTTGATTGGTGTGGTGAACTGTGCGTACCCAAAATCAATTTAATCATTATAAAATTTTATGCTTTTAACTTTTATTTTACTTTCTATATTAGTTTAGGAATATGTCATTCATTTTTTAATTTTTTAATTTACTTCAATTTTACGTTTACATTACATTTATTTAATTTTTTACTTTTACTTTCAAACTAATTAACACTTTTATATTAATACTATATATATATAAGACTGTAGAGAATGGAGATTACTCCATTCATTCATGATTGTAGAGATTGATTCATTTATAAGTTTTATATATCACAATATCAACATAATGCACTATTAACTAACAACATTCTTAACAAAGTATTTGGTTGGTTCAAAAAATAGCTTATGAAATTGAATTGCAATCTTAAAAAAAAGAGGTTTAAAGTTTAAGGTTTCATAATTTTGAAGTTTTGAATTACGGATGTGTTTCAACTCTCTGAAAAAAATAGATTGTAACACAAATCATTCTAGAGACTCAAACTTTAAGCAAGATTTCACTTTTTTTAGAACATTGAGAATGTCACCCTCAACTTGTACCACGAAGAAGATCAAAACCAAAATTGCAACAAAAATGACAACTAAGACCAAAACTAGAATTGCTAAAACTAAAGAAGTAGTTTTTGATCAACAATTAAATGAACTTATTAAGGCAAATGAGCATAATATAGAATCAACGTTGAGTTCTAAACCAAAGAACAAGAAACAAGAAGTAGATGTGACATCCTCCAACACCAATTTAGTAATCGAGAACAATTCAATGCTAGTGGATATAAACTCCAACCTTGAAGAGTTGGAGTTTTTGTCAATCAATGTTTCTCAAGCCAAGAAAGAACTATGCAAGATGCAAACTATATCTATGTTGCTTGAAGTACAAATCATGATTTTAAGTATGGATGTGGAAGCAACTACCAAGCGCCTTGAACTACATCAACTTGAAAGAGAGAAAAAATGTACAAAGAAATTCTCCCAAGAGGTTATAAATACTACTAAAGAGTATGGGATACATTCAATGAATGATTCCATATATGCAAAGGCTATTGCACAAGACCCTTTAATGTGTGAAAAGTATGAAGCCATTGAAAGCATGCTATGTGAAGTCCGAGCAATGGATGTGGAGCTTTTTAGTGAGCTTGCCATGGTAGAAGTTTTAGAAGAAGCAAACCAACTATTTAAGGATGTAAAGAGGCTTGTTTGATGCCATTTATAAATGATCAATGATTACTATTCTTTCAATGCCTAAATTCCCTTTTTGAGTTTTTGTATCTTTTGGCTTGTTAAACTTATTGGCAACACCATATGTTGTTGTAAAATTTGAAATAGTAAAGAGTACAATATTTGAAAGAAAAGAAGAACTTTATACTTCTTTTGTGATAGTGCAATTAGATAGTAGTAGACAACAATGGTAGGGACATTTCTAATGCATCCTTTTTGTGGATAATGTTTTTTAGTCAACTTTATGTAAACACACCATAACAATAATACAAACTCCCCAAGTAAGTGCCTCAATGGTTAGAAATATGAATTGTTGCCAAGTGGAAACTATTACATCAAATCATTGCATTCATTTTCACAATAAATCGATGACCAAGTTCCTTAGATTTGAACCCTATATAGAATATGAGAAAAAATTAGGAAAGGCCAAATTCAAAACCAATATCAAACACAAAAGATAGGTACATGGATGTTGCAATTAAATGTATATAGGAAACAAACAATCTCCAAAGACATGCTTGATGCCTTATAGAATGAGGTTGTTATTGATACTCAAGGTGGTAGTGCCCAAAAGTATACATGTGCTTGAAAAAGCCAAAACGTTGCACATTTTTGTATTTTTTAATGCTCAAAAATTACATAAATTGAAAATAGACTTTTGAAGTTTTTGATTTCATTTTATGGTTTTCAATTTCATAAAATTTTGAATTTTTGTTATCATTCAATTTCAATCTCATACTCTTGACATTATTGGAATGTTTGTCCATAACATTGTTGTCTAGCATTTGTACCTATAGGGCAAGTTGGGTAGAAAATAATTTTAGATATAAATGTGTGAGCATTCAAATTTTTGAATTTTTGACTAATTGTCTGTTGTAGTTAAAAGGATAGATGAATACTAATAGGAAGTAGAAAATGAACAGGAATGAATGTAAAAGACAATTGGTCTAGAGATTTTAAGAGCTTTATCCTTGTTAGATAGGAAAGGTGATGAATTGTCTTAGTAGCGGTTGATATCGGAAAGTTGCAGCTTTTGTAGTAGTATATAGGCAGACAATTTGTCATTTTTTCTCTCTCTCTAATTCTCACACTTCTCAGTTCGTCTATTGCTCTACAGTGTTCTGTGAATTTTGCTACATTGTAAATTGTGAATTCCTTCAATACAAATTGTTTTTGAACAAATTGTGAAGGTTGATCCTTTATGGGTCTTGTCTGGTTTGTGGATGAATCTGTGTCATCACCTGTGTGTGTTTGTGAGTTGATCTTGTGTGGGTCTGGTTGTATGATTTTGTACCAATTTTATTATTGGAAAGTGCAATCTATGGGTTACTAACAAATTGTGCAAATATTCTTCCTTTTGTATGCCTGTGCATTACGGTATTCTAGAAATTGGATAGAAGAGTTGTATAATTGAAATTCTTTGTGACGAATTGTAATTATAAATTGATCTGGTGATTTGGCTTCCGAATTTGACACTTGTAATTCAATTGTGATATTAAGGTCTAAGTTTATGATTGTTGGTGTGGGTGTGTATACTACCAATCGTCCTTGACCAATTGTCAATCCCTACAAACACAAATCAAATAATTGAGCAATTGTTTTTTATTGTATCAATTGCATAGACTATTGTTGTCCAACTACTATAAGTTTTGAATTGAATAATTAAAACAAGTAGGCTGTGAATATTGCTTGGATTTTGTGTGATTCATTTTAAAAATTAAGAGTAAGTTTAGTTGAGATGATGAGAGTCCATACAAGATATCGCTGTTGATGGAGTCTCATGGTGCGAAAGACTAATGGACAAGCGCGAGAACTAGATTGGAGCAAAATTGTGAAGAATAGCAAAAGATTAATCGACACTTAGTAAGTTGAAACTTAACAAATTGTCTTAATTGTAAAGATTGATTATAAGTTGTAGGACAAGTCGTCTTACTTGATTATTAAGATCCAACGATTGGATCAGTTAGCTTGACAATTTGTCAAGATTCACGGACTAGTGGTTGGTTCTATTAAAATGTGTAGAAATTATACAAATTGTCTAGGAGTCCAGTGATTGGATCTCATTGTGTGGTTGTGCTTAGTTGAATTAGTTGTAGCTGAGAAATTGTTTATGAAATAGACAATTCGTTAAGTTGGTGGCATTGACCCAGTGATTGGGATTGCCTGGTTGTAATTGTGTGTCTACATGTGAGTGTAGAAAACAAATTGTCTTACTGAATATAGATGCATTTGTAAATCGTCAGTTTGAAGCAGTGATCCAGAGATTGGGTTTGCTTATTGTATGTTGTAGATAATTTGTCGTTAATAATTATATAGACCAGTGATGTTCTAAATTAAATTGGTATTGATAAGAGCTGAGAACAATTTGTAAATTTTGTGATTTAATAATTTAATACTTGCATTATAACAAAACTAATTGTCATGTTTGATTTGAGTAAGCTGTGAGGTACTGTTGAAGACAGTGAAGGACCATCTAGAAGCAGACAAATTGTCATTTTTGAATATATATATTGAAAATTTAATTGTTTGCTTGTTGTGATTTATGTGTATGTGTGATTGTGTGAATCAAATTTATGGTTGTGTGGATTAAATTGTATGACTACAAGCAAGTCAATAATAGTTTAGGGTGATCTTTCAATTTGTTAAATAATTTATTTCTTGATTGGGAAATTTAACAAATTGTCTTTTGATCTCTAATCTATAATTTTGGAGTAATTAAACAAATTGTCAAAGGGCTGATTTTGAAGAGTCAATTTGAACTAGTGATTAGTTCATATTAGTGAGTGAATTGGGGCGTAAGAAGTATGCCCTGGTTTGGTGAATATTAAATATGACTAATTGTCTTACCAGTTAGCACAACAATTGGGAAAATTAGTTGCCGAGTGGAATTAAATTGAGGTTGCCTTGCAGTTGTGAGGATAGGTCCAAATGCAGTGATTTCATTTTGGATAAGACAATTAGTCTGAAAATTAATTTGAGATGGTAAGGTTGGCCGTGAGGATACGTGCCTTTGGCTGATTCTTGTATTTGTATGAATAGTATACCTTGACAAATTGTTGTGAATGTGCAGTCTGTACTAAGCTTGGGAGTATTGCATAAAACACTCATTCCCATTGCATTAGATAGAGACAAATTGTTGTAGGACCGGGACTGGTTTGTTACTCATCTAAACTAGTAATTAGGCTAGTTAATTAGTGATTGGACAAATTGTCTTGGTAACGTAAATCACCAATAATTAAGGAATTGTGTACAATTATATAAATATATTATATATTTGCATTTGTCTAGTATTAGATCATGTGCATGACAAATTGTTGAAAAACTCCCCTAGAATACTAGGTAGGACTGGGACTGCATTTCATGTGTCCATAGCATTATTTAAAGGACTGGTCACCAAATTGTATTAGTGGGTATAAGAGTGAATATATTATTCCTTGTTGTTTGTGAAATATTATAGTAAATCCCATTCTAATCTTGAAAACAAGTGACTCTAGTCGCAATACATTAGACTATTTGACCATTCCCTTAGATCTTAGAATCCCTATACTATAGTCCTGGGTGTTTTGTCAAGAAGCAAAAATCTAGACTACATTTTGGCGCCGCTGCCGGGGAATGGTCCTGGCTAATGGTGGCTAGAATGTAGAAATGATTTTAACTTTTTATTCTTGGGTAATAAGGATAAAATTAGAGATCGATTCGGTTAAATCAAAATATGTAACTTCCTTGTGAGAAATACATAATCCAAGGAATGATATGTGATTTGATTAAGAATTGATTTCCTTACAACTCCTTATTTTTATGAAATAAAAAGTTTCCAAGTGGAATATACTTGTTCACTATAAAGAAAAAACTAATATTAAATATTTAGAAAGATGGAATCGGGAAAGAAAATAGGGAAGGAATTAATAGAGGTGTTATCAGTTGTTTTTCCTAAAAATAAAATACCTAATAAAACAACACCTACAATTAGATATAATTGTCCTTATTTCCCACCCATACAACCTTCTCTAGACCCTAGTGGAAAATTAAATTTTAATTGTTCAAATTTAAATTATACCAATTTTGAAAAGCCTAGAGCTTATATACTAGGCAAAATCTGAGGTCTTAGAGAGATATCATTGTCATTGGTGTGGAGAAAGGGGACATATCAAGAAAACTTGTTTTAAGAAACAAGCTTTTGATAACACTAACGAAAAATCTCCTAACACCAATTCCTTTAATTATCCCATTTATCCTAGCAGACCTAGTCAAATTCCTAGGCCAATAATTCCTAAACCATCATATATTTCTTACAATTTTGATTTTGAAATAGTAATAAAAGAATTTAATCCTTTTGGAAAATAAAAAATTCCCATAGAAAAATTGCTTCAACTTAGAGCCGCAGTTAATACTTTAATTTATTTCCATCCATCCCAACGTGAGATTAGGGAATTTAAGGAAAAATTGTTTTAAACAAAACAAAACAAAAACAAAAATATTAAACATAATATTTTGCTTAGATGAATCAAAATGGGTTATTTGTTTCCGTGGGAAGCACCTGAGATAATAGAAGATTTTTATTCTGGACCATGTCTTTTTATGGCCTTATATAGTCTTTATAAAAATGCATATTTTGGCCAAGGTTTCCAATTAAGTGGACACCATATAAAAGACAAACAATTAAAACTTAGAATAGAAGACTTACCACTAGATATAAAAAGAATTATATTTGGAAAAATTTGGGAAAAGTTAGAATCAAAGAAAGGATTTATAGTCAAAAGAGGTGAGTTGTTGTTTGATTTTTCTTTACACTATTTGTTCCATCAATACGGAAAACTTAAATCACAAAGCAAAAACAAAGTCCCACAAGTTTACACTGCTTGGACTGGAAATAAAATTTTAGAAAGAATTTATATATTCACATACGATCCAATGAACCCAGTAGTAATGCCGTTGATTCTAGATTTTATGTGTAAAGAAAAAGCTAACCCGATGAGCCCCTCTTTTAGTCTAATTTGTCCTACTGCCTTCGATTATGTTAGTCTATAGAAGTGATATCCCATACTATTTGCCAAAATAGAGAATGATTACTATAAGACCCCAAGAAAGAAAAAAAAAGGATAACACGATGAACATTGGGCATCCATTATCTCCAAGTTGAGGTAGCGTGTCCCTAATGTTCCCAGGTTTTACTCTACAATTCTATAAAAATTCTTTTTAATCTATGGCCTTTCTTAGATGTTAGATCGAACTCCTGATCGATTAGTAAAGGAGGTTGCACGAAAGATAGCCGATTGGAGAAAACCAAAACATAGAAGAAACCCCTTGGTTTATGTAAATCCATGCTTTTCACCACCAAAACTATCTCATGCTAGGTTACCTTCTAGTCCCATAGAACCAAGTACTTCCGAATCAATAAGACAATTTCAAAATCTAGTTACAAATTCACAACAGAACGAATCTCAAAGTGACTTAGTAGAATCTAATATTGACTTTGAGATTAGTCCTATACTTGTAGGTCTTGAAGAGTCTGTGAGAGATGAGGGAATAGGTCAAGGAACACCTAATGAGGATACAACTACTTCCTTAGATATACTAGATCAAGCAATTACCTCAATCACTAAATCAACTGTTAATCGGACCCTAGTTTATTCTTTTGAAGGTTCACCGGAACTTATCTTGGAAACAATTATCACTACCCCATCAACCCTCGCTCCTATAGAATATTTATTTCCTCCATCAGATGCACCACATTTTGAAGCCAATGCAATTCTCTCAGAATATTTGAGAAACACTTGGAATTAGAATGGTCAGGATCTAGCAGAAAGATTAAAGACCTATTTAATCCCAATTTAGGAAAATACAAGAAATTCTACCACTAACTTTGTTACCTCAAAGACTTCTGAGTCACCACCACGTTATGAAGTTCCACCTGGAACCTTTTTGAACTATAATTATAACAAAACTATTAATCCATTTAGTTTCCAAACACCACCGCATCACCTGAATTTGGGACCTTATCAACTTCACCACAACTTTCATATCAACCAATACCTCAATTACCTAATACCTTAGATTTAGAAATTGAAACACTAGACTTAGAAGAAGATTCGTGGTTGAACGATTATTTAATGGCGCAATCACGTCCATTGAATCTAGTCAATTTACCGCAGTATAGTGGTCAAGCAGGATCAGATCCTGATTACCATTTGAATCATTTCAATATAGTCTATGGGGCTAACTTAATCCCTGAGGCTAGCTTTCTTACTACCTTCCCTGCCACATTAGTAGGAACTGCCCAAGAGTGGTTTCATACAAATGGTCCATTTAGAACATGGAATGAATTACGAGATGCATTTCTAACTAGATTTAGACCACTAGTGTTTAGGGAAAGTTTACAAGAACGACTAAGAACTATAAAAATGGGAATTGGGGAAAGTGTGAATAACTATTATGGTAGAATGGAATATATTTTACAACGTTGGACAAGTCATGGGATTCCAGATGCATATTTAACTGGAATTTTTGTGGGAGGATTATATCCCCCGGAATTTAAAATAGCAATTAAAGAAAAGAATCCTAGAGACCTGGCCACCGCTGTTCAATATGCTAAACAATATGAAGAGGCTAGGATAGGGGAGGAACAATTGGGAACTATAGACCCTAGTTTGTACCCATCAGATATGATGTATTCGCAATTAGCAATGCAACCACATATCTACCAACAACCTTTAATAAAAAGTTATCCACCTCAATCTATGGTAGTAGTGCCATCTGCTCTTGAAGTAAAAGATACAAAAACTGACCTATTAAATAAATTGGTAGAAGAAATGGCAGATTTAAGAGTACAAATTACTAATGCACCTGTTAAAAGGGGAAAACCCTCAAATACACGAACAAATGTTTGGTGCACAAATTGCCAAGGGTAGGGCCATTTGCCTTCTGAATGTCCTTCCCCCAATATAAATCAAAAATCCCGTTGCGGTTATTGTGGCGGTAGTCATCCTACTGATAAATGTTGGAATTTAGCTTTAGTCAAGCAAGACTTGCAAGCTGTTAAACAAGTCTTACAAATTGATAATAATAAACCCTGGGTAAATAAAACTAATACAAATAAAAGGCCATTTTAAAGACCTAATGATATACCACCACCTAGGACTAATGGGAATCATCCAAGATGGAATAATACTGAACCATCACCAAATTCTAAACCAAGATATGAACAAACTGAAAGGAGAAACAATGCATTGTGTTTTAGATGTCAGGAATATGGACATTATTCTAATGAATGTCCTAATCCTAGAAAGCAGGTTGGATATACGCCTTGGTGTGGTAGGTGCCACCAAAAAGGCCATTTGCCAGAGGATTGCACTGCCCCACCTAGGAACTTCCACCATCTGAGAGAGATTATCCTAGAAATAAACAAGTACAATTTCAAGACCAGGATAATTCCAGACCCTCTAACCATGTTTCTCATATTCTGACAAAAAGTGAACCTAATAATGTCTTTGTTGCCACAAGGGCAACAAAGGCCAAACAACCAGTTATAGAACCTCAAAAGGAAAAGAGAACAGAAATACCTATGATTATTGAACCAATAATAGAACAAGAAGAAATATCCATAGTAGAACCAGAACCAATACAGCTTAATAAAGAAATGACTTGAAAAGAGCGACAAGAAAGGTTACACAAGCAACCAATGCCACAAAATTTACCCAAAAGTACTAACCCCGTGAACAATCAGGTAGCTATACCTAGTTACTACCAAACTCCTGCAAAAAGGATTAATCCTAGGCCTAATAGTCAAGATACACCAAAAAGAAGAGCTCCTCATACCATGAAACTAACAGAGGGCATGGAGCCTTATAATATTTTGGCTAACCTTGACCGAATTCAACCTTTGATAAGCATGAAACAACTATTAGCAATTTCACCTAAATGCAGGAGTGATTTAAGTACATCCTTAATACGGAAGAGACCCAAGATTGTGGAAATTCATGAAATTTCCAAAGATCCTGGAGCTCCTGTGGTGGATGTAATGATAGATGGGTCATTAATCCAAAATGTTGAAATAGATAGTGGGTCTAGTGTTAATCTCATGAATTTTGAAATTATGGAAGAATTGGGATTAACCACTATGACTCCAACACCCATTATTCTTAGAATGGCTAACCAAAGTAGAGTCAAACCACTAGGAATATTGACCCAAATTGAAACTACCATAGGTGGGATAAACTATAAAATTGATTATATAGTTTTTAAACTAACAGAATCAATTTCATCTTATCCCATTCTACTAAGAAGACCATGGTTGTATCTAGCAAAAGCTTAAGATGATTGGGGAAAAGGAACTCCTACCATTGGAAAAGGACAAGATAAAATAGTACTACCCCTTTACCCTACATCCTACCATGGTGAAATCCAACCAGAAGATAGTGATATTACTTCTGAAAATCAAACGGAAAGCGAAAGTGAAGTAGAACAAACTCAAAAAGTAAATAAGGAAATACCCTACCAAAGTTTAGGCTTTGGTGAATATTTTACACCATTAGCCCAAATTGAGGATTCAAATAATCTTGGAACCTGATGTTAAACCTGTTAGACAAAGGCAATATAGGATGAATCTCAAATATTCACTAATGGTCAAAGAAGAAATTGATAAGCTTTTAGCTTGTGGATTTATCTTTCAAGTATCATATAGTGAATGGGTATCTCCTATTGTAGTAGTTCTTAAAAAGAATGGAAAAATACGTATTTGCCAAGATTATAGAAAATTATATAGCGTAATTGTAGTTAAGACAATTTTATTTTCTAGTTAAATTTTGTTTTTTGAGTGTGAAATGGATTCTATGTTTTAAGTTTTGGGTAATTAAGTGTCAATGTGATGATATTTGAAGTTAAAGTGTAAAAAGACTTTTTGGCTTGAGTGGTTATGGACTTTGACGGGTTTTTATCAAAAGATTGGAAGGGGTATTTGAGAAAGGATTGTGATATATAGTTTTGTCTTCTCTCATTATTCTCTCTCTTTAATTTGATATTGCATTCGGGACGTGAAGTCGTTTTTTTTTAATGCTTTCCATTGTCGTGTTATCTTATAAATTCATATGTGTCATTCTTAGATATATTATTCGCCTAAGTGGTAGTGATTATTGCTCAAGCATGAAGTTGATTTTGATGATATTTTACTTTGAGTATTTTATGAATGCCAAATCAATTAAATTGAATAATTTAATAATCACTTAAGTGATGAGTGAGTATTCTTTGCCTTAAGCATTTTATAGAGGAATATCTCTTTAAGAGAATTTGATTATATTTTGAGTGGATTTTGTCTATTGGATATTTTATCTCCTAAGAGAATTTTTGTGTCAATGGTTAAAACAAGATTTGAAGTAAAGAGGAGCAATATATTAAGTTAGTGATTGACTTAATAACTCCAGTGATTGTAAATTATTTATAATTCAGGGTTCAATTTAGAATTGAGTGATCCAAAGATTGGATTTTATTTTGAAATTTAATGATTAACCAGTGATTGGTAATCATTTTCATTTTTGGATTGGCAAATCTTAGTATTACAAATGGACATGCATGTTTGAAACAAAGTTAAGGATGGAGATTGATTTTGAATTGGAACATGAGTTTACATTTCTAGTGATTAGAAATCATTGAACAATTATAAATAATTGATGTACATTCTAAATATTGAATGATTATTCATATGATAAATAAATGATTTTCCAATTGAAGACATGAGTACATGATTGAACGTTTGAATGTGTGATTAAATTCTTTCATCAGAATTTATATGTAGTTGTGTAAAATTTAGTAAGCATAATTTAGAATTAATTTTACAATTAAAAAAAAAGAAAAAGAAAAGCTCCAAGATATCATGGTGATGTAAATGGAGAAAGCTTAAAGCTAAAGATGGAAGGGTACATAATCGAATGAAGACCGGAGTCTTGAAAAGGAAAGAATTTGAAACTCTTTAAATAATTTAACAAAGAATATTGTACATCCCTTAAGGGAAGTTTTAGAATTTCTTAAAGCATATGTGTGTTGATGTGTTTGCTTAAAGCAATATCCTTGGTTGTTTCAATCCCTAGAAAGGGTATGTATTACATTTACTTTAAGTAATCGAGACATTAGCGCTTAAAGCGATTTAGATGTTGAGATGATATTTGTGTAAAGCAATTAATGAGTTCTCATTTAAACCGAATTTTCAAAGTTCAAATATATATCTTGAGAGATGCAGGTTTCAAATAAATATATTTGTAATACACTTCAGTGAATTCCAAGTATGAAATTTGTGGATGCAGGTTCCCCTAGTTTACACCTTTAGCTCCACATTTTATTTTAAGATAAGATTGGTACGGACTTAGTGGTTAGAAATTTATATTTATAATTGGACGGGAATTAGAAAGAGAATTTCTTTCCTATTCCTCAATAGAATATGAAATATATCAAATACCCTAATACATTAAGATTAACAACATAATTTACCTACAAAGTGACATTAGCTAACTAACACACTAAGCTAATTTGAGCTTTCCCTTTAACAAACCTTTTTGAAATTGCCTTGGTTTTGTCTTAGAAAAAGTATACTGCATTTTGGCACCGCTGCCAGGGGAAGCTCGGCTAAGTGGTAGCTAAAGTGTAGGTAGAATTTTTCTTTTTGAAATGAAGTCTAGAAGAATTTAATGAAAAGATTAGTGGTGAGTAAGGATTTCAAATTTGATTATAATCAAATCAAATCAAATTCTATGGTAAATATAAGAAATAATGGATCATAGTAGTTCTAGAAGTAATTATCCTATTCAAAGTACAATAGATTTTTTATGTAGGAAAAGCCTTGAAAATAAATCAGAAAATATTACTAAAAGAAAGATAAAAAATAAAACCCATAGAGGAAATGTTAAATGTCATTTTTGTGGTGTCGATGGGCATATTAAGAAAACTTGTAGAAAGAAACAAGATTTTGATAATTCAAACCGCTCTAGACAAAATTTTAATTGTAAACCCACAAAACCGTTGCCTTATGAACCTGAATTTTTAAATATTATTAGACTCTTAGACGTTTTACAAATTAAACCTACATCTCTTCCAGAATTAATGCAACTGCAAATTGTTATTAATACCCTTATTTGTTTCGATACAACTAATCAAATTTGGTGATGTGGAAGTATATGGGTATAGAAAAGGGAAGTCTTGGCAAGATTGTAATAATTTTGTGTAGATGAATTATATTTTTCTTTGGGAAGTCCCAGAAATTTTAGAAGACTTCTTTTTTGGACCATGTCTTTTCAAGGCATTATATAGACTTTATAAGGGAGCATATTTAGGTGAAGGATTTAGAATCATTGGAAATTATCTTCAAAATAAAGACCTTTATGATCAAATTGATAAATTACCTTTAGATATAAAAATGATTATCTTTAGTAAACTTTGGAATGGAAGTGATGAATTTAACAACAGAGTAAAAGTTTTAGAAGGAGAACTACTTTTAGATTCTTCACTACACTATCTATTTCTACAATATAAAAAATTAAAAGCAATTACTAAAACCAAGTACCAAGGATTTATGCAGGTTGGAATGGAGTCAAAATTGGGAGAAAAACATATGTTTTGATTTATGGACCAATTAATCTCTTATCCACCCCTTTTATCCCTGATTTTTCACAGTCAAAAAGAAAATCTCCCCATCTGAATTTTAAATTAATTTGTCCTTAAAATTTTTAAATTTAAAATTTTTTTTAAATTTAAAAAATTTAAATTTAAATAAAGTAAAGTAAATTAATTCACATATATATACTTGGTTAGATTTTGTTCCCATTATATGGAGAAAATTAATGTCAAGAGTACCTTCTCCATCTAAACTTAAAAAAAGAATTACAAAAACTTGCTAGGGATAAACGTGCCAAAGTTTGGGATCGTCAAAGGGGATTACCGTCTTGTGATAAATCACACTCGCATTCTCATCGTGAAGCGGGTCATCAAACATCACCTTCAATATCTCCTTCCTCTTCACCAAAGAATAATTTTATTCAAAATGAGGGAGAGGAAATCAAAATTCAAAACCAAAGTGATAAAATAGAGAGTGAAGAGGAAAATAAGAAAATTGCCCAAGAACTAGAACGTCTCCTTAGTACTCCTACTTATACTTCTAAACAAAGTGATGACAAATTAAATACCACATTTCTTCTAAAAGAAGAGTTTAGTCAATCAGAATCTAATATACAAACTGTTAGGGAGGGAGTCCAAGTTATTAAACAAAACTTTGTGCCTACAAATTTACAAAAAGACAAATCTTTTGTTTTTGACTCTATAGGGGATTTAGAAGATTTTGATCCTTTAAATTTTCCTAGAGGTAATCAAGAGTCTCATAGCTCTAGAGAATACTCTATTTCCTCGTCGAATTCGAATAATTCACCTTCTACTCCTCCTTTACCTCCACCGAGCCAAAATCAAAATAATTCAATGGCAAATCAAAGACCTTTGAATCTTGCCCCTATGCCTATTTATTATGGCCAAATAGGAACTGATCTTGATTTTCATTTATCTAGATTTATAGCATGTTGTCAAGCTAATAGAATTCCCCAAGAAGATTATTTGGTCACATTTCCCGCAACCCTACAAGCCAATGCTTTTGCTTGGTATCAAAGACAAAATCAAGCTACTTTTGTAAATTGGGATGCTTTAAAAAATGCCTTTCTTGCACAATTTCGACCGGAAGTTAGTCAACATTGATGGAAGAATGGAAGTCTACGCTAATGAAAGAATGGAATGGAAGAATAGAAGTCAATCAACATTGATGAAAGAATGGAAGTTAGTCAACATTGATGGAAGAATGGAAGTCTACGCTAATGAAAGAATGAAATGGAAGAATAGAAGTCAATCAACATTGATGAAAGAATGGAAGTTTACACTAATAAAAGAACATTGATGAAAAAATGGATATCTACATTGATGAAAGAATGGAAGTCTACACTGATGAAAGAATAAAAGTCTACACTAATGAAAGAATAAAAGTCTACTAAAGAATGGAAATCTAATGATAAAAGAATAGAAGTCTCTTGAAGAATGAAAGAATAGAAGTCTACTAAAGAATGGAAATCTAATGATGAAAGAATAGAAGTCTCTTGAAGAATGGAAGTCTACATTAATGAAGTGAAAGAATGGAAGTTTACATTGATGAAAGAATAGAAATCTACTAAAGAATGGAAGTCAATAGTGAAATGATCAATAATATTCTTTCTTCTAAATATTTTGATCAATGGTAATTGTAATCAGTTGAACAATAGTCATAAATATTTTGATCAATCTCTAAGCAACAGTGGTGGAGTAATGTCCATTGACGCCCTCTGTATTCAATCCCAGCAATGTCTTGTGATACAAGTCCAACAATGGTATTAATTTTTATCAGTCTTTGAGCAACATTGGTAGAGCAATGTCCATTGACATCTTTTGTATTCAAATTTGACAATGTCTTGTGATACAAGCCCATGTCCTCTGTATTCAATTTTGACAATGTTCTGTAATACAAGCCCAAGAAATTCTCAACAAGAGATTTCTTTGGATTGGCTAGAGGTTGGGTTTCAATTCCCTTTGCAAGGATCAAATTGCTATATAGTCTTTGGAGTCTTTGGAGCGTTCTATTTGTGAATTCTTTTGCTTCAAGATGTTCGAACTTCAAACTAACTTGAATTGTTGTTCATCAAGTTGTGGAAAGGCAATTTCGAATTTAATTTAGGACATCTATATTTAGAAAGTCCAAATTTATTTTGGGACAAAGGGAATATATACTTTTAGCTTTTTATTTACTTTACTTTTAGAAATATTTCATTTATTTATTTTACTTTATTTTTATTTTAAGAATATCATGCTAAATTTATTCAGCTTACTACTTTTATTTTACTTTAATATTATTGATATGCTATATATGTTGAGATTTCTAATTGAAATTACATCATTCATTAGTAATCGCAGAGATTACATCATTTAATAGTTTTTACATAAAACAATGTAAAGAATATGCACTACCAATTGATGAGTTTCTTAAACAACCACAGTCAACAATTTTTAGGTTTAGGATTTGTTTCAACTCTTTTAAGACTAGAAATTGTAACAAAATTCATTTTTGCGATCAAGACTTCATTTTTGTGGAACTTTGCAAATATCACTCTCAAAGTGCATCATGAAGAAAACCAAAACCAAAATTGCAACAAAAATATTACTTAGGACCAAAACTAGAATTGCTAAAAAAATAACAACTTTTTATCAACAAGTAAATCAACAAGCAAATCAAATGATTAAGGTAAATGAGAATAGTAAAGAATCAACGTCAAGGTCGAAACTAAAGAATGAGAAACACAAAGTGGATGGAACATCTTCCAAGACTAATTTAGTAATTGAGAGTAGCTCAATGCCAAAAGATACATATTCCAACCCTAGAGAATTGGAGTTTTTATCATTAAACATTTGTCAAGCCAAAAATGAGCTATATAAGACGCAAACTATAATTGCCTTACTTGAAGCACACGTCATGATTTTAAATATGGATGTGGATACAACTGCTAAGCGCATTGAGACATACCAATCCCAAAGGAAGAAAAATTGTACAGAGAAATCCTCCCAAGAGGTTATAAATATTGCTAAGGAGTATGGCGTATGTTCAATTAGTGATTCCATATATGCAAAGGCTATTGCACAAGACCCTTTAATGTGTGACAAGTATGAAGCCATTGAAAACATGCTATGTGAAGTCCGAGCAATGGGTGTGGAGCATTTTTCTGAACTTGCCATGGTAGAAATTTTGGATGAAGCAAACCAATTATATAGGGATGCAAAGAGGCTTGTTGATGCCATTTATGAATAACCAATACTTAGTACTCTTTTAATGTCCAAATTCCATTTTTTAATTTTTATATCTTTTGGCTTGTTAAATACTATGTCAAGAAAACATGCCATTGTGAAATTTGAGATACTGAGGAGTATAATATTTGAATGAAAAGGAGAACTTTAGGTTTGTTGTATAATAGTAATTTAAACTTATAGTGTTGGTTTGGTGGAGAATTTTTCTACATATAGATGCAATTTCTTAGAAAATTATATGCTAAAAAAATTGTATGAAGGCAATATTGAATCTTGCAAAATATTTTTTTAGTATTTGTTGAATTGTTTTTCTTTGGAAAATTTTGATTAATCAATAATTGGAGGACCAATTGATCACTTTGTTCTTTTATGGTAGAATGAATAAGAGTAGTGAAAGAACTTAGTTCATTGATTATTTTGAAAAAATTAACAATTTCAAATGCAATTGAAGTATAAACATTTGTGATATATTTGCTTCCTATTAGCTTGATGTATGTGCCTATTTGATATATGTTTGGCCCTCCAAAATAAATCTCAAATGTAGCTCATTAATGTATCATTTTAAATTAGCAAGGTAATTATGTTATATGTTGAACTTAATTTACATTGTTTATAATTGATATGAATTGATAGACATAAATATAAGTTATTTATCTTTGAATCCAAAGAATATTTTAACAAGTCTATTAACCTCCGAGTGACTTATTGGCTAAAAGAGGTTGTTTCCATAATACCTTTCTTAAGCCAATCAAAAGACCACCATTCTAAGTAGAACCATATGCAAGTTTTAGTGGAACATTTTCATTCCTAATTGATCAATCAAACATTGTATGTTGTTGCTCAATATTGGGCAGTTTTTTCCATTTCTTTTGTAATGAAAGGAGACATTATATTGTTATAAACTATTGGCAAGTTCTGTCTATAATAGGGGTTGTGACACCTTCCCTCCATTCTCAATCTTCAAAGAATGTGGACAAGGCACTCTCTCCTAGAATTGTGGAGGGCCTATTCTTTAAAGATTGAGAAGATTTTTCTTCTCCTTTGGAGGTTCAAAATGAGTATGAAGATTGAAAAACAATGAAGATTGAGAAGTGTGGGGAAGATTAGTAAGTCATCTCCATTCTTGTTTTTTATATGGTGAAAAGGGAGTCACCCCTTCTTCATGGATAAATGCTCCTATTGGCCCCTCTTTTGACTCCACAACTTTCTTGTTCTTTATAGAAGTTTGATTCTTGGATTTGAACACAAGCCATCTAATAAAAGTTTGTAAGGATGGAAAATTTTCAAATATAAAAAATTGAATATTGCTTTAAAGAAGAAAAAATAAATTGAATTATTTAGTTTTTTTAATAGGTTCAAATACTTACTATTCCCATTGTAGCCTAGTGTGGCTACATCTTCATATTCATTGTTAAAACAACTACACTTGAAATTGTCTAAATAAACATTTAAGTATAACTTCCATCATTAATTTTTAAATTTTCTGTTGGATCTTGCTAAGATTCCCAAGGGAAGTCACTTAGATATTTTTACCAAAGAACTTATGGCATAATATAGGTAGGTACTAATTCTTGATGTTAAAAATTAGAAGAAACTTTGAAGTAATATATAGAGAAAAAATTAATGTACATTCACTTAATATAAGTAAGTAAATAATATCTCATTTATGTAATTTTTTTTCTAAGATAGCCTCAAAGATATGAATCCTAGGAATTTATTGTGGATAGAAGAGATTTGTACAACTGTTGACTTACTTGGTTGGATGAAAAATCGTGTAATAATCCAATGAAATGGATATAGTTTCTGTCCTTGTACAATTTTATAGTCTAGTCTTCTACTCTCTACCACTACAAACACTTTAAATGCTTCACTTTGAATGCTTCAATGTTGTTTCCCACTTTACTTTAGGTCCTTCAATTACATGTATGATTTGAATTTTGTTTTCTATTGTGGCACCAACTTTGCTTCTTGAAGAATGGTTTGATTGTAGTGTCTGTGTATGCCACTATAACAAAATATGGTAAACAAATCGCATTCATAATCAATTTTTTTTGCCACAATTCTATGTAGGCTCACTATGCACATAGTCAATTGTTTTTGCAATTTTTGACTGCAGTTTTTAACATTTCAGGGCATGTAATATACCATTGAAAAGGTATGTTCAAGACCGCTTTAAAGGTTTAGAGTTTTCAATGAGTTTCTCTTGTTGAATTCACATATTCCCATTTAGGGTTTATTGTAGTTGTTTGTGTTCAGTGTCTCATATCTAAAGCTTATGGTTTACTATCATGTGTCAGATTTGCAATGAGGGATTCTTTTTGTAGGAATTTATAGACACTTCAAGGTGTACGGCTTTATAGTTTGAGTTAATGTAGGTGCCCCAATATCCCATATTTGATGGAGATGCATTCATGGTGAACAACTTTGATGGCAACATGGAAGTTATATCCCAAAGTTTGGGCATTTCTGATTATGTGGATTTTCATGTAGTATATGTAGATTTTCTAGAATTTCATGTATTGTATGTAGTATGCTCAAGGCATTTACTTTATAAACTTACTATTGTATTATAAACACATTTAAGGCTTCACTCACTTTGATATTATTATTGTTGGAGTATTATACATGCCTGATTATTTTTGGATTAGTTTTAGATTTTTAGTTTTTTTTACTTTGTGCATTTATGATTTTTTTGCATGTTTTTATGTGTTACATGGTATATTATCATGTGAATGGGGTTGTGGTGCCTCATTTTGTTGTTCACATTTTCTTAGATGTGAACATTGCTAATTTTTTTTCTCTTGTCTTTGTCTTTGTTTTATTTGGTGGCCCTTCTTTGCTTATTTTGGTTCACAATTTGTGGATTTTCATGTGTTGTATGCTTTACCATAGCAAGAAGGCAACAATGTTTGTTAAGTGCTTCAAATTGTGTTAAGCAATGTTGTGTTTGTAGTTTATGTGTTGTGTTTGTGTCTTTAACCTTTGTGTTTGTTTTTTCAATTTTTTTCTTCTTATAATAAAGTAAGGTTACTCAAAATTGTCCCTTCTTTTAGATTTCTAAGTAATTGAGAAGAGGCATAAAATACCATGAATTAGAAAATTAGGTAATAATAGTGAACATTTAATTCTTTGAGGTCATCAAAATTTAACACTCAAAATAACCCCCCTAGCCGCACTTGATGTACAAACTTGAACAAAAAGTCATCCTCTTGAACTAAGATTCTAAAAGGAGATTTTAGAATTTCTTTGCATACATTTTGGAGACTCTATATGAATAAACTGCAAATTTTTAGGGACTTCATACAAATAAACTATGAATTCATTTTCAAAGCATTGAAAATCATGTATCTAAATTGTACCCTAAACTTATATTTTCCTAATGCTTACATTATAGGCAAGAATCTAGATAATACAATTTTATGAACATGTTGTAATTAGGCAATGATTTTTTTTGAATAATTTACCACTCAAAAGCAATATAATTTTTTAGATGAAGTATATGACAATATAATCCTATTTGCATGAAATTACTACATATTGGATGAATGCATAAACATTTGTATGAATGAATGAACTATCATCCATAGTTTGCATATTTCATCCGTGTCTATCGATGTAAAGCACTTCTTCCTATAATTAGCTATAGCAAACTTATTAATTGTAGCTTTTGTCAATACAAAACCTCTTCTCCTTTGATTCCAAGCACATTATAAGATCGATGTGCCTAATTATTATGTGTTTCTAATATCTATCCCTACTAATTTTTGCTTAAAATATAAAACCTCTACTAATGATTATTTAGGATTGATTTTGAATGTACTTATTTGCAGAATTATGAGAATTAAATTTTATCAATGTTGTATTCCAAAAGTAAATAAGAAAATAGTCTAGAATTTTCTTTTGACATCTAGCAATTCCAAAAGCAAATTAGATAATTATTAGTAGCATATTTAGAAGCAATTAGGATAGACTTTCATACACCTAGAATAAATCAAACCTTGTATGAAAGACCAAAAAATAATTATAATTCTTCATGGAAGTATGCAAAATCAAAATTGTTAGTCATTAAATTTTTTTAGAGGAGGCTTATGAAAAGCAAGGATGCTTGTATCCAACTTCTTGAAACTATTGTAATGTTGGATTTGAAAATTTTGGGTTTCTTTAGTGTGGCATAAAAATAAAGTCACTCCCAAAATATTACTTCTCCCTACTCACATAGAAGCGAATGCATCATCTAACCTAAAGAAGACAATTTTGATTCTAGAAAACTTAAAAATTCATTTTTGGTTTTCATACAGTATGGATGTTTACTTGCAAGTGTAGTCAATATTATTTTTTGCATGAATTTTCACCTTGTCTCTATAGATAAAAATACAAAGGCTATTTTTTATAAAATAAAGTTTAATTAATTTAACAGTATAGCCAAATTCATATAGAATTTTCAAACTAGTAGCCAAATTTATCTAAATATCACTTAGGTTTCACACTCAATATCAAATCATCAATACCACTCAAGTATTATACTCAGTCTTTTTAATCTAATCCCTCCTTAAAGGACATTCTAGAATGGTGTGTTTAATTATTTGAACCTAAAATTTTAAAATTTATTAGAGATAATATACAAAGAAAAAAAAATTGGGACATTGGATTATAACTAGTATAAAGTCCCCAATAATATATCCAATTTTATTTTTTTACATCTAACATATTGTTTGATATAAAAGTTGCTAGAATATTTGATGAAGGTATAAACAAGGTGTACAATTGGGGGCATCCAAAGTATAGATGATTGTTTTCCAATAACTGGAGAATGGATGAAGTTGGATGCTACAAAGTCACTTTTGTTTGGGGTCAAAGATTAGGATTTAGGATATTCAATTATTGTAGTACAAAAGCAGTTAAAGCAAATCACATACACATTTAAACCACAACAATGTTTATGGTTTTTGTTAGAAGCTTGTGTTTGGATGAAATATCACATTTTTTTTTATATTCCATGTGTTTCTCAACACACAAAAATTCAAAATCAATGTTTATTTGGGAGACATTTTGCTTGCTTTTATATGTTGTTTTATTTTTGTTCACGTGATTGATTGGTTGCAGTGAATGTCTAAGGTGATTTGAAATCTTTCTTGTATGCTTTATGTTCATAACATAGTCAAAAATTGTAGCCAAAATTGTATCAATTGAATGGACTATGTTATGAATATGAAGTATGGATTAGAACACAATTCAATTTCTTTTTGGCTAAAATATTGAATATGTTATGAATATTTGAATCTAATTATGAGTATTTGAATGTAGTATTATTAAATGAAAATAATTTAATTATAATGAAGTAATGGTGTGAAAAATTGACCTTTCCTTTGAATTCAAAGTAAGTGCATGGTACTTTAAAATTTGAAAAATTAGAAAATTTGGTAATGATAGGGTCTAATTAATTGGTCTTCTCTATTAAAATACTAGCCCTTTTAAAAATATCTTTTGTTTGCATGTGATATATAAACCCCACAAAGAGTGAACTTCCCGAGCTTACCATACTATCATTTCTTAGAGCACAGTTGACTCACATTCAAACTATTGTGTGTGTACTATATAACAACTTCCTAGTAGTTAAATTAACCTTGTAAGTTCATTGAGGCCAAAATATGGTTGATACATGATTTTCAAAATTATTGTAGAAATTATGATTGCACCTATTGGGCCATAAATCAAATCATTTTTGGAAAAATAACTTGGGAATAGGTCTCATCCTTTCAAAATTAATCTTGTAAAGATACTATAGCTTTAAAGGATCTAATGGATGACTTCACTTTATAAACAAATAATGCACTTATTGGTTAAAGAATTTGAGTATTTTGGTGACTTCTTTAATCATGTAGGGTTGCATCCTTCCATGTTAACCTTGAAATGCTTGATATATAACCATAGAATTGAAAGTCAAATTTTGTTACTATGTATGCTCCCATTTAGTAGCTACAAGTGAATAAAGTTTTATATTTTATTTTTTGAAAGACAAAATTACATATCTTCTTTACTTTACAAAAATTTTAGATTTTTTTGGTCAAGAATTGATTCCTTAGAGAATTTTTGAAGAAAAAATGAAGAAAAATCATATCAAATACAAAATTATCTAAAAAAATTTGAAAATTTTAGACACCACATATATATATATTATAATGAAGAACATCATAATGTGAATACAATATTTGTGTCACACTATAATTAGATTTTAGCAAACATTGGAAATACATCCAAACTTCAAATTATAATAAAATATTCAATTTTAGGTATTTTTTCAAAATTCAAATTGGAGTAGAAATTAAAATATATGGCCTTCATTTTGTTAATAGAGACCAAAATTTAAAAAATATATATTTTTATTAATAAATTCGAGCAACAACTTCCTTGAATATACTAAAACAATGTATTTTGTGATTTGTTTTTTTTGCTAACTTCTCATTATATGTGAAGACAAACATTGACAAGACTACAAACTCATATTGCATGCTTTTCATAATCCGCCATGAAAGGTCAACAAGAAAAGATTAAATGATAAAGCATTCCCAATTTCTTGTTCAGCTTATTTGTTTGTGAACTAAATGCCATGATTTGACATCCATGGCACTTCAGGGTTAAGGGGATCAGAGTGTATTGAAGAGATACCATAAGTGAAGATTTGATTTGGCACTCTCAAGTGTTGAAATTGAGTTTTCACATCAGATTCTCAAAGGTCCATGTCACCTCACATCAGCCATAAGTCACTTCTTAAGAAATGACTTAATTTATGCCGAATCTGACCTTTGCATAGGGTACTTGTCTACTTCTCCAAACTGAAAAGAAAAGAAAAGAATAAAAGAAAAAGAAGAAGAAAAGGAAAAAGAAAGGCTGTAGTTACTACTGTATACCGCTATTTGACTTTCTCTAAGGGAAACTCTCTCCTCTAGAAACACCGTGGACACTGCTTCTAAGGGAAAAAGTCCAGATCTAATGCCGGCGCTCATCGTCTCCTTCAGCTTCTCCTCCGATCCGCCTTTCTTCCTGTTTTCCTCCAAACTTTCATTACCAACGCAACGCAACGCATCGCATCGCACTCTCGTACAGGTCAGTTGCATTGTGATCTACTTCCAACTCTTGTACTTGCAAAATTCGCTTCGCAGGGTCTCCCTCTCAGCCCTTCTTTCAATTTCATTGATTGGACGGGATCCATTTGATTTCTAGTGGAGTTTGCGAATTCACAGGGTGCAGATTTCAAGGGATTTGTGTTGCTAGGTCCGTGTAGTAGTACTACTGCGGTCTCCGCTCTCTTTGCGCAATATTTGTTGCAATTTTAGGTCATGGCCTCGTTTGCTTTGAGTTGAATGTTTTGGCTTTTCAGTTTACGATCTTTTGTTTTGAAGGGCGTGGGGCTTTCACGATCCGCATCCTTTTTTTCCTGCATCGTTTCAGCTGATTTGCTAGAATCTGGGGCTAGAATGTCATGTAGGTTTGGAGCTGTTATCTCATGAACAATAGTTTGGGGTTGTGAAGATAGTCAATATTGTTAATTCATATTCGGAATTATCTTGCAGTTCTTTGAGATTAGATTAGAGGTTCCGTGTACAGTAGCTTGCTTTTGTAAAGTTAGATATGATTCTTACCGACTTAGATTTTAGTTGTGTTTGATTAGGCTATAGTTGTCTGCAATTAGTTTCGAAATACAATTTAATGAAGTACAGTAAATCACGATACAGTTTGAGCTAGACGATTATATTATAATTGTAGTGAGGCTTCCTGCACTTATATTTTTGGAGCTGTAATCTCATGTACAATAGTTTGGGTTTGTGAAGATAGTCAGTATTATCTATTCATATTTGGAATAAGTATGCAGTTGTCTGAAATTAGGTTAGAGGTTCCGTGTTCAGTTGTTTGGTTTTGTAAAGTAAGATATTATTGTTACCTCGTATTTAGAATTAGATATTAGTCGTGTTTGATTAGGCTATAGTTGTCTGGAAGTAGTTTAGAAATACTATTACGATTTAATGAATTAAGTAAAAAAGAAATAAAGGAGAAACAGTCGGGTGTGGTGGTTCAATAGTGTTATGAACGTTTGTATTTGGATCATGACAATCATGAATTGTCGGTATTTCTCTGAACTTGTTTTGAATGATTCAAACAACACTGATTCAACTTAAGCTGTAAAAATGGAGCCTTATTTTGGAAGTTCAAGCGTATTGAAGCGATGCTATTCCGTTTCCTTTTGATCTGCTCTGATAGATTTTGTATACTTCAAAAATTGCAGTTTCAGACTTCTGCTTGGAGGAGACTTGAACTATTTGGAGGAGGCTTGGACTATTTGGAGAAGCACTTGAAGGGTCTACATTTCACACGGATGGTCCAAGGGCTGAGGTTTTAGTACAAAGTAAGAAAGACATAACTCCTTATTATTTGTATGTAACTTTCTTGTGACATAACGGAGAGACACAGTAAGTTTTGGGCCTCGTACATATGTTTCTAAAGTTTGGTGAGAATGTGATATTAGAGAAGTGAAATTAAAGAAGTCTGTGTGTACTTCTAGACTATTTTTCTTTGCTTTGAGGTTTGAGAGCTTATTTTATTTTTTCAGATTCATAACGTCTTTAGTTGATCACTATACGGTATACTCATAATGCCTAGTTTGCGGGTTAAAGGCAACGGTATCATTTATCTCATTGGCTAATTAAAAGCATAACCCTTCTCTTGATTTTGAGTCTTTAACCAAAAGTTCAGATCTAGTCATTCTTGATCAATTCGATTTTCTTTATTCCAGTAAGTCCAATAAAGCTCTTCAGACTCCCAGCTCTTTTTAGCAAATTTCAGTCCATATTGGCTGTAGCTGATTACTGTACCCGCTACTGAAGAGTAGCTCCAATCGTCATATTAAAAAATATGGCAGAATTTCCTGAGATTGACACTCTGTATCTGTCCGAATATAACTTCAGATCTCTACCAGTCTTATTTTTCTAGAGCTCTATGCAGTTGAATGCCATTATCATAACGTTCTTGTACAAAGCATTCTTCATCTTCTATAGGAATCTTTAGTGCTCATAAGTAAACTTCATTTTACTCATAAAGGTACTTCTTGGCTCCGATGAGTTCTTCTCCATCTCTCCTAGTGATTTGATTCTTCCATCATTTTCTCCATTGTTCTCTCCATCGAAGTAGCTCTTTGTACAAAGTAGCTCCTTTTAAGTCTTATCTTGATTTCTTCCTCCAAAAGGATCTTCTTCTAATTGTTTTTTAGAATGTCAAAACATGATACTTTAATGAATGCAACCATTCCAGTTTCATGCTTTGGCTCCTATGAGTTTTTCTCTATTCTTTCCTAATCAATTGATGCTTCCACTGTTCTCTTCATCATTGTACTATCTCTACTTAAGCCTTTACATTAATTCTTTCTCCAAAAGGATAGACTTCCAATTGGTTCAAGAATGTCATGATCAAAACACGCTATATCTTCGAATTGACCTTTCCTGTTTCATGCTTTTGCACAGAGAACTAATGCTGTAAGCCAATTTCCCCAGATTAAAAAAGGATTTCTGCTGTGGTGGACCTGCAATGAAGTACAGACGGTCCAAGCCGCATGCAGCAGCCACAGCGATCCAAGCGGCGTATCGAGGCCACCTGGTGCGCAAGACACAACCTCTGAAGCTTCTCCGAATCATCCGAAGCGTGCGAACGGAGCTTCAGAGGCTGGAGCACCAACTCGCAACTGAACCCCGTTTGTTCGAGACTCTGCGGAGGGATCCTACGGAGAGGCTGAAATGGAGCGAGGGAGGGATGGCGCTCCTGCTGCAACTCGACTCCATGCAGGCAACTTACATTTGTTTGTTTGTTTGTTTGTTTATTCTTTTTCTTCGTTCTTCACTGGGGTGTTTCTGAGAATTTGTTGGAGGCTACCAACAAAAGGGGCGAATTTTGTTATTTTGGTCGCTACCATATAGGTTCTGGCGATTTTACAACGAATTTTGTCTAAGAATTTATAAGAATATCATCACTTACTGAAAAAATCATTTGCTAATAAGTAACTTCATGTAAAGCTTTTGGAAATACCATGGCAATGCACTCATTTTGTTGCCTAAAATCTTTGAGATATTACAAATGTTTCTATTCTATAATTGCTGATTGACGAACAAGGGTCTTGAATGCAGGGAGTGCACCCGGTGGTGCGAGTGCAACGGAAGAGTCTGACCAAGGACGTGATTCTGTACCAAGAGTATATCGATTCTGCGGGGAAAGGAGCACATTTGCCTTATGTTCCACCTCCAGGGCAGGGCCTGCCTCAAGTTCCTCCATCCAATGTAATGCATAACCAACAGGGAGGGTATTCTACAACAAGTTACAGTTCTTATGGAACAACGCAGCAGGCTGGTAACCCTCAGGCTCATGTTCCCTACGTTCCAACAGGTCCAGGTCGCGGTGAGCGTCCTGCCAGTCAATTTCCTGTTGCCCCGGAGAAGACTTATTATCCTCCAGCTCAAGGTGTGGCTTGTGAATCCTTAAAGCTTTCATGTATTGAATGCAGGGAACGCTGTCACTCCTGTGGCTTGGCTTGTTTACTCTTGAATAGGCTCTTCTTTCTTGTTACTAAGTTCATAATGTTTTTCGGGGAGAGGAGTTTTGACCTCCTTCTGTAAGGTTTCAATATTGATGCTCGGTGGATTAAGTTGTAGCGTTGTAACCTGGGTCGAATAGAGTTGCAAATTTAATGGGTTTGAGGTTGGCATATGAGCATGTTTCATATTTTCATAATATTTTCATAATTCTCATACATGCTTTTCTTGTGGATCAGGCAACCCTCGATTTGAATATGATTCACGTTTTCCTCCAGGCACAGAGCCTGATGTAATAGACCTCTTCAGGAAAGCAGATACGGATGGAAGTGGAGCCATTGATACCATGGAGCTGCAAAGAATTCTATCACTCAAGTTCTTCAATTTTAGTCGGAGAACTGTGCGCCTGATGCTCCACCTTTTTGCCGACAATACCACCGTTAGTTCCAGGTAACCGGACTTCTGAGCTCTTGCTTCCAGGGCATGTCTACTTTTCATTAGCTCATTAGCTGAATGCAGACCATTTCTGTAGAGATGGGAATCGAGCATTGTACTTCCCCGCTGCGTAGTCCAAAAAGTTCATGACATGAAGTTTTGTCACAATCAATTGTGTTGCATGTAAAATTTGTTGAACCCTATTTGCACTTGTTGAACTTCTTATTATCACAATCATATGCAACTTCTTGGGAGATAATGAAAGTATAGAGTTCATTTTGAGTCTGTTCCCTATGATTTGATGATCAAGCGATAGAGAATATGATATGAATGAGGTTTAGGTGTAATTTTGATATGCTCTACTAGGGGTGAGATCTTTTGATTTGCATATTTGCCACCAAATTGGGCACAGCGCACTTCTTTTTTCTTCAAAGTACTAGCCCTTTTGTGGAGTTTGGGAATGTCATTTTGAAATCGCCTTTGAATTCTGCATGCGAGCTCTGACACCCGTTTTGATAAGGAAATTTCCATGGCTGCTCCAATAGCTTGACTGATGTCAATCTATTTCCCTACCCGTCAAATCGATATAAGTCTGTCTGATTTTCACTATATGAACTAAATGTGCTCCTGAAAGTCATGTGATGTTTGTGTTGGGGATTTGATATAATCTGACATCTTGAGTGATGTCGGTCTTCCCCACCCTACCCATCCGATCGATATCAATCTGCCAGGTTTTTGTTTTGCAGATTGGGATTGAAATGTGATGTTTGGGTTCTAGATTTGTCCGTCAATTTTAGACAACATGGAAAAGTTTGTGATGTTGGTGTTGTAGATTGGGACTCAAAGTCATGTGGTGTTTGGGTAAAAAATTGGGATTAAAAGTTATATGGTGTCATAATATTTGGGTTGTAATTTGGGACTAAAAGTTATATGATGTGTGATGTTAGTGTTAGTGTTGTAGATTGGGGCTCAAAGTCATGTGGTATTTGGGTTGCAAATTGGGACTAAGAGTTATATGATGTCATGTGATGTTTGGATTGTAATTTGGGACTAAAAGTTGCATGATGTGTGTTGCAGATTTGGATTGAGAGTTATGTGTTTGGTTGAAAGTGATGTGATGTGATGTTTGTATTCTAGATTGGAACTAAATCAATGTGATCTTTGTATTCTAGTATTCTAGTTTGGGACTAAAAATAATGTGATGTTTGTGTTATGATGATTAGGACTAAAAATCATGTGATGTGTGTTGTAGATTGGGACCAAGTGCGTTTGTCAAGCTATGGAGGGAACTAAGAAAATGGCAACGGACATTCAAAAGCTTTGACATCAATGGTAGTGGAACCATCGACTTACCTGAGTTGAGGGAAGCCATGTTAAGCCTAGGAATTGGAGTAACGCCCCAAGTGTTGCAACTTCTCATGTTCAACTATGATCGGACAGGCCAAAACTCTAGCATTGCCTTTGGTGACTTCATTGAGTGTGGGTTGATTGTGAAAGGCTTGACCGAGAGGTTCATCTCTCATGATCCCCAATACACAGGTGCTGCTAAAATCGATTACCAGACATTTATGATGATGGTCTTGCCCTTCATTGTTGCTTAGTGCAACTCTTGTAGACATATATAACATTCTACACTAGTGTAGCATGTTGCTTAGAGCAACTCTTGTAGACATATATAACATTCTACACTAGTGTAGCATGTTGCTTAGAGCAACTCTTGTAGACATATATAACATTCTACACTAGTGTAGCATGGGTCCATAGAACATTGCTGAAGCACCCAAGAATATAGGCTGATGTTTACCGTGAGTCAAGAAAATGTATTCGCCTCATCCTTTCGAGGTCACATTCTTCCTAGTTTATCTTGGTGTCCTTCAGGTTAAATGGGAGACTCCTGACTTGGTTATGAATGTTATATATCTGAACCCACTGGACCCACTGATCGTTAGTCATTGCCCGACCCACTGTGATCGTTAGTCATTGCCCAGCTTGTGCAGTACAAAGTGCAGCTCGGGGTTATTACACCTGTGTCTTGTCATCTGAGAATAGGATGACAAACAACTGTACCAACGCTTAGGAAATTCTGACCAGGTGCCCAACTTTGCAAGGGCTGCAGAAACTAATTTCTTGCGGTGTTGCCGTGTTGCTAATCCCTATAACATGAAACAAGTTCTATTTACAATGACGAAGTATTCTAAAGCTTAATGTTCATGAAGGAAGCAAGGAATCACGAATGAATAAAAGACTACGTATATTGTCACATTCATCATAAAAACATATGCAAGGTTCTTAGTGAGCAGCCAGGGTCAGTCTCTGTCTTGTAGTTTTGGTTCGGACCCAAGGTTCCTAATCCAACACATGGGACTCATATGCATTTCCCTGTCTCACTTCCCCTGTGAGTGAAAAACCTGTGACTTCCTTCAGTGTCGCAGGTTTGTCACTCACACAGCTGTGAAAGTCATATGATTGTCACTCACACAGGGGAAAGTGCGACAGGGAAATACTGTGAGTCCCTTGTGCAAGGACGTTCATGTGCCTCCTCCAGAATGTTACGGAGTATGTATTTAGGTTCATGTTCACAAAGGAAGCAAGGAGTCACAAAATAAAGAATCTACAATCACAGAAAGACAACATGTAAGGGCTGTCTCCGTCCTTTAGTTTTGGCAGCGCCCCAAGTTTCCATAGCCAAGGGCGTTGCCGAACCTCCTCCAGAATGTTTTATGTTAAGCTTAATGTTCATGTATCATATATTCGAAGAGTGAAGACTTTCAAACCTGTGAAGGCTCGTCTTCAATTCAACGGCTCAGGAGGGTATCCAATTGGACTGACGGACTCCCGGCTGAGTGGATACGGGCGATCGGGACTCGTTTCCCGACGGATCGGCATGGTGCGCAGAATGGAAGGAATGCGCTCGACAGGTTCGATTTCATTCAGCTCCTTCAGCGTGGCTTCGCGCTCCTCTTGTGTCACTGGAACACTGAACCTCCGGGATTGCCCTGTTCTCTCTCCTTTCTCGATCGGGGCCTTGCCCAGGGTCAAGTCCGGCTGCTGCTGCAGCTTCGTCTCGCTCCTCGTCCTGCTGGAGCTTTCAGTGCCTTCGGGGGGCTTGGACTTGGCCTTGTCCGCCATGGATTGAGGGAGAATTGAGGGTGAAGTAGTACACTTGCACAATCACCTGGCCATACGCGCAAGCTCCCCTCCGATCAGCACTCAGTGAATCAAACCTTCCCATGCATCAAACCCTACATTCCATGTTTTAGTGAATGGCAAATTCTTGAACTCGCTGAAAATGGAATGGCGATAGAGTGTCCTGGCGTTTCAAAGATTGATTGATGTTTCAGAAATTGACTACCATTTTGAAACACTCGAGAATTGATTGTCAATTACTACTCCCTCACAATCACCTGTCAATACGTGCAAAGTCTCTTCCGATCAGCACACATTTCCTTCCCATGCATCTTTGGAATTCAAACCTTAATTCAAAGATTGACTGATGTTTCAGAAAATGGACTTACCATTTTGCAAAAATTCGAGATGCATTTCAAAATTCAAGCTACCTGCAGTGCATGTAGAGGTGAACTTCGTATAGTTACCCTGTTTTATAGAAATGGTCTGTCAGTCAGTTTTTCCAGCCCTGTGCACCCATGCCTGGTCTTCTTCGTCTCTCTGCTATTGAGCCGAAAAGTTGATCCGCAGTGAAGGTTTAGGGTTTCGCGAATGAGCGCTCGATTGTAGCAAATCTCCTTCGCATAGTTTCAGTGCCTAATTCTATCTTTGTCGAAGAAATTCTAAGCTAAGATTCAAATTTGAATCTTCAGGAATCTTTCATGCAATATATCTCAGAGAAGCACGGAATAGTAACTTAACCGTCGTGATTTTAAGCGACTGGAAGCGCACCAAGAGATATGAATCCCGAAATCTCGTACAAAACCCCGGATCCCACAAACCCTAACCCTAATCTGGTACCTAAAAACTGGGTAACTGATGTGAATATGGGCTCGTAACTAAGTCAGAACTGCCCATTACCACACAGATTTGCTATCTAGGTACTTTGGAGAAGCTATTTTTCAGCTCTCATAGCTATCATATTTTTGAGAGATTGAAAATTTTGTGAGAAGTCAATTGCAAAAAGAATGAAGACGTTTCGCCAAGAAGTGAATTTTTTGTGACTTTTGAAAGCTGAAATGTTAAATTGTGAGTAGATCCTTGCTGAAAGATGGGTAGACCCTTGTTAAAGCTAGGGCTGATGTATCTACACCCCAAGTGCATTGCCATCATGGTAAAGGATTGCTAAGATTGTAGTAATAGGTGAGTCAATGACGCAAATGGAAGGAACCTCTAGGAGGCAGAATTAGGTGGATGATGGTATTGGGCAGTTTTACCTTACATCTAATTGTGACTTGTTTACAAAAGTCTTTGTATCATTCTAGACTTTGCATAAAATGTGAACCATCTTGAACATGCCTTGGTGTTTATCTTCTTAGATTATAAAAAAAAAAATTGAAAAAAATAGCCAAAATTGAATATTGACCATAATTTAGTTGATTGGTCAATTAGGGGTTAAAAGGCTCCATCAAATTCTACACATGGTCCTACTTAGTCTTGTATTAGCTAAGAATGTAACAATGGTGACAACCTCTTTTGGCCAATTAGACACTTAAAGGTTAAAATGGAGTTGGAAAAATATTCTTCTTACTTAAAGATTATGTATTCAACTATTTAAATAAATTTAAATTTAACTCCATCAATTCATTTCAAATCTACAGAATGTAAGCTATTATGTTAATCCCTAAAGTTCTTTAAAATCTAAAATGATTTTGGTTTTCTTCTCTCATTTCATTTTAAGATTGGAAAATCAAACGGACTTTTAGGAAGTCTAATTTATACAAAGATCCAATAGTTGGTTAAATTTTTTGTTTTGTTTTGTTTTCTTAGCCTCTAATGTGAGCAAGTAGAGTGGAGTATTATTTTGCTTTGTAAATTTGAATAATTCTTCCTTACTTGAGGCTTTACTTAATTTGAAGTCTTTAGATTGTTTTGCAAAGTAGAATTTGAATTATGGGATTCAAATGCTTAAAAAGTTACACTGTCAAAAACTCAAGCAACTTTGGGAAAAAATTGTTGTGTTGTTCTTTGTTTGGTTATATCTCATATATACATCATTTTTGGACCTCCATTTTTTTTACAAGCCCCTGCATTAGTCAAGAATAAGATCCTACAATTATAAATTATAAAAATTGGATAAATTTTGATTTATATAATTATTTTTAGAAGTCAAACCACACTCAAAGGTACCATTGGGATTACTTTACTAGGACTCTAGTCATTTTTTGAACTTTTAAAGCTTTAAATTACTTTGATGTTTTTTTAAAATAAATTTATAGTTAAATAGTATTGCAATGCAACCCTTTAATAAATTGAAGAAAAAATTTCATAGGTAAAATCCTTAGAAAGACATAAAACACTAGCTTCAAAGGCTAAATTTAGTGTCTATATTACAATATAGCACTTTAGAAGGATATTTTCATCCAAAAATTTTATACTTCTCAAACATACAACTATTAAAAAGAATTTTTAGTGATTAAATCTTGGACACATAAGAGTCTAATTTTTTAATTGATTAATTGATTTTTGACAAATTGTTGATTTATTGTATAAAAAAATTTAGACATTCAATTCCAAAAACAGCTTACATACAGACCTTGTATACATTTTTTAATTCTAACACAATCATCATTTGGATTATTTTTTATATTGAAAAAGACTTTTATATATTTTTACTATTGAATATTGTAGAAAATGAAAAAGTAATCAAATTGTAGAAGAAGAGTCCATTTCTACTCTATCATATGATTATATATACACATGATTTTTTTGGATTCAATTACATTATCATACTACTAAAATCATAAGTCCCTCTGTAATATCACAAATGCTACCATTAATACTAGGGGCTCATGCTTGCTATGCTACGCATTCATTGTATCACATATTAGTAAAATTTTGATATATTTGAATAGAATGCATGATAATGATTTCAATAAGTCTTTCAAATAATTATTTTAAATATTTTGTAAAAATAATTCAATCATGCATACATAGAACTCGTATTTTCACACAATGTGATATTACAGAAATAGAGTAGCAATTCACAATCACCTCTGTGATATCATTTTTTACAAAAGGTGATATTATAGAAATAATATAGTTGTTGCAAATCCATTGCTTCTCTTGGCTTTATACTTCTTTTGCATTTCTATGATTTTGTGCTTTTGTGAGCTTTGAGCTTCTAATTTCAATTTCTATTGCTACTACCAAATGATTTGAGAAATTTATTAGATTGAACCAATTTTGAATTTCACAACAATTAAATTGTTCACAAAGCTTTTGAGATTTACAAATTTTTCCTTTAGATTCTTTTATTTGGGTTGCCATTATTTGTAACAATTGAGTCAAATTTTTAATGCATTCTAATGTATGTGTATCTTTTACCATATTCATCATTCATTAAATTTCTATTGTTTATTTCATTATATGCTTATTTATTAAAAAAAACTATATGAAGATTTTAGTAATTTTTATTTGAAGATTTATTGGAATTCTTGCTCTGCATTCTATCTAATACATAAAATTCTAATGGTGAATGAGTAGCATAGCAAGCACCAACCGCTAGTTATTCATTAAAATAAAACTTTTTTACCATTGAAAAACCTGACAAGTTGACATCTGAACTTCAATTGGAACTATAGTAAAAAGAAAAATGATTTTTTGACCAAAAAAAAAAATAGAGAATAAAAAATTATTCAGCTTAACATGATTTGAAGTACTAGTAAAAAAGGACTAAATTACCTACTAAAAAAAATTACATTGCAAATTTTAGTGCGTTCGCCCCCTTTTGGATACCTTTGAGTGTGATTTGCCCCTTAAAAGGTGGTGTTATTTCATTGACAATTTGGGGAGCATTCTTTTATGTTTACCCCAAGTAGAATTTCAGTAGTTTAACATTCAACAAAATTACCTTTCTACTTTTATATTATGCATTAATGAAATTTCATTAAGTTCAATTTTGTGGGATTCAATGTATAATCTAACTACACGATAGTATTATATTCACACTTCAAGAGCTCTTGAAATTACTAATCTAATTCATACAATTGAAAGCAAAGGGCAATCCTTTTGGAATATATCAATTTTTTTGGAAAAAATATAAATGCTGTTTAAATAGAAATAAATTGCAAGATGGATTTTATTTTTATAAAATAAAAATAAATAAAAATCCAAAAAATTGACATTTTGTAGTCTAGATTTTTGCTTCTTCACAAAACACCCAGGACTATAGTATAGGGGTTCTAAGATCTAAGGGAATGGTCAAATAGTCTAACGTATTGCGACTAGAGTCACTTGTTTTCAAGATTAGAATGGGATTTACTATAATATTTCACAAACAACAAGGAATAATATATTCACTCTTATACCCACTAATATAATTTGGTGACCAGTCCTTTAAATAATGCTATGGACACATGAAATACAGTCCCAGTCCTCCCTAATATTCTAGGGGAGTTTTTCAACAATTTGTCATGCACATGGTCTAATACTAGACAAATGCAAATATATAATATATTTATATAATTGTACACAATTCCTTAATTATTGGTGATTTGCGTTACCAAGACAATTTGTCCAATCACTAATTAACTAGCCTAATTACTAGTTTAGATGAGTAACAAACCAGTCCTAGTCCTACAACAATTTGTTTCTATCTAATGCAATGGGAATGAGTGTTTTATGCAATACTCCCAAGCTTAGAATAGACTACACATTCACAACAATTTGTCAAGGTATACTATTCATACAAATACAGGAATCAGCCAAAGGCACGTATCCTCACGGCCAACCTTACCATCTCAAATTAATTTTCAGACTAATTGTCTTATCCAAAATGAAATCACTCCAGTTAAACCTATCCTCACAACTGCAAGGCAACCTCAATTTAATTCCACTCAGCAACTAATTTCCCCAATTGTTGTGCTAACTGGTAAGACAATTAGTCATATTTAATATTCACCAAACTAGGGCACACTTCTTACGCCCCAATTCACTCACTAATATGAACTAATCACTAGTTCAAATTGACTCTTCACAATCAGCCCTTTGACAATATGTTTAATTACCCCAAAATTATAGATTATAGATCAAAAGACAATTTGTTAAATTTTCCAATCAAGAAATAAATTATTTAACAAACTTAAAGATCACCCTAAACTATTATTGACTTGCTTGTAGTCAACACTTAACAAATTGTCTTAATTGTAAAGATTGAAATTGAATGATAACAAAAATTCAAAATTTTATGAAATTGAAAACCATAAAATGAAATCAAAAACTTCAAAAGTCTATTTTCAATTTATGTAATTTTTGAGCATTAAAAAATACAAAAATGTGCAACGTTTTGGCTTTTTCAAGCACATGTATACTTTTGGGCACTACCACCTTGAGTATCAATAACAACCTCATTCTATAAGGCATCAAGCATGTCTTTGGAGATTGTTTGTTTCCTATATACATTTAATTGCAACATCCATGTACCTATCTTTTGTGTTTGATATTGGTTTTGAATTTGGCCTTTCCTAATTTTTTCTCATATTCTATATAGGGTTCAAATCTAAGGAACTTGGTCATCGATTTATTGTGAAAATGAATGCAATGATTTGATGTAATAGTTTCCACTTGGCAACAATTCATATTTCTAACCATTGAGGCACTTACTTGGGGAGTTTGTATTATTGTTATGGTGTGTTTACATAAAGTTGACTAAAAAACATTATCCACAAAAAGGATGCATTAGAAATGTCCCTACCATTGTTGTCTACTACTATCTAATTGCACTATCACAAAAGAAGTATAAAGTTCTTCTTTTCTTTCAAATATTGTACTCTTTACTATTTCAAATTTTACAACAACATATGGTGTTGCCAATAAGTTTAACAAGCCAAAAGATACAAAAACTCAAAAAGGGAATTTAGGCATTGAAAGAATAGTAATCATTGATCATTTATAAATGGCATCAAACAAGCCTCTTTACATCCTTAAATAGTTGGTTTGCTTCTTCTAAAACTTCTACCATGGCAAGCTCACTAAAAAGCTCCACATCCATTGCTCGGACTTCACATAGCATGCTTTCAATGGCTTCATACTTTTCACACATTAAAGGGTCTTGTGCAATAGCCTTTGCATATATGGAATCATTCATTGAATGTATCCCATACTCTTTAGTAGTATTTATAACCTCTTGGGAGAATTTCTTTGTACATTTTTTCTCTCTTTCAAGTTGATGTAGTTCAAGGCGCTTGGTAGTTGCTTCCACATCCATACTTAAAATCATGATTTGTACTTCAAGCAACATAGATATAGTTTGCATCTTGCATAGTTCTTTCTTGGCTTGAGAAACATTGATTGACAAAAACTCCAACTCTTCAAGGTTGGAGTTTATATCCACTAGCATTGAATTGTTCTCGATTACTAAATTGGTGTTGGAGGATGTCACATCTACTTCTTGTTTCTTGTTCTTCGGTTTAGAACTCAACGTTGATTCTATATTATGCTCATTTGCCTTAATAAGTTCATTTAATTGTTGATCAAAAACTACTTCTTTAGTTTTAGCAATTCTAGTTTTGGTCTTAGTTGTCATTTTTGTTGCAATTTTGGTTTTGATCTTCATCGTGGTACAAGTTGAGGGTGACATTCTCAATGTTCTAAAAAAAGTGAAATCTTGCTTAAAGTTTGAGTCTCTAGAATGATTTGTGTTACAATCTATTTTTTTCAGAGAGTTGAAACACATCCGTAATTCAAAACTTCAAAATTATGAAACCTTAAACTTTAAACCTCTTTTTTTTAAGATTGCAATTCAATTTCATAAGCTATTTTTTGAACCAACCAAATACTTTGTTAAGAATGTTGTTAGTTAATAGTGCATTATGTTGATATTGTGATATATAAAACTTATAAATGAATCAATCTCTACAATCATGAATGAATGGAGTAATCTCCATTCTCTACAGTCTTATATATATATAGTATTAATGTAAAAGTGTTAATTAGTTTGAAAGTAAAAGTAAAAAATTAAATAAATGTAATGTAAACGTAAAATTGAAGTAAATTAAAAAATTAAAAAATGAATGACATATTCCTAAACTAATATAGAAAGTAAAATAAAAGTTAAAAGCATAAAATTTTATAATGATTAAATTGATTTTGGGTACGCACAGTTCACCACACCAATCAAAGTACCACGATATATCAAAAACCCATGATCAAGTTGCAAAAGTTGCAGTGTCAATTTCTCACATTTGAAAATTTTTAATCTATGAGATTACACTAGATCGCCTCCATGACTGGAGTTCCATCAATAGCTTACACCTTGGCCTGTCCGCAAACACAGGAAACCCTGGCTGCCACTATGAGAAGACCTAAGCTACATAGACTTGAACAATGTTTATGAACACTTGACCATCTTCAAGGTGTTGCTGTTGCTAACTTGCTAACAGGCCACCTACTCACTGGATCATGGCAAGTCTCATCTCTTTCATGAAAATGCTCCTGCAAGGAATCTTCCAAAGTGGATGAAAAATGACTACCTTTTTTTTGGAGGGGGGAAACGTCCTCAAGCAATCCAGTAGGTTCCCACCAAATGTGGATCTGACCATCGAATCAATCCGCGTCAATTGGTGCCCCTACATGACCACCAAATTGCTCTAAATCTGACCACCACAGCGGCGTTCGCTCTGTCCGTAGCAGTCCTCATAGTCAGCTCCTCAAATAGAAATACGTCCAAAGTTTATGGATGTCAAGTATATCTTGGAGCTCGTTCAACTGTTGAGCTTCGAGTCCACGCAGACTCCTCCTAACTGACTGTAGATTTTAAGTGGAGTGACCCTGATTGGATAATCCACACCAAGAAACCCATAAAACAGAAGAATGGGACAATAAAAAAAGAAGACAGAGATAGAGTACGGGTCACTATATAACTGTCAGCAAAGAGCTTTCCTAATGCCAAAGTGCATTTTCTGATTTTTTAGTCAATTCAATTAAAGGTTTTGCAATGTTGGCATATTTATAAATATATCTTCTATAATATCCAACATGTCCCAAAAAAGCTCTAACCTCAGTAATAGTATTAGGTTGATTTATAATTGCTACTTTATCCGGATCTGTAGCAATTCCTTGACTAAACACATTATGACCCACCAATTTACCAAAAGGAACGACAAATTGGGATTTAGCAACAGTAATAGAAATTCCATATTTCTCACATTGAATGAAACATTTTTCTAGACATTCTACATGTTTTTCTTTTGTATTGTATAAACAAAAATCATCTCAAAAGATTTCAATGAATTTTCTCAAATACATTTGAAATGCTATTGTCATAAGTCTTTGGAATGTTGCTGGAGCATTGCACAATCCAAAGGGCATTTTTGTGTGGGCATAAATTCACCAATTTGTTGTAAAAGCGGTTAATAACCTATAAATTTTAGCAATTTGTATTTGATTGTATCATGAAAATCCATCAATGAAAGAATAACATTCATGTCCTGCTACACCATCTAGTAGTGTATCAGTAAAGGGTAATGGGAAATGATCTTTCTTGATTACGCTATATAATTTTCTATAATCTTGGCAAATACGTATTTTTCCATTCTTTTTAAGAACTACCACAATAGGAGATACCCATTCACTATATGATACTTGAAAGATAAATCCACAAGCTAAAAGCTTATCAATTTCTTCTTTGACCATTAGTGAATATTTGAGATTCATCCTATATTGCCTTTGTCTAACAGGTTTAACATCAGGTTCCAAGATTATTTGAATCCTCAATTTGGGCTAATGGTGTAAAATATTCACCAAAGCCTAAACTTTGGTAGGGTATTTCCTTATTTACTTTTTGAGTTTGTTCTACTTCACTTTCGCTTTCCGTTTGATTTTCAGAAGTAATATCACTATCTTCTGGTTGGATTTCACCATGGTAGGATGTAGGGTAAAGGGGTAGTACTATTTTATCTTGTCCTTTTCCAATGGTAGGAGTTCCTTTTCCCCAATCATCTTAAGCTTTTGCTAGATACAACCATGGTCTTCTTAGTAGAATGGGATAAGATGAAATTGATTCTGTTAGTTTAAAAACTATATAATCAATTTTATAGTTTATCCCACCTATGGTAGTTTCAATTTGGGTCAATATTCCTAGTGGTTTGACTCTACTTTGGTTAGCCATTCTAAGAATAATGGGTGTTGGAGTCATAGTGGTTAATCCCAATTCTTCCATAATTTCAAAATTCATGAGATTAACACTAGACCCACTATCTATTTCAACATTTTGGATTAATGACCCATCTATCATTACATCCACCATAGGAGCTCCAGGATCTTTGGAAATTTCATGAATTTCCACAATCTTGGGTCTCTTCCGTATTAAGGATGTACTTAAATCACTCCTGCATTTAGGTGAAATTGCTAATAGTTGTTTCATGCTTATCAAAGGTTGAATTCGGTCAAGGTTAGCCAAAATATTATAAGGCTCCATGCCCTCTGTTAGTTTCATGGTATGAGGAGCTCTTCTTTTTGGTGTATCTTGACTATTAGGCCTAAGATTAATCCTTTTTGCAGGAGTTTGGTAGTAACTAGGTATAGCTACCTGATTGTTCACGGGATTAATACTTAGGGTATTGGCGCCCTCGTCAATAGTATCGGAAACGCTTGCTGAGTTGTTGATCCTGTCCTTTTTGTTACTGACGCTCTATTTTCTCCACCGCTTTTTGAACATCCCGATCTGTAGCAAGAAGCTTTGGATTTCCTTCACGTTGGGACTCGTACCAGTCTTCCATGCCCAATATTGTGTGCAAGGAAATTTGTTGATGAAGCAAAGGTGCGCTCCAGCCCAAAAATGATTAATCGCCATAACTTCCACTAATCGATGCCACCTCGCACTTTGATACTAGATTTTCAGCTTCAAGTGGAACTCTGGCCATTGCTTGTCAAACGAATTGATATTAATCAACAATTTGTGTTGTCTACACATAGCGGCCAAGAAGTTGCAGAAAACAGCTGCCCTAAAGCACACTGGATCAGTGTGAGAGATGTGTTGCTGATGGAATGCGGTATATGCCTCTGCACACTGCTCCGCTGAAGAAAATTGTCCTGGGATAATTGGCGAGTTGTACTCTACTGAGTTCAAGGTATCTGTGGGCTTCCACTTGTACCGTCATGGACAATAAAAAAAATGACTATTTGTCTTTACTGCCGGTGGAGGTAGCACCTACCAATCTTGAGAAATCTTAGGATAAATTTGGTCATAAGTAATATCCTCCGAAACCGATTGGCCATAGTCTTCCATAATCCACTGCATTGCCTCCTAAGATGGTATTGGAGACTCAACTTGCATATTTCCAAGCATTGCCCCATAATTTCCCAAAAATTTGTGAGTTAATTCCGAACCCATCATAGGTGGTTGAATTTGCAACCAAGGTTTAGGTGTATAATTCCTTGGAGCTAATTCAATCTCACTAGAATGTTTGGTGTCTGGGATAATGGTCGCGCCCTGCTCTGCTCGGTGTAGAATCATCTCTAGCCTTTGGAACGTCTGATGCAAACTATAAACATAATGATTCTTTGTCAATTCCCCCCTTTTTGCTACAATCTCACGTTTAAGACAATTTGTCATCACGCCGTGAATTACCACTGCGTCGCCTATTTGTTTAATGTTATCCCTCAACTTCCACAGCTCTTCTATTCGTTTCTCTGATAATTCGTCTGAAAGTGGTTCATCGGGACAAAGAATTAGGCGATGGTCTATGATCCGCACCTTCCGTACTGGCTCCTTAGCATGATCTGCTTTCCATTGAAGCTCCAATTGTTGCTCCAATCCCATATAGTACATCAATGCTCGGGCTCCTATGTTCACAATTGGATAAAACAAAACTGACCAATCATCCAAAATTAAATCACCACGCATTAATATCTCACAAAACAAATTCCTCTGATTTTCTGTGACACCTACAGTGGCCCATACTCGCTCAAATGTCTCTGTTGAAAGAATATCACCCTTCTTTAAATTTGCAATTTCGAGAAATACGTCACGCTGTAGTTCATATGCATGAAACAAAAAGCAAGAAGGCGGTGATTTAAAATGATGTTGCTACAATGCTTCTTGCAAGCTCAGAATGAGGTCCTTCATTGTCTCTGCTTGTGCTTGCAATTCATCATTGGAAGTGTCTAGCATCTGCAAATCCCCTTGTAGTTCTTCCATTAGTGACAAATTGTCTCGGTCTTCTAACTCTGCAGGTAACTGACTCCCTGTTCCCCGAGTCTCCCTTATATCCGATGAATTGTCTACTGCTACCTTTAGCTTCTTCTCCAACTCCTCCTTCTCCTGTTGCGCCTTCTAACGAATTGTCTTCATATTATGCTAATGTACTTTCAGCTCCTTACTTTGGCAATCAATTGTATTCTTCAACTCTTTAACCTTAGCCTCATACTTCCCTAGCCTGGCTTCTTGAGTTTTGAATGTAGACAATTGTCAAGTTTTTATAGCTTTCCACTAGTTCTTCTCCCTTTCCATAGTAGCTAGTAAGGCTGTGAAGTTTCCCAACTGCTCCTCTTTGGATTTGAGATATTCTTCCCTGCACTTGGACAATTCGTCTTTCTCCCTCGTCAGGTGCTTCACTTGAAGGTGCAACTAAATCTCACATTCGATACTTTTCTTCAATTCCTCCTAGAGTACAGTTACACGCATTTGTAAATCCTTATTTTGCTCCACTAGATTCTACTTCAACATTGGAGTAGTCGTCAGATCCACACTAATCGTCCTCTCTCCTTCTGGTTTCTTCCCTTCCTTTGGTTTTGGCGAACTTGGCTGCGGTGTTGTATTACTAGCTCCTGCTCCCTTTGATCCTTGATTAATTATCTTTACTGGCTCCTTCGTCTTAAGGGGCTGAGCAAGAAGGTCTTGCTTTGCTGGGGATTGGCTTATTTTTGACAAATAGTTCGCAGAAACAAGAAAAATAGGATTCCTATTTTTCTTCATCGCCATCTCCATCTTGATCTGTTGATAAACAATTTGTCCCCAATCAAATCATTGTCCCTTCCAAGCAGCTACTCCAACCACAATTACCTCTACTGTGGCAATGTCCGCTCGTGTTGCCAAAAAGATCCGTTGATTGACAAATTGTAACCATTGAGATAAAGGAGGTTTCGCCTTTAACAAATCCCATCCTGCCGATTTCTTAGCAGCTTGAAATTTCTCTCCAAACAGCTCTACTTTCAAAGTTTTAGTAAAGGACGGTGTTGATTTGGCCAGTTCACCCCCTTCTGGAAATCCTAGGGCTTTAGCAACTCTCAAGGGGTCAAATTGGCACGGTGCTCCTTGGATCTTGATCTTATCAACAACTTGTCCGAAACTACTAGCCTTAGCGAATTGTAAAACTTGATCCAAGTTAGGTTGTTCCCAATTGCGGTGAATATACTCCCATAGTCTTGTCGACTTCATCTCTTTCTCCTTGTGTTGATCAATTTGTTTCAGAACATCTAGCGGTAGTTTGTAAAAAGCGATGGCGAAGGCTTTGAGATCTCCCTTTGGTGCCATCTGACAAATTGTCATAATCAATAGTAATAATCTATCAACAATTTACCTTTGATTCAGAAGTGACTTTATTTTACTCTAATTCAAAAAAATTGTCTCACCAATCACTCGGCAATAGGCATTTCTCAGATAATTTTCAACGTTCAACCTCACTTTTTGCTCATTTTCTCTTTGTTTACTCATTTTCTCTCCTATCCGACTTAGTTCCTTACTTTCTGTCAATTTATCTGTCCAATCTCACCAGAGATCTCTCCTTGATTCCCTCAAGATTCTGATAATCACTCATCATCAATTTGCTTCCTTTATGCTTCATTGATATTTCAACAATTCATCTACCACTACTTCTTTAAATTTTTATCCAATGTGTTGGAAGTATTCAATTTTTAACCATTCTTAACTTGTATTCTTTTCTTTCTCTCAACAGACTATTTGTCTAAAATTGAATTGAATTTTCTTGCTCATTTGCACTTGGCAGACCAATTGTCAATAGCACTCAATATTATCATGTTCTCTCAATCACTAAGCTATATTGACAAATTGTTTCAATTCTTACACTTTTGTATTTCACTCAACAATTAGTCTGTGATCTCATTCACTCAATTATAGAGAATGAACCTCACCTTTATCAGCCGACAAGTTGTCTATAAGTGATTGACCACTAGTTTGTCCGCTCGGCAATTCTCTCTTATTCTTTTGTAACACATAACAATCATTATTGGACAATTAGTCATCAATCTTCTCAAGATATCTCTCAGCAATTAGTCTCACAATCATAATGTCACAAATCGTCAAATCTAAAGTTCAATTATTCTCAATTTCTTTATTCAGGAACTAATGGTTCTGGAGCCTAATTGTTATTTTATTTTAGACAAATTGTACAACATTCACTCGGTAAGAGGCTTCTTGGCTCTTTTCTCATTTTTTTTAGCAATTGCTTCCTTTCTTTTCTTCATCATCATTTCAAAGAAAAATAACTTTCTTTCCTTTTCTTTTCAAAGACAATTAGACCTCAATAATCTCCTCACACTGTCATTCCTCCCGTATTCCACTAATTTTCTCTTCTTCTCATTCACTTAGCAATTAATTGGACAAGTTGATTTTATTGGTGTGTAATAACTATAAACTTCACTTGGCAAGTAGATTGGAAAATGAAAGGAATGTTAGATTTTAATAAGGGAGGGGTCTACTTGTTCTTCTTTCATTACAAATTGATTCAATTTGACTAAGTTCTAATTTGCAGATTCTCTCAATTGATTATCATGTTTTCTTCTTACTCACAAAATTTCAGTCTTAATTACTTCAAGCAATTTGAATCAAATCTATTTGATTTCAAACTATAATCTTCAGAAAAGTTAATTAGTCACTCCAAGATTTATCATGTTCTCACATCTTCATTGTTTTGTGAATCACACTTAGTCAATTTAATTAATTTTCTCTCCAATCAATCGGCAGTTTGATTTTAGACAATTTGATTGTTTTGCTAATTTTCAATTAGGGCATTAATCTCTCAGTATTTTATCATGTTCTCTTTTATTTTCCCTCACAAGAATAGAAAATCTCACAATTTGTCTGTAGGAAAGAGAATCGAGTATACGGAAATGACTAACCTTTCTTTGAAGCAGTCAATCTTACAAGTTGTCCGTGACTAAATCTCGTTGTATTCTATTGGAAACAAAAGGGACAAATAGTCAGTATCTCAACCATTTTCTCACTGTTCCTTTGAGAATTGTACAATTAGTCTATAGCATTGTCATTTGTCAAAGAGATTCTCTCAATCAGTAAGATTTTGCAAATTTGCTAACCTTCTCAGTATGTGATTTATCAATCAGTAAGTGACCAGTCATCAAATTCTCCACTTGTTTTGTTGTATTTCTTTGCTGTGAATGAGTTTCAAAACCGACAATTTGTTAATCACCAATTAACTTCTGCAACCTCCAACATATTGTTAACACTGGTTTTGGTTCAAAATTCTAGCAATTTGTCAGGAAAATTTAATGTTCTTTGTAAACATCTGAATCTTTTTCAACCAGTCTCTCAATTGTACAACAATTTGGTTCTACAATTTGTCAATTTTATTTCTTCCTTTAGTAGGGTTTTAATCAATTTTTAAAACTTCTCTTCCACAAATTGTCGTCATTGCTAAGGTGAAGGACAAGAGAGATTCTATTTCTACTTGAACTACTACAATTTGTCTATCTAGTTCAAGCAATGAACTTACCTCTCACTGTGGTGGTAACAGTCTTCCTCCTTCGACAAATGGTTTGTGTATTCACCACTGGAATAAGACAACTTGTTAGTTCTAAGTTTCTGTTGCAATGTCTCAACAAATTGTTTTCAAAAAGTTAATTATGCTTAAGAATTGCTAATTTCCATTAGTGTGTCTTAATATAGCTCTAACAATTTGTCTATCACTATCACTACAGCTCCCGAAACATCTTAACCTCGATTAGGGTTTAGCTCAGACAATTTGTTTGCATAATTTTTGTTAATGCTAGATTAGCATTTCCTAAAACAACAATTTGTAATTTAATCACAAATGCTAATCACTAACAATTTGTCCTTAACTCAAAACTCTTGCAGAAACCTCTCTGGTTGATTTCAAACAAATCGTCTACTAGTAACTGACTATTTGTTGCTTAAACAACGACAATTTGTAACAAAGAATAAGCAAACAACTACTTACCTTTGATCGGCTTACTCTTGACAACTTGTCCTTGAGCTCTAATCGTGCTCGCACTGACGATTAGTTTTAAAACAACTCGCCCTAATCACGCAACTCACTGCCTCGACAATTTGTTACAACAGAAAAAACTGAGGAGTTGTCTTGAACAAAATCGGGAAGAAGGCTTGGTAACCGGACAAGCCAGTTTCCCGGTCATTCCCGATTCTATTTTTAAATTGTCCTGTTGTTTAATGCTCGCACTTATTCCAAAATCCATATTTGATTAATATTCTTTTGACAAATTGTTTTTTTATTTATTCCCATTATTAGCTCTTTAAATGTTTCTAGTATTCCTTTCTTGTCAATTTGTCTTTTATTTTTATTTATTTATAAAATTTATTTTATTATAAGTAGTAAAAAATATTATTTTTATATTAACGTTTCTTTTGTAAGATGGTAAAATTTTCAAATTTCATCAATGTTTAGGGCAATTATTGTAGCCTGCCCCCTACTTTAATCCATAACTTGTCCTCAAGTTATGTAGGGTTTAAGGCGATAGCCATTGTAACGGGTCTCATGTTTATTTCCAACAAAATCTTGAATTTCTATTGAACCATTTTGATATACATTTAAGACTTTATAAGGTCCAAACCACCTTATTTTAAATTTCCTTGGAAATTTTTGAAATCTACTATCATACAAAAGCACCAAATCATTTGGTTGTAAATTCTTAGGAACCAATTTACTATGATAATAAGATTTTCTTCTATTTTGCATAGATTGCATATTTAAAAATGCTTGTCGTCTGGTTTCTTCTAATTTTTCTAACATATAATATTGTTCCTTTAGAGATTCTTCATCCCCCAATCTATTTTTAAGAGCAATTCTTAAAGATTGTACTTCTAATTCAATTGGTAAAATTGCTTCTTGATCATAGACTAATTGAAAAGGAGTGCTTTTAGTAGTTACCTTATAAGCTATCTTATATGCCCATAAGGCATCAAATACTCTAATATCCCAGTCTGTATTTGATCCTTGGACTGTCTTTGTAATTATTTTACAAAGAATACCATTAGTCTTTTCGGTTTGTCCATTGGCTCTAAGGTGATAGGGACTAGTTTTTCTATGTTTAATAGAATATTTTTCTGTTAATTTAGCAATGGTGTCATTTAGAAAATGCGTTCCTCTATCACTAACCAATTCTTTGGGACAACCAAAGCGAGTAATAATATTTTCGTAAAGAAATTTTGCAATGGTGTTTGCATCATCTGTTTTGGTGGCACTTGCTTCTGCCCATTTTGTTACATATTCTGTTGCTACTAGAATATATCGTTTTCTACCATTTCTACTAGGTGGTTTAATAGATCCAACAAAATCTATACTCCACTTCTCAAAAGGAATTTGTGCTAAGATAGGGGCTAGGGGCATAGAAGTTGTGGGAGTAGGTTTTCCCACTCTTTGGCATGGATCACATTTCTTTGCAAATGCCGCAGCATCAACAAACATAGTGGGCCACCAGTACCCAGATTGTAAAGCTTTCTGAGCTGTAATTAAACTAACAAAGTGTTTGTCACAGACATCAGTGTGACATCCTTCTAGAATTAATGGTACTTCACTTGGATTAATACAACGTCTAAGAAGTCCATCCTTACCCTTTTTATATAAAACTTCTTCAATTAAAGTATAAGGACGTGCCTTATACATTAACTTTTTCTTTTGTTTGTCTGTGAATTCTAAAGGAAATTGTCTTGTTAATAAATAATGAATTATTTCTGCATATTCTGTAGGAATAACATCAACATGGAATAAATTCGCATCTAGGGAAATTATCATTGATGGGTTCCATTCCCAACGTAGGACTTGTACGAGAAAGATGGTCAGCATTAGCATGACTCTTCCTAGGTCTTACTTGGATTGTAAAATTAAATTCTTGAAGTAATAATACCCATCTAGCGATTCTTCCACTCAATTGGGGTTTATTTATCATGTATTTTAGAGCATCGTGGTCTACATGAAAAACAAATTTATAACCCAATAAATAATGTCTAAATTTTTGTACGGAAAATATCATTCCCAAGGCCTCCCTTTCTGTTACAGTGTAATTCTTTTCTATTGCTGCTCATTGCCGGCTTGCAAAGTAATTGGGTCTATCATGTCCTTTTTCATTTTTTTGACTTAGGACACTTTCTATAGCAACATTTGAAGCATCTACATATACTTCAAAATCCTTGTCCCAATTTGGTGGAATTAGGATAGGGGCAATTGTTCATTTATGTTTTAATGTTTCAAAAGCTTGTGTACAAGTTGCTGTCCATATAGATGCATTTTCTAACTTTTTAGTCAATTCAGTCAAAGGTTTTGCAATGTTGGCATATTTATAAATATATCTTCTATAATATCCAACATGTCCCAAAAAAGCTCTAACCTCAGTAATAGTATTAGGTTGATTTATAATTGCTACTTTATCCGGATCTGTAGCAATTCCTTGACTAAACACATTATGACCCACCAATTTACCAAAAGGAACGACAAATTGGGATTTAGCAGCAGTAATAGAAATTCCATATTTCTCACATTGAATGAAACATTTTTCTAGACATTCTACATGTTTTTCTTTTGTGCTGTATAAACAAAAATCATCTCAAAAGATTTCAATGAATTTTCTCAAATACATTTGAAATGCTATTGTCATAAGTCTTTGGAATGTTGCTGGAGCATTGCACAATCCAAAGGGCATTTTTGTGTGGACATAAATTCACCAATCTGTTGTAAAAGCGGTTAATAACCTATAAATTTTAGCAATTTGTATTTGATTGTATCATGAAAATCCATCAATGAAAGAATAACATTCATGTCCTGCTACACCATCTAGTAGTGTATCAGTAAAGGGTACTGAGAAATGATCTTTCCTGATTACTGTAGTACACTTTTTCTAAGACAAAACCAAGGCAATTTCAAAAAGGTTTGTTAAAGGGAAAGCTCAAATTAGCTTAGTGTGTTAGTTAGCTAATGTCACTTTGTAGGTAAATTATGTTGTTAATCTTAATGTATTAGGGTATTTGATATATTTCATATTCTATTGAGGAATAGGAAAGAAATTCTCTTTCTAATTCCCGTCCAATTATAAATATAAATTTCTAACCACTAAGTCCGTACCAATCTTATCTTAAAATAAAATGTGGAGCTAAAGGTGTAAACTAGGGGAACCTGCATCCACAAATTTCATACTTGGAATTCACTGAAGTGTATTACAAATATATTTATTTGAAACCTGCATCTCTCAAGATATATATTTGAACTTTGAAAATTCGGTTTAAATGAGAACTCATTAATTGCTTTACACAAATATCATCTCAACATCTAAATCGCTTTAAGCGCTAATGTCTCGATTACTTAAAGTAAATGTAATACATACCCTTTCTAGGGATTGAAACAACCAAGGATATTGCTTTAAGCAAACACATCAACACACATATGCTTTAAGAAATTCTAAAACTTCCCTTAAGGGATGTACAATATTCTTTGTTAAATTATTTAAAGAGTTTCAAATTCTTTCCTTTTCAAGACTCCGGTCTTCATTCGATTATGTATCCTTCCATCTTTAGCTTTAAGCTTTCTCCATTTACATCACCATGATATCTTGGAGCTTTTCTTTTTCTTTTTTTTTAATTGTAAAATTAATTCTAAATTATGCTTACTAAATTTTACACAACTACATATAAATTCTGATGAAAGAATTTAATCACACATTCAAACGTTCAATCATGTACTCATGTCTTCAATTGGAAAATCATTTATTTATCATATGAATAATCATTCAATATTTAGAATGTACATCAATTATTTATAATTGTTCAATGATTTCTAATCACTAGAAATGTAAACTCATGTTCCAATTCAAAATCAATCTCCATCCTTAACTTTGTTTCAAACATGCATGTCCATTTGTAATACTAAGATTTGCCAATCCAAAAATGAAAATGATTACCAATCACTGGTTAATCATTAAATTTCAAAATAAAATCCAATCTTTGGATCACTCAATTCTAAATTGAACCCTGAATTATAAATAATTTACAATCACTGGAGTTATTAAGTCAATCACTAACTTAATATATTGCTCCTCTTTACTTCAAATCTTGTTTTAACCATTGACACAAAAATTCTCTTAGGAGATAAAATATCCAATAGACAAAATCCACTCAAAATATAATCAAATTCTCTTAAAGAGATATTCCTCTATAAAATGCTTAAGGCAAAGAATACTCACTCATCACTTAAGTGATTATTAAATTATTCAATTTAATTGATTTGGCATTCATAAAATACTCAAAGTAAAATATCATCAAAATTCAACTTCATGCTTGAGCAATAATCACTACCACTTAGGCGAATAATATATCTAAGAATGACACATATGAATTTATAAGATAACATGACAATGGAAAGCATTAAAAAAAAACGACTTCACGTCCCGAATGCAATATCAAATTAAAGAGAGAGAATAATGAGAGAAGACAAAACTATATATCACAATCCTTTCTCAAATACCCCTTCCAATCTTTTGATAAAAACCCGTCAAAGTCCATAACCACTCAAGCCAAAAAGTCTTTTTACACTTTAACTTCAAATATCATCACATTGACACTTAATTACCCAAAACTTAAAACATAGAATCCATTTCACACTCAAAAAACAAAATTTAACTAGAAAATAAAATTGTCTTAACTACATCGCCCCACACACTATCCTTTGACGTCCTCGTCAAAATTAAGTCTTTCGTCCTTTGTCATGATCCTGTTGTCGTCGATGTAACCATTGCTTGGAATGCCCGTATCCCGTGTTGATTTGCTCATTAGATCGCACCTCATGTTGATTTAAACGACCTTGTTTCAAATAAAATCGTTGTAGAGCTCTATGACTCACATCCAAGTCATTCACCAAGCATGGATGAGCTCCTGCAATAAAATGCACGATGGCCATCACCTCCAACAATCTACAAATTCGGCTTGATCGATCCTGCATTTTAACAAAGAACCACAATTCTTTGTTGACCTCCTAGTTATTAATGTCAATGGTCACCTTCCACTCCAAACACCAAGTTGCTAAAGCAGAGGCAAACACAACCGCTCGGAAACAAACATGATCTTTGTAATGTCGATGTAACTCGAAAAATTGGTTATAAGTATTATAACAATCCTGGTAGGATTGGAAAGATCCCACAATTCTTGGCCAATTATACTCCACACTAGCAATGGTTGAATTAGGGGACCATTTATAATGACGCTCACAAAGACAAAAATGTGGATCCGCCCTGACTGCTGGTGGTGGCTCCACAGTCCATGCCAACAATGGATCTTGACCTTTCTCTAGAAGAGACTTGTCCACGGATTTAGATTCTCGTTCATGCTGAATTAGACCATAGTCCTTCAAAATCCATTCAATGGCTCTCCAAGACACATAAGGAATCTCATTCAAGCCATTGAACATCAAATGATATTGGCCTAAATATTCAAGATCCAAAATGTCTACATTTATAGGGGCCTTAGTGAGCATGGTCGAAGTAGGAGATGAATCAGACTCTACCTCAATGGTTTACACTGCCTGGTCATGTATCTCCACTTTAGATGAATTTGCGTGAGAAATATATTTTGTTAGTTGCAATTTCATATTCTCCATTTCTCATTGATAACATTGTAACTCCTCTTTTTTCGCAAGGAATAGTTGGTGGAGGTCTTGATCTTTCAATAATTTACCAATCACTATAAGAAAACCGGCAGTTTTGTGACGTCAGAAAAAACGTCATTTTCTGTCAACGTAGATGTCACCTAAAATGCGTTATAATGGACAGGCAAAAAACGTCCCCATGTTTTGCAAAAAACATGCAAATTTGGGCTTGTTTTTGGATTGACATGGGTTGAGACATGGAAATGCAAGTTCCTCAGAATGTGCCATTTGGCACTCCATGTGGGTGCCATATTGGCGGGCAGCGCCACATGGGATTCTTTTTCATCCATTCCCTTCTTGACGTGGCATATGACGTGGATAGTGACGTGGACCCCTTCAAGGGTGACGTGGACGATGTAAAATCTGACGTGGCATTTGATGACGTGGACTATGCACTGCTTCTTTTAGTGAAAATCTGATGTTGCGCGTGACATCATTGAAGACGCAACTATGTTTTTTGTGACATCATTTGTGACAATCACGGGTTTTAAGGTCGGTCTTCTGTGTTATATTGTATGTTTCAGTAGACATGTAAAGGAACAAGGACAGTATCATAAATTGTCAACAAGAACATCAAGGCCTTGTTTGTTCAAATGCATGTGTTCTTCCTGTTGTTGTTCAGGATATCATCAAGGACAAGCACTCCCACTTGTGACTGTTAATGCTCTGTTCACTATAACATTTAGAAAAAGGCAGGTGTGCACCGAGGACATCACTGGCATGTTAAAAACATGTTTTGGCTGACATAGAAACAAATGAAACATGTTTTGAACAACATTAGGCGGAGTGCAAACTATGGCTTCCACGTTTGCTACAGACAACAACTTATACATGACTGAATTTTGAAGAACATGACCAAGGACATAAGAAAAGACAAGAATGACCTGCCCACCCCATCCAAGTCTTGTTTCTCCAATTGCAAATCAAGAGAAACATGACGCATTCCATATGCATATGAGGGAGAACTTCACACACAAGGCATGGACACAAATTTTAAAGATCTATAGAAACCGGACATCCTTTACAAGAAAGATGTTCTTCCTCTACAAATATTTTGAAGAACACATTGTAATGTTCTGGTCTAAGGTAGAAAAAACAACTAATAGCTGCATATTTCATTTGAGTACCTATATGGGACAAACATAGTGTTGTAAAGCTAGCCTCCTTTGATGTCGGTTGTGAGAATAGTATTACACCATTTCACTTCTTCCGAGGGGCATCAGCTTTCTTCGTGGTCGCTGCCTGAAATAGTGGAAGACAATTTAGAAGAGTTCAATGAAAGTTTAGACTTTTCTAAGAAAAACAAGGCTTAAAAGGAAATCTCACTTGAAATGAGGGTGAAGAAGACAAAATTCAAAATACACAACAATTGAAAAGGTATGGTTTACTACCTTTGCTGTAGACGGGTTCGGTTTTGGAAGTCCAATTGCTTTAGGTGCTGAGGGTTTAGGAAGGGGTGTGCTAGCACATGCTTTGCTAGCATTGGCCACCGCCTTCCCTGCCCTCTGCATTGGATTCGGCTTCACTGCACGCCGAGGGCGCCCTATGGACTCTGTTGGGACGTCTTCATCATTCTGAAACAGCATGAGCCATGACAAATTAGATTTTATATTTTTTTTCTCATGATAATGTGGATGTCATTCGAGACGTCTACTATGACATCACATACAACATGAAAATCGTAGCCATTCTATTGATCAGTCATGTAGTTCTCAAGCACATCCAAGCACTATAGTGATTTCTATGTTTTCTGGCATAGAGATAAAAAAAATCAAAAAAAGAGCCTATGAAAAGATTGTGACTTAATTCAAGTTTGAGTCTTTGATGGAAGGACAAAAAACTTACATGTTGCCCTGGACTCTTGGCGGCATCAACTCCAACTGCACCCATTGCCTCCTCTGGTGCATCGCTAGCCACCAACGCAGAGGCATCCTCTGCTTCTTTCTCGCCCTCCACTTCTCCCTGTGCGATGTTGTCCTGTTGTAGGTTTAAGCCATGGCCGGATTCTTCTGGAAGGATTGCCTCATGGTCAGATGAGATACCATCTTCTCCCGCAGTGACATTGCCTCCAACATCTTCGGGGACGTCTTCGTGGACATCGGGAATGACGGGCGCTACAACTTCTGGAATGGCAACAGGATGTAACATAGGTTGGAGGAAGTTCTTGGAAGCAAGCTGAAATGCATCTGCTGAACTTGAGGATAAGTTCTGCATCAGCTCTTTAAACATTTCCTCCACGCGCTTGTGTGATGTCGTCATGTCGTCTCCCATTTTGGCCACGCTCCCTTTCAATTCAACCATGCTACCTTCAAGGTTACTCACCCGAGCTCGCATGTCCTCGAGCTCTTGCCCAATATTTGGTTTTGCTCTACGCTTCTCCTCTTCAATTCAGGCAAATTCCTTAGCAACTTCTGCATCTATCTCAATGTCAAATGGCCTCCTGCTGTTCAGCATGGTCTGCACACAAGGACACACGCAAGGACATCCCAAAAGCAGGTCAACGGTAAATTTAATTGGTGTAGAGTAAAAACAAAGAAGAATATGTCAACAAAGACAACAGAGTTCATGTTAGCAAAAACAGGGCAACCTGCTATCTTGAATGTTGAAGCAGACGTCAGCAAGACCATCGAACTTGCTGGTACAAAACTAGAAATGTATCAAGTATCCACACACATGTACTGAAATGGAATGAAATGCATCAAGTATCCACACACATGTACTGAAATGGAATGAATTCATGGTCAATTGAGCGTTTTGTGTTTAGAATCGCACTCACCAAGCGAGCAACCACCTCTCTCTCAATAACCTTCAGTTGAGTTGTCGTGGAAGCCTTCCCCCTCGAAATTGACCGCATTTGGGCTGACTTTTTCTGGGCTGCCTCAGTGCCACGCGCAGCTTCGATCGTGTCCCAATAAAATTTCTTGATATCCTTGGGCCTGTCCATACCTGAAGCAATCATTTGCCCAATTCTCCATCGCATGTTAATGAGCACTTTGGTGATGAAGGGCTGAAGCCATTTCTCGCTAACTCGATCCGAATCCCCCACCATCTGCTAGTCTGAGAGAACATGTAATCAGCTTAGGACTTGCTTACTCAACATTGAAATTCATTCGGTGGTTGCTGTAGACAAAGGACAAAAATAGGTAAGATCATGTCATAGAAGATGTCAATTGGGACATCCAAAAAGACATATGCAAAGGAAGGTAAGAGAACTTGAAAGAATGGCATTCAGAAAATAGGGGAAGGGTAGTTCAAAGGTTCAAACCCGTGTAGAGGCGCTTGAAAAATCCCCTCCTCATTTCTTTTGGTTGTCCTTCCCATCCGGTTGTTGGATCAAGGGACTTCGCATACTTTTTGACATCCTTTTCCAAAGTGTCCTTCATAGATCCATGTGGTTGTCCTTGTACATCTAGTTCAATTGGTTTCTTCATTGTCGAAGAGGGCACACCTCTACGTTGCTCCGTGGGATGCATAGCCTCTATGGCTTCATCGGTGTCACAGTTGGAGTCATCAGTGTTGTAGCCTTGGCTGCATAAGTGATATCAAAGTTAGTATAAAAACCTACTTCTGAAGGGAACAATATAGATCAATTCTCAAAGTTGAGGTTCAAGGTTTAGGGTTGAACAGTAAATGCCAAGTCTTGCTTTGGCAGTGGCTGACATTGCTCTTGACATCCAAAATTGTGTCCGCTGAGACATCCAATTCAGTACTGTACTGATTCGTTGGTAGTATTAGAACAGTTTCTATTTGGTAGTATTAAAATAGGAGGCCAATCAAATTACACAGCCAAAACTAAAAATATTCGGAAAAAGAAGACCAAGAAAGTCAAACCCTATACTGACTACCGAAACCTGTGGTGGCACCACACAACCAAGAGAAGGGCAATTGCCTTATAGACACAAGAATCCTCAAGCATGGTAGGAGGACGTCAACTACTATACTGAAGTTTAGTTTCTTTGGCTTAGAAAACATGAAAACAAATGACTATCACTAAGTACTGGAATGAATCGAAGAACATGTCTCGTTTGACATCTTCCGTGACAACCTCCTGACATGGTAAACAGAGAGATGTCACGCTTGATGTCTACTTTGACATCACATTGGACGCGCGTCACACGGGACGTCAGAAATGACGTCTGAGAAAACGCATACCTATTATAGAAAATGTCACCGCTGACACCCAATACACCTGCAACTGTCTTGCATCACGACTTCCAATAATTTCAAACAAAAAGTTATAACGTGGGTTGCTTACCTCCATGACTGCTCGTGTTCAGCCATGCCAATGCTGTGTTCTAAGCCGCCAAATACTTCAAGCTCCTGCTCCGTCCCAGCATCCATCTCCTCCTCCTCTTCTGGCTTCGATGGAATTGAAGAAACCCTGGTTCGTTTCGTTGGCAGCTACCGGATCTCCTTCCCCCGTGAACTGGCTCCCAGATCCTCCCGCACCTTCGTCCGCCGCTCCCCTTCAGCGCGCATCCGCATGACTGGGGCGGTTACTTCGGAACCGGAACCCTGGAAGTCGGCAGGTGGCTCCCCCCTCCGCTTTCCCGATTGCCTTGGCCGCGTCATGTTGCCAGGGGGGTCTCGCCAATGTACAAAAAACTCACCCTCCTGTTACAAGAACCCCAAGGCACAAGTCAATTGAGCCAAGACCTAGAAAATCAAACCCCCACCAAACACCAACCACTACAAAGTTTAAAGGTTCACCAATCGGAAATGTTGCCCTCCTCCACTGATTTGGACGTACCCTGCCGCAATTTCCCTCGCAATCAAATGATCATTGACAACCACCAAGAAATTGACGAATCAAACAAACAAATTGCGATACTTCCGAATATTGCAAGGGCAGTTGGGGCTGGAGAGGAGGTCGCATACTACAGCAAATTCAAGACGAGGACATCACAGAGGACAGGGGAGAAACAACGACAAGACAGCGGGCTTAAAGCTACCACGGTGGCCTATACCCGGGACCCGACCCTATAGCCGGGGTCAGGCGCACCCTAACACCGCGGCAGGTGGGCGCAAGGAAGCTCCGGGTCCAATCTCGTTGCTGGCTTGGATCTTGGTGGGGGAATTGAAAATTTCAATCTTCACATTAGAAATTAAAGAAAGGAGGCGGCGCTTCACGAACCATAGAGGCAAGTGCCGCTTCTGAAACGGGAGCTACTACTCCGACTGCTGTTGCTTGTCGCCCGTCATCGCCTTTGGACAAGCGCGTGCTCCTTCGACTCCCTGCTTCCACTGGCTTTTTCAAAATCGAGCGCGGGGGAGTACTTCTCATTGCGTGCGAGATGAAATTTGTCAAAACTATTGCAGCATCCGAGTCAAATTGAGTAGGAGTTGGTGCCTCCGCAAACTGTACAACCCTAGTGCGGCTGCGAAGTCCAGGGAGAATTGCCATTCCGGTTAGTGATACAACGTAGTTCTAATAATTGAAATCTTGAAGGCAAATGAGGTCTGCAGCGCCCATCAACTGTTCTATGGAGTCTACTGTTTGCCTTTCTTTTTGCCAAATCCACGTGAGACACGTACAGAAGAAGCTATCATGATGGATTGACTTGGTCCGTATTGTAAACCGTCATCTTGGATGTCACGGCAGACATCAGTCGTGACATGTGCTTTGTAATTTTCATGTTTTCTAGTAAAACCACATGCATGATAGAGAAATTTCAATACATAGATCCTAAGAAATTTTTCTCACTTCGAGAATTAGCTGACCAGAATTTCTAGTCATATAATAGGTGGAGGTATACATGTCAATTAGAGCTTGCAAAGGCATTAATGATACAAATGGACAAGGAAGCTTGGCATGACTCCCTTTAGTTTGCGTCGTTCCTCATTTCCAAAGACTGGAGAACACCACAGAAAATTTTGGAATCCTGCTAAGCATGTTTGGTATACAAACAACACTTGAACAATAAGGCTTTCACTCTATGATCCTCGTCTACAGAGACATCTACTATCATGTCACTGATAATCTAAAATGTTGTGGAGGATGTCAAAGAAGACGTCTTTCATGACAATATTATCATGTTACTAAAAATATAGAATGTTGTGGAGGATGTCAGAGAAGACGTCTTTCATGACAATATGTTTGCATAGCAAGTATTAACAAGTATGATGTCTTCGTGTAGGAGCTCTGCCACCTAAGTGAAAATTGTTCAAATGAATTGTGTACACATGCAGTAGCTCTACAGTGCCCATGGCCTACCGTACCAATGTAGATGCACATCGACGTCAAACCACCATACGAATTACGGATGATGGTCGCACACTACGCCACATTCCTATAGGTGACTTGATATTGCAAACGGAGTTGCGAGTGGCCACTGAGAACAACATACGCTCTTACAGGTGTCCTTGTAGAGATTGCAAGGGCTCATGTCGAAAAAGTATTGAAGTTATTCGACGACACCATGCAACGGTGGGTCGGGATCCCTTCATCAAAGAATCCATCCTTGGGGGAGACCCCCCGGATGGCTACCCCTCTCGAGGTCTATGGGTGGAGGATGTTACTTTTGACGATGATGTTCGAGAAGGTGTTGGTTCAGATGAGGCACCTGACATAGGCAACATTCATGCAGATGTTGGAAATGATATGCAAGAAGACATTCCTCCTCCTTTGGATGAATATCATGAGGTCCAACGTCAGGTGATGGAGGCCTTTGATAGGGGGGATGCGTTGCACGAGGAGTCTGGGCCTATGCAAGAAGGGGTTGATGAGGATGACATTGCTGCGGACACAATGGATGGCTTGGACGAATTGTACCAAGAAGCAACCACAGCCATCTTTCCAGGTTCAAAGACAAGCATTGTTTCGGCCACTATTATCCTAATGAACATGTGCAATGTCTTCCATGTGAGCAACAAATTTACTGATGAGTTGTTCCGCTTCCTTCACGTGGATTTGTTACCATCGGGGAACAAGTTGCCTGGCAACCACTATGAGGCACGCCGAAGCATTCGCCACCTAGGCTTGAGTTACAACAATGTTCACGCATGCCCTAATGGGTGTGTACTTTTTGAAGACGAATATGCCAGCCTAAACACTTGCCCTAAGTGTGGCCAAGGTCGTTGGATTTTTGGGACAGACAAAGTTCCGTCCAAGGTCATTCGGCATTTTCCTTTAATTCCTAGACTTAAACGCATGTGGAGATCGTCTGAGATAGCACGCATGCTGACAGGCTATAAAAAACATGTCAGCAATGACGGCATCATGCGCTCAGTTGTGGACAGCCCTGCATGGAAACATGTTGATACAGACATCGCTTTTGGCAACTTTGGTTCTGAGATTCGCAACCTCCGTCTAGGTTTGGCCTTAGACGGTGTCAATCCTTTCAAGTTGAACAACACAAATTGGTCTACATGGCCTGTGCTAATCTTGATTTACAACCTGGAGCCATGGTTTGTCACCAAGAAATTCTTCATCTCTTTGTGCATTTTGATTTCAGGGAAGAAGTCACCTACTTCTAACAATATAGACGTCTTCATGCGCCCCCTACTAAATGAGTTGCATGAATTGTGGAATGGTGTTGGAGCCCAAGATTTCTCCCAACCCATAGGAAGTCGAAGTTTTACATTGCGCGCATTGTTGTTCTGGACAATCTCAGATTTCCCAGCTTTAGGGTTGATTTCAGGACTTTGTTGCAAGGGCTATAGGGGCTGCCCTTCTTGTGGACCAGATACAGATTCACGCATGGCAAAGACAGGTGATGTGCTCCATAATGGACGCACAAGGGGTTCGAAGATTGTATATGGTGGAGCCCGTCGTTATTTACCTCGCAACCACCCTTATCGACGGAATAGAAGTTTTAATGGCAAGGTGGAGCACCGTTGCGTGCCAAGGATCATGTCGGGGCAAGATGTCATTCGCTATGCGGCATGGCGACAATCATACTTGGATATGGGCGGAAAAGAGAATGGACCTGATGATCCAGTGTATACAACTGGGGTGAAGCGTTTGAGTGCTTTCTATGAGTTTGATTATTGGAAGGTAAAACATAAAGTCTCTGACATGTTTTGTACGCTGAGGACGTCAAGGTAGACGACGCATGCAACAAGTGTAGACATGCACATGTTGTATGTGGCATGTCTAATCTAGTATGATGTCACAGAGAGTGCTGGAATGAACGTCATTGGAGGCTACTGTTTGGACATGAGCATTTGAACTGTAAGTTTAGGTTGCTTTGTAATGTAAGTTCACTGACAAATGTTTGCGTTGAATTATTGCGTCTGTGATTGCAGAACTTGTTGGAACGCCACGTCCTTGATCCCATGCATTGTAAGAAGAACTTGTGTGAAAACATTGTCAAGACTTTACTTGGAATGAATGATAGTCCAGGAAGTCGAAGGGATGCTGAGGACCTAGGCATTCGGGAAGAGATTTGGTTGCAAGCCCCACAAAGACAGCAAGACCAATTCTATATGCCACATACCCCATTCATCTTGAATCCTAACGAACGAAGGGAGTTCATTGCAATTGTATCGAACATTAGAACTCCCACAAACTATGTGGGAAGCATTCACAAGCACTTGGTGGATGGAAAATTACAATACATGAAGACACATGATTATCATGTACTAATGCAGCAGGTACCTTGAAAAAGCTCTCTTGTTGGAAATTTTGATAAAGTGGTCATTGCGCAAAAAGTAGATTTTACTCTCAGAATCCAAAAGTATGTTCCTTCAAACATACCAAATGACACCACTCTCACAAATGTGATGTCAAAATAAACACGTAGCTGGATCTGCTCAAACATTACAATTGACGTGGGTACCAATGTTTTTGATTCTAATGCTCGTGCATGTTAGGGCTAATGCCTAATGACTTCTATCATTGTCCTACACTGCCCCTGGTCATAATCTAAACTGATTATTGTGTATGTGTGCAATGTCATTGGTAGATCCTTCCCCTAGCGGTTCGTGGTGTCTTGGATGAAACCGTGCGTTTGGCTATAATCAAAATGAGTAGAGTTTTCCAGCGCCTCTGTGCCAAAGAGGTACATGAAGCTAATGAGGAGGAAATGATGCGCGATGTTGTCATGGCCACTTGCGTGTTGGAGAAGGAGTTCCCAACAACATTTCTAAACATCATGACTCACCTTCCGACACATTTGGTTCAACAATTGTTCAAATGTGGCCCAGTTCATTGCAGGTGGATGTACCCTATTGAGCGCTACATGAAGACATTGAAGGATTATGTAAGAACATTTGCGCATCTTGAAGGTAGCATTGCAGAAGGGTACCAAATGGAGGACACACTTGGTTTTTGCACAGAGTACATGAGACAATATAGAGGAACATCCCACCGCGTATGGGACCCAGATGAGGATGCAACCATGAATGATGAAATTCTGCGTTCAAATTGCAAGCGGAAGCGTAAGATGTCCGATCAGTTTCGTGGCTTCGCACATGCTTTTGTCTTAGACAATGCAGCATGTCTCGAAGAATGGCGCCAGTGAGTGTGACGAATTCTTTGTCTCCCAAAGTCAAAATATATGTAGCTTCTATAAGCATCTTGGGATCATGCAGTCCATGACCTTTTCATACAGTAGGTCCTTTGTTGTTCAGGTCAATGTTGTATTAGACAAAGGCAGAGGAACATGTCCTCGTCATTTGTCAAAGAGGATGTCTGTTTTGATGTATTTGGGGACATAGGGCATGACACAGAATAGAGAAATTGGACATCAGATCAGACATGGCGATACATGTCAACGCCTGTGCAGATAGGAGCCGCCTAAGCCATCTCTTCTACTAGTTTTGCTAATTTTTGGTATACTTGCATGTAGGGAGTACATTGCTGCAAGAACACAAAGATGGCAGGAGAGGGAAATATTTAGAAGGGACTTCAGGCGACGACACCCTACAATGGCCGTGCATTATCCAATTGAATTGCCTGACTTGCCTCCTTTCTCTAATTGGTTGACAACAAAAGTAAAAATGCTTCAAGATGAAGGTGAAAATGTTCATTTGGATATTGTGCAATATAGCCAACCACCACAGAGATTTGCTATCGCGCACCGCCAAATGTATGCATTTGGAATGCACTTGCGCGTGCGTAGTGCAGAAGCTGGACTAGTAACACGCGATTCAGGTGTTGTGGCTTCTTTCTCTCAACAACTTCGATGGGGGGTTCGCAATGGCCAACCCCTAGAGAGAACCAATGAGTACATGGACTACATCGAAGAGATTCTAGAGCTTGACTACAGGAATCATTGCACCACAATCCTTGTGTGTGATTGGATTCAGTAGAGTCGAGATCCTCACTTTCCAAACATGAAGAGGGATCAATATGGCTTCAGCATGGCAAACTTCAACCGTTTGGATGGCCGAGTGCATGCGGACTCATTTGCATTCCCGTTGCATGTACAACAAGTTTTTTTTTCTGATGATCCAGGAAGACAAGGCTGGAAAATAGTATGCCGTACAGACGTTAGAGGAAGACGTGGGCAATTAGAGGTGCACCAGCCAATTCCTAGTGTGATAGATGTGGGTCGGGACTCAAACTTTGTTGGGCTCCAACCGCAGATGCTTGACTTAGATCCCGTAAGATAAGCAGCTGCAGATGGTGGCGTCTTTGTTTCAGTAGCAAGGGAGGACAATAGAGAAGAAGAGGAAGCTTCAGAATTGGAAGAAGAAGCATAGAGTTCAAGAACTGAAATCGCAGAAGTAGAGCTGCCTTGTCCAGCGGAATGTAGCATAAGATGTCTTCTGTGAGAAGAAAACAATTTCAGGAGACGTCTAAGTTGGCATCCTCATTGACAGGTTTAGTATTAGTGCATGACATGCATGCTGTAAATGAGCATAACATCTAATTTTCCATGTTTATGAGGGTAAGATATGTTTGAGAAATTGTTGTTCATTTCCACTTCCACATTAGCAATTCACCATGTTTGCATGGACATTTTCACTTCCAAGTGCCTCTACATTTTTCTTGTACCATAGAAAAAGAGAAAAGAGTTGTCCACAAAAAAATTGTAAAAATGAACTTAAGAAAGAAGGGTTTCTCAAAGGTATGGTTAGAAATGAAGAAAAAATAATGTTACATATCAATTTGACATGCAAAAGTCCATGTGATGTCTATTATAGGTAGGTACGACTGACATCCATATAAAAAAATAATGGAAAATAAAACAATTAAATCAATTAAAAAAAATGCCATGTCTTTATTCTACACATGCATATTCTCAATCGAAAAGTGAAATAGAGAAAGCCAAAAAAAATATGCAAACCAAAAAAAAAATTGGTATAGGATGGTAAAACCCGGGAAAACGGTTCACTTTAATTTTTTTATTTGAAAAAGATTTTGAAACTAATTGAAGGACTCTAAAGCCAAAAAATGAAGAAGGCTACATTATTTCAAAGGGCTCCATGTCCAGTGACATTATTTTTTTTTCAAGGAAGAGGGAAAATGAAGGGTACATGGCAATTTGGCCTTGGAAGAAAATGCCAAGTCTTTAGTCTATACATGCATATTCTCAATCGAAAAGTGAAATAGAGAAAGCCAAAAAAAATATGCAAACGAAAAGAAAATGGTATAGGATGGTAAAACCCGGGAAAACGGTTCACTTTAATTTTTTTATTTGAAAAAGATTTTGAAACTAATTGAAGGACTCTAAAGCCAAAAAATGAAGAAGGCTACATTATTTCAAAGGGCTCCATGTCCAATGGCATTATTTTTTTTTCAAGGAAGAGGGAAAATGAAGGGTACATGGCAATTTGGCCTTGGAAGAAAATGCCAAGTCTTTAGTCTATACATGCATATTCTCAATCGAAAAGTGAAATAGAGAAAGCCAAAAAAAATATGCAAACGAAAAGAAAATGGTATAGGATGGTAAAACCCGGGAAAACGGTTCACTTTAATTTTTTTATTTGAAAAAGATTTTGAAACTAATTGAAGGACTCTAAAGCCAAAAAATGAAGAAGGCTACATTATTTCAAAGGGCTCCATGTCCAATGGCATTATTTTTTTTTCAAGGAAGAGGGAAAATGAAGGGTACATGGCAATTTGGCCTTGGAAGAAAATGCCAAGTCTTTAGTCTATACATGCATATTCTCAATCGAAAAGTGAAATAGAGAAAGCCAAAAAAAATATGCAACCCAAAAAAAAATTGGTATAAGATGATAAAACCCGGGAAAAGGGTTCACTTTAATTTTTTTATTTGAAAAAGATTTTGAAACTAATTGAAGGACTCTAAAGCCAAAAAATGAAGAAGGCTACATTATTTCAAAGGGCTCCATGTCCAGTGACATTATTTTTTTTTTCAAGGAAGAGGGAAAATGAAGGGTACATGGCAATTTGGCCTTGGAAGAAAATGCCAAGTCTTTAGTCTATACATGCATATTCTCAATCGAAAAGTGAAATAGAGAAAGCCAAAAAAAATATGCACCCAGAAAAAAAATTGGTATAGGATGATAAAACCCGGGAAAAGGGTTCACTTTGTTTATTTGAAAAAGCCTTTGAAACTAATTCAAGGAATCCAAAGCCAAAAAATGAAGAAGACCACATTATTTCAAAAGTCATTCATTTGATGAATCCTATGAGTGTGAAAGAATGTAAAGCAAAATATTTAACCTTCCATGTTTGATATTGTAGATGCAATTAGCATCATTTGCCTAGTGCATCCATTCTTTGACAAACCTTTGTTGTCCACAAATGTTATTAATAATTGCAAACATCTTTCTCTTGTAAATGTAATTTTATTACATTTTTTTAGTGAAAATTGTGCCAAATAAATTTTAAACTATGTTGACATCTTTTAAGAATGAAGTAGACTATGTTCCCATCCATTTTACAATTTGTTATACATGTTGTGGTCACTATAAAAGTCTATATAAGAAACACCCAAAAATCCATAATCAGCCCTGTACCTATACCTTGAAACATCCATCCAATTCATCCAAGCCCTTTTTTGGGTCTTCCTTGAGAGCACCTGCCCTTCCCTGCCTTTTTTGGCTTAGGGCAGCGTCTACCCGCAGTCAGCAATGACTGGATCGACGTCTGACGCAATGAAAACAAACGCAGTTGCTGACGTGGACTTAACTTGTTGTTGTAGATGTCCGGAAAAATTTTGTCATGTTTTTTTCAACATCACCCAAAATAGGTATGTTTTTCGTGACGTGAACGTGTTTTTCTAAAAATGTAGCCCGTCTTCTCCGACATTGTACAAAATTCAGACTCCACTGGTTGTCAATCAAGTGACGTAGTGATGTCTAAAAAAACAACTGCACGTTTTTGGAAAACAACCCCAAAAACGCAGTTTTCTTATAGTGAATATACTCTTTTTGGTTTGCAATCATCTTGGTATCTTTACCGTTTTGCTCTTTTAATACTGAAGTCAGTTCCATCAAAACATAATTCTTTTCACCGAGACGCTTGTTAGAGCTCATGATAGCACGATTCTGATCTCGCATCTCTTGATTCTCCTTCTTCAATGTTATAATTCCCTCCTCTTTTTGCTCATCAATAGTTGTGGGTAATAGCACTTGGTGTTGCAACATCATGCGGCTCACTTCATTCACAATCTGTTGGGTCACTTCTTGTAGAAGACTATTGGCCACCGGGGTCTTCTTTGTCCGCTTTGCCTTAGCCTTTTGTCTTTCTCCTTCCACCTCTGGTTGAACCAAATCTCGTTTTAGTGTACCACTTGGTGAAATCGCCTCCAACACCTTCTCTTTTCCACATGAAGAACTAGCATCACAATGTAATGCTGTAATTGGAGTCATGGTATTTGACCTCAAAGCTTGTTTACAAAAATAAGTAATGATGTTCTTTGAAGGATTGGTTAAAACCAATTCTCCTTTCTTTGCAACTCTCACTTCACGGAAAAAATTGATAAAAAGTACTGCAGCCCAATCGAGTCTTGTCCCATGCCACGCCATATAGGACATCCGTACCACAAGTGGCGGTAGAGATGCAACATGATGCTCCAAATACATGTAACGATTGATGAAGGAAAACCAATCGTTCCAATGTGTTTTGGTTGTGGAAAAATCCCACAGATCCGTCTCTAGATCATAATTCTCTGCACAATCTAGAAAGATTTGATTAAGAACCTTGTTTGATAACATCTGCTTAGGTTTGATTGGTGTAGCTCCCACAGCTCCAGGTATACCAAAAATATCCACTATGATTTGTTTTGTGATCAATAATTTATGGCCCTTCAACTCCACCGTAAAATTGTTGATATCATCTGACATGGTCTGCAAAAATGAAGCAACCATATCCTCTTTATAGAATCGTGGAGGTCTAAGGTCATATTCATTATATTGAGACTTTTGGTAGTCTCATTTTTATCCTCGACTCGAAGATAAATCATAATAACTGTTCAATTTTAAGACTATTTGGTAAGTTGAGATTTCAATGTATTAATATATATAAAAACCTTTGATTTCCCAAAGGTTGCAGGCTCATCTTATCCTCGACTCGAGGATAAATCACTATAACTGTTTTAGGATTGTAGTCTCAAAATGTGCAGATTGTCTCATTTTAACGAATAAGGCCATGTCTTGGTAATTGCACAAACTTCAACAATCCAGTTGCCTTCAAATTCTTGGCATTAAAAGACAGTCGTTTCGAAAAGTCATCCAATGGAACTCCCTCTATTGATGGTCGCCTCTTCATAGGAGTGGATTTACCCATCATCCTGTTTTAAAAATAATAAATACATCCAACTACTTTAAACATCTCCACAAATCCTTCAAGTATTGAATTCCCGGTTGATCTTTGTATTAACCATTCATACATTTAATTTTTCTTGATGTGATTTTGATAACTTTCTTTTCAATGAACCACCATCCTTCTTTAAAAATTTCAAGCTATATTTAATTAATTAAATTGTACTCTCCAAATTTATTTATTTATTAAAGTTATCAATCAAAATCTCAACTTGGTTCAACTATTCTAACAAACTAGATGGCACTTAAAGTGATTACTCCAAAATATTTAAATTGAATAATATATGTTTCTACTTTATAAACTAACTCTTCAAATTTAACTATCCACAGAGTTCTTACAAAACACTCATAACAAAGTTTCACTTTAAGCATAATAAAACTAATTCTCTTAAGAGAGATACATAATGAAATTGTTCAAGGCAATAAATATCTAAATTCTCTTAGAGAGAGAGAAAATAAAATAAAATAAAATAATAATAATTCTTACTTAAATATTATCTCTTAAGGGATTCTCCTTATAGATTTGTTCAAGGTAAAAAATACAAATTTACCTTTAATACATTTCCTTAAATCTACATACTTGACAAATGTATAATTTTACTTCAAATATTACCCACTTTAAGCTAGACAAAAAGTTTTAATTATAATTGAATTAAAAATAAATAAATTTATAATTGCTTGAAAATATTAATTATTGCAATATTCATTCAACTTGCACTTAAGAGATAATACTCTATTCCTACACTTATAGCGAACAAATTTTTTTTTTTATTTTTTTTTTTATTTTTTTTTTATTTTTTTATTTTTTATTTTTAAATTTTTTTTAAATTTTTTAATAATGTATACTTAAAGTAATTCTTAAATATGCTTGAGCAATCATTAAATCTCTACTTTGGTTAATTCAACAATTTGACAACACTTAAGTGAACTTCTAATAATACTCTCCAAAATTTTTAATTTTTATTTATTTTTATTTTTATTTTTATTTATTTTATGATATTAATATTTAAATTCTCTTAAGAGTCTCTTTTTAATTATCTCTTTCAAGAAAAAACTTAAATTTGGCTATAATAACATAACACCAACTTGAAAATCTATATTACACCATAGTTGGAAAGTTTGACAACAATGTCCATACTCTTGAGGGAAAATGCTCACTTGTTCTTCACTAAAAATATAATAATCACTCACTTCAGTGATATTATAGATCTACACCCATAGCTTTAAGCTTGGAGAAATTCACTTAAGTAGAAAAGAAAAATCGCTTATAGCGTAAGACTTTAATTTATCAATTTGCTTAAAGCAATTGCTTATTATTTTATTTTATTTTTAACGCTTAAAGCGTTCACCACTTCATTCTCTTTTGAGAAAAATATAATTGGTTTAACCAAATAATTCACATAAAGTTTAAAACTTTTATGATCACATTGTCCATTCTATGGATTTTAAAAACACTTCTCTTAAAGAGATAACCATATTGCTTTGAGCAAAACAACACATATAGTCACCAAAAATTCTAAACACTTCTCTTAAAAAGAAATCTATCACAATCTTTTAAAAGATACACAATATCGCTTTAAGCGAAATAACTCCCAACAACTACATATAATCATCAAAAATTTAAAACAATTCTCTTAAAGAGAAATTCAACTCAATCTCTTAAGAGATAAACAATTACACATAAAATTAAATACAAATTGAATTTTTTCATTTCCAACCATGGTTTCTTACCTGAGTGGTGAATGACTTTGGGAGGGAAGGAAGGCCCGACCTTGTCCCATACCCGGTCACATAGGCCTTCCTCTTCGGCTAAAGGGCTCACTACTTTCGCGTGGGAGGGCCTCAACCTTTTACCCTTTAGCTCCCGAGATGATTTATTGCACAAAATTTGAATGAGGATCACCAAGGAGTTTTGTGCTAACTCCAAGATGTCGGATTAGATTACACTCTCATTCAAATCCCCACTTTTATAGCTCATGATTTTCCATAGATACATCCAAACAACTTAATAATAATAACACGGCAAAAACACCAACCTGTAATTGCTCCGTTTGCCTCACAGCAGGTCCCGCACCTCTTGTCTCCTTCTAACTGATTTTGATTACACCTACTTCTCCAAATGTAGAATTTTCACTTCTAATCATCATCGTAATTGCGGTGAGTGGTTCAATTTATGTTTGAATGTTGATTTTAGAATGCATCTCGAAGATCAAAAACGGAAAAAACCCTGATTTTAACCGTAGTTTGAAATTACAAAAAGTCTACTCCAATTTAACAATTTCAATGTAGTTTCTTTCCAATTTGTGTTCACTTTGGCCTATCTGATCCTTGTGACGCTCATGAGACAACAAATTTGCAGAGTTCTGCAGGATTGAATCGAAATTGGTCCAGGGTTCCAAGCTTTTCACTTCTCAAACTTCGGCGGCTCCTAGCTTATTCAATTTTTCTCCGATTTGAGAAAAATTTGTGCCTATCTTGACTGATTTCTTCTCTTCTTTCTAACGGTATAAATTGAGCCTTCAAACTCTACCGGAATCAAAAGTTATTGAAATTTTAAATTCGCAGTTTGTTTGTTTTTTACCCTTGCTCTTCTACGACGACGCGCGCTTCTGCTGCAGTAACTTCTCCGATCAAGCTGCTCCGCTGCTGTGTTGTCCTCCTCCAATCAAGCTGCTGCGCCGCCGCTCCAGCCGATTGCTCCTCGGCTGCTCTCTTCTGTCTGCTTCGTTCCGATCAGCGCTTCGCTCCGATCAGCTACTGCGACCGGCTCCGCTCCCTCAGGCTTCCGTTCCGATCAGGCTGCTGCTTCGATCAGCTCCGCTCCGATCATTCTTCGTCTTCTTTCCTCGTCTTTCTCTCGATCCCAGTCGAGGCGCAATCACCACTTTCAGCAGCGACTCCATCGCTCCACACAACAGCTCGCAGCTTCGTTCTCTTCTCTCTCTCTGTCTTTTCTGTAGATCGAATTCTTGCTCTCCCGCTCGAAATTGGATTGAAAAAAGCTCAGCAAACCCTCGACAACAACCGAAGAAAATGCAGCAAACGCAACACTACACGCGAAGAAATCTCTGAAACATTCCAGCACAGCACGAAACCTCGAAAAGGTCACGAAATCGGCAAACTCCACGAGATTTTCACGGGAACCTCTGCGATGTTTAAAATTCCTGCCCCAACATGCAACTGCTTCCCCAATAGTTCGCCTCGCATGCTCCAGAAAAACTGAATTGCATAAAAACTTCCCAAACTCACCTACATTTTCATTATCACTACACACAAAAGAGCCCGCAGCCAAGTGCAAAACATGAAATGAGAACAAAATCCAAGGCAAGGTCACCATGCAGGTTCATTTCGTCCATGGCCTGTTGCAAGAAGATGACCTTACCACCCAGAAGTTTAAAAACTGTCAGTCACTAGTTAGTCTCAGAATCACTCTCATAGTGACTTCACCTAACATTAACTTCGACCCATGTATTACTATTACTATTATTATTTATTTATTTATTATTATTATTATTATTATTATTATTTTTAATAATGGTTATTATTTATACTTCCAAATTCCAAATTTATCATGTTTTCATAATCTTCAAAATAAAATAAAGTCCACCGCACACTTAAATTAAAACTTGTCCCCAAGTTTTGTTAACTTTTAATAATCTTCAAAAGACAGTGAACAACATTAGGAACAATTTAAGCATTCCACGGATTGTAGGGGCATTAAAAGGAAGAATAATTACTAATCTACAAAGGTAAATTAAATTCTAAAGGGCTAAGTAAATTTTTTTTTATTTTTTTATTTTTTATTTTTTATTTTTTTTAGTGATTTTCTATTAATCCAAAACTATAACTATGTTTAATAAAAATAATAAGAATAATTTTGGAACAACTTAAGATTAAATTGTTAAGATTATTGATAATAAAATTTTAGTCGATTTTCATTATAACGGGTAAGATGGACTTTCCCTTCAAAATCTTCTAGCTCAAAGGAGCCATTATCAAAACTTTTTAGAATTTTATAAGGACCAAACCAACGCATTTGGAATTTGCCTGGGAACTTTTGAAAACGACTATCAAACAAAAGTACCAAATCATTAGTTTTAAGTAATTTAGGTTTTAGCTTGCTATCATAAAAACTTTTCCGCTGATTTTGGATGTTGGCCATATTTAAATATGCTTGAGCACGAGTTTCATCTAATTTTTCAAGCATTGCATAGTGTTCTTCTAAAGATTCTTTGTCACTAAGTTTATGATCAAGGGCTATTCGCAAGGATTGCAATTCTAATTCTATGGGCAAAATGGCCTCTTGGCTATAAACCAACTAGAAAAGAGTATGTTTTGTCGTTACTTTATAGGCCGTCCTATAAGCCCATAAAGCGTCAAAAAGTCTTTCATCCCAATCCGTATTTGACCCTTGTACAATTTTAGTAATAATTTTACATAAAGTCCCATTTGTTTTTTTAGTTTGTCCATTAGCCCTAGGATGGTAAGGTGTAGACTTTCTATGTTTAATTAAATACTTGTTGGTTAAATTTTCAATAGTAGAATTTATAAAATGGGTCCCTCGATCGCTTACCAATTCTCTTGGACAACCAAACCTAGTAATTATATTTTCATATAGAAATTTTGCAACTGTTTGTGCATCATCTGTTCTTGTAGCTTGAGCTTCCGCCCATTTAGTCATATATTCAATCGCTACAAGAATATATCTCTTCTTACCGTTTCTACTAGGGGGTTTTATGGGTTCAACAAAGTCAATCCCCCATTTTTCGAATGGCGTTTGGGCCAAAATAGGGGTTAGGGGCATTGCTGAAGTGGCAGTAGGCTTCCCAACCCTCTGACAAGGATCGCATTTTTTTACAAATTTAGCGGCATCTTTAAACATAGATGGCCACCAGTATCCAGAGTGAAGGGCCTTTTTAGCAGTAACAAACCCCGCAAAATGTCCTCCACAACTAGATTCATGGCAACCTTTTAACACATCTTCTATTTCACTTGGATTTATACATCTCCGTAAAACACCATCATGGCCCAATTTAAATAATATTCCATCTAATAAGGTATAAGGTGTAGATCGTTGTATTAATCTCGCTTTATGTTTATCAATGAAATTAGAAGGAAACTCTCTTGTAGACAAATAGTTTATAATTTCTGCATATTCTAAAGGAATGACATCTACTTGAAAAAGTTGGGCATCTGGATAATTATCATCAATAGGTTCGGTGCCAACTTGTTCATTAAGTCTAGAAAGGTGATCTGCATTTACATGTGATTTTTCAAGTCTAACACACTGATAGGGAAAAGGACTTTCAGATATATTTTTAGAAGATTCTTCAAAAGAGGTATTATAACCATTATCAGAAGAATTCGCTGACGTGATACTCGATCCATCATCTTGGTTTTCCCCATGATAAATAATCGGGAACATAGGTAATGTTAGTTTTTGTTTTCCTTTTCCAATAGTTATTAGGCCCTTTCCCCAATCATCTTTTACATTGGCCATATGTAACCAAGGTCGGCCAAGTAAAATTGGATAGGAAGAAATGGCATTTGGGACTTTGAATATAATGTAATCAACTTTATATTCCAAGTTACCGATAAAAGTAGAAATCTGAGATTACATACCTAAAGGTTTAACTCTACTTTGATCCGCCATTCGTAAAATTATGGGCGTAGGGGTCATTGTTGTTAATCCTAATTCATCCATAGTTTCTTTACTCATAAAGTTAACGCTAGATCCCCCATCAATTTGAGCTCCTGAGATTAGGGTGCCATCAATTCTTAATTCAATAGTTGGAACACCCGGATCTAAGGAAACATCATGAATTTCATTTTCCTTAACCCTCTTTTTTACTAAAGCATGTCTAAGTTCACTCCTACACTTAGGTGAAATAGCTAGAAGTTGCTTTAGAGATATTTGTGGTTGTATGGAGTCCAAATTCTCTAGAATATTATAAGATTTCATGCCTGCTACCAATCTCATCAAACGTTTATTAATCTTTTAAGTTTAGGACTATTCTTACTGGATAATGAAATTGGGAGTCTTCTCATAGGTATTTTAATTGTAGATGGAATTAAAGGTGCAATGGGAGTTTTTGACATTGGTACATTGTTTTCTAAACTTTTTGTGGGTTGCGGTGAAGGTGCATGTGATAAAAAAGGTTGATTTTTCAAGGGTCAAGTTGGGGACAATGAATCTCCATCTAAAGATTCATGTTCACTTCGATCATCCTCTGAAGTAATTTGGAAGTCTCCTTTCGAGTTTAATTTATTTTTTAAGGTGGCACTACGAGTATTAACTACAAAGGTAGGTTGTTTAAGTTGAAGTCCCATTGTTTGGGTTTGTAAGGTTTTAGATATTTTATTAACTTCTTTTTCTTTAGATTCATCTTTAAATGTCACTTGTTTTCCTTGATTCCAATCTCTCTCAGAAGGTGGAAACTTAGGAAGATCCTCGCGATAGTCATTTGCTATATGTCCTGGCTTTCTACATCTTCCACATAAAGGGACGTAACCTTCTTGCTTTCTAGGATTAGGACAATCATTGACATAATGGCCTAATTCACCACATCTGTAACATACCACTTGTTTCCCTTTTTGTGGTGGGTTATATTGGTGTGTATTCGGGTTATAAGGAGGTCCAAATAGGTGGTGAATTATATTCATCATTCCATCTGGGACGACTATCATTTGGTTTATAAGGGGGTTTAGCTCTAGGTCTTGTAAATGGTCTTTTATTCATGTTAGCTTGATTCCCTCTCTTATTAATCCAAAGTCTATTATTATGAGAATTTTCCACCTGTTAGACGCTTTGTAGATTCCAACATTTGGTAATGTCATGATTTCCACCACAATTCAAGAATTGGTTTTTCATTGGATGACTATTCTACAATAGCTTTCGATGGGGCAGCAACCGTAGGTTGAGGCTGGGGTCTCGTATAAGGTGGTGGATACAAAGATATATTTTGATCCACAATTGGACGAATTCGCCCTTGTAATTGATTTGGTGTCACTCTAGGTTGAGGTTCTAAGGTTGGATAAATTGTTTGATCTACATAAGGCATATAGTCTTCATCAATCCTAGACTCTTCCCATATTTTTGCATGACGCAAACCTTCTAGTAAAGTGTTAGGGCGTTTTTCTTTAGTATAAAGTTTTAATTCATATGGGTACAAACCCCCCACAAATAAACTTGTTAAAAAATCTTCAGGCATGTTGTGATTATTCCATCTATTTAATAAATTTTCCATTCTTCCAAAATAGGAATCTACACTCTCTTCTACTCCCATTTTTATATGTCTTAGTCTTTCTCGCAAACTTTCGTTAAATCCAATCATTCTTCCATCAATGTTGACTAACTTCCATTTTTTCAATAGACTTCTAGTAGACTTCCCTTCTTCCATCAATGTTGACTAACTTCCATTTTTTCAGTAGACTTCCAATAGACTTCCATTCTTCCATCAATGTTGACTAACTTCCATTTTTTCAGTAGACTTCCAATAGACTTCCATTCTTCCATCAATGTTGACTAACTTCCATTCTTTCATCAATGTTGATTGACTTCTATTCTTCCATTCCATTCTTTCATTAGCGTAGACTTCCATTCTTCCATCAATGTTGACTAACTTCCATTTTTTCCAGTAGACTTCCATTCTTCCATCAATGTTGACTAACTTCCATTTTTTCATGCCTAGTGGAACAATAACTATGCAATCCTTTGAAAATAACTCACACACTAATCTAGCCATTTTTGAGAAATCCCAGATTTATTTCAAGACAAAAGGAGTAATTCCTACAAATATTAAATTGATTTCATACTAAATCTCTTGGAAAAATATATGTTGTTGATTAATTACACCTATTATAATAATAAAGAATATATACAACAATGACAATCATATAGAAAAAATACATTTCATCTCACTTCATTAACACAAAATTTCACAAATAATTTACTGCACAATGATGAATTTTAATTCACAAAACTCCTTTATAATCCTGGTTTTTTATAATTTTATTTTTTAAATTTCGAGCATGCAAGGTCTGATCAACAATTCCAAGAACTTCCAATCACACACATCGTTTCCACAAATCTAGGTAAACTATCAACTGAAGGTCGCCATTGAAATGACGTAATTAAAAGTACAAGATGTAACAGTACAACTGAGGACAGATGTGAGTTGGATTTACTCAGTTCTCCAAACAGACTGAACTGCTAGAAACTGCAGGCAGATGAGGATTTGGTAATCAAATACTGTACCTTGAGGTCACAAAATATTTATTCACATGTGGAGAAATCCAAGTAGCATGTATTTAGCTAACCTTCAGTCTCCACTGACAGCGCACCTGTGGGACTAAAATATTCCAGGAAGCGATCAGATTCACATCCTAAACAGCAGGAGAACAGTAGGGTACACAGTACTCTTGCACGAGCAAAAACCATTAGAAGTCAGGAAACCAGGTCAGGAAACCTGTCAATGAATTCTTATGCACAATCTGACCAAAGCATTGAATAATTTTCATCAAAATCATTCCTCACAAATGCTCCATTGCGCAGCACAGGTTCAAACAGCAACTGAAGCCTAGCGCATCCTAACAACACGCAGCCTGCCAGATTCAAGAATTTCTACTGAATGAAAAACTCTCGGATTTTCGTCATCTGTCCAATCCTGAGTCTCAAATGGGAGAAAATCAATAGGTAAGACAAAAGAAGAACCAGAGAAAGAATGGAGGGAAAAAAAATGACCTTTGCATTTACATCTGTTCTCAGAAAAATGAAAACAATTAGGAGATTTACAGAACAATCTGAAAGTGACCAAAAAATCCATGCTGTGGGGACCCAACGAATGCCAAGGGTTCTTGTTTGTCTTCAAAGTGGGCCGTGACGCATCACTTCCAATAATCAAAATAGACGAGATAATCCTCCCCAACTAAAGAACAACCTCCCTCCACGAACCTCAACAATTCAAAACCATGCTTCCAAGAATAACCTACGAACCGAATTGACGAATGCTAACTTACTGAATGTTCTCCATGAAAGCTTGAATTCCATTAAGTCGGCCGGTGTCCAGTATTCCGTTTGTGGCGACTAAAATCAGAGACGAACCGGAAGGTTTGTCCACAGCCAGAGACCATGCACTTGTAGGGCCTCTCCCCCGTGTGAACGCGGATATGCTCCGTCCGAGCCCAAGCCCATTTAAACGCCTGGGTGCAGCCCTTCACAGGACACTTCAAAGGCCTGTCGTCCAGATGAACCCTCCGATGTTGCAGAAGGTACTTGTGCATGTGAAAATGCTTGCCGCACCCCTTCCATGTACAAAGATTCTTCTTGTGGAGCTGCAGGTCGCGGATTGAGTCGAAAGCCATGATACAACCTTCCATGTCACACTGAAACTCGCCCTCCAAATCCTCACACCGTTTGGCGGACGGTTTTGGACCGTTTTTCCGCTTTTTCAGTTTCGTGCCTTGATGCTGCTGTTGTACACTAGGATGGTCGTCGGCGCTGCCTTCAGTTTCACCATTATTCCCATCCTTGTCGGCTCCCCAATCGGCCATGCCTGGAGTGCAAATACGACGTCTCCTCACACTCGTAGTTGAGCCTGCACCACATGGTCTCCGTTAAGTAACTATAAACTTGGGAGCAGTCACAACACAATGCTAGTAGTGCTTCATTACTCCCTAATGCAACACGTTGACTGAGCCTAGACTTCAGCGAACAATACCTTGGTGCAGGTATATAAACAAACCTAATTTCTAGTTCACATTTGAATAATCACATACAACCTCCACGTTCTGTATTTAAACCCTCTGCCCAAACGGTCGAAGTGTCCGCTTCCATATCTTTAGGACTTGAAATGAATCGTTTGGCACGCTTCAAGGATGGCAATTAATTGACCAATAGAAAGAACAGATCATATCCAACATTTTTCAACGACAGAAGTCAACATATTTTGGAAGTTACTGTAATCGATTAGCTTCCAAAGTGGATTTTCTATTTCTAGTTTGGGCACTTCAAAGTTAAAGATGTCCTAGAGAACTTTCATGATCACTTGAGGTTTGATACTATAGGCTAAAAGTACTAGTGCAAGAAAAAGTACAAAAAGCATAATAGTAGGGCAAGCATTTAGAACTTGGAACTTTGGAACTCACTCAAGTAAGGGAAGAAATCCGGATCAGCCTGAGCTCCCGAGTCACGACGACCTTCTGGGCTCAACTTAGGTTCCACCGAACCCGGATCATCGCTGCCATCACCACTTGTACGATTTTCGTCACACGTTGGAGACAGACTCGGTTCCTCAGCTTCAGAACTCGGCATCTGCAAACAACTCTTCCAGTGCCTGCTCTTGGCTCGCTTTCCTCTAACCCTACCTTTGCGGGGGACTACCACTGGCTCTGTATGCACAATGGACGCTGCTTCAGCAGATTCTCGAGTAGTTTGCTCATTTAGACCTTGAGGTAAGGACTCTGTACAATACATCAAAATTGACATGGAGTTGGGGTCTATGTTTGGGGTCTTCTCGGAAGGATAATGCTTGTTATTTGGCGGATCTTGAATTCCGTAATGATACTGTTGAGATATGCTCTTACTGGGACTCGAATCGGTGTTCCCTATAAATCTACTGGTGCAATCTTGAACATGTTGCGTTACATTATCACATAGTTTGAGCTTCTCGTCTTCCCCCCCTGCAGTAGTCTCGGAATGGCTGTTACTGATATTGGTGTTCAATTCTTCATCCCCTCTAGATGGCGTATCATGGTCTTGAAATAAATCCTTCTTGGCTTCCTCATCGCTTACAGACATAATATTATTTTCAGACATCGATACATTACTGATAATCCCTTCTCCATGCCCTTCACCACTAGCTCTTCTCGAAAGGGAGACACGTTGGTTCATCTGCTCACCCCCTTCCGGGACTCTCTGCTTTTTCGAATACCGTGAGAGCTCTGTCGCAGGCTTACGCTTTAGGCGATTGACCAACTTAGCTGCAGATATCCTTTTATGGGAGGGCTTCACCCAGGACGAAAATCGAGCAGGCGTGGTCAAAGGGGTACATGGAACAGACACAGGAGTGCTCAACTGCCTGCACAGCTTTTGAAGCTTTTGTTGCGCAATAAGCTTGGCACCTCGTTGAACGAAGCCTCCAACAACGGCACAAGATTGGCTCGCTCCATTGTTCATAGAGATATTCGCACTTGTATTTGCTTCACTGGCGGATAGGCGTATCTCATTTTCCGAGTGAAACAGTGACTGTGGTGCAAATAAAAAATCATCGTGCTCCTTCTCGGCAGTCATATCTGCACCTGACAACGCCTCTGTTGAGCTAAAAACCTTCATTTCGAAACTTGAGATAAGATGTGAAGGAAAGAGTTCGTTGTGATGCAAGTACGTGTAAGCCAACCCATAAAACTTACGAGAGGAAAAGATCTACTTGGAAAATGAATGAGATATTGGACGTACCAGTCAAGTGAAGAGGTAGCAGAAGGGAATCGGTCGATGCAATTGGCACTTCTCGCCATTGACTATCTCCACTGCTGCCATAAGGATTAAAGCCATCGTGAGAACCACCCCGTCTTGATGGTGCAGCTTGGCTACTCTGCTCATCATACTCGTCCTCCGACATTTCTAACAGAATCTTCCTCTTATTACAGGACTTCTTAGTATGTGATTCTCCTTTAGGCGCACGACCGTCGGGAGTATACTCCGAATATCGAGCCGGACGCATGATTTTACGTGACCTACCATTCTCAACGAAGCTAGAAACTCCAGCGGAGGTGCACAGATTCGCAGGGGCGGTTGTACTGTCAATTTGCACATACATAGAACGGCTAATTTTTCCACCGAGTAAGGAATGAAGCTGATCAGCCCTCCATCCCCTGCCACACCACTTTCGAATTATAGAAGATTTCTTCTCTTTTCTTCCCTTCCAAATTCGTCTGTTTCCAGGATCTTCACTCTCTTCACTCGAGGGGTTCCCGTTGGCAATTTCAATGTCATTGGATAAAGACTTGCTCTGGCCATGAACACTCAATCCCAACTGGTCCACCCAATCTTTATCTCCAGGCAAGAACTCCTCTTGTGCTTCGACCGCTGCAGTTATGATTTTGCACTCTTCATCTCCAGCTTGCTTGAAAGGCACAGACCTCCATTGATGAGGGACTCCAACTTCTGCTGCCACCGCTTTCGCCTGTTCTTCAACCTTCGGGAAACCTGCACGAAATTTCGTTCATCAGAACAAGCAAAAATCACGAGCCTCTTGACAGCTCCAATTCGACACGCAATTTTCTATCCGATAAGGCCCTCACTAATTCGAGCGGGAAATTTAGATACCAAACATTTGGTGCCCCCCAAAGGTAAAATAGAAAACCCTAGATTAAAATATCAGAGCAGATTTGACGAGTTTATGTCAACAGCAAAAATCCACCAAAGGCAGTAGCAAAGATAGTAGTTGACCAAGAAATAATGTAGAAATTCAGGACAATGTGCTTACTGGAATGACAAATAATGATCACAGTGCTTCCTCCAATCGACTCCAGACTGTTTTGCGCAGCCACCGCATGCTCAAGGCACAGCATTCGAGGTCTGGCAGCACCCTTGAGATTTGGTAACTGGTTTGGCACATTCGACTCCATCTGCATAGGTTCCACTTGTCCACGAGCTTCCTTGACCCCGTTCACATCTGGATGTTGGATTGCAGGCAGAGAAGCACGGTGGTCTAAAGGATCACCTTTAGAGCAACTGCCTGTCGTCACGGAACTGGCCTCTGCCAACAAACTACCTGCTTCGACTAACGAGGTGCATGGAATCCCAACCGGATCATTTGACTCCAAGTCTGCTTCAGGAGCTATGAGAGTGCATATCTTGGAGTTTTCATCACAGCTCACAACAACGTCATTCTTGTCAGAAGAGTTCTCCAGCTCCATGGTACCGTTCTCAACGCTTTTCAGAGTCACTTCCTCAAAGGAATCAAAGAAACTATCATGAGGCAGAGAACAGGTGACACACTCGCCAAAAGACAATGCTGACTTTGGCTTCGCTTCATCTCCAGCCGCTGAATCTCCATCCTTGTTCTTATTCGGTTGGCAGCTTGCTGACCCGAGCAAAGACCTTGCAATCTCCTCTAGAGCGTTACACGTTCTTTTGCAGTTATCCATCTCAACACTTGACTTCAAATGCTCCTCTGATAGTTCGACGACACTAGAAGCGGTCCCCTTCAGAGCCAAGGTCTGGCTTCCTGAGGGTGAGAGCAAAACCACTGCACTCGGTTTTGATTCCTCTGAAACGGGAAAATTCGAAATAATCTCACTGTTCGAAGAACGCACTGTCAGATGCCCACACATAAAGTTGCCCGCATCACCATGTTCTATTTCATCAAACTCATCGATATCAGAGTCACCCTCATAAGTAGCTGCCAGGAGTTGTAATGAAGAAAGCGTCCCCTCGGCAAACGGATTCGATTGAATAGAACAAAGCGTTGCCCCAGCATTTGAAACTTGTGCCACAGGATCACCTGAGAGCGCTGACCCCAGTCCAGATACAATTTCATGGTTCTGCTTTTCGATCTCCATAGCCTCTCCAAGACTGTTGTTTGGAGTCATCCCATCATTCCCGACAGAAGACACAGCTTTAGCCACCTCGGGTGAAAAATATTCATCCCTCTCGGAAACTGCGGATGTTTGATCACTACGAGGAAGTTCTGCATCGAGTGTTGCATCATTGCTACAGTTCTTGTATGTAGTCGGACATTCCTTCAGATCAGGGGTCCACACTTCTGGCTCCTCGGTCAGATCCTCATACGAAGCATCTGCAAAAATGTCGGGAGTTGTCCCCTCTAGCTCCAGCAAAGGCTGACATTCTACGCTCGGAAGCATGTGAAAATCAGCTGATTTTTTGTCCGCTTTACCAGGTAGCACACCTGACGAAGGATTTACAACACCCTTACTTCTGTAACTTCCTGGCCCTGCAAGCAAACATCACTCAATACCAGAAGAAAAAAGCAGGAGAGGCAGTAAGGGGGCATCCGAATGGCAGTTATAACAAAATTAAAGCGCGCTTGCAACAATGCAAATTCTGTCATTGATGAGCAAGCATCAACTGCTTCCTCAGAGATGGACAGGCCGCAGATGCAAAACACCACCACCGCGGGCTTGAATAAAAGTTACTATTCGGAGTCACACTTCTAATCTGAGTAAAATTGTGAGGTAGAAGAGAAAATGAAAGAAATATATATATTTCTAAGACAGAGAGTGATCACCTGATGGATAGGAATGCAACGGCAGCAACTTGGTCGCTGCAATTTGAGACGGTTGAACAATGGCCATGCCCGTATAGCACAAGATACCGCAAGCAGCGCATGGCAAAGTGCTCAAGTCGCGCGGTAGGGCTGAGGTTACAAGATCACCTCCACATACTTGCCCCGTTTCCATTGTGCCCCTAGTATCATGCACTTCGTGAGACTCTGTATTCTCCTCTACAAGAACCTCGAAAGGCATTGATTCCGAGGCTGAGCTGGGTACAACGTTGGGTCTTTCTGATGCAGGTCTTTCCAATGCATCACCGTCAGGGACGACTTGCTCTTGTTTCTCCTCCTCCGGTTTGCACGTCTTTAATGTCACGTCCCCCTCTGAAAGATTCGTGTCTGTGTGCGGGGCATAATGTTTCAAATCTCTTACCAAGAGACAGCTAGTAACTTTATTATCGAGTAGCTTTCCAATCATGTCATTCTGCTGAATTGCGTCATTGACGAACATGGATTTGACCTCCTCTTCACCGTCTCGCTTTTTCTCCTTCAGTCGAGAGCTGCGCTTCTCACAAGCTATATCAACAAGAGACCTGCAAATGATAAACAAAGAAGAGCAATGAACAAACCACAAAAAATACTGACAGAGATGCTGACTAAACCTCTGTTAAAGAATAACATCCATCGCTACTGAAGCACACTTTGACATTTCCAGTCTCACTAGAGTTTGAGACACCACTGCAAATTGTCAGTCAACAAGCAGCACTCCACACAACGGCTCTTGCCACAGTGAGACTGGAAAAAATTAAATGAACAGATTTTCAAGAAGGTCCAGACCTGGATATAAGAGATGCAGCGAGACTGTACAGAAGCTGTTGATGAGAGAGCATTGGTAAATATTTCATAGCCGCACGCCGCACTGACGCCTCCCGTGCAAGTTTTAGCCAAGCTGGGGTTGCAAAGTTTGCCGCCTCGCCGCAATTGAATCCTGTGATACAGACCGCATCAACACCGATAGGTGGACAGGTTTGAGGATCATTATGATTTTAACGATCATAATACTACTGCATAGATTTACAACCATCAACAGAAAACCAATCAACTGAGCACAGAATGCGGTAAGCTCATACCGTGGCTGAAGCCTAGATGGTAGGCTCGAGGGAATGTAACCACGTACTCTCCAGCATTTTGCACGAGCCTGCAAATTAAAATTAAACCAAGTAATTCAACCTCAGCACAGAATCAATCAATTTACACGACTCTTTCGTCCAGTCATGAGGAAAACGAACTTGTAGGTTATCTAGTTCCAACACTTCTCATTCAAGGACTACTACCAGCAAAGAGTCTGAATAATTATACAAAAGAATACCAACACCGACCTGATAATTCAGTTGAGTATAAACTACTTATAACCAGTTGAAATCACAACTTGATTTCAACTTGCACTAAATGACTATTCCACAAGCGCAAGGAAACAACATATTCTCATACTAGACGTCAAGGTGGTAAGCGATACCTGCAGCAAGGCACACCTGCTGCTACCAGCACCTCTGGAGACATGACAGTTGTCTTCTCACCCAAGCGCGCAAAAGCATCTGCAGGAATGATAAACATCTAAGTTATTCCTCGTGTTGATGACAGGAGCTCTTGAGCATCCATCTCTGCCAAAGTAACATCATACGCTAAAAAACGCCAATATTATTCAAATCGTCTTATTCTTGCAAAAATGAATACATAAATAAACTAAAACTGAGTACACTCAACCCTCTCAATTTGCGGGGGACAAATGGGCCTGTACATGCACTCTAACACGTGTTCAAAATTTGACTAGCGCAAGCTGTCCAGTCAGGATTGTACATGACAAGGAAGATTCTCGGGATTTTACAGGGAGTGTGCAATTACAGAGTGTACAATTAGAAAGGGTTATTCAGTGTGTTGACCATAATACCATATTGATCAAAGCTATCACTAAATACAATAGATCAGCAGTATACACTTCTTGTTCAACATTACTAAAATGCACAGTTTGAGTTAACAATTTCAGAAGACATGCATTGTGCGGATTCTAGTTACCTTGTGCACTAATATTACCACCATACCCTTGTACTCTCACCACCTCTTCGAGCGCAGGGGCCGCATCTCCAGGCACAGCGTACCAGGTCTTCGGAGCACCTGTGTGTAGATAATTCAGGCTGTGCAGCTCATGGTCCTCCACATGCCATGCGAACCAACTGAAAAGCATGCCTATGTACACCATGGGAGAAGTAACCCCTGCAGTCATTTACGCCAGTTTCAAATTTTAGCAATCGTCCTGTCTCTTCTTCTGAACGCTTGGGACGTAAGACCGTGCTCCAAATCAGTCTTTGCTCCAAGGTAAGACCAACAGCAACTCATCTATTCATGCATTTAGTTGGGACTTATTAGCAAGTGGTGTAAGTTGACTTGCTATATGTCTATGGAAGAGATTTCGCTCTTGTACCCAAAGGTCTCTTCACAGGCCTAAAGATCTCCCAAAAATCATACTCCTACATACTCCCTTCGTCTAGAAATAAGTGTCCACAGTGTTGTTGAAAACGTTTGATAACAATTTCATTGATCATACTGTGAAAATCATAAATTCAGAAGGACCTAAATTTTATGTCACCAGAATCAATGAAGAACATTGCATGTGCTCATTGAAACCTAAATAAAATTGGACATTCTCCATTATAGCTTCTCAAAACAACACTTATTTCTGGACGAAAGAAGTAACGCAAATAGTATACTCTACTTTACGCCCCATATTAAAAGTTGCAAAACAAATGAAAAGCAGAGAAGGCGAGTCTCCAAATCACCTGGGACTTCATCCGGAATGAAGCGCAGCAAAGATCCCGGCGACCTCGCCACACGTCGCATGTTCCACGCACTATTCGAAAGCTTGCAACCAATGCTCCGTTCATTCTCCGCCTCAACTCCAACACCTTCATCGCCAGACATGGCCATGTCCTTCTCAAAACGCGCCTTCTCTTCCTCCTCCAAACACTCCCCGTTCATTTCTCGCCGTCTGCACTCCCTCGGCTCCGCAAACGCAGAACCCGGGATATCATTCGCATACTCAATCGAGATCGCTTTCTCCATCGAAGCTTTCCAGAAAAGTGCCTCAACAGGAAGCGGCTCCATGCTTTGGAAACTCCCGAGCTTGTTCCGAGCAAAGCTCTTTGCCTTCGCTTCAAACTGGTCGAGTGTGTACGTCTCCCCGCTTTGCCAAACCAATTTATGCGCCACTGCCTGCGGGACTTGCCCTGTTCGCACTTTGCGAGCATTCCACCCTAACTGCTGTCTCCGCGTGGTGAACCTGGCTTTGCCTCCTGCACCTGCTCCTTCCTCAAAATCCAACCCTAAGCCGACGGGAGTTGTTGCTGTCATCCCGCCCATGCTGCGAGCAGGACACATGTTGCGCCCCACGACCAAGGGAGGAGGCTCATCTTGCGAATTGGCTAAGGAGAGGTTGAGGTTGTGGAAGACGACGGGCTTCGAGGCTTTGTGGTACGGCGGGACGATTTTGCAAATGCCGAACTGCGCCGCCTCGGGCTCGATGCGGAAGATGTAGTCGATGGGGTCCGAGAACTCGGCCTCCGTGGGGTGATACTCCGGAGCCAGAGAGAGGCGATTCAGCCATGAAGGGACCTCCACCTCCGCCGTCATGCTTGTGGAACCCCGCCCGGACCCCTATTGCTGCTACTTACTTACTTACTTGTTTGATTGAATATTATGATGAACGGTTCCTTCGCACTCTCCCCTCCATCCTCGCGTTCTAAACTATACTGTCACAGACCGCGAGAGGCTCACCTAGTCCCGGTCCCAAACCGAGACAACGAAGCGCATTGAGTAATAATCTCGGGTACTCCATCCTGAGGAACACAAAAACCCGTTGCAAACACACCGTAACAATCCCTTCAATACAAAAGAATGCCCAAAACCCAAAAAAACACGAAACGAAACGTCTGCTCGTGAATTTGCTTACCCTAAAAGAACGAACGCAACCAATTGGAACTCTCCCCAACCCGCAACTACCTCAATCTATATCCCCTTCCTTCTCCTTCCTGCCCTCCCGCAATCCTCACCTTCCCACCCTCCTCTCCCGCTCTCGGAAATACGAATCCGAACGCAATAAAATAATCCAAAAATCAAGTCAAATAGCAATTTCAATTTTTTTTTAAAAAGAAAAAAAAACACGCCCTCGCAATCACCCGAACAGGAAATACACACGCCAAAAAAAACGCACACAAGTTAGGGTTATTCCCCCAAAGACCCAAACGACGTCCTCCTCTCTCTCCTCTCAACTAAAACTCAATCCCCTCCCCCCCGCGTACACCAAACACACGCACCTGGCAAACCCAACCAACCCAACCACGAACGTCGTCCTCCTCCGTCCAACGGAGAGCAACCACCCCTATCCCTCCCAAACAGAAAAAAAAAGCACGGAAACCAATATGAACTACAGAACAATTGATGAGACTACCCAACCATTGCCCACATTCCTTCTTCGTCTTCGGTCCCACATTCCTTCCTTCTTCTTCCGGCACCGACGACGACTACGAAGAACTCGACGAAGGGACGAAGGAAGGTCAGTTTGCAGGACGGAGCCCTGGATTCCAGGAAGAGAGCGAGAATAGGAAAATGATTGACTAGGAGGAGGGGAAGGCAAGGGCGAGGAAATTGGGAAAATGATTGAGGGTGAAGTGGCCGGGGACTAGGAGGGGGGGGGGGACGGGGGACGGGACGGGACGGGAGACGCGAGACGGGAGACACGACTTGGGGTTGTTGCTGCTTTTGTTGGTTGGTTTGCTGTGTTGCTGTTGTTTCTTCGGTGGCGTTGGCGATGGCGTCGGCCTTGGGAAGGGGGAAGGGAGAAGGAAAAAAAAAAGGGAAAAAAAGGGCAGCAGCAGCAGCAGGCAGCAAGTAGAACTGTACAGTAGTGAGAGAAGAAGGAGAGAGAGAGAAAGCTCTCTCACTTCCCCCTGCTGACGATGTTCGCGAGAATGGCAACGACGCAGAAGTTGCAGGGGTAGTGTGAGAGAGAGGCGAGGCGCTCTGTCTCCCTAATAATAACATAATAAGCCACCGCGCTTATATTGATTTCCTTATTGGGAGGGCGCCTTGGGTGGGACGCCCCTAATAAGGTAAGTTTTTGGGAGTGGACACTGGACAGACCCCTTTTTAACTTGGGTGGTAAGTTTTGGGAGTGGACAGACAGACCCCTTTTTAACTTGGGTGGTAAGTTTTGGGAGTGGACAGACCCCTTTTTAACTTGGGTGGTATCAAATTACAGTACACAGAATATAGAAATAAATGGGGGCAGAATAGGAAGCGTTTCAGTTCGGTGACTCTCTTCCCCTCTCTGGGTGGCCGCAACTCTTTTTGAGAAAAAAAATTTTAGGCTCAACTACTAAACAAAAAGGATGGGCCTGTGACCGTGGAAATCATCCCTTTTGGCATTGTGTGAATAGCTGGTTTTCAAAATATCCTAAAGCACTCATTGGAAGTCAAACTAATGTACAAGACCTTCCCTTCCCTTCCCTGTAAGACTTCCCCTTTCCATGCAAAAATTCCAAGGATGAATAGTCCTGCCCTTTTCATGCAAAAATTCAGAGGATGAATAGTCTTCCTCTTTTCATGCAAAAATTTCAGAGGATGGATTGTTGGACTTCTATCCTGCACACAAGGATTCTCTGTCATTCATCGACCAAAAAATAGCTGCAACGTTGGTTATGGGTTAAGTTACAAGTGGAAGGGGATGCAAGTAGAAGATCCCAAGTGAAGGCTGAATTCGGCATAAGTGAAGCCATTTCTCTGACTCTCTCTTTGGTGGTCATAATAATAAACTCTAAAATTTATGCTCAACTAAGTTCACTTATAAAGGTTTGTTCTCACTTGGTGTCAGGGAGTGTTATTGTTTAAGGTCTTAGAAATCAATTGAGATCTACTTATGGACTAGATTCACATTGCAAAACATCACCCCTAACACCAAGGGTGAACATACCATAAATCTACAAATTGAAGTAAAAAGGTATTACAAGTAGAAAATTCGAGGTAAAGGTTAGATTTGCGGCATAAATTAGGTCATTTATGGGGGTTTCTAAAGGCGCCATATGTCAACTTGTGATTGGTGTGAGGGGATGTGGACCTTGGAGATTGTGACGTGGAAATTCAATTTCGACATGCCTTTGCCCAAATCAGACCTTCACTTATAGTATAAGAATTTTATGATGCCTAAAAGATTTGATAGGAAGTTTTGAAGTATCTTGTTGAAAACTTCTATAGATTGAATTGAAGAAAAAATAAAGTTGGAACCTTAAATCAATTGAAAAACAAAAATGCCTCGACTATCCAAGAATCAAAATTGAAGTAAGTATTTATGAATAGAGATATTGATTACTTGGTCACTAAGTGCCTAGGTTTGGCCCCTTAAAACAATAGAAAGAGATGTCTCTATAGTCAAGCAATTGATATCAAAACTAGTTCCCATAAATAGCCTTATAAAATATTTAGTATCCATAAATAGCCAAGTTCAAGTACTTGTACTAGAAATGGCAGATTTGGAGCGATTTTGGTGAAAACATAGTCAAAGAATTCAAGGGATTAAACCTAGCACTCATAAATAATTATGTGGACTACCTAACCAAACTCCCAATACAAAACTGGATGTTTCAAATGAAGTTTGGATTTGTTTTGAGGCCAAAATATAAAAGTTGGTTTGAGACGTTTGTTAGGCATTTATCAATAGAATCTTGCCTAAAATGAATAGCTTTTATTCAAGAAATCATTGCCTGAAATGAATAGCTACTATTCACAAAAGTCTAACATTGATTTTGATTCACCTTTTTTGAACACTTTAAAAATTCATAGTATATGCATGTGTGGACCATTAAATGCATGTTTAGATGATCTACAATATTTTGAAAAATGTAGAATCTTACAACCTTCAAAAAACTCAATACTAAAACCTTACAATAATAAACTAAGTAAACTGTCATGATATTTTCCAATCTTTCTATATAAATTAATTATTTTTATGCATTTTTCTAGGAGTTCAATAGTAGGAACTATATGGCTTATTAATGCATAATCACTTTATTTGGTTTTCCAAGATTATTATCTTAACACATAAATGAATTAGGAATGTTTGGAGGCTTTTATCAATTTTGAGTAGGCAATTGCTACTTCAATTTTTGATCCTATAGTAGAAATTTTGCACATACGAATGCACAAAACAATTGTCTTAAATGCAAAACAAATTTCATAGAATTTGGATTAATGGTTTCAAAAGTATGTCCAATTCAGTTAGTTTTTTTTCAACAAGGGTAAGTTAGGCAATAAGAAAAACTTTTTAAATTTGAATATTTTTATCTTGAATTCTTTGCTAAATTTTCAACCAAATTTTTAAAGCAACTCATCAATGTAAACAAGTTGTGAAACGCATATATTTTGCTAGAAAAAAATTGAAAGATGACCTAAGCAAGTGCAAAATGAGTGAAAACAATCTTCTTGAAGTTTCAAGGTAACTAATATCTTACAATCAATGAATTTTTCACTTTGATATTTTAATACAATATACTTCAATGAGTTTGTTATATAATTATACAAGGTTTTTTTTTGTAAAATCAAAATAAATTACCTTATCAATTGTAGAAGTTGAAATTGAGAATACATTTCATTTCATGAATCTACACCTACTTGTCTAAATTGAACACAAATTAGTGCTCAAGAAAGTTGGTAATATAACAAATATTGTCCTCAAAATAATTTTAAGAAATACATTATTTTAGCTATACAATAATTTCAGCAGAAATCTGTTGTTTGGTGACCAAAACAACGTCACCGAAACAACAGAAATTTCTGCGTTTTCTACTAGTGTTGTCTCTAATTCATGAAACATATTTTTAATCTTTCTAATGATAAATTAAATGAGACCAATAATTATTAGAATAGTGACACCTTAAATTGCCAAAATAACAAATTTATTGCCTTTTGGATGGCTACCATTATAAAATATTGTTTAACTACACAAGTGAATTGCAATGAAAAGTGTTGCAAGTAGAATCATAAAAATTTATTACTAAAAAAGCATGTTGTAAATCTTTAGGGTTACTAGTTACAAATAAAACTTGCTTCTAGAATACATGTTCAGTCACCAATACATCAAATAAATTATTCAAACCTATTGAAGCCAAAGATAGAACCTATGACATTATTATGTGATAATAAAAGACATAAAATTGACCTAAACATTTGACCGTTTCCATTGACCTTCTATAAATGATATAAATTTAGGATATAAAAAAGGTAGGAGTATTGAGACAAGTGAAATTCAATTAGAATATTGGATCATCAGATAATGAACTAAAATTGCCATATCATGATTCATGATGAGGATAAAGGCATTCTAATTAATTCCTATTGAATATGGTTAAGGCTTCTTAATCACATCAATTGATTTAATACATCTATATAGTGGGATCATAGCCAAAGTTGATGAGAGATTTTGCATATAGCGTCTTATTTAAGTTTAGATATTCATAACAATAACATTCAAATATAGCAATTAAAAGCCTTTAGGCAATTGTTTTTGTCTATTTTGAACATTTGTCTCCTTCAAAAGCCAAGGTCATAGTGGCAAAAGCTTTTGAGTTTACAAGCCAATAATTTAACCAAAAATGATGTAAATATTTTTTAAATAGTTGATGAATACATCTTAAATTGTTTATATCGAATAGTATTCAATGATTTGTGAAATGGAATGAAAATTGAACACAATATGTATGAAAATTTGTACATGTTCAATTCAATATATAATGCATTCTTTGGGGATGCCAACATGGATTAAAAAAAAATTCAAATTTTGATTCTTTAAGTAACTCCAATGCTAATTATAAACCACAAATAGACTTGATAAAGTGATGATTGGAATCTAGAGCCAACCCTCATTGAGAACCTTTCACCCTTCACCAAGTTACTTCCAAAACTTGAATCATCCTTTTTGTAGTGAATTAGTTGACAAATTTAAAAAATCATTGAAGAATTTAGATCTTGAAGAGAGGTTGTAATGCACCACATTCCATAGACAAAATGTTGGTGGACCCATTGAGGCCTATTTATTATTAGATCCATCTTAGTGACTAAATCGATCCAAGGGATCCAAGGGATGGGGAACTATTGAATTGATTACGTGTTGTAATCCTTCTTTTGTTTGGTAAGTATCAACAATCACACAAAAGAAATTATGATTTTGTTGTAGATTATAATATAACTTATATGACACACTGCAACTACATTCAAATTCATGTACTAAGGGGTCAAAACCACTTCAAATTTTAGATTTCTCCTCTTTATAATGCCAACCAATTTTCCAACAATGTAGAACCTTTACTATTGTTTTATTTTGACAAATTTGAACTTTTATAACAAATAAAAATCATTAATATTTATCAAAGCCCATGATAAAAATAAATAAATTTGGCATTTTAATTGTTTGTTATCTATACTTCATTTTCATTGATCATTTTTTTAAATATAGTTTTTTAATTTATTTAATTCTTATGAGTGAAGCAATTGCATATAATAGGCTTCATTCACTTTATATATCTGAGGTAGAAGATATATCTTAAACAAAAGTGACTTTTGTTTATATCAAAATTTTAATTTATTATTTATCTTGTATTATTCATTATTTTTTGTTATTATTAATTTTTAAAATTTCAAAAATACATTAATGAATTAATGAATAATACAAAATATATTTTAAATCAAAATTTCATTAATTAATTATTTTATTTTAGCTTGATGACATGCACTTGAAAAAACAAATGCTTATTTTATATTACATAAGGGTAATTGATTACATAAAATAATATTTAGTTATGGAATATATTTTATTGATTTTACTAAAGGCCTACCCATCCAAACCAAAATAATGTTTCCAAGTGAGACCTTGAAATAATCATATAAATGCTTCCAAACATGTGCTGCTCAACAATATTTGTGTTTGATTTTTACATCCAACTTCATATTCAATTTCAAATTGCTAATTTGTGTTGAAATTCAATTTGATGTACTTCAACTTATTAAATGGATGTAGACTAAGTTCCCACTTTAATAAAGTAATTATGTTTGCTTAGAAATATTTATCATATTCCCTCATCAAATATTTAATAAAAGTAAAAAAGTTGGTATGGTGGAAAAATAAAAATTAATAAAAATTTTATTTTTCAATTTTGTTTTCAAATAAAAGAATATACTTGTGATTTGAAGCCTTTTATTTAAAATATTTAGACATAGTTTGAAATCAAGGTGGAAACTACACTTTCATACCCTCTATTTGAACTTGACTATAACTTTTGAGTAGAGGCTTCAAATATTAAAATATAATTGTATAGAGCTAAAAATAAATTTCATTCTCCCTATTTATTTAGTCAAAGAAATTAGAATTTTTCAAAGTATAAGATTTGAAATCCATCTAAGAACATAACTATGATCCTTTTATTATATCCAATTCAATTACTACCTTGCTTCAAATTATAGCCCCATATCCTTTGAAATGAAATTACACAAGACATTTGAACCTTTTTATACTTTAAAAAAAATATGTTTTCAATCATACACCACCTTTAAAATCACTATGTACAATTATGTATATAATTGTACATTTCATCACATTTAGGTCTTTGTTTGACAATTTTTTCATTTTTTCATTTTCATTGGCCAAAAACTATTATCAACATACAACATTTCTTTAATGAATTTTTTCTTTTCTAAGAAATAAAATACCTACTACTTTTTTGTTATTTCTAATTAGAAGCAAAAGCAAACTATTGATGTAATACATATTATACCTAGAATAACACTAACATTTGCATTTAAATGCAAAAGGTATAAATTGGTACAAATATTTACATTTAGAATCTTTACAAGGATTTATTGTTCCTTGCAAGCATGTCCATGTCTTCTAATTTGAAGAAGAAAAGGAGATAACGAAAATCACATTGTTGATTGATTCTTTGTCTTTGGCCAGCAAGCTTGGAAGATGGCATCACAAAATGTGTAGTCTTAGAAATGAGTGTTTTTAACGAGGAAATTAAGTGGTAAAGCTCTTCCAATGCAATGTTAAATTTGTATCGTTCTAGAATTTGGAATCTTGATTGTATTTTGCTTTGATTCTAGTTAAGAACTTGAAAGATGATGCATTTTTTTGAAAGATTTATTCTTATCACCCATTCCCATCTCTTTTTTATGTTTAATCCTTGAACATCAACACAGATGCCAAATATCCGATGGATGATAGGGAATCTTTATGCGTAGGATAAAAGTGCAACTATTCATCCTTGAATTGGATTTGGAAAGGTAAAATCTCCTATCGTACTTTGATTTCCATTGAGTATTTTTGCTATTTCTTAGGCCAATCATTCACACAATAATACAAAAGGATGATTTTCAAGGCCACCCCTTCAACATATAGTAATAGGTCAGGAAGCGTACATATTGCTCCCAAATGAAAGATTGAATTCAAGTTAGCCTTAGAATAAAGTAAAACAACCTATCATATTTAGAATGAGGAGTTTGGCCTCATGCTGTTGCTGAAATTTTTTCCCCATATAAAGGCCAGTGTGAGAAACAATGAAAACAATTGAAATTATATTTTTTTGACAAAGTATGAATTTGCTATAAATTTCTCAAGATGAATAGTTGCACTTTTGTCTTACATACAAAGATTCATTGTCATCCATTGGACGTTTGGCATCCATGTCAACGTTTAAAATAAAACTTTACTTCAGCTAGTTATGCTTGAGTCTAGATTGCTCATTGGTACTTTGGGGCGCCACCATTTCATGACAGCTGCACAATCGCTACAATACTATTTGCCCTTTGGTCACTCCTTAATCCCCACATAGTTGAAGTGGAACCATTCGATTTTGCATTGTACAACAAAGTCATCTTGCTAAACATTCTGGTACGCTACTAGAAGAAAAAATATCATGAATACAAATAATATATTTGATAATAAGTTTCCTACAAAACTAGAGACATTAGGTTACAATGTTATAGAAGTTAGCTGACTAAACACTCATTTAGTATGCTTAAACTTGAGTTTTTCACAAGATTATTTAATTTTGGTCAAAGATACAGCCCTTGTCACCCTCAACTACTAAAATTTTTAACAACCTTCTAACCTTAACAAAATGGAAAAGGACATAAAGCTCTTACCTCAGCATTATCATAAGCAATCGGCATCATCACAAGCAATCATCTCTCCGTAAGAAATCTGTCTTGAGTCTAGAAGTGAAATTCTAGGCAATGCAATATAAGATTCGAACAGGCACAATCAAATCACATGAGTGTTTGCTCTCATGAAAAGGTCAATACAATTTTCACAACAATCATTTTTGCAATCTAGCAACATCGTGGGGGAAGCTATGAAATTCCATATGAGGCTAGCGATCACCTAACTAGTTTTTGAACTACTGTGCATTGATCGTCAAAATTTCAATCCTAAACCTCACAATTCCAAATCTCAATTCCACACTCCTAGTCACATGCACAGTTCCGAGATTCATAAGCTTACAACAAATGCCCTAAAATTTTCAACTTGATGTCGTAATTCCAACTCACTCTCTTGAATCTCATGTCTCTAGAGAAAAAACTTCGACGAACCATAACCCTACAGTTAACTCAATTTGGCAGTAGCTCCAAGCTCTTCACATTTGTGAGAAAAACAACAAGATTGGATCCCAACGTTTATGATTTTCTTAGTGTTCTCATATTCTCAAGTTCGTTCCCGTGTTCTTCACATGAGGCTGAAGTTCCTTGTTAGGGGAGCGTAAGTGTCTTTTGATGGGGCCCATAAAAAATTTTTGAGTAGTTATTAACGAAAAAATTTGATTGTTACTTTTACTTTGTTTCTAATTAAAAATAAAAGTAAACTATTTCTATAAATTAATGGTATAAATATATTGAAGGAATACTACAAATGATCAAAATTGCCTTAACATCTTTTATTTGAGCACATATCAATGACAAATTGGAAACCTTCATTGCATTAAGGTAAAGACATCTTGAAGCGTCATGGTCAAAAAATGTCAAATTCATCATGTGATAAATTCATAACCTTCATTGTATTAAGGTACATAGGGACATCCAAAAATATCAAAAGCCAAACAATGCCACTTCATCATCACGTGGCAAATTTAGAACCTTAATTGCAATAAGATGAGGGCAACAAGGGACAATGGTCAAACTTCTTGACATTGTTTATATTTCCTTAATGAAATATGCACTTGTTTTCATACTCTTTGAAATCCACAATCAAAACCATTTTGATACAAAAGTATTGAAACTAGTTTACAAATACAGTCCATTCATTAAGATAGGCTATTTGTTTGTTTATTTGTTTGTTTATTTGTTTGTTTTGTTATTTGTTTTGTTATAGTGAGATCTATTGGACCATGAATCTCTAGGTTGTGTGCTTGGTATTGTTAAAAAACCCTTGACAAGGAGGGGTACATGGGCTATGTTGCATGGCATTTGCACCTACAGTGTGAAAGTTAATGAATTTCAAAGTTTTTGTGAGTAAAAAAATTAGAAAATTACTTTTTTTTTTGATTGTGGCAATGGCATAGGACACACTAGTCCATCCATTAAGTTAGGTTGTTTATTTGTTTTGTTTGTTACTTTGTTAGAGATGTCCTTGACTATGAGTCTCCCCGTCGCATTCTTGGTATTGTCGGAAAGCCCTCGACGAGGCGAGCTTTGTTTCGTGGTATTTGAACCTAAAGTGTGAGTTATTGAATTTCAAAGTTTTTATGAGTAAGATAATTTAGAAAGTTAGTTTTTCTTTTGATGTGGCAATGGCATAGGGCACACTAGTCCATCCATTAAATTAGATTGTTTGTTTGTTTTGTTTATTTGTTACGGTGAGATGTTCTCAACTGTGAGTCTTATGATTGCATTCTTGGTATCGTCAGAAAGCCCTCCATGAGGAGGGGTGCACGAGCTAAGTTTTGTGACATTTGAACCTACAACGTCAAAGTTGTTGAATTTTAAATTTTTTATGAATTACAAAAATTAGAAAATGACTTTTACTTTTATTTGGATTGTGGCAACGGCAGAGGGCGCACTAGTAAGTTACTCTACACGTCCGGTCTCATTTATCCGTTCCCAATCCAGACTGCCACCTCAGCACCCTCCACCTCAGTTCCCGCCACCGATGCTCCCGCCACCGATGCACAAACTCTCCCAACGGCCACGATCCCCCCCGCCCTATTCACACTACTCTCAGCCGCGCGTGCTCCCGTGGAATTAGGGTTTGGGGTTTTGGCCGCGACGCGTCCTTCGCGTTCGTCCCCTGTAGCCCTGCCCTGGCTGCCTTGCCAGCGGTTGGTGAAGGACGCGCCCTTTCAGCGCCAGCCCGCGCGCGCACGCGCAGTGCGGCTTGTTCTTCTGTTGTGGAATTGGTCGCCCTTCGACTCGACTCGACGCGACGCACCGATCAATGGGGGCGGCGGCGATGGAGGTGGAGCACGGCGCTCTTGCTGCAACAACAGCAACAGCCTTGATGCCCGGCAGCAGCAAGCGGATGGTCGCAAAGGCAGGGCCAGCAAGGGCAATAGGAGAAGCAAGAGCAGCAGGAGGAGCAGCCGACGCTTCTGGAGTGCAGAGAGGTGCGTCGTGGCTGCCGAGCGCCGGCCCTCCCCCTCGGCGAGTGAATTTCCGGCCCGCGCTCATGGCTGCCACACCAAGCTCGCAACAGCATGCCTCGTCGCCTTCGAGTCTTAAAGTGCTGAATACGAATTTGATCATGGCCGGCAAGGGCGTACACCACTCGCGCGCCGGCCCTAGCTCGGGCAGCGCCGGGGGGGGCTCTTCCCCTGCACACGAGCCCCTCTCCTGGACCCCGGCGTCTCGAATCGTACGTGCTTGGATCCATCCCCACGTCAATGTGGTTTGCATTTTCTTGGTTGTGGATTTCGTGGTTGTGAGTTTTGGTGAGAATAGATTTTGAGCCGTTGCGACTGGGTTGTGAATTCTGGTGGGAATGGAGTTTTAATCCCTTGTGAGTAGTGCTAATTTCGGGGGAATGGAGTTTTGGGGCTTCGTGATTTGGTTGTAAATTTTTCGGAGGATGGAGTTTTGAGTCGTTTTGAATTCTGGTGGGAATTTGTTTGGGGTTTGATTTGTTTGGGTTTTGGTGTTTTTTCTTGGTTGTGTGCAGGGAGCGGGGTTGTCGAACTTGGGCAACACTTGCTTTTTGAATTCGGTGTTGCAGTGTTTGACGTACACTCCGCCGTTAGCTGGGTACCTTGACAGCGGACAACATAAAACGATATGTGAGCTGCTAATCCTTTGCTTATGACATATTGAAGGTTTGGAAATACGTGAGATTCGGAAATTCTCGTGGTTCTGTGATGTTACTGTAGTTCCCAGTCGTGTGAGATCAAAATGGAGTGAGTTTTGAAATACTTGAGGTTTGTGTGGTGTTACTGTAGTTGATGGTCGTGAAATTGTTAGCGTCGAGATGAGGAGTGGGGTTGGGTTACTCTTGATGTGTTGGATCAACTCTCGTGGTGAAGTTGTGGGGAAGGCGTGACGTTTGTAATCTGAACGGAGTTTTTTTCTGGTGCATTCTGCTTTGAAAGGTTTGGTATTGACTCTCAATCGCCGGAATTGCCTCAAAGGTCGTGCTGCAGGATTTTGTGCGATGTGCGCCTTGCAAGAGCACGTCCGCCAGGCTTTGGCCGCCTCAGGAGGGTCGGTGTCGCCGTCCAACCTCGTGAAGAACTTGCGATGCATCTCCAAGAGCTTCCGAATGTGGAGGCAGGAGGATGCTCATGAGTACTTGCGGTGTCTCATTGAGGGGTTGCACAACTGCTGCCTGCCTCCCGGAGTCAAATCGAATTCCTCGGTCTCGCAAGAACGGTCTCTCATACACAAGATTTTTGGAGGTCGCTTGCGGAGTCAAGTAGGTGTTCATACCCTTTGCTTTACACTCAATCCCCTCTCTACCTTCACATTTTTGTAAGTGCACATTTTGCATGTGCACGTTCCTTGTGTAACCTGAGAATCTATCATGTTATCTATACTTGTGCATTTTTGTAATCCTTCATTCCTTCTGTAGCGTGAGAATCGATCATGATTTTACACTCAAGCCTCTCGAATTGCACACTCTTAATTGCTCGTCTCTTGTATGTCCTCAGAATCTATCGTATTACCTACACTTAAGCCCTCTGTAATTACTCATTCCTTGAATATCCTGAGAATCTATCATGTTCTATGGTACGACTTCCACTTGTCTGATTGCGTTTTTATGCCCCTAGGACCCTCCGATGCAGTGCAACGAGAAGTTTGAGTGTATTTTGTATGCTAAGGTGTTGGGAGATCTTCCTGGAAGTGGAGTTACAATGTGCATTTCATTGGGTGACGTTTTTTCAAGAGCAACTGTCGATTTGACCAATCGAGTGGGTTCACTGCAGGTCAAATGTACTGTGTGCTCGACGTGCTCAAACACGTACGATCCTTTGCTTGATTTAAGCTTGGAGATTGTGCGAGCGGACTCTCTCACTAAAGCCTTGAACCGCTTCACTGCTGTGGAAGCCTTGGAAGGCGATAATAAGTACCATTGCAGCCATTGCCGTAAGAAAGTTCGAGCCTTGAAGCAGTTCACCATTGATAAGTCACCCAATATTCTCACTATTCAGTTCAAGCGATTTAGTGGGACTGGCAGTTCCGGTGGGAAGATTGACAAGAAGATTGAATTTGGGCGCACCTTGGATATGAAACCGTACATCAGCAACCCACAGGTGTGTTTTACATTTGATTTACGTTTGCGTTGTATGGCAGAGGATACTCTTCGTGTCATTTTAAGCATTAAATCACATATAGGAGTGGAGTTTTCAGAGATCAATCTATATCTCTGGAGAGATAAATCAAGTGTAAGAGCCAGGTCTCTTGAGTTCAAATTTTTTATCTCTGTCTGAATTTCTTCCGCAATTTCAAAGGGGGACGTTGTAGACCACTGTAAGTGACAGTAGACAATCCCAGTGCTAAACGAAGTAAAGTGTCCGTAGACAGTTAGCCAAGTCATGCTTGCAGTACTTGCTAATTGAGGCCAACCATGTGTATGAACAGATGAGATGCTGTTGTCAATGGGGGTCAGCATTGCAAACTGGTTCATAGTTTTAGTATCCTGTCTTTTTAACATTTTAAGCTTATGGTGTGGTGCAGGTTACTGATGCGAAGTACTCTCTCTATGCGGTTCTCGTCCATGCTGGTTGGTCCACACATTCGGGGCATTATTACTGCTTTGTGCGAACAAAGGGTGACATGTGGCATGCGTTGGATGACAGTCGGGTACTTTCTCTCAAGACCATGGTGTTTAGAGAAAACTCATTCACAGCGTTTTACCATTGCTGTATGTTTACCAATCATGTACAGCTTTGGTCACGATTCTAAGCTTGGTAAGAATTTCAATGCAATTGGTGGGAATTTTCAGGTGAAGCAAGTGAGTGAGAAATCCGTACTGGATCAGAAAGCGTACATCCTCTTCTACATTAAGGATTCGGTGACTCAATCATCTGCCGGGACGGAGCAATTGTTACGCAATTCTCTACCGGCGTTTAAGAAGCTTTTGTCCGATGGCGCTGGTGAGACTGCAGATGACTCTTCAAGCGCTGATGATCTCGACCACAATGGCCGTCGAGTCACAAATGCGCAGACGTCACAAAGTGCATTGATTGCAGCCAAATCAAACAGTAGCCTGCCTGTGAGACCTGCGGGTAATTCTCAGGTAGTAGGCTACGAATGCATAGAATCGTGACAGTGATATCCACTGTCCACGTGTTGTTTTCCCGTCCCTTCTGATGTTGAGAAATCAGTTTGGTTGTACTCCACTGACAATTTCAATACTTCTTTTCCTGTTATCAGAGCTCTTCAAGAAACGACACGGTTGACACACTAGGTGGTGCAAGCAATGTGACTGGAGAAACTGATGGCCCAGTACATGCGACGAACGGTGTGTCGGTGGGTGTGAAATTGAAGGTCGACAACGGTGAATGCAAGTCTTCGGCCGATGAGGCAATTGTTGAAAATGGCATTAAACCCAAAGTTGAAAAGGTTTTGCCAGGTATCGCAGAGATTTCAGCGACTGATACCAGAAGCATGAGGTCTGATTTATCTTCTGAGAGTCCAGCAGCCTCAACTGCCGCTACTGTGAAGGCAGATGAAGGCAAGAATTTGAATTCAAATGTGGAAGAGGATTGCAGTACCAGTGGTGAAGATGACGACGAAGATGATACAGACTGGGACGAGTATCATAAGCATTTTAGCAATACACCTCAAAGCTACATGCGGCTCTTGTATGTTATGCCGCACACCCGGCGGTACTTTATGGCTAGGTCTCATCTCAGACAAAGAGAGCGGAAACGATCGGCTTGTAGGAAAGGTCCCTGTCAGCTTGAGAATGTAGAGACGACGAATGGTGTTGGCTCTCAGTGTGGGAAGACCTTGAAGAGGCTTTGCTGTGCTGGGGAAGGATACTCAGGGTTGTCTAAGAAGCAAAAGTCCAGCAATGGCCAGGAGTCTTGCGATGGTGATGGGCCCGTGTCTGAACACATCATCGTGTTGAGGGAGAGATTGCAGTCGAATGGAACTTGTCAAGCTGGAGAGTTGGTTTTGAGTGCCACAGATGGTGCGGTCCAGAATGGGGATTCTAGTTTGATTGGATCAGTTGGGCATACAGAGAACGGGGCTTGTGCAAATGGTAGTAGTAATGGAACAGTGAATGGTTTTGCTGATGTGCTTAAGCAACCAGAAAGTAGTCACGATTTGAGGGTCGCAGAAAAAGATGTGGTCCTGCACAGGTGTTCGAAGGCTGCTGTAATTGCACCAAAGAATGCATCTCATTCGCAGTCAAATGGATTGTATAACTTTGAAGGTAACTTTTTAGTAACTACAACCCCACTGTAGTACTATATTACGGAGTACATGTTATCTGCACTAAGAAATTACAATTTCATTGTCACTTATAATCCGGTTGTTATCTATTATGGATAGGGAGTCGCTCAATTTTTTTAAACCTATTAACGTCATGTTTAATTCAGGTTGAACTTGTCTCAATTGTGGTTAAAATGCTTGTGCAGTTCCTCGATGGGATGAGGTGGAGGCGAATGGGAACGGGTCTATTAAGGACGTTGATAGACTCTTGCGCACTCACAAGACTGTGGTACCTGAACGGGATTCATGGTGTGTCTGCATTCTTTGTTGCTCGTTTCATTTTTGTGTTAAACAAGTGCCCAAATGGCCAAACGTGGGCGCTTCCATATCTGTAGGAGTGGGAATAATTTATGTAGGAAGCTTCAAGGGAGGTAACAAAATGGACCTATAGAAATCATATCCTACATTTTGTTCGACAGAAATATGTCGGCTTTTGAATATCAGCTTCCAAATTGAATTTTCTATTTTTGGTATGGGCATGTGGAGGTTTATAGATAACATATATGTCTCTGGTTATGAGGGTGCAGAAATGGATTTGCCTCTGTCGTTGGGTAGGACTCGGAGCATATATGTATGATTGGACTTCTATTTTCACTCGTGTTGAGCTTTTAAGTGCGCTGTAAAATTGCAGGGATGAGGAATACGATCGAGGCAAATTGAAGAAGGTGCGCAACAAAGAAAAGATAACAGGCTTTGAGGTCAATCCATTCCAAGCTATTGCTAACAGCTGTAAGCAGCGGCTTCAGACTGAAGTCAGGAGTCACGATGCGAATGACTGATGATGCGGAGATTTATGATTATCAAATGTCCTACGATTCATTTGGTTGCGAGGTTCAGTGGCTTTTTAGTGTAGGAGGTTGGAATGATTTTTCTTGTTGCAGAATTGCTTTCAGAATGAGGAAGTAATCAAAAACGGTTTCGGGTTTAGGATCTGTGGCTCCATGACCAGACTAGTTCAACAAGATTCATCCAGCCTGTACACAGCGTTCTACGCCGTCTCCTTTGGAAGTGACTACCAAGTCACGTGAGGAACTGAGGAAATATGAACCAGGTTGTTATTGTGTTGTGAACCGCTTTGTGCGTTGTTTCCAGATAGAATTATATAGAACTATCCATGTGAGCAAGACAATCCAACTTGTGCACAACAAACCTTTAAATAAAGTTCGACAAAGCTTGCCTAATTTCATTGAAACTTGTGAATAGAGGATGCCGATGCCATCAGTTGATTGCTTTGAGATTATGTGGAAATACTTTCGTTGTGTCTGCAAGCACATATCATTATGTACTAGTATTTCAATTCTTAACCAGCATGCCCCCTATAAGTCAGAATTTCCATCCTACTTTTTGTGTTACGAGGAAATTGAACCCAAGAAGGGTCTGCGTTGGAGTGCAAAAGTTTGGGTGGCTTAGAGCTTTCTCAACTCACTAATTGGGTCACTAATTGCACAATGAACTCATAAATCTGTCAAGATTAGTCAATCCATTTCAATGCTCCCATAACTCACATGTCTCCCACAAGTCAAGTGACCACTACACTAAAATTGGTAAATAGTGTTGGCTACACTAATTGTCAACAGTAACACTAATTGTGATTTGCAAGGTTAGTGTTAAAACATTATTTACCCATTCTAACACTATTTTAGTTCTATAGTAAAATTTGGTCATTTCAACATTTCTACGAGAGTGCATTTAAGGTAAGACAGCCCATTGCGGTCAAATGATCCATTGTGGTCGCCTAAGAAATGACCCATTGTGGTTTTTTTCAAGGATGTGGGATGTGGGCAACAATGCATGTCTTACATGACAACTGACCTCATTAGGAACTTCTGAGTTTTCAGTGTGAAGTCCATCGTAAAAATTGACTTTTTTGCCTTCTGTAATAGAAAATATTTTGACTGCATTAGGCAGTGAGATGAGCATTACAGATTCAGATTTTAGTGGTCTTAAGGTAGTCTACAGACTCATTTGGGCTCAATGCTTCAGAAATTTCTAGCAAATTCATACTTTGTCAAAAAAAATTAATTTCAATTGCACTTGCTATTTCTCACACTTGTACTAATGTAAGAAGAAAATTGAAAAATTTCAGCAACAAGATGATGCCAAACTCTTCATTCTGACCACAATGGGCTGGTTTACCTTAGTGTTAGATGGGAACAAAATATAGAAGTTGGAATGGTAATATAATAAGTTAAGGCTATGATCCAGTTCACTACAATACTAATGATCACCCAACACTATTTATCAATTTTAGTGTACCTTCACAGTTCTTACATAATACTAATGATGATGTGGACACCCTCATACTTACTTCAATTAATATGGGAATCAGTAGGAAAATTCAAAGCGTTCCATTTTCTTCTAATAAGTGAAAATTACCGTGCCAAAACTTCAAACACTTAAAAGACCTTTGGAGAGCAACAGACACCAATTCATGGCATTTGGATGACAATCAAATGATATTGGAAGCATTTTTTCATCTAATTTTTTCTTGTTTACCTATTATGGTGAGTTATGAAGTGCATACAATTGAATTTGTAGCCTTGCAAGTGTTTGTCTTTACACAAGTGAGAAGCTAGTAAAAAAAAGGAACACAAAATATGCTATTTTACTGCATTTTGGGAAGTTGTTGCTTTTTGCTCTAAATCTGAAATTTTCTATAAAAATTATCTTTATTGAGTTTGAGCCCAATTTGAATTTTGAAAAAAAATTCTAAAATTGAATATTTTATTACAATTTGAACTTTGGGTGTATTTTTAATGTGTATTGAATTCTAATTATAGAATAACACTAAAATTGTATTTACACTATGATGTTCTTCACTGCAATATACACATGGTGAAATTTTCAAATTTTTGAGATTATTTCAGTTTGACTTGATTTTTCTTCACATTTTCTTCAAAAATTCTAAAAAAAAATCACTATTCTAGTAATCTATTTCAATATGCTCCTATTTATCCTGCTAAATAGGAGCATACAAAGTGATGGACAATCATGCCAACGTTCTATGTGAACATAATTACAAAAAATTAAAACCTTTAAATTTTTTACTGAGTGAAATAAAAACTAATCTTTGAACAATAGTGAGGGTGAAACTCAATGCAAAAATCAAATGACATTGTATTATGTTTCATGCTCCATTTTGTTCAATTTTCCCAGTTCAATCGAGAGGTGAATATTTACCCACTTCTAGGAGGGCCTCAAATTGAATGATTTTTTGAATATGCAAGCTTACAATCAATTTGTTAGTGTGGTATGATTCACTTTGTTTCCCATGCAACTTTCAAAGTTGGATGAATCCATGATTAAATTTCATCCTTCATATTTTTATTCTTTACCTTTAATATTTGGATTAATTAAATTATTCATCGGAGAAAAAACACCTCATAATAAATAGAGTTGGATTTTAAAACTATATCTTGAGGAAATTTCATTGAAAGTCTTCTTGATCCCTTAACCCTCTGAGTGCCCCAGTGCCTCAAATATGGCCTCTCAAAACTCAAAGATCTTCTTGTTTGACCATTATAATCTAATCAATAGTATGGTCAAAGGACGTGTCCCTTTTCCTACAGCTCCGGTCCTATCTCTACTACTAATCAGTAAGGTCAATTTATATGATCTCATTTTACATGATAGTTTGATTTGAATGAATTGAGAAGGGTCTAGATTTTAGCAAATATGGGCTAGGCGCTCAAGGGTTAAAAAGCATATGCTATTCAAATCAATGGTACTATTTTTTGCTTTAATGGTTCTTTTTGTCATTAAATAATTGAAATTCCTTCTCAAAGGTGAAATCACATAATTTCTTAAAGTTATAAATTTTAATTTTTCTTGTGAAATTTTAAAATCAATACGAATATAAAAGAAATAGTGATGAAAATTCATCTACAATATAAAATGTGCCTAAAAAATCTCTAAGTTTTGCCACAAGCATATATTACAATGCAAAGTATTATGGTATAATCCAAATTTTTATGACATTTTTTAATTAGAAAATTGTTTTGTATATAAAAAATATTAAATTATGTCAATCAATTTTGTAAATGAGAAATGAGTAGCTTGATAGAGGAAATTTGAGAGTTGAAGGTCATAACTAAGGATGCTTAGGGTGTAAAATAATTTTGGGTTTAAAATAAATAAATAATTACTTGTGAGATTTTTACAATATTTTTTTATTCCTACCAAATTCAGGAAGAAATTTTACATCAAACTTTGAAAGGACCTTGAATGTCTCTACAAAAATGCATCATTTTTTTTTGTCAAAAATTACTTAATCCTCAAATGCCTAATCCTCTAATGCTCAAAGTGGTTGTTGGAGCCTTCAAGTGTGAACAATTAAGATCACAATGACAAAAGGAGTGAAATTCATGTATTTAGTGCATTGCCATAGAGGAAGGAATTGTGTAGAAATTGAATGTGTCAATGAGGAGATGCATTTTTTTGCACAATTCTTGACAACTAGGGATATTGTCCGGCGTAAATTGCCTACCTGAAAATGTGGGAAATGGAAGAGATGATAAAGATTCCTTCCATGAATAGAAAACTTTCCAGATGGAGATTGATCCTTAATGCAAAATACTCTAAACCTATGCAAAATACGGTAGCTAAAGCCATGGCATGTAGCAAGAAGATGCTTGCTTTGTTCACCATAGATGTGGATGGTGCATGTAGAAATCCAAAGATACCATTCCGTTAGATTGCAATGAAACTCAACCAAAATATTGACAAGAATTATTATTTATTCAAAATTAAGTTATTAGGGTAAGAACTAAGAAGGCCTTGCATATTCGACATAATATTGTTTGCCAATGAAGTAGGAGTTTCTTTTCCATCCTTAGAAAGGAATCCCCCTACATTGGACAAAATTGTCTTATATTGCTCTTCAATCAACGCCAATCCTTGAATTAATCCCTAAAGGACTAGCATGCAACTTTTGGCAACATAACAATTTTTGGCAAGTTGGTGTGAGTGAAGATTTGTATAATTTAAGGCTGAAATTTTAAAAGGTGGAGACAAGGAATATCTTTCATATACACTAAATTTCATGAAATTTGGAAATGAACATTCAAAAGTTATGGCCTAGTATGTTACTTTTTTCATAAATGGGCAGTTTGGATAGATCACAAACAATCACTTTTTTGAAAAAACAAAATTTGAAATTAGTTTTCTAGATTTATATATACATAGAAAGCTTTGAATTATTTATCTTTAGTTCAATGAATCAAAAGTTATGAGGACTTTTAGTTTGCGGGTAATAAATAAAACCATAGAAGGTGAAAGCACGCTAATAGGAGCCACATATAGATGTTAGGGAGGTGCTTATGGAGGTCCTTAATAGAATATTCCATGAAACAATTGTTGCTTATTCATTCAAAATAGTACTTAAATCATCCATTATGGATTCTTATGGAAATATTCTACCAAAAATTGTTGCTTGTTCATCTAAAATAATCTTTAAATCATCTATAATGGGTCCTTATTGAATCCAATTAAGCATTGGTTACAACTACATTTTGGTCTTTTTCATACTTAGAAATTTAACATAGTTAATTTTGTTTTGCATTATATCAAATAGCCATAACTAAGAAACAATGCATTAAATTTTTTTTCTTATTTCAATTCATATTTGGGAGTTAGAATGAAGATTTCCTAAAATAAGGAGAGGTTACGTCCAAGTTGGCTTCTATTAGCATGCTTTCATCCTAGGATGTAAATTATTTATTACAATTAGCTTTGATTGCTACATGCAATTTTTCTCCCAGGGCACTAACATTTTTGTCATTCCACAATTATTTGTGTTTTCTTTTTGCTGTAACTCTTCCTCGGCTAACTTCACCTACTACTTCTCTTTCCTTTGTTGTGCCTTCATTCCTTTGTTTGCCCCTTAAAATTGAGACTCCATTTGTCTCTATACGCTCTAAAGGACAACTTAAATGGCTTAAAACAACACACATCCAATGGTCGTAGTGCCTGGGAGGTATGTGAAAGAAGACTAACCAAATCTAGTCCTCTTGCTATGGCCAACTTGATGACTTCCATAGTCACATGAGATCCATGGCCATCCAGTAAGAGTACATGCTTATTTATTGGAAAAATGCCATAGAGTTTTGATATATTGAAAATAAAGTAAAACATCCATGCCTTGAATAATCCATTAGTCAACTAGGCATTGGATTGCATAGCCAAGGCAAAAATGTAAAGTGTTAACTTCAGATGCCTTCTCTTGAAATACCTCACTCACCTTGGGCTTGGTACTCCATCCTTAGATGGAGTTACCCTTTTCTAAGTAAGAATGTTGACTTTCTCTTGAAGTTGGCCCATAGTGAAAGGATTTCCTAGTTTTTGCATTTGTATAAGGTATTAGACAAGTTCTTCTACATTACTAAGTATACCTTTTCTATCCCTCCTTTTGTACAATGTTGTTCCATAGACATAGCCTCTCAAAGTAGATGATGGTATGCCATATTTTCTCACAACGGATCAAATGGATATATTGTCATTGACATCAGCTATGGCATTTTGGAGTTCAAAGTTCAACTAATTCCCATTTTTCTTCCTATCCCTGCCTTGTATGATTTGTTCACTTTGTAGGATGGCATCCAATGCTAGAGTTGTACTTGTAGTCATACCTTTATATGCAGCTATGCTTGTCTGTCTATTGTTGGTGTCTGTAAAATTGCACTTGCAATTCTCTTGTTGTCCTACTGTGGGTTGAAGTGGAGGGCCCTAGCATTGGGCCCCCATGGCGTTGGATTTTGTGCTATGGACATCGATGCTCCTTCAAGTTGTTGTCGGAGACCTGATTGACTATTGAAGCTTATAGGTGATGCCCCCTTTGCTTGTCCAAACTTGTTGAAGTCCATTGTTGTGGACCTCGGTCTTGCTTGCAAGTTGTCCATCGATTGTAGAGCAGTAGGCTTGCTTTTTGCTATTGTATTGGCATCAGGCTCTATCTTCTCTATGTTGAAATTTGGGCCCCTTTCCATTGCATGTTGCATCCTTTGCACTCTCATATTGTTGACTTTAGAGCTCGATCATATCTTTTCTTTCACAATATAGTTTGCCGATGCTTGGGCTCTACATCATTACCGAGGTCTTCCGCAAACCACGCATTAGCTAGTAATTTGTCCACTGTATACAGCTCTTGAATATATTTGTGTTTCCCTAAATGCATCATTGACTCAAATAAGTCATTGTCCTTTTCATCGCTCCTATCTTCCTCCTTGTTACAGAAATTGGAATCACTACTCTCTTAATTTCTTTGTTGATCCTAGCCTTCTCCATCGCTTTTGTCATTTGAGACACTAGCGGAACTCATTGTGGGCATAGAAATGTATTGTTACTAATTACCGACTCTTGTTCAAGTTCCTTGTTGTATTTAGGGATTGCAATAGTTGTTTTCATCAGTGAACCAAATTCCTAATACAATGAAGTGAAGAAGAAATCTTCACAAGATGGCATTACAAGCGGATCCTTGGACATATGAGAAAGAGCCTCAACTTGTTCTTGACGATGGTTTGAGTAGTGCTATTGGCTTAGATAACTCCTATGAAGATGACCCCAAAAGCACCGACAAGCTATAGAAGCACTTCGACGATGAGAGTTTGTAGTAGTTTCAACGCAACAGGGGAAATAAGGCAGAGTGCACCAATTGGATAGCAGCAAACAACATTATGGGGAAGCACAAACATCAAGACCTAAGGTAACACTAGAAGAAAAAGCAAGGTTTTGCGACTGCGGTTTGCGACTGGTTTGTAGTCGTATCGGACGTTTGCGACTTGGTGATATTCTGGAGTTCGCAGTCGCAGTGGACAAGTCGCATGAGTTGCACTACAGTCGTGAGGTTGTTTGTCATTCGATAGGCAATAGAGAACTTCGTCGATGAACTGCTGTGACGTGGTTGCTGATGTGGAAGTTATTTCACTTATTTGTGTGCAACTGGTTTGCGACTAATGTGCAACTGGTTTGCGATTGACATACAACTGGTGTGCAACTAGTTTGCGATTGATGTGCAACTCGTTTGCTACGAGAGTGCAACTGGTTTGCAATTAGTGTGCAACTAGTTTGCGATTGACATACAACTGGTTTGCAACTAGTTTGCGATTGATGTGCAACTCGTTTGCGATTAGTGTGCAACTGGTTTGCGATTGACATACAACTGGTTTGCAACTAGTTTGCGACTTGGTTATAATTTATACTAGTTTGCGATTGATGTGCAACTCGTTTGCGACGAGAGTGCAACTGGTTTGCAATTAGTGTGCAACTAGTTTGCGATTGACATACAACTGGTTTGCAACTAGTTTGCGATTGATGTGCAACTCGTTTGCGATTAGTGTGCAACTGGTTTGCGATTGACATACAACTGGTTTGCAACTAGTTTGCGACTTGGTTATAATTTATAGAGTTGTAGATTATAGAAATCTACAAATTGTAGAAATCTACAAAGTGTAAAAATCTACAAAATATATAAATATTAGAATTTCACTATCAAAATTCATTACACAAGAATGCTATAACTTACCATTCTTATCTGTTCAAGCTGATGGTATTCTTGACAATTGATATGGAACAATTGAATCGATTTTCAGTCATGTTCTAGTTGCATTGCACTTGTTCTCTAGTTGCATTTGAATCGTTTTTTAGTTGCACTGTAGTCGGGCTCTAGTTGCATTATAGTTGATTCTTAGTTGCATTTGAGTCATTTCTAAGTTGAAATCTTCTAGTTTTTAGTTGCAGCCTGTAATCAGAGCGATTGCATTTTTCCACAATGGACTCTACTTCGCGGATAGCTGTCCACATGGACAACTGCGATGAATATTGGATGTAGAATACCTCATGTCAGTTCTTCTGTTACAATATCGTAACCCTATTCTTCATTTTCTGACTACTTTGCGACTACAACTACATACATGTGAAATTTGGTGCAAATACAGAGGGCTACAATCGCATCTCAGTTGTATAGGACACATAGTCGCATCTCAGTGGGTTGCAACGGACATGTTTTTCTTCTAGTGTAATATGTACATAAAAATTTAATTGTACTATAAGTTCGTGGCTAGTGAAATGAATGATCAGTTGTACAATTTAGTAAGAAGAGTAACAATTTGAAATTAGAAACATGCATGCACTTGTGCAAATAGGAAATTTATGTCCCTTGAACTTAAAACTGTAGTAAATGGTCATGTAAATAGAAATTCAACCTTCACCTCTAAAGCTTTAGAAGTTGAAATGATGACCAGTCTTGTCTACATACGATTAACATTGCAACATGGCATGTTACACAATTACAATAATACTTATAAGCTGTGAGGATGCTATAACAAGGTTATATCACTCAACAGAGAGGATGTTATCAAAATTCTGATTTCTACATTAATGACTGCCTTCTTCCCCACATGAGGTCAAAACTTACTTAGCATTTTGTATTAAATTTCAAATTGACAAAATTCATCCATGTATACATTGTACCTATCATACTAGGATTATTTCCAACTCAAGGCTAACAATGCTTTGCCATCATGTGCAAATGGGGAAGAAGTTATTAGGTCAAAGAAGACTGTAACCTTTGTAACAAGCTTGCAGCACATCAACAACGATGGAGCCCCGCACTGTTCAACGGAAATAACACTTCAACAAACCTCTTCAGCCGCAAACCTCATCCCTTGATCATGTCTCTAAATAATACCTAGATAATCTAGCCCACTCACTAAGCGAAGAGCAACTGAGCAAGGCCTATACATGAAGGTTGTTGAGGGGGGTCAAGGACAGCATGGTGCAAAAAAGCGGAAGGCAGCGAGATAGATGGACACATGGACAAATGACCAGCTTGAAGCAACTTTGCAAAAAATTGAAGAAGGCAGGGCTGCGTCACAAAAGTTTGTCATTCCATTCCACACTTTGTGACTGGTGCTATAGGCTACAGTCTTCATGAAAGTATGTCCCCCTAGCTATTTTGACTCCACAAGAAGAACAACAAGTAGAAAACTATGTTCTTGCTATGTGTGACATGGGTTTTGGCTTGACTCCTACTGCATTGAGGTTGAAGGTCTATAACATGGCTAGTACAAGATGGACTCCCTTTCAAAATGGAATTCTAGGTAAGAGTTGGCTAAAGGAGTAACAACGATGTCACTATCAACTAACCTTGTGGGTAGTAGAGGCATTGTCTATGGCAAGCACTTAGGGCTTAAACGTTGCAAATGTAGGCACTTTCTACAAGAACTTGGACGACCTATATATAATAGAAGCCTATACAACAAACAAGATTTGGAACTATAATGAGACGAGAGTGCAAGCGGGGAGAAATGGAAGAGCACGCATGCTAGTTCAGAGAGGGACTCGAAGCATTCATTCCATTGTGCATGACAAGAGGGAATGGCTACTTGTGCTAGGCTACTTCAATGCAGTAGGCACACCTATTCCTTCTTCCTACACTTCAAAGGCAAACACATTCACAAAAACTATATTGAACTTTGTTAAGATGGAGCTAATGTGGCTATACAAGAAAAAACGTGGATGATAGCATATTTATTCCTAACTTGGCTTTCTCATTTCATCAAGAATGTAAACAACATGGGAGGAATCTCAGTAGAGAGACAACACCTCCTCATTCTTGATGGTCGTAGTAGTCACATGACATTAGAAATGGACTATTGTGCAAAATCACTTGTACTAGATGTCATCACCCTCCTATCACATACCTCCGATGCCTTGTAATCACTTGACTACAATTTTTTCAGACCTTTTAAACATCATTTAAAGACTTATTGTGACTATTGGACTAATAGGAATGTAGGGGAATCACCATCTAAGGAAACTTTGGCTCACTAGATTCATCTAGCTCTAAAGAAAGCCTTTTCAGCCAATAACATTATGAATGGGTTTCAAGCCACCGATATTTGGCCGTTGAATCCACATGCCGTCCAAGGTCAATGCCACCTAGTTGACGCTTCTCAACAGGACAATAATGGCGACTTGGAAAAGGAAGGAAACAAAGCAAGTAGTTCGAAAATGCAATGACAAGGGAATACTTGCTAGTAAAAACCTCATAGTAGAGTTGGGAGAGGAACATCAATCATCAATACAACACTTTTTTGTGAATGGTGATCCAACCAATTCCAATGAGCAGTTCCAAATGGATGTTGACGACCCCACAATTCACTTCATTACGTTCAGTCCCTCACGCGCTTCCTCGCCTTGCCAACATTGACACCACGACTACGCAACAAGGAATAGGGTGAAGGCCATAGATTTTAGCAAGTCCCTTATATTCACATCTAACAAATACATCAATGTTGCAATGCAAAAGAAACAAGCAAAGATCCATGTAGTTGAACAGCAGGAACGCTATCGTGTAAAAAAGAAAGAGCAGAAGAAATTGAAAGATGCGCAACAGGAACAAGAAAAATGCAAACGTAAGGTGGCCCATGCAGCTAAAGAAATGCAACAATAGGTAGCCTATGCACAACGTGAAGCTAAGAAAGCAAGGAAAGCATCCGAGCGCTTGCAAGTTAAATGAAAGAAGGTCTTACAGTCACCAAAGGTAGAAGAGGACTAGTAAGTGCATTTTGTAAATATTCATAGCAATAGAAACAACATGCTTGACAGGGTAGGATTTCCTTACCTTAGTCCAACATACTTCCTTCATTAAGCCGGTCCTTCATCACAATGGCAACCTTTTCTACAACTTGTCAACCCTCTACATTGTCCATTGCTTGCGAGACCAAAAGCAACACTCCCATACTCTATTCCCAACATATATGCTTACTAATCATCAACGATGCAGCTATTATTTGACCCTAGAATTCTGCACAAGGAACAATTGTTGCGCTTGCAAGGGAAGGTGTGGTGGATGTTGCGAATTTTGAAAATTTAGGTGGTGCTAGACACCTCTATTGCGATACAAATGAAGAGAAAATACCACAAGAACAAGGCACCTTCAGAGTGGCTTTGGGAGTCGTTACAAGCACATCAATGGATAAGGCCATGAATGCCAATACATCCACCAGGTTTGGGGCCCAATAACCTTCACTGTCATTCTTACAGCTATGTCTAACTACTTTTAATTTCAATATGAGGGCTACCATAGCCTTCAAGCTACTTAATAGTGGGGCCCAATAACCTTCACTATCATTCTTACAGCTATGTCTAACTACTTTTTAATTTCAGTATGAGGGCTATCATAACCTTCAAGCTACCTAACAGTGGGGCCCAATAACCTTCACTGTCATTCTTACAGCTATGTCTAACTACTTTTTAATTTTAGTATGAGGGCTACCATAGCTTTCAAGCTACCTAACAGTTGTCACACATGTCGATCATTTTGCATGTCCCACTAAACAAGTACTACTGACTTATTGATCAGTTTTGCATGACTCTACATATTAGGCATGGGTCAAGGCCATCTTCGGCCTTTGGAAATTCCTAATAATTCCAAATCAGGCAATAAAATTATCGAAATTTCAGTCGTCCTCCTCTTTCCAATGTTATAGGTGGTCCTACCTTAGAGAATTGTTGTTGTTGCCTCTGTACAGAATTGTTGCTGTGGCCGCCAGCTTCGCAATGAACGCAGGCGACTCATTTCTTCATGTACATCTCTGACATTTCGTCCTGGAAGTCCGTTTTTTCGCTTATTTGTTTATTGCATTTGTTTTTGTTGCACACATTGGCAGCGTCCAAATTGTTTGGAATACTTGGTGAAAGTAGCGGACAGTACGTTCAAAAGAGTGGAGTCCCCATTCATAATAATTCCCTAGTTCTCTTCAATGCAAGCGCACCCAAAATGAAAGCGGACCAGTTTTATATTCCATTCCATCATATTCTTAGAGGAATGTGCACCCTGTCCCCGTACGCATACGTGTATTTTACAATAATGCTTGAAACAACATTCCTGTCATCAGTAAGCACTCACTCACTTCATGGGCCCCAATGACTTGATAGAAATGTCCGCAGCACACACACTCCGACCCATTCAACGACCGGCATGCACGATATTCGAACCGTCCGTAGGGGCGATTCAAAATACGGGCGGAATTCGAGCAGACTACCTTATAACACTCTGAAACAACAAAGCTTTGAATACAAGGTGAGAGGACCTTCAAGGTTTGAAAAAGTAGTCATCGTAACTTGTGTACAAATTTCAAATCAGTCAGATTGTTTTTGTTGCAATTGTCAATTCCTCCAGTTTAAACTAACAAATTAATGCAAGAAGTTTTTCTCATGAAGCTAATAGAGAGATATTTCACAATTGCTTAGCCATGGAGTAGGTAGGTCTTTAAAGGTGCAAGTGCAGGTGACATCATTACAATTGAAGATAAGCATATTTTCATTGACGGATCAACGACCTGTTTTTAAAAAGTAATTAAGTCATCTGGCAATGGAAGTTTGAGCCCGCATAACTTTTGCAGTACGGAATCAAAATGATGCATTCTTTGATGTGTTGGTACCCTCTTTGAGTACTAACAAGCATACAAAAACTAGCCATTCTAATAATAGGAACTATGCATAGAACATAAGGTGGAACACAAGGAGCTGCTACACTGACAATTGGTGACTGACCAAGACAACAAGTGATGTGCCAAATTCACATACCTTGCTTAAAGAACCCTGTGTATCAACATCTGGTATCGAACTGTGAAAAAAGTTCCTCAACCTGATTTTCCTAAATTTCGTGGTCCTACACAAAAAATCGCACATTCACAAGGCGATGGGAACATCTACAGTATCATCACGCATCAGGTGCTAAGGATAACGATAAATGTGATCCAGATATCTCTCAGAAGTGAAATCTGAAATGACGATCTCCTCCACGACGAGTATAAAGGGATATCCCCTTTGCACTCCAAGTCTCACTCTAGAATCATCTCAATGGAACGCCGGCTTCTTCTTCCGGACAAACTACGTCTGCATCAACAATCAAAGTCACAAGAACAAAAAATCAGGACCAATAACAATCTCATCTCCAAAACCAAAGAAATGACAAGAAGCCTTCATAAAAAAAAGACTTCCCCCAATCTGGATTTTCATAAAGCGCAGAACTCATATTCGCTTGATTCTAGAGTAGTGATGAAGTCCGGTTAGTATTATGTTAGAATCATTAACATTAAGTTAACATTAATTTAAAATCACCTTAGTATTGATGTGCTGTCCTATAAGATTAACATTGACTGATCATTAATAACTTTGTCAATGTAAAGTGGGGAATGTTGGAAGAGTCAAGAGTCCATACCGACGTTCTATATGGCAGTCCCCGGATCTTGGATGAAGAAGATGGGTCGAATGACGAAACAGGAGAACCAGCAGAGCCTGTTAGGCCTGCGGCCTGACGTTGGTAAAAGCTGGCTGCAGCTGCAGCAGCGTTCTGCATATCAGCCCAGCTCCCTGTTGCAGCTTGAGCGCCCATCAGTCCTGACATTCCAAACGCCCCAGCGGCTGCCTGCAGTGGTTGAAAATGCTGGTCTGAAGTTAGAAACATTGGAACCAGTAACCATGTAACTCGTCATGATCGTGATTTGTAACGTCTTGCAGGCATTTTGTCTAGGGAGGAAAGATCGGGAGGAGACGTACGCAGTCCACCTCGTTGGACATTGTTTTCATCCATTTGGAAGCTTCAAATACACGAGGCAAGGTATCACTAGAACCAAAATCAAGTTGGCTCTGAATGAAAATCCAAAATACTGATTTATGTCTACATTTACTCTTTTGTTAAAATTTCATTGCAAATAGTGAATACTGAGATTGAGTACACATTAAATACGGTAATTAGTGGAAAAATTAAACCAAGTCTACAATCACTAGCATATCATTCCAAAATACAATTACAATAAATAAAAACTTGGTAGATCTTGACAAAGGTCTTTGATGTTGTCCTGCAAGTTCAATCTATACAGATGATCTCAGATCATCATACTTATACCTTTCTATTGGAAAATGTAGGAGTCATATATTATTGCACATTTTGTCCAAAACCAGTAGGCATTAAGGGGTTAAACAAGACCCATACCTGCTGCTGTAGAAGTAGCAGTTGTACGCTTGGATCCATAGGTTGAGCCATTCCAAAACTAGATAATCCTCCAGTAGCCAGTAACATTTCACTGTATAAGAGAAGTCAAATTTATCAGACGCTAAACTGCAGTAAGATTTAACAATAAAAATTCATAACATGCATCTGTGTAAGCACACTGTGAAGATAGAAATTTCATACTCAGTCCAAATCTAAAATAAACAAGGCTGCCTTCAAATGAGTAAGAGACACAAAAGTATCCAGATAAGGACGGAGTACACACCTCTTAGTGGCTCTAAAAAGCTCTATGTAACGAGAGCCAATGTTCTGCCGGTGGCGCTCCATGGCACGCTGAGCTTCATCAGCAGTAATGAACTCCACAAATGCCTCACCTGTGGGACGATCTGTTGCTCCCATCACAATATGTATGCCATTCGGCAAGATGTTATACCCTTCAAAGAAATCCATAATTTCTCTCTGACCAGCATTATAAGGAAGTCCACGCATCTTGATACAAACATTCTCAGATGTATCAGATAATCCTTGAAGACCCGCCATACTCCCCAAGCCAGCGGCTTGCATAGCTGCTACATTCATCCCCGTCAAACCCTGAACTCCAAAGGCTCCCATCATTCCCGGAATCTGAAATCACAAATACCCACCTCTAGTAAAGTTTACGTCTCACAGTTCTAACGACCTTAAAATATCTTGGTGTTCTAAAATGCCCACTACAAATCCAGACCCAGTGACTTTCTCGTACCTGGCCGACACCAAACTGAGAAAACCCTCCGGCACCAGAAAACATGCCATACATTCGCTGCTGCACGGCTGTCATCATTTCCCCTTTTGTGCTTCGGAAGAGTTCCACGTAACGCTGTCGTGTCAAACACAGAAATATCAAACAATGTAGGCATGGTGATGTGCATAAATGATACGACAAATACGAATATTAACAATCTCAATGAACGAAGAAATGTCAGACACCCACCGATCCCATCGGTTCTCTATGTAATTGCATCGCTCGTGCAGCTGTTTCTTCGTTTGCGAACTCGACAAATGCCTGTCAGGCCAAACCAAAGCTTAAGAACCAGATCCCAAAATACTATCAATACAGAATCTGTAGACGGTCATGCTCAAAATTCAAGACATACTACCTCTCCTGTCGGACGTCCGTCAGCATGGGTACAAAGGAAGATGCCATCAGCTACAACCTGCATTCCCTTGAAGAAAGCTGTGATGTCCGCTGATGTACAGCTGCTTACAATAACAGAACCACTTGTCAACTTTCAAGATCTCATACTCAGTTGCCAATGTTGCTCCAATCACTCCGTGATCAACATTTGTACAACATTTTGTGATTGATTGATTTCCTCTCAGAATAGCGTATCTAAAAGTGATGGGGAGCTACAATCAATATTGTCCCATACTCACCTGTAAGGCATGCCCCGCATGCGCACCACTCCCGTGTAGCGCATATCTGGATTACCAGACATACCCGGGATACCTGTATTGAGAATACCGCCCGTAGCAACAGCACTACTCCCAGTAACAGTCCCACTTCCTCGGCCCACCATACGCAAAGCTCCCTGCCAGCAAAATCCTCGACTCAATGACATTCACTAATCTGCCATCACTACAGGAAATGCGAGTACGGAAGATGTGGATATGCACTTACCTGCATGTCTGCAGGGTGGCCCTTGAAAACCTCTATGTAGCGGCTGCCAATATGTTGCCTGAAATAAACGAGAACGATGAACAGTGAACAAACATGTTTCGAACCGGTATATTCCAAAAAATGAACACTTCCATTTCCATGTGAAGTAATCAACTGAATGGAAATCATCAATTAGCTTACCGGTTCCGATCGAGGGCCTTGTTTGCAAGTTCTGCAGTCGCAAACTGAACATACGCTTGCCCGGTTGACCTTCCTGCACAGAGTTCCAGCAGTGAGAATAAGTCTACCACAGTTGGAAATGTCTTGGGAATTAAATAATGACTGAAAAATAATCCCCATTGAGAACAAAAAGGAGAAGCAAATCGTACCTTGGAAGTTGACACAAATAACTACCCCATCTGGCCCCATCTCCAGCCCCTTAAAAAAATCAGAGATGTCCGACTCGGAGGCACTGAACGGAAGTCCCCGCAGGCGGACGACATTGCTTCTTTTCCTGAAAGCACACCCCGAGGAAACAGTCAGGATACACACGCTCTATTTGAAGAAAACCAGGACAACGAGGTCCCTCGAGAGACCAAGAACTCCAACAAAAAACTTGTTTTTAAAAATTCAAAACTGTTGTCAAATCTGTTGTCCAAGTAGTCGCCAAGAAGTGAGTAGTTCTTCCGTTTTGTTATCAACTGCCAAAAAGAAAAGAAAAAGGTGCAGGGATAATGCCAACACAAGAAGTGCGAGGAAAAGAAGGGGGGGGAAAAAGGCACTCGTCCACCACCAAAGGCAAAGGAGCCCATGAAAATTGGAAGTCACCCGGACCACAACACTCACAATTCATCATCGAGAGCACTTCCTCCCACAAGCCCTCCTATGCCCGCCATGCTGTGCCACCAACCCTAAAACCTCTGATGAGCTGCAAGCCAAACGCATGAGTCACCACAAGCAAGCACCCATAAGCCAGCCAGCCAGCCAACCAGTCAACCAACCAACCATCAAACCATCTCAAAACCATCCAATCATCCATCCAACCAACCAACCAACCAATCCTCCTCTCCTCTCCTCCACTACACTATACCATACCATACCATACCCTAAAAAACGTCCACCTCCCCAAACACACAACAAGCACCAACAAACCCTAACACCCACACCCCGCAGTAACTTCGTCGTCTTCCTCATTCAACCATCACCCTCACCTCATTATATACAGAAGAAGAAGAAGAAGAATTTTCATATTCTAATCACATCATCACCATCTCGCTCATTCTCGCAAGCAAGCAAACCCCGACACCCCCAAGTCCCCAACGAGGTGGTCAATTTCATCCACCAACCTTCCTCAACGGTGCCCAGTCCAAGGCTCGGGCCTTCGTCGGCGCCTCTTCGCCTTGTTCTCCTGCGGTCCTTCGAGACGTAAAATTCAAGAGGTTCACGTTACGGGAATAAGCTTCGGGAGTCGGGCGGTGCAGCAAACAGACGCAAAAACAAAAGAAACGAAAGGAAGATGACGGAGAAGACAGAGAGAAGCGCCAGCTGCCTTGGGTTTCGAGTTTCTTTACCCTAGCGTCGACAAACGGTGGTTACGAGAGGAGACGACGAGGTGATACCCGGAGTGATACCCTTGCGTCCGTTACGTGCCGGATATATGTATATATGTAACTAATATAATGTATGTATGTATGTGTGTAACTATGGTGCCTTATGCCGTTGCCACAAGCAAAATAAAAGTACAGTAAAAGTAATTTTTTTTAAATGTTTTGAACCAAAAGTAACTTAAAAATCCATAATTTTCACCTCTTAAATCCAAATGTCATGAAATAAAGCCCATTCACTCCTCCTTATCGAGCTTAATGATGATATATATAAAATTATAATCCCATCTTATTAACACCTAAAGGTCCAAAGTCTTCTTTAGAATTGACGATTTGAAAAAAATTATTTTAAAGTACTCTTTGGAAGCATATTTTGGAATTCATGAACAAATAAAAGATGTAGAATTTGAGTTTCAGATTCCATCCTTAAGGGTAGATTCACCAATGCTATCACCAATATTTTTCTACAAATTTTGAAAGGAAAATTTCAAAATTTCTTTGAAATTCAATTAGAAACAAAATATTGTCATATATTGAGTAAAATTTGTTGGAATGAAATCAAAATGAGATTCTCCTAATATGGTGGTTATTTGAAATTTTTTGATTCTTTGAATCTATAACCTCATCCTTAGATGATTTTGGAGGGCATTGGAGGGTCATTTTAGGACCTTTCTCAATACTATGAATCAACCAGTGTTGGATGGAATAAATAATAAAATAATTTTAAAAATAAAAAATAGAAAGAATATTATTATTTTTTATTTCAAAAAATTAATTTAAAATTAATTTTTTATTATTATCTGATGCGATAGTCACTCTGCTACGTCAAATTGCTACTATAGTCAAGTTCTTATAAGCCATGAACTCAAAGAAACTCACAACCTTATATACTAGCTTAATTTCATCTAATGTTTTGTAGATCCAATTTTGAACTAATCAATGAAATTTTGACTTGGTCAACCACTTGATACACTTTCACATTTGTAATTTGTACTATAGTAATATCAAGTCCAACCATTTGATAGGACAATAACTTGATAAAGTATCTCTACAAATTAGGATGATTATCATCCAAGAAGTAATGAGAAAAAAAAATGATTTGCAATCTATTCATCATTTAAAAATTGGACATCAAAGCACTTCAAGGTTAACCTATCTTATTTACTCTTACCCTTGAAATATCTAGGAGAGCTAGGGTAGAATGACCTCCTTATTGCTTTATGCAAGGATAAATGTAAAAATATCTCCCAAGTGGCCAAGGAGGTTCTTTTTATGATACCATATGTGAAAGTTTGATTTCGCAAAGAGGTGCCAAAATGGAATTTCCACGTCAAATTTTGACAAGTCCATGTCACCTTGCATCAATCACTAGATGTCATGTAGAACTTTTATAAACAAAAATGACAAAATTTATGTTGAATTTGATCTTCAAGCAAGGTACAAGGCTATTCCTATGGCCAATGGAATATTAGATAGAGACTTTGGCTATAGTTATACTTATATTGCAAAAAAACTATTGGAAAGCCAAGAAATTGCCTTTGGATGACATTTAACATTTGTTGGAGATAGAAACAAGCAATTTTTTAATCTAATTTTTGGAGGATTTGGTTGTGCATTTTTATAAGAAGGTAGTGTTGAAAACAAAGCTTTTGGAAGGGAAGGGGGATTTATTATTTGGAAGCAATATTATTTTAGAGAAAATTACTCTATTATGAATGAATTTAGGCACTTGTGGATGAATACATGTGTTTACATTTACATTGTATATTTCATCCATGTTGATGGATGAAAATAGCTTCACTATCCCATTGGAGATTGCTTTATACATTACTTAAAAATAATGGAAAAATAAACTTGGTTTGTAATATTGTTGAGTTTTCATCATGCGAAGATATTTGATCTACATATGAACATATAATGTAATTTGATAACCTCAAGTTCCTTGTTTCTAATATAAATTTGAGTCATAAATTTGGTCTTTTTTGAACTTGAGCCCATTTAAAGAAATGAAGCTTCTTAAGTCTAATTTCAACTCTAATTTAAAAATTTAAAAATTTTCTAAAATTTAACATCTTATTGCAATTGGAAATTGGAATTTTAAACCAAGCTCACTCTAAATTATTTTACTCCATGATATTCCACCTATAGAAAAAAAATTTGATATTTTGAACTAATTTTTATGACTTATAGATGACATGACTAAAAATTAAAATTTTAAAATTTCAAGAATACATACTCACAATATAGGAACATTCAAAGAATAAGAATTTTACAATTCAAGGCTATGGTCACAAACCCATCATTTTAAGATTCAAAATTAGAAAAGTCCAATTCTTGACAAAACATGGTGTTTTGGATATTTAACATTGAAAGTACACGAATTGAAGTATACAATGGTGAAAAAACTTTATGTTCATACTAAGTCAAATCTAATGACACACCCCATTTCCAATTTAAACCATTATTCCATATCCTATATGTCTCAAAAGCTACAAAATGGTCACACGTTCAACTTAAGTAGTATTCTACATTTGGAACTCAACCTAGATTCTTGTAATGCTTTTAGAATTTTCTTGTTAATTTGAAAACCAAATTACATCTTTAAAACCTAATTACTATGAAGGATAAAGGAAGTTGTAGCAAATAGATTAGTATGTATTGTTTTTACATGAAGTAGACCAACCCAATTTTGCCAATCGCCTACTTCTGTCATCCTACTTTTAATCCCAATACCACCATAAACTCATTAAAATCCTTCATTTTTTGACAAAAGCAAGGAATTATTATCACCATAGGTTAACATGTTCCCAATACCACCCAATACCACCATAAACTCATCCAAATCCATCAATTTTTTGATTAAAACATAAAATTAATGCCACCAAAGATTACCTTGTCAAGCCCTTATTGGTAGATACTTAAGGGCTAATAGATACACAAAAAGGCGGTTGTGAGTTGTTTATGACTCCACTCTATGGACAATTTTGTAATTTCAAGGCAAGCCACTTCAGAAATTCACAAAAAATATAATTTTAACTGAATTATAATTCCGCTTGGGTTGGATTCACGAAACAAGCGCATGGGTTTGATTCATGAAACAAGCGCGCACCTTTGGAAAATATGTGCCCCTCTTGGAGATGGCCCCATGATACCGTGTTCAGATTGCAAATCAGGGTGGTAATAGGCTTGACTACCTTGGCTTCCACAAGACAGTCAATGTTGTTAAAGCAGGGAGAGTACCAATTTATACAAAGTGCGGCAGTACGAGATAGGGTTTTCACTTTGAGCGATCAATGAGTCAGAGGACCACTTATGAGTGCTTATTTTGGAAAGACTGCTCCAGAGCTTGCGGAGTATGAGTACTTCCACTGCAAGGAAACATCTGAAAGTGGTTCACTTCTGCTAAAATAAAAACTTCCTGCTGTGGAGTTCTCCCATTCCGATCTTGCTCAAAAGACGCTCTCCTCCTTCTCGTTGCTGTGGTCTTTCGATGTACAAATTTTTGTGTAGTACCTACAGGAAAATGTCTTCAGAAAAAAGATCCTCTTCATTAGGCTTGCAAACAGTTGGCATGAAAACCAGATCGACTGGGTGCATAATCCTTCATCATTGGAGTATGACTTGCACAAGAGGTACAGCATTTTAATGTCACGAGTTTAACAAAAAGTTGAATTGAAAATACAGCAGATTGAGCGTAGTTCTCTTTAGGCCACCTCTCTTCGGTAGAACATTAAAATCTAGTTCACAACCACTTAGCTAATCCAAAATCCTCTAAATGTGAGATTGGTAGATTCTCTATCAATAATTGACTAGATCTCAGAGAGGATGAACCTAATGACCAATTCTTCTGCCTACTGATCTACAAATATCTAACCAACAAATAATCTACCCTGAGAAGATTGACACCTGCAGACGAAATTCCTGGTCCCCTGAATTACACGAAAGCAAGTCAAACAGAAACAGAAACAGAAACAGAAACATCATAACATTGCAAGGACACGAGGACTCCTGAATACAGAGGGGAAGTGAAACCTTGGGTACACTAGGGCAACCGACAAGATAACATCCAAATGGACAAACATGAAGACACACAAGACCACACACGTAAAACGTAAAACCCAGCGGAAAAAGACATGTTGATCATGTGCTTCTAGCACAAAACACCAACATGCTAATATTGCCGACAGAGAGAAGAGGCACCTGACAGCCCAGCTCTCATTTTATATACTATTACGCACTTAGTTATCACAAAATGACTTAGGAATAAGACATTAAATTCACATCGTCTACTCCGACCGTGTGCCTAGACAACCACGGGTCTAAACACACGGTTAGGACTAGGACTGAGACTTTAGGCTTGTGACATAGAAACTATAATTCTCTAAAAGTACTAATGGACTAACTGAACAACAATACTTCGAGTGAGAAGAATTTTTAAGCTATTATGATGTGAGCTAAATTCATTACATTCTTAGGATGAGTGGAAACCAAGTATACGAAAACAAAGAAACCGCGCAGACAGAACCATTCCAAACGTCAAAAGAGGTAACAAAACAGAAACAATGTGATCAAAGCAAGAATACTTAGACCATGGTGCGAATGCCGACTCAATCCTAAACATTGTGAATTACCAACTCGCTCGCATTCAACAGTCTATCCGGCAGCTCACTATAAACCGAGACTGGACACTACAACCTTGGAAGGACACAAGCACTAACAAGCTTCCGAAAACTCCCTGAAGTAACAAAGTCAAACAACAATCCCTAAAATAACCAGCACTCCCGACCCCAAGATATTGCTCAGACATGCACGACTAGGCAGCAGCAACGAATGCATGCATAGAAAACCGTGATCCAAGGGACAGGAATAACCTCTCCAACTCTAGAAAATTTCTACGACGAACCTGAAGCCCTCTATGCACAGAAGAGAAAAAACGTGAGGACGATGAGTAGGAAAACGCCTCCTTGTCGCACCAGATCTCAAACCCTCCGAACCTTATTTCGCCGCCATGGTAAATCTAGCCATGCGCGCCTTCTTCTTGGCCTCCTCATCTTGCGAAAGCTTAGGTTTCGCGGCGACCTCACTTTCACCGGCGACTTTCACTTCTTGAGGGGTGCTTCCAAACCGCTCCGCCCGGGCTTTCCTCTTGGCATTCTCCGCCGCAATCAGAGCACTCTTCGCCGCGGCCGTAAGAGTCTTTGCAGGACTCTGAGGCACCTTAGTTTGACTTTTCACCTCTGCTTCAGTGGTGCCGTTCTTCGTGCCATCATTAAACCTCGCAGCTCGCAGCTTCCGTTTCTCCGCCTCAGATATCTTGAGGTCGGTGCCAAACCGCTCCGCCCGCCTCCTTTTCTTCTCGATATCCGTTACAACCGCGGGCGTCGTTGCGGCGATCAACCCATCCTCTTTCCCCGCCTCCATATTCCCATTCACATCCAATTTCGTATCGAGCAAACCACTCTCCTCGCCCTCCTTCACATGCTCACCATCCTCGAGACCATGCGCTGCAGCACCCGCCTGCTGCACTCCCTCCAACTGCGCAGACTGCTCTTTCTGCACGCCGGCGGAGGCCATCTCACCTTCCTCTCCCGATTTCAAATCTTTTCCGATGCAGGAAACTCGAACAATGGCCTCTCAAACACCGGTAAAGGGCGCCGCAAACATCAGCTGAAGGCTATTGTGTTCGTGTAAATGAGCATAATCGAGGCTCTAAGTTACGGGAATGAGTCCGGGAGACTGCGATGACTCATGGCGCGGTTCTTGCAAGTTGCGCGTGCTGGCGATAGCGGATGTGCTTGTTGCAGAAACGGCACTGGAAGAAGTGGGAGCAAGAGAGAACGAAACTTAGGGTTACAGAAAACGGGGAATACCAAACTGACATTAGGAAGAAGGCTGTTCGACCGTGGTGACTCTTTGACCGTGGGCATTTAAGGTACAGAAAATTAACCCTCGGGGAAGGACCCTATGACCATGTAACCAAACTTCAAATAGATGTATTCATAGTATACATTTGAAAATTTCAAATGTACACTATTGATACAAACCTAGTAGCGTAAATATAATGGTTTCTTAACTGTGGTATAAATATGGTCTTCTATTTGCGATTTTTTTTGTAAACTTATGTATCTTTTGTGAAGAATAAGACATTTGGTGAAGATTGAAATCATCAATCTACACCTTAAATGTGTTTGTTTGTTTTGTCTTGTTGTTTTTGTTTATTATAGTGAGATCTCATAAACCATACATCTTTCAGTCACATTTTTAGTATTGTCAAAAAGTTTTATATGAAGAGGGGTACATAGGTTTTGTTTCATGGCATTTCGAAATACATTGTACTCTTACATTCTAAATTGAACAAATTTACGGAGGCAAACCAACGTTCTTAGCTCAAAGACCTCAAGATGAAGTATAATTGGGGCATTAATCAACCAAACAATGTAAGGCAAAAAAGTGAATTTGAAAATAGAATAGCAACTCAAAGGAAAGATAAAATACAATATCTAAAGTGATTTTTTCAATAATATCAACCTTTTGACTAACAGCTGAGATAAAGGCTAGTGTCATAGCCATAAATAGACGATACTTTGTTTCTTTTAGTACAAATGTAGTGTACATGTGTAATATATTAAAGCCGAGCAACCACTTTCATTTGGAAGCATTAGCAAATTTCAAGGCAAATTTACTTTTAGATTGTATTTAGGAATGCATACAAGTTGTAATCTCTTTGAGAGTATTTTCCAAATAAAGATATTTATATTTATTTATATAAAGTCTATTGTGACTATTACACATGTTCAATGATGTTCTATTTTATTAACAAAATTTATGTTACATGTTCATTTGAATCTCATGACTTAATTAAAAAATTCATAGAAGCAATACAATGTAGAGTAATGGACAAGATTTGCAAAATATATACATAGAAAACTCATGAATACAATAACCAACTAACACTATGGTAAATTAGTGTTATGTGTTCTAAATGAATTAATCCATATAATTTCAACTACAAAACAAAGAATGTTAGATTTGTACAATAATTTTCTTTTAAAAACATCAAAATTGGCATTTGAGCTTGGTTCATGATATAGTTTTTTGTTGGATCTTGTTCATAGCCATAAAAGGATTTCAAGACATCTTAAGAATTTTTCTTGACATTGTTATCAATTAAAAGTAATTTGTAAGCAATCACTTAAAAAAATCATAGTTAGATTGGTATAATGTAACTCTTACAAATAATTAGGACAATTATCTTTTATATGATACTTCTTTATTTTCTTTGTGACTTCTCATGTCTTTTTTATATAAAGTGATGTCCCATAGATTTTTAAATGGTGAAATGTCTTCAAACTTTACACATGGGGCACCATAGTTTTAATGTACTAGAGCCTTTCATGAATGGTTAGGGCCTTCACAAAGGCGCTTCAAACATGCACCTACATGCATGACACTTCAAGTTTTCCTCAAATATTGACCTTGAAAATTTTGATAAACTAGAAAAATCTTTCCAATATATACATATATGCTTGAAGATTATGATTTTGATTTATCTAAAAGGAAACAACAACCATTTCTTATAATAATGACTTTATCTATGTACATAAGCTTAAATGAATGATTTTTGATGTTTACCTAAGATTTTTTATATCATTTATTTCTGATAGTGCAAAAAGCATTGAAGACAAAGATTGATAGAGTCATTTCTATCCAAATCCTTGAATGAAGCATGTAAAATATGTATTTCACACCAATGTTCATCTAAAATATTTATATACATCTAAAATAGAGATAAGAGCAATATTGTCCTATAATTTTGCTCACTATAAGAAATTAAAAAATCTCTCTAATTATTCCACAAAAATTATATTATATTTTCTTGAGTGAATTATCTCTCAAAATAAACTAATGAATTTATCTTAATTCTTAAATCTATAGAAGAATCATGGATACTATAGGTGCATTCATAATCAAAACAAATTGCAATTGCACACTTTAATCACCAGTAATGTAGAACATAATTTATTTTTACTATATCTCATTGGCAAGTGAAAGAGAATTCCAATACATTAGCTTTACCATGCATTATTTAAACATTGTATGAAATTTTAAAATATTATTTATAGGTGTATCAAAAATCAACACTAAGCTTTCTAAGGCTTCTAACTTGATTGTGTATATTTAGGTTTTAGGTTTTTTCCTAATGTAAGTGTTGCATTTCGTATAATGACAATTGTAAATGCAATACCTTTAGATAAGTACACTTAATTATACCTCCTCTCTAATATCAAATAGTATACATTTTTGCTAATCATATACTACCTCTATTCATGAGAGCCTACTTAAGATTTTTCAGGTATATATATTTTTGGCACTTTAAAAAATTCATAGTTTATTCAAATGGTCCGCAACAAATATAAGAAGAGAATCATGAATACTCTTATACCTTCCAACAAAAAATTAAGCAATTTAATAAAATAAGCATTGCTCAATTTTCTTATTTAGATGCAATTGCCTGGGTATAGTTACCTAGTAGAGATTAAAGAGTACTAGGTGCCTAAAACTTTATTTATACAAAGTAAAAAATCAATTTTAGAACATCTACCTAATTGTAGAAGAAGTAAGACATTTAGTGACGTATCCACTCACATTCCAAATGTTGGGGAAAAATATCATTTCCTCCAAAACTATCCAATTTTGTTGGAGGAAGAGGCAAGACACCTACTAATGTGCTCACTAACATTCCCTCATTTCGGAATGAGTAGGAATGTGAGTGGACACATAAATAGGTCTCTTACACACCCACAGAACTTATTGATGTGTTCACTAACACTCCCTCATTTGGAAATGAGTAGGGAATGTGAGTGGATACATAAGTAGGTCTTTTACACATGCACAAAACCTATTGATGTGTCTGCTAACACTTCCTCATTTTAGAAGAATAGGGAATCTAGATATATATAAGTAGGTCTCTTGCACACATACAAAACCCATTTGATGTGTCTATTTTCATTCCCTCGTTTCGGAAGGAGTAGGAGATTTGAGTAGACAGAAAAATAGGTCTTTTGCGCGTGCACAAAAACTGAAAACACTTCGATCCTTAATAACTTTTGCATTCAAAACCCAAACCTTGATGCCTTTGTTGCATCAAAATGTTCCTAGTATCATTGATTTGCCAATCAAGGAAATATATTAAAGTCTGTTAAGTAATTCTATTCTCTTCACCGTAGAGAAATAGTGGCGATTTCAGGTGTACCGGTAGTTAGCTTCCTTGCCGTGGAGATGCCTATCGAATAAGTTCGGCACCCGGCACCGACGTCGTAATGCCGGTACCACTCTGCGACGATGCTAAACAGGGCCGGGATTCGATATCACTATACACTACGAAGATACCGCCCCTTGCTCTTCCTCTTTCTTCTCCAAAATGCCTTCAAGCCGGGCTCCACTGTAGCAAAAGTCCTCAAGCCATATTGTTCTGGCCCTGTTCGAGAAGAAAGCTTTGTTGCGTCGCCTTCTTCCTCCATCGCCATTGCCATTACTGCACTCTCTTCCTCTTCCCTACCCTTCCCGCAGTTCCCCTGGCTCTCCCATGTTCGGTGAAGAAGGCGCGGCCGCCGTGCCTGGCACGGGCCTCGTCCCCACGCGCTTCGTCTGGCCACACGGCGGCCGTCGCGTCTACCTCTGCGGCGATTTCACCAGGTAACAAAACAATCACACAAAACTCACACACGCACACACACAGAAAACACACACTCGCACACACGGAGAGAGAACGCCCCCCGCCACTTCCTCCTTGTGAACTCCGCCCGTATTCCCTTTTTTTTTTTTTTTTGTGGCCTCTTCCGGTTCTAGGAATTCTGGATTTTGTTAGTGCAAGGAGAGTCTCTGGATGGAAGATGAGATCGCTTGGAAGAAGTGGAGAGAATCGAAGTGCAGGCAGTGTGGAGAGAGTAGGGATTGGATTTTGGTGTTTTCAAGAATTCTTGGAAAGTGATGAGGTTAGGTTTTTTTTTCCGAAGAGGTTAGTTGTGTTTCGTGTAGTGGAGGACTTAACTGTACTGAAGTAGTGATATCGATGTGGAGTGAAGAGAGTGTTGGAGGGAGGAGGTGCGTCGGGGTTTTGGTAGTGAAGAGCGGAATGACTTTTGGGTAGTTCTTGATTCGGGGTACCACTGTGACGGTGTGTTTTCGGGAAAGCGGGATAATGCTTGCAGCTTGAGAAGAGAGTCTTTGCAAACTGATTAAAAGAAAACGCAATGAAAAGCGCATTAAGAAGCGGAATGGAACGGAAGATTCCGTTCGTCCGTAACCCTGATATGAAGGATTCTTGAAGTGAGGAGTTTTTTCTGATTAGGTTTTGGTGATCGTATCTTGCGCGTGTTGTGTCAACAGTTGCTTTTGGTACTCGAGCACTGAGATCGCTGGGAAGTGGAGAGAGTGGATGGGGGATTCAGGATTTGGGTAGTGGATGGGGGATTTGGTTTGACAGGTTTTGGTTCGGAGTACTCATGTGAACGATTCGTGAAGTGATGAGGTTTGTCTCATTAGGTTTAGGGGATAATGATAGAACTTTTTCCACTTAAGCACTGTTGTACCTGGTTCCTTACTGTTCAATAGTTTGGTATTCAGACCGGGTGACATAGAAGGCCGTGAATAGTGGCCGTCTATGCTGCCTTGTCAGACCTTCACTCTCACCTTCATATTATGAAATTCCATGACTTGCCGAAAGAATTGTTTCTAGGAATATTATGACACTCCGTAACAGGACGATACTATTCTGTCAATGAATGAATATGTAACAAATTACTCGAGCTATCGCCTAGATAGTAGTGTGTGTGGGCAAACCAATTTTTTTTTTCACCCCATGTAGGTCGTCCAGTTGAAGCATCTTAAGAATTAATGCTGTGGATTGTCTGTATGCTTGGGGAGATCTATTTAGTATAAATAAGTAACGATGCGCGCAAAATTTTTTCCACTGGCCAAATCAATAGAGTTTATATCCAGTGGATCGATTTTAGCCTTTGCCGAAACTTTCCTTTATCGTGAGCGGAAAGAGCTGTACTGAATTGGACATGGGTGCAGATGGCAGGATACATTACCCTTATCTCCAGTTGAAGGTTCTTCCTTGGTTTTCCAAGTGATATGCAGCCTGCAACCAGGTTACCATCAGGTATGCAGTTCTATGAGCACCATGTGTTATATTTCGTTTCGATGAACTTTTAGCTAGGAGAGAAAAGAATGGTGTTTTTTTTGTGGTTTTAGGTTGCGCGACTCCCATTGATGAGGTGTATGAAGAACCTGATATGTTTTTGGAGTTGGCTGCAGTATAAGTTCATCGTGGATGGGGAATGGAGGCATGATGAGCAGCAGGCTCACATGGCGGATTCCCACGGTCACGTCAATAATTGGCTTCAGATCATAGGGCCGCATCAGCATCACCCTATCTTCCTTCCCTCTGATATGGGTGCCTCTGGTATTACCATGGATGTGGACCAAGAACCGGTTCATCCAGTTGTGAGCATCTCGCCCCTTGGACTAAATTTACCACATTTGATACTTTTACTATTCATGGTTATTTGTAGTGTGAGGAATTTTTTGTTCATTGATAGCTGGAGTTATTGAGAGGGTGCTGCCAGCATATTCGTGGCGTCGCTTTTAGTTGTGAATGCATTGTGATGCGCTGATTTTACCGAAGTTCACGAGAGTAAAGGGTGTATTACCACTATTACGCATAGATTACGTAGCTGATGTAGAAATTTATGTGACGCTTGACAGGGTTCTGGAGTTGAAGATCTCCTACAGCTGCATGAAGGTACGCAGCAGGATCAACAAGACAGGGCTCTTATGGCAGAATCTGGGGCCACGGTAGTGACCTCGGCTGAAGCATTAGCCTCCAAAAAAACTATTCAGGAATTTTTGAAGCACCATTGTGCATATGAATTGCTGCCTGAATCTGGCAAGGTATGATTTTCACTCCCTGTGCTATGCTCATCTATCCTAGTTGTGCACAGGTGAAGTTATGTAGACCAGTTCCATAGAAAGTGGATTGCGACTTCACGATGTCAGTGAAGTCGAGCTATAGTTTGGTCCGTTGTTACGACAATGGAACGCATGTTCTGAAATAGTGAGTTTCGGTTACCGGGCAGTGACAATGCAATCCGGGTACATAGGGCCGTTGTAGAAGATCTTACTGCTTTCACACTTTCTCAAGATCTTTCCATAGATTAATTTCATGGTGCCATCGCATTTCGATCTGGTGATATATCAGTTTCTTGTCCACCACACTTTCTAACTATTTGGCATTCAATAGTTTGAGTTAGACCTTATTATAATTGCAAGGGTAATATCTGCTTAGCAAAGAAATTGTAAAATTTGTCATGAAGATGATACTCCGGAAGACGCGTATTTTTCATTTTATTTCTGTGGTTGGGAATGGTGTCACACTTATGTAGACTTGCTGAGTATCAGGATTGAAATTATTGGTCTGTTGTCTGAACAGATTCGTGGCGTGTACAGGTTGTGGCTCTGGATGTGGCGTTACCTGTGAAACAAGCTTTCCATGCACTTTATGAACAGGTATGAAGGTTATGGGTCCCTCGGTGTTAATCTTTTGAATACCATGGATTCACGGGTTTTAACCCTGGAGCGCTCCGACGCCCATTTTTTGGACGATGAACAGATTGAAGTTCTTGTTTCTGTCTCGTTCCTGCTTGGATGAAAGTCATCCTAATTTTTGGTGATACTTTTTCAAGTTCTTGTCTTATCTAATGGTTGGATTTGGTGTTACTAGAATACAAATTTTTCTAAAATTGCAAATGCGGAAGTGTGTCAAGTGGTCAAATTGCATTGACTCTACTTCAAAACTAGGTTTGCAAAAATGAGGTCATAGATGTAAAGAATACAAAAATTTCAAAAAATCATCATATAAAGAGAACCTCATTTCAAATCCAGTCCAACAAGTTTTACTCAAAAAATGATAATATTTTGCTTGTAATTGAATTTAGAAGGAGTTTTGAAATTTCCCTTTCCAAATTTATAGAAAATTATTGGTGATAGCATTGGTGAATCTAACCATATGGATCGAATGTAAAATTCAAAATCTACAACTTTCCTTTGTATATCACTTCTAAAATATTCTTCCAAATAGCACTTTATAATGATTTTCTCCAAATCGTCAATTCTGGAGAAGAGTCCAGACGCTCCAGGGTTAAATGACCATTTTGATTTATCATTTTCTAGAAAAGTTCAAATGGGGACAAATTTATATTCCTAGGCGTATTCAATAACGTTGAACGTATTGGTTCTAATTTTTTCTGGACAAAATTAATATGTCCATATGAACTCTTTAAATCTCTTATAAAAATATGAGAGCAAAAAGTGGCCTTTTGATCTTTATAGGGTTTAATCGGACGCCAGTTTGAGGTCTTTATGGTCTCAGCAGCTTCTGTATTCGATATTCTTTGGGCGTCTTTGAAAATTCAATGAGAGGTTGGCGCCTCAGTAAGACATTTGTACGTGCAGGGTATTCCTGGAGCTCCTTTATGGGATTCTTCATTACAGCAGTTCGTTGGCATGCTTACAGCTTCGGACTTTATCTCCATATTACAACGCGTACATTTCTACATTCTATGACTGCACTTACTGATCAATCATATTCTGCCAATGTTTGACAAGGGAAATAATGCTCAATGTTTCTGAGTGAAGTTGCTCTTGAATCAGTTGCATCTTGGTTGATCACCAGTCTTATGAATGATGTTTACCATGACAAACGCTGGATAATGTTTGTAGTCAATCTTTGACATTGCAAGATGTTACCTTCGTCTGCTATTGAGGTAGAAACTCATTATATCGCCGTTATGTCCACAGCTTGGAAGCAATGGCGCTTCTGTATTTTCTGAAGAGGAGTTGGAAATGCATACAATTGAAGAATGGAAAAAGGAGAAGCAGGCTCTATGCCCTTCTGCCGTCCCCTCGCTTGCATATGTGGGTGCTTTGATTTGTCCTTATTTGCGGCATTCCTTCATATCCATTCACATCTATTGGAATAGAAATCAGAGTACGCAATCTTGAGTTGTCCCTGTGCTAGTATCCATATTGCTTCTATACTACAGCCTTCTTTTGTACCTATTTGAGATTGCAAATAGTGAATAAGTATGCTGAATTTAAGATTTGCTGTAGGGTGGGAGAGACCTACTTGTCATGCTGGCACCCTACTTGGTTGGTCGGTATGCCCCATAGTTATTGGTTTCAGTGATGAATTTGCAGGTGGGACCAGACGATACACTTGCTCATGTGGCCAGTGAACTCATGCGCCTCGATGTTGCACAGCTCCCTGTCTTGCACTATCCGGCCCACGCTTTGGTTCCAGAGCTGTTGCATCTGGCTTGTCTTTCTGGCATTTTAAGATGTAAGTCGTTTTCGTGACGACAGGAGTTGGTTCCGTAAAGTTATTCGAGCGCACATGTAGTTTTATAGTAGATTTTACTTTGGCAGTCTGCACACAGAATTTAATCATTTCTTCTCTAGAATGTGCGTAGGAAACTAAGTGCTTGAATATTGTTTGAGGACTCCCTATCAGTGAATGTCGGCACAAAATTCTATTGCACTCATTTCTTTCACAGAATTTGAAGTTTTTTGCTGTACTCAATATTTCTAACAGCTGATGTCTGAAATTTATTCCTTCTTTTAATGGACCGTGGCATAGAATTTAACCTGTCTCTGACATTTGCTTCTTTGTGGTTGTGCAGCCATCTGCAGGCATTTCCGGCATGTTCCCTCATCAGTCCCTCTTCTTTCACAACCAATTGGTACATTGCCTATTGGAATTTGGGTTTCGGGAATTGCAGAACCTGGAAGCCGAACTCTACAAGTATTACGACGAAATGAACCCCTTAGTCGTGCACTAGCTCTGCTTCTCGAAGGTTCTCTCTCAGCTTGTGTCTTTGTGGGGTTTATGTATTCAACGCGACTTAAAATACTATTTGTTTCTACAGTTCAGGATCGTACCTTTCAGTTGATTTAGCGTTCTCAATGTTTTGTTTTTGCAGCTCGAGTCAGTGCGCTCCCTGTTGTGGATGATAATGGTGTCTTTCAAGACGTTTATGCTCGGGGGTATGCTTCACAATGATTTCAATCTCTCAAATTATTTTGTGGAGTTTCGGTTTTACCATCCTCGGTTAAGCAGCACGGGTGCATCGTGCCTAGTGTGTATTGACATGTATAGTTGGAAGTTTTGGTGAAACACTTATTGTTGGAAAGATTTTTTTGCTGCTCATCTGTTCGAGCAGGTTCTTTTTTAAGTTAATTCTTTCAATTCTGAGTTGGTGCAGCATTACAAGCATTTGCATCTATTGCTTGCATCTTCCAGGGACATTACTGCTCTTGCAAGGGATAGTACGTATGCTCGACCTCAGCTAAATGACCTGACCGTCACCCAGGTCGAGCCTGATTACAGTTTGCACGTTTTTTTTTAACATCATTCTGGAAATGTGCAATTGGGGTTTTACTCTTGCTAGTATTGGACTTCGGATTGTATCTTTTTTACAACGTGCCACATAAGTGCTTTCTGGCTGCACCTCAATCCGATTTTTGTTAGATATGCCACTGTTTGCATCTTGTCCTGACAGGTAATGTCTTGGTGCAACAGGCATTGCAGATGGGCACTGCACAAGATTGGCAAGGGCCTGGCCCGTTCAATGGCAGTCGTTACTTCATGTGTCTCCGATCAGACACTTTACGCTTCGTAATCGAGCGATTGGCTCTTCCAGGTGTGCTAGAAGACTCGCTGATTTCTAAATTCGCGTTTAAGTTGCTTCTGTTTTGAGTTTATGGTTGGAAACTGGTTGTTTTTTACTCTATCCCAAGGGAAGAGAGAACGCAAAAAATTTGAAAACGGAGAAAGCCAACAGTTCTGGACGATCTTCGGTTGCATACTTGCAGCCGATAATAATCGCTTATTACTGTGGCAGGTGTTCGGAGACTAATTTGCGTTGAAGCTGGAAGCAGGCAAGTGGAGGGAATCATCACACTGCGAGATGTTTTCCAGTTCTTGCTGTAACTGAGAACACACGTCCAATGAAGAATAGTTGATTGGTCTCTGGCATTTTTCTTTGTCCTGGACAGGGGTTTGAACTTGAACTTCTGGTTGTTCCAGTTCCCATTGTTTTATGAGGTTCGATGCAAAATAGTGTGGAACGTGCTCCTTATGGGTGGTTCCTGATGTTGGACAAGTTAGAATTCTCCACTGAATACAATGTTAATACTGTGCGCCCACCAAATTCCTACAAATAATCTTTCTTCTCGACCCAAGAATTCTGTGCATCTGCTTGTTCGCTTGTTCACTCGTTCCTTCCATTGAAGATATAGACTATTCTAGTGCTACTGTGCACAGAGCATCTGCGCCAGAGCAAGTGCAATTAAGGTAAAACAGGTGGTCAGAATGAGAGGTAAAACAGCCCATTGTGGTCAGAATGAGGAGTTTGACATCATCTTGTTGCTGAAATTTTTCAATTTTTTTCCCACATTAGTACAAGTGTGAGAAACAGGAAGTGCAATTGAATTTTTTTTTTTGACAAAGTATGAATTTACTAGGAATTTTTGAAGTGTTCAGTCCAAAAGAGTCTGTAGACTACCTTAAAACCAACAAAATCTGAATCCATAATGCTCATCTTACTACCTAATGCAGTCACAATATTTTCTATCATGGAAGGCCTAAAAAGTCAATTTTTTACAATGAATTTCACATTGAAAAGTCAGAAGTTCCTAATGAAGTCACTATTCACTTCATTACTGTCATGTAAGACATGCATTGTGGCTCACATCTCACATACTGAAAAAAAACACCACAATAGGTCATTTCTTAGGTGACTACAATGGGTCATTTGCCTGCAATGGGCTGTTTTACCTTAAAGGAAGGCAACCCATTTTGGACCACTTGAATAGATACACGTATCTGCAGGGCGGTGGATTTCTTTAGTGGAGAAATTTTCCTGGATGTGCAGAAGGTTTCCATAATTTTCTTGATTTTTATTCCTCAAAACATAATTACTATGAATTTTTTAGTTGTAGATTTTGTTCAACCCATAGTAGTCATACACTTCCCAATTCTATTCAACCCATACTAGTCATACACTCTCCAATTTTATTCAACTGATACTTATCATACACTTCCCAATTCTATTCAACCCATACTAGTCATACACTAGGTTTAGGTTGGTTAGGTAACATTTATGACTCTAGTCTATGGGTGGTTTTGTAATTTCAAGACAGACCACTTTGAAAATTCACAAAAATTATGATTTTAATTAGAAAATTATAATTCCACTTTGTTTTGATTTGTAAAACATATGCACACCTTTGAAAAAAATGTGCCCTTCTTGAAGTTGGCCCCAACATATTTAGATTGCAAATCAGGGTGGTAATAGGCTTGTCTATTCTTAAACCTTCCTATTACAAACTAAGGGATGGTTGCAAAATCTTTGTAGGGTTGGTTGCAATACTAAGTCTTTTAGCCAATAATAATATACCACAATTGCATTGAGAATTGTGCCATAATTTATCATTGCTCATCTCTTTCTACACAAAAAGAGAATAATCTTACATTGCTAGAAGGGGAGGGTTGATCACAAAAAAAAGACGGTTTACATTACTAGAATAAAAGGGGAGTTCACAAAAAGATTCAGCTTACATTGCAAGAGTGGGGAGTGATCAAGAATGGGTTGCCTCCCGTAATGGTTGGATCCATCCTAGGCAGTTCTCTTTGTCCTTCCAAATTAGCAAATTTTGGAGAAGCTAAGATAGAAGGTCCATAAAGTGTCTATTTAAGAGATGAATTTGAATTTGAGGAAGTGAAACTTCTTGAATTATTTTTTGGTTAATTTTTCTTAAAAAATCCAACTCATATCATATTTTTTTGGAGCTTTGTAGAATTAGTTATAAATTTTTGGAAGTTGAAATGGTATAAGACTCTAAAATTGCTCATCTCCTCAAATGTACATTATTTGTATATTGTTTGCTCAACAAAGAAGCAACAAATAGTATGCATTTGAAGAGGCGGGCAATTTTAGAGCCTAAACATTTTAAGAATCTCCTACCTTAGCAACTTCTACCTTAGCAACATAATGATAGCAAATTCACATAATTAGGTATAATATTATGTGCACCGATTACAATAAGTAGTTGGACAAGAGTGACAATGAAACCTATATATTGATGACACAAGATGTATACAATTAGAACATGAAGGCCTAGAAGAGTCTAGTGTCAATATTTGGTATAACTTTTGACAATATTTTATAATTTCAAAACTAATTCATACAATGTCAAAATAATACATGCTAAAATTCATTCAAATTTTCTTACTCTTGTCAATAAAGTCCAATAAAATTAATTCATTTTTTATATTAGTAGTATGTTCATTTGTAATTAGTGTCGATTGTGGTGCACTTTTTTTTATTTCCTTGGCAAATTGTAATTGTAGGCATGTATAACAAATAGAACTATAGAATTGATCATTGATTTCTTGAATGACATTGAAGTGAAGAAATCTTAACAAAAGAAAGTATGAAATTCAATGTCGCGACCCAAATGACACCTAACAGTTCCTAGCAGCTCACTAGGTTCACCTCAGTCCACTTACAACGTCACTTGGTCACCAACTGCCTAACACTGCACATGCCAAGCACCTACAGTGTTAGTCCCCATTTTCAACTCAATTTGCCAAGTCCCAGTCACCGGGACTACTAGTACACACTCCCATCGTAACACCAGGCATGTCACTTAGTAACATAGGGCGGAACTTCCACCTTAATGTGCAAGGACCCATGGTGTCACTACTCACCATGGTCCTAACCGCCCTTGAATGTCACCCCACTCCATATTAGCCCTTTTTGCATTTGCTACTTATCCACTAGAGGTAACCGACGCTCATAACTTAGGACACATCCAAAGAGGCCTAGCAAGGAGCGGGATTCCACCCAACCGATGCCACGGGACACACACAAGTGTCCCATGGTGCCTTGAAGTGGTGGTGAAGTCACCACCACCAACCATGAGTCACCAGGACTCACCAAGGCTTCAAGAGGGAGTGAGACGGGAGACCAACCTTCCTATAGTACTCTCTGTGATATTCGGCAGACCTCCCCGTCCTAGGTCGAAGGAAGTCCTTGGATAACCTTGGGTTGTGGAAGACCACCCACTTCCACCCAAATCGCCAAGTTACGTCACCGTTTGCACTTCTGAACTTCCAACCGGCGTAACTTTGCGGTCCGAGCTCCAAATCCAACATGCGAGCCCATTTTAGACATCTACGCGACGAGTAGATGCCGATGAACTGCTCACTCGTCTCATTTGGACAAGTTCTCGCAAAGTTATGGCCCTCTAAAGATTCGGATGCACCGGGGGAGGCGTCACGCCTTCACCACGGCTCTTCTTTTGGCCATAACTTTTGACTCATGTCTTAGAACCTCGTAATGCTTGTCATTCTAAGTTCCTTGTGATCATAGCTTTCCAATGATATGCCACATGCCATACTTTTCTGTGGGATTCATTGGGAACCCCTCACACCTAGCCCTCAAGTGTCCCGGCGCCACCGGGACCCAATCAACTTTGAGCGACCATAACTTTTCGCTCACAACTCCAAATTGCGCGTTCTTTGTGCCATTAGAAGCATATTTTCAAGAGCTTTCCAATCATGTGTGACACTCTCATGTCTACTTCAAAACCAGGGCGCTATTGCGCCCTGTTTGATCGGGAGTCTCTTCATTCTCCCTACCTAGTCTATTGCAAGGCTTGGGAAGTCACCCCCAAGGTCCCCCCTTGCGCACTAAGGTTCATTTGGACACCCCAAGTAGATAGGGGCGTGACATTCAAACCCCAAATCATATGAAGGGCTCTACATTGAGTTTCATGTTTTGTTTAATATTCCTCTATTGGTATCAAGAAGGGATTAAAAGAGACTTTAATACCTAACAAAGACTTTGAAATTCAATTTATATTTGAATTTTTAGGTTACAACTAATCTAAACAATTTGATATGTCTTACTTCACTCATTCTAAACCTAAAAGGATGGAGCTTTATATGGACAAAACGTACATATAAGGACGTTGAAGTAGAACCTCACTTAAAAAGTAAGTTATTACTTATGGAATACCAAATGGATAGTAACCTCAACCTCTGACGTCGACGCCGACCTCTTCCACTTCCACGTTATTCGCCTCTAGGGCTACATAAACCAATAGGATGTCAACTAAAACCTATAGGAGAGCAACAATAACCTATTGGGTGTCAATGTAGACGTATAGCTCGTCAACAAAAACATATGTCACAGTAACGTCTCCAATTGGGTGAAATCGGTGACATTTTGTGTATGCATAGAGACATATTTACAGAGGATGTTGTGTAAAATTGAGGAACATCCACTAAAACCTTCATATTTTTTTAGTTGCCAAATATTTTCAAAAATTACAAGGTGGTTAAATGAAAATCTTATTTGATAAGATTACCTCCGTTAAATAGAGGAGGTGAGTGCCCTTGGATTAGTATATAAGGGCACTCTTCCCCTCTCCAAAACCCCCCTTAACCTCTTAGGTTCATTTTGAATTGCCTTGTTTTCATTTGGGTTTATTTAGTTGGATTTTGGCCATTTAGGCCATGTTGCCAAATTTTCTTGTTTTTGGAGCATTTCAAGCTTCTTTGTTATTGATTTTGAAGCTCTCTTGAAGGACTTGGAGTCCCTTCAAGCTTAACTTTCTTCTTGTTGTGTTTTTGTTGAAGTTTTGAAAGCTTTGTTGGAATTTGGTACTTTGTTGAAGTTTTGAGGTTTATTTTTAATACTTGTACTAATCTTAGAGAGATTTCTCCCCTTATGACTGGCAATGCTACTTAGGGGAGACCTCTGGTGTCTATTTGGTTTGATTTCTAATACTTACACACGCATACAAAGTTGTGGGTTTTTTTCTAGTTATACTAACCTTGTACTAGCTTGTTGGTACTAACAAACATTTTGTTGCCTATATTTTTCCTTGTCCCATTTGGGATGACAAAGCTTTGATTTCGCTTGTTTGGAAAATTGTCTAAAATTGTTGTTTTGTCAAAATTACGGCAAAACTTTGGCTTTGCTTATTTTGAAAAATTTATAGAAATTAGTTGTTGTTCAAAACGGCGATGAAGCTTTGGCTTTGGTCCTTAGAACTTTTTAAGGGAAATTTTGTATATCTCAAAATACGGCAAAGCTCTGGCTTTGGTTGTTTTAAGTTTATAGAAATCGTTTGGATATTTTAAAACCACGGCAAAGCTTTGAACTATGAAGTCCTAGAAATTTCCATAAGATAGTAGTTGCCATCATTTTCACCAAGTTTAGCCTCCAAAAGAATAGAGTCAATTTCTACATTTGAATTAGAAAGAAACCTTCAAAGGTTTTGCCCAATAATCCTTAGAGTTTTGTTTTTGTTTTTGTTTTTATAAATCTTGAGTGTGTTTTATTTTGAGACATTGAGGAAAGAAAACCAAAATATCAAAAAAATACCAGAGCCGCAAGGCCTTGGACACCCTAAAGACGGGCTGCAAGCTGCTAAAGGAGGGTCAATATACACACGGGTTGCCCAAGGGTGTTCGACCAGTCACACTTTGCCACATGGCACCCCCAAAGAAAAGGGGGGGGGCCTCGCAACTAACCGGTCTGTAAGGTAATCAGACTGTGGACTTCAACTGCAACTCTGGACTGACTAGCACTTCTAGAAAATTTCGTTTTTCTGTTGTTTTGGTCGCGTTGATCCAGTCAAAATCTGACAGAAATCTATTGATTTGAATAGATTTTTGTCAGATTTTGACCGGATCAACACGACCAAAACAACAGAAAAACGAAATTTTCTAGTAGTGTAGGGCTCCAGGTCCGACTCTGGACTGTCTAGGCTCCAGCTTTGGTTTGGATTGTTGGATAGGCCGCCCTCTCACATTTTTCTCACTTCTTTTTTAGATTTCTAAAGCTCTTGAAAACATAAACTAAAAACTAGAATAGTCTAAAACAAAAACACAAAATTAAATTAGAAGGGGAAGGGGTAGAATTAAGATAGAAGTTAGGAAGGAAAATAGAGTAGATTAAATAAAATTCTTTACTAATTGCCAATAATTTAAAATGGGAGTAGAAGTCTAAAGAGAAAGAAGACACTTGAAGTCCCAACATTCAAATTGCAAATAGAAATGATAGAGTGATAGTTGGTAGTTGAAGGAAACAATTAGAGTTGATAAGATTTAGAATAAAATCTTAAAGAGGTTATTTGGGCCATTAGAAATTGGATAAAATAATAATTGACTTCGATAGGATAGGGAAGCCAAAAGTCAATTATTATTTGGAAATTTGAAGTCAACTTTTTTATTCTAAGCCAAGTCAACCATTAGGATAAACAAAATAATTGAAATTGAATAGTAGAGAAGGGAAAGAAATGAGTTAAAAGGAAAAGATGAAGTTGTATTAAGTAGTTTCATGTAGTATTTTCAGACCTACTTGGGGCCTTTGGAAAAATTGCCAAAATACTTTGAAACATGGCAAATGATGTAGAACTTGTTGGAATGTTGAACCATTTACTTGCCAACACCCAACCTGAGGTATGATATCAACTTCTAGTATTTCTTTTTAAGTCTTCAAAAGAGGTATTTATACATAGTGGCCAAACTAGAGGTTCAATTAAGAAAGTCTAAATTAGATTAATTTAAAATTTTGAATTCATAAACTTGTATAATAAGTCTATAGCTTTCCAAAAAGATATCATACATCAAATTTGGAGTTAAAATAAGAAAGATATAGATGGATGAAGTTTTGGGTAGAAATTGAATGACTTGTAGCAAAAATCATCCATTACGGTCAAGACTTGGAATTTAATTAGAACATAGTAAATTAAAGATAGGAGTAAAATTTTAAGGTAATTGAAATAGGGAAGAAGGATAAAACCTTGAATGAAGTTTTTAGAGCCTCTTAAAGGCTAAACTTCATCTGTCCATAACTTTTGCTAGGAAAGTCAGAATAGGATGAATTTTATGGTTTTAGAAATGGAATGAAGTGATCTATCACTTAAGATGTTTGAATTTAGATTGTTTTTCAATTAACTAAAAACCACCGTGGCCTAGGAAAACAAATTAGTAAAAAATATACACTTCCAATTTGGCTAGGTTTTGTGGATTAATTTCAAGATTAGTTTTGGTTAAGTTTGAAAAAAGATCCATTGCTTGGAAGGCACAATGGATTGACGTTAGGCACCCTGAGAAGAAATTAACCCTAAAAGTTAAGAACCGGGTTGTGCAATCAGATTTACTAAGGGTGGGTAAATAAGCACTCACAACGTATCATAGTCATGCATCCAACTCATGTGCCTTCACAAGTGACTCATTGCCCGTTGGATGCATAGCTATGATACATTGTTACTATAAAGCGCACATGAGTCACTTGTGAACGTGCTTGTGAAGGCATTAGGTTGTACATCATGAGATGCACGTCGCCGCAGCTTGAACTTTAGTTCACCTTTGTTTCTGATGTTAAGCAAGCAGAAGTAAATCATGGTTGATGGCTTAAGCATTCACAGCATGACGAATTCCTATCCATTGAATCATCTAAAGTGGACAACAATCACTCTTTCCCATTATTGTGTCAGGTGGAAATGATGCATTCCACCCTGAATTTTGATACATATGGACAAAAGCCCTACATTAGTCCCCACTGCCCGTTGTCTTGATGTACAAGCAACTACACATGCTAGTACCCAATCAATGATAATTTCGCCTACCTAGGTTGATGCTCTACAGTTTAGGCCGCAATACTCTAGAACACTTTGTTTTACCAACACAAACCACTAATCTCTTTGGTACAATTGAAATGTCAGAAGAAAGAAACGTAACAATATAGATGGAGCACTCAGTGCATGTGTTTGAGAAAACATGTATTCTTAGTTGTTGCTTTAGGTCCCTGAGTTTGGTCAGCGAAGTCATAGGGAAGTCACCGTTGAATCCAAGGGAAGTGGCGTTGAGTAAGTGGTGACTGCAAGACCCTCCCTTACCTTAAAATGGAGTGGCAATGCTGTCATAATGTAGTAGTTGGAAAGACGTGCTATAGCCATGCATGGAACATAGCCCTTACATCAATCACTTCTTAAGGCATTGCGTTGAATAGGTATCCCAGCACGTCTCCTCAACCCTACCTTCAAAGAGATTTTGTTTTTGATGTCAAGCAAGCAGAAGTAAACACCAATTGACAACCCCAAGCGTTCCTTTTTCATTTCTGGTGGTCCCACAAATTCTTCTGCTCTACATGCACTAGCTACCCATTTTTTTAGCTTTAGCCCTACAAGACAATCACTTTTAAAAGACTAGCTTCCTCAACTAGCTTATTGTTCTTTGGAAGCCTCTTACATGTTATCACCCTTGCTTAGCATCACCTTCAGCATGTGTCCACTTCTCAGCTCATAAATGAATGTCACCCTAACCCTTGTACTTCTCTCCAGATGAAATGTGCCCTACCTTCTCTACCCAATAATCACCTCCTTTCAATGTTCTCGTTTACTTCTTCATGATTCACACCCTAAAACGCCTCCCATTTTTCACCACATTATTAGTTTCATGTCGACAAAGTCCAATCTTCAATTTTAAGACATGCTCCCCATGTCTCCACTTGGTGCATGGTGTACTAGTACCCACGCAGTCTCCTTTTAATGAATTTGCAATCACAGTTCAGTCTCTGCGCCATGAACCTTAACTAGTAGTGCAACCTGTAAAAGACAAGCAGCAGGCCATCTTTTTCTTTATGTCGCCTGCACAGTAAGTGCACCTAGTTCAAGGAAGTACATTCTAGTCACGCGAAACAAAGTGGCATCCCAATCGTGGCGCAGTCGCATTCAAGTGATCCGCAGTTGCATTCAAGTGATCCGCAGTCGCAAGTGCTTTCTCTCTAGGTAGTCGTTGTTGCTTGGCGGATTCCACATCACCATCTGCAATTACAACGAATGGATGGAATTCAACGGCCCAAGTTTCTCATCATGTAGTTGCGTTCCACGACTACACCATGACTGTGACAATGCTAGTAAGTAGAAATTGGTGCAATTAGAGAAGATCAATTGCGCTATAGTCACTGGGTCACGGCTATCCAGTTGCATTTGGTGCCAATTCCTAGTAGTGGTACTTATAATATAAGCACCTATGATATAAATATTATATAACCATGGACTTATAGGCTTAAGATCCAAGGCTCACATGCTAGCAACTATGCATATACTTATTGTATTGCACTTCAAAATATAAGTTAGAAATTGAATCAAATTCTAATTTTGAATTGTAATTATTGAATTTGATTGAAATTCAAATAGAATTCAAAATAAAATTATATTTGTTAAAATGATTTCAAACGATTTCTAAACAATTTAATAGATTCTAATAGATTTTCAATACATTCCCATACATTCCCAATACATTCTAATAGATTTTCAAAAGATTCCAAGAGATTCTTGAATTTTCTAAAAAAATTCTAAATTTTTTGTCAAATTGATCAAATTCAATAGAAGATTGTTGATTTACATTGAACCTATAGAAACCTTATTGATGCGGTCCAATAAGAACTCATTTTTCTATTGGTACCAACAAATTTGTGTTGGTTTTGTCTTGGTTTTCAATGGTTTTTCAGTAGCGGTGGGGTGTACATTTTCAATTCAAGCTACTTTTGCAAGAGTAGGTGTAGTTGTAGGCTATACATAGAGGAATTGTGTTGCTACGAAAAGAATTGTATTGCCACAAGAAAATTTTAGGGAGTTTTTTGTGTATATTTTTAATGTTTTAGTGGTAAATGAATTTTTTGCAATAGAAGGTTTAAATCTTCATGACTATACTACTATAGGAGATGTAGATTGCAAGTTTGCCAACTTTTATATGCAACTTAAGCCTTTTTTTATGAAAATCCTTGTGTGATTCACAATTTGTCTATGTTGGGTAATTGTTTGCTTTCATGTGTGTAGTTTGGCTTATTGTTTGAAGGTATTATCGAGCTTGTGGGATGGGGTTTGTGAAAAAATTGAATCATTTCAGCTAATTTTTAATAAGATATGAATTTTCTTCACTTTTTCTTCAAAAAATCATGAGACTATGCTATAAGGCAATGCGGGATGCTTCCCTTGTGTGAGAAGTAAAGAAACAATTGGAGAAGGTCACCACCGAGGCCTTGGCTTTAACTCATGTTGAGATCAAATGGAAGAGGAAGATGATCAAATTGTGAAAGGTAGAAGTGGAGAAGACAATGCATTCCTATTTATCAAAGTTGTGGTGGTGGTGGTAGACAACCACTCTTTTTGGTCTTCAACAAGTCACTTCCAGAGGTGTTGGGAGCAAAGTCTCATTCTATTGAGGACTATTTTAATACTGATTCCAATAGGCAATTTGGGGGAGCAAACTCTAAGTAATGTCATACATGCCCTTTTCATCCTCCATCTCTAGAGATACAAGGGTATTGTCTTCAAAATCACGTATCATAACATTGTTGTCAAAATTTGAGCATGTAAACAATGTAGGTGAACAAACTTTGCATAAATTCAAAGGTTTTCCTAGATAAGATTTTAATGAAGTAACAACCATATATCTTACAAGATTACGGAAATTACCATGTATGATATTGTATAAAATTCATATCAATATTATATTGAGTGAGAAAGAGTGTTAAGAAATATATCACTTCGTATTATCTTAACCTCTAAAGGACCAAACGGTGTTTTTGGCAACATAGTGATTTTGGGCAACTCACTATGAATGGAATTTTCATTTTTTTTCATTGAAATTTTCACACATGTATCTGAGGAGTAGCTTTAAGGCCCAACAATTTTCATAACTTTTGACTATATGGTTAAAAAGTTATTGTATGATATGTAGTTTTCTTTACTCTACGAGTAGTTCGAGCAACAAAAATACTTCTTTAAAAATCACTTTTAAAAAAAAAATTGAAATTGATTTTCCAAGATTTATTTATACATGGATATCTTTGAATCATTCCATTTTGATTAATGAGATGAAAGTTATGAGGAGTTTTAGTTGTGGGCAGTTTTAAGGTGGTTATATTGTTTTCTTGCTTGAATTGTTGTAGTCTCTAAGTTTGTTATTGTTTCATGAGCTTGAAGTCTTGAACTTTCTTATTTGAATTGTTTTAGTATCATCGGCTTCAATTAGTAGTTTACTATTCAATAAGTTTGTAAGTTATAGCTTGCAATTGACTTTGTTTGGAATTTTATTCATTGCAGTTTAGATTAGAGGAAGACAAATAGACAATTCAAAGTTTTACATTTTATTTTAGGGTGTTTGTAACTTGAAAGTATATTTCTTGGATCAACCATGTCCCGATACTATAATATAGTCTCAATTATGACCTCTGTTGGAGCAAGTAGTAGTCAAGGTAAAAATACTTTAGAGGATGGAGGGACAAGTTCTCGTAGTATAGCGCCTATTGTAGGATTGGAGTCATCGTCATTAACTAGCATAGAGCGCATAAGTTTTTTGCTTAGTGGGAACAACCCATATAGCGTTTGCAATCAATTGCGTAAGAAAAAAATGCCAAAGTTAAACCTAACAATAAAGCTTTACAAACCACAATGTGATATTTGTAATACACCTAATACTATTGGTATAGAAATTGATCATAAAAATGTTGGTAAAGTAATTATTCTTGTAGATTTGGAATCATTTACTCTAATTATGCTCTATAATTTAGCTACAAAATAGCACAAATTAGTATTGTACCTAAGGAAAAAAAAGTCTTACAAGGCAACTTGCAAATTTTAGGATACTTGGGCCACACACTTACCTTAGGCAACATTGTATAGAGGGTCTAATGGTTTACAAGACTATGTCAAGTGCAATAATTGTAGCACTATTGAGGGTCAAGAGAAGATACTTGCCCCTAAATGGGATCTGTTGAAGAAACATGGTGTCAAATAGAAGGCAAAAAAAAATATACTTGGAGGAATATTTTGTGAACAATGATACATGACTCTTAATTGTTAGCACGTCTATAATGAGCATATGTGGGATACAAGAGGAATTGAAATTCTAGTAGGAGATCAACTCCTTGAATTGAAAGGAAAATGAGCTAAAAAGCGACTTCAAATGGGGACAATTTTCCATCTCTTACAATAAAAAAGACCTATGCTTGAGTGCAAAGCTTTGCAACTTGTGTTTGAATTTCTTGAAGTGTCAAAAATGCCTAAACATCATTGGAGTGACAATGCAAGTTGGATGATAGTAGAAGCATTGTATGCTCAAGTGCTAGCTTTGATGCGAATGATTGTATCATTAGTGAAGTATGTTGCAATTAGTTGCAATGAAATAAATAGCATCGACAACTCAAGTTGGATAAATGTCCATACATATGTAGTGCAAAACTAGAGTTGTATTCATATTTTCAATTCACTAGAACAGGTTGGGAAGGCTAAGAACTTAACAAAGATGATCATGTTTGTTGTCTGTGGTAGGTGAAATGAGCCAAAAAGATATTGGCAATTGATTTACCAACTAGTCTATTGTAGAGCCTTACTCTAGTTTCAAGGGTGTAGAACTAGTATCATTTTTAGGATTCAAGATGACTAGAGCCCTCAACTACAAGGAATCCACTGTATAATATATTGAAGCTTGCCTAACAAAGATTTTGTTTAATTTTTTGAAGTAGTTCATGCAATTTTTAAATGCCAAGTGAAAGAATTACCACAAATCATTTCCTTAATATTAAAATGCCTAAAGTCATTGTAGTTAGCATATTTAACCCCAATAAAATTTGAATTCTAGATTATGTATGAGATTGATAATTCATTAGAACATCCATTAATAAGTATCATGAAGGTGTATTAATATCAATAAATGTCTTATTGTTAAGTGCAAAGATGAACAATTGAAAGAAGATGAAATTAGGTTTCTAACATTTAAGGATTCTTTGCAATATTAGTGGAACTATTGGTAAGCTTGACAATTGATAACTTTGTTTTGTTTTTGAATCAATAATATTTCATCTTTGGTGGCTCATCACCTAGATATGATTTCCCAAGAATTGTATTTAATAATCTACATCTACTTTGAAGTTTAATATTAAATATTAGACTTTTGTGAAGATATTTGTTACAAATTGGCTTGTGAAATTGATGTTATAACCAAATCCATATTCAAGTCATTGTGATGTGCAATCAGTGTATAGTAAATGCTTTATGCATAGATTGTCTATATCTAAATAACATAGGACGATTCAACAAATATGTAAAACATAGAGTGTTACCTTCATTTAACATGAGATGTTGGATTGACTTAATTTCAATTTATCTTTTTATCAAAGTAACTAGCAATTGGCGCTTACTACGCTACGCATTCATCATTAGAATTTTATAAGAATTTTTATATATTAGATAAAATGCAGAACAAAAATTTCAATAAATCTTCAAATAAAAATGACTAAAATCTTTGCATAATTTTTTTATAAGTAAGGATATATTGAAATGTACAATAGAAATTTATTAAATGATGAATGAAATATATGCAATGGTAAATACTATAAAAGATACACATACATTAGAATGCATTAGAAATTTGACTTCATTGTTACAAAAAATGGCAACCCAAATTGAAGGATTGAAAAAAAAAACTTATAAATCTCAAAAACTTTGTGAACAGCTTAATTGTTGTGGAATCTAAAATTGCTTCAATTGAATAAATTTCTCAAAACCATTTGGTAGTAGTAATAGAAAATTGAAATCATGAAAGCTCAAAGCTCACAAAAGCACAAAAATGACAAAATCATAGAAGTGCAAAGAAGTGTAAAGCCAAGAGAAGCAATGGATTTGCTATCTCTATAATATCTTCCTATGAATCCTCTTTAATATCACCTTAATTGCAAAAACTATATTATTTCTATAATATCACCCTTGGCAAAAAGTGATATTACAGAAGTGATTGCAAACTGCTAGTCTATTTCTGTAATATCACATTATGTGAAAATACGATTTCTATGTATGCATCATTGAAAATATATTTACAAAATATTTAAAATAATTATTTTAAAGACTTATTGAAATCATTATCATGCATTCTATTCAAATATATTAAAATTTTACTAATATGTGATACAATGAATGCGTAGCATAGCAAACACGAGCCCCTAGTATTAATGGTAGCATTTGTGATATTATAGAGGGAGTTATGATTTTAGTAGTATGATAGATGAAAAGGTAGTGGTTCAACTTTGATAGAAAATAGGTATGTTAGTCAAAATTGAAACATACCTATTAAATGCATCAAATTATAACACACAATTGCTAAATAAATTATGTTAATTGTTATGCAATATTGAATTGTAACAAGTCACAAGTTAAAACATACTAATTAAATGCACCACACTATAACACACAATGGCAAGAATTTGATTGCAATATTGTCTTTGAACTTTTGAGTTCATTACATGTAGTATCTATGAGGTCCATAAGTTTGAGAAACCATTATAAATGATTGATGAAACTAGGTGTTGAAGGAGGATAATGACCTATTTGGAAACTATCCTATTAGTATAATAAGTTCGTTCCAAGGGAGACGGTCAAGTAGGAATTTATGCTAAATGGACCAATTCCTAAAATAGGAAATACAATCCAAAAATAGAAAATCATGACCCAATTTGAAAAATTAGTAGCCACTCAAAATACAACGACATTACACACTAACAACTTGATTCAAATGTATACACATCAATGCATTGAACACCCAAACTAAAAACACACATAACAATTACAACATATCTCTAATTGAACTCATTCACGCTCTTATAGCCAGTACACCAATTGATTCAAAATATTTTTTCTATTAAATCCTAATTGGTAATTAAAATCACCCTTATACAAATGTTCAATGTTAACTCAGTTTGTTATCTCATCCTAATTGTTCATCAATATGATCTCAAAATTTAACTACAACTAAATTCAAATCTACACAGCCATCACAGTCACAATTACTTAAGCTACATCTCAAACACTTCTAACTTGGTGACAATATTTTGATTTCATGAATCTCACCATCTTCACCATCCAATCCAACTCGGACTCTTCCCATTTCTAATTGATCTTCAATCAACATATCTCCAACTAGGACACAAGACACTCCATACATACAAATTCATCCCACTCAGACACACACAAACAAAAACAAAAACAAAAAAACTACACGACTCCTCCTGGCCCGGACTTGCACTGGCTCTCTCCAAGTGGGTCCATTTCCAATCGGAAAGGATGACTATATACTCTCCCAACAGTTGCTCAACTACCAACTTGGACACGCACTACTTGAAATCACAAGACTCATTGAACTCCTACTTGGCTAAACTACTAGTCCTTACAACCAACCTACTTGATTTACTAATTACCTAATCAAACTCACCTACTTGAACTGAATTGCAACCCAACTACTCCTAATTGAATTTAACAATTTCAAAATTTTTCTCAAAAAGTCACTCCAACTTGGTAAAAATATATACAAAAACAACAAATTGGAACACAAATACTATAAAAAGCATACCAATCACTCTCAATAAACACAAAAATATCCACACAAAAAATTTAAAAACAAATCCAACTAGTCTATCTACACTAGGCCTCATGTTTACAACAAATGAGAATAATCCTTTTAATAATGCTAATTACTCTTCTAACTAGTGCATGCTTCTAATCATGCATCAAAAGTTGATGGAACTATGGAAGTTTTTAAATGTATGTATTGATTAATTATCATAAAAGATATTGTAAGATCTCATCACATTACTAACTTGTTAAGCATACATGTGCAACACTATCTAATACTATGGTAGTAGAAATCTTATCACGTTTGATCTAGACAATCTTGACTAGGAGTAATTCAACTAATTTATTTCAACTCGGTGATCAAATATTTGAATCAAGTTGTGTGAACTTTGTAGCCCACAAGAAGTTTTTTCATATTGTTTGTTATGTGTTACAAAGCAACCTTATAGTAGAGACATTGAGCGAGTGGTAATAAAGATCAAGAACATATTGGTGGCACTACACAATTTTTTCACCCATTCTCCCAAGCATCATGTGGAGTTTGTAAAGTTGGTAGAAACTAAGGGCCTTAAGATTCTACAAAATATAAAGTCAAGGTGGATTTTAATGTTGACCCTAGCTAGCTATATGTGTTTTGAATGAATACCAAACTCTTCTAGTGAAGATGTAGCTCAGAGAGGTCACTCAGAGTGTCCATTAAAAACCACGTGCAAACAAAACTTTGGACCCCTATATACTTTTTGAATTTTAAATAAAATGAAATGAAAAAAATATGAATAGATTTTTCTACTTTGAAAGTTTATGTTTTGAATTATTGATATTTTATTTGTTAACTAGCGGTTGGTGCTTGCTATGCTACGCATTCATCATTAGAATTTTATAAGTATTTTATGTATTAGATAGAGTGCAGAGCAAAAATTTCAACAAATCTTCAAATAAAAATGACTAAAATCTTTGTATAATTTTTTTTATAAGTAAGGATATATTGAAATGTACAATAGAAATTTATCACTACTAGAAAATTTCGTATTTATGTTGTTTTGGTCGCGTTGATCCGGTCAAAATCTGACAGAAATCTGTTGGTTTCAACAGATTTCTGTCAGATTTTGACCGGATCAACGCGACCAAAACAACAAAAAAATGAAATTTCCTAGTAGTGTATTGAATGATGAATGAAACATAGGCAATGGTAAATACTATAAAAGATACACATACATTAGAATGCATTAGAAATTTGACTTCATTGTTACAAAAAATGGCAACCCAAATTGAAGAATTGAAAAGAAAAACTTATAAATCTCAAAAACTTTGTGAACAACTTAATTGTTGTGGAATCCAAAATTGCTTCAATTGAATAATTTCTCAAAATCATTTGATAGTAGCAATAGAAAATTGAAATCATGAAAACTCAAAGCTCACAAAAGCACAAAATCATAGAAGTGCAAAGAAGTGTAAAGCCAAGAGAAGCAATGGATTTATTACAGGAATAATATAGTTGTTGCAATTAAGGTGATATTAAAGAGAATCCATAGGATGATATTATAGAGGTAGCACCCTTTGTAAAAAGTGATATTGCAGAAGTGATTGCAAACTACTACTCTATTTTTGTAATATCACATTGTGTGAAAATACAATTTCTATGTATGCATGATTGAAAATATTTTTGCAAAATATTTTAAATAATTATTTTAAAAACTTATTGAAATCATTATCATGCATTCTATTCAAATATATTAATATTTTACTAATATGTCATACAATGAATGCATAGCATAGCAAGCATAAGCCCCTAGTATTAATGGTAGCATTTGTGATATTACAGAGGGAGTTATGATTTTAGGAGTATGATAATAATTAGTTACAAATTTTTGAAGTAAAAAAATACACTATAGAACTGAAAAATAATTGTCACACCCCTATATTATCTAAGAAAACATTGTTTAAAAAATGAACAAAAAAATTCTAAAAATAACTCTCTATTGAAAGCTCATTTTGAGTTGAATATTGATGCAATGGTCATCTAAATGTGTTCTCTAAAAATATTTGAGTTAAAAAAACATGCCATTTTAGTGCATTTTGAACCTCTTCTAAAAATCATTCCATATTTTATTTGAGTTTGAAATTTTGGGAGTAGAATCTTATAGTCATTAGTAAACAATGCTTAAAATTTGAACTTAAAATTATAGTTTATTAGAAACCACTTATTCATACGTGGTTTGTTGTAGTAGAACTAAGTGCACCCCCTGAGTTGCACTATGAAGATATGTCAGGCTCATTTGAACTCAATGTACGTTGACTTTGAAACTGTGTTCACTCAACCCCAATTTTTCAGTTTTAATGCCCTCCTGACACAATAGCATAACAAGTTGGACATGAACTTGTGGAATAAGGTAGTGGGTTCATGAAGTGACCCTTTATGGGCTGGTTGGCCTTTTGATGGTCTCTAGATGCATGAAATTATTTGTCTTTATTTTTCACTTGAAGAAAAATTGATTTGGAACCTAATCCAAGTGGTTTCATATTTTTCAGAGCATTTATGAATTACTTATGAATTTTCAAAGAACTTTGCCATAGGTACCTATTTATGATCCCCTAGGCCTTGTAAAACCCACACACATGCAGTTTGAAAACAAGCATTGTAGCATGCAAAAAGTAATAGACAAGGTTCCTAAATGCAATTTGTACTAAACTTAACTCCTAAAGTGTGAAGGCCTATTTTGGATCAAAAATCACTCAAAACTGCCATTTTTGCTCAATTCATCCTAGGCAACAAAAAAAATAGTTTAAAAAAAAATCTAACTGTAAGATCTTGTACTTTACTTGTATGAGATCATATGGTAAAAATTTCATGAAGTTTGACTATACAAATTAAAAAATATTAACATTCAAAGTTTGAGTGAAAATGTTTTTTTAATGCACATACATGTTTTTAGAAATGGACCCACATTGGCTCTAATTACGTCCCCTATCAAAGTATGAACAAATAATTGATAAATGATAAACCGCTCTTTCATCATTAAAGGAACATTGATTACCCATTTACCAGCCTCTTAAGGTCCATTTTAAAGCCAGCTAGGGGATGGTCTGAAGAAGAAGGTCGGAATTCCAGCCACCTACCTTATTTGAGCTTTGAACCAACTGGCCATAGCATTCGGGTTGTTTATAGGGAAAGTCAAAGGCTTGTCAGCATATTTGTGGCTCGATACGTCTTTGCTGCAATCATCTCGGTTGTCAAGTGTCAAGCCCAAGGTACGTAGCTTCACTTTCAAATTTTTTTGCATTAGCTTGTAAATCCATTCCTACTTGTATTTTTTTGAATTGAGCATTAAAATGTTGCCTTTTGGAGATTGTGTAGCTAACTAAGTACTTGAAGATTGTAGAAATCGCCATTATCATGGTTTTGGGCTTTGTTCAAGATGAGAGAACATTTAGCATAGTTTTTTTCATTAAGTCTTGTTTGAGAAATTGCTTAATTGCAAATCTAGACCTTATAGTTGCCATGAAGGTACTATCCTTCTACACCTTGTTCATCTTCCCCTATGGTGTACTTATCAAATGTAGAAGATTAATGAGTGTGCTTGTGATAATGCTTAGCCTGACAATGTATTGTCATTAGAATGAGTGCTATGTAGTCAAGATTATTAATTCTTTGTTTATAGCCTAGAATGTTTTGCCATCTATTTCTAGAAAAAGACTCATGATGTGGTCAGATTTTCTTATTAATTAAAGGTTTTTTTGCCAACAATAGTTTTTTGGAAAAAAAATTATCGCCTACTTTTGTTTGTTGCTTAGAATAGCCTTTGAAGCCAAAAATTCACAGCAAATTCATACTTTGTCTAAAAAACATAATTTCAATTGCTCTCACTATTTCTCAGACTTGTAATAATGTGGGAATTTAAAAAAAAAATTCAACAACAATATGAGGTCAAACTCCTAATTCTAACCACAATGGGTTGTTTTACCTTAAGGTAGAAACATCCAATTCTATCACTGTACCTAATCCTTGTTCCATAGAGTGCCCTTAAAGTGTCCCTAGAGTTCCATTACTGTGTCTCACACATGTTTAACTTTGATTTGCTGACGCACTTGAATGACACATATTGAACTCTGATTTGCTGACAGCTCACTTTTGTGTAGTTCAGATTTGGGTGCACCTATGGGACAGTTCCAGTAGTCTAGAGACCCCGCCGCTTTGAAAAATCATAAAATTTACATATCACATCGGAAAAATCTAATTTTTTTTTTTGAATATTCATGATTTTCTCTTGCTAATACTACAAAAATATTCCTTTTAAGAAAATAGCCTCCAACTATGCTGAATTCCTTATTTTCACGGATTTGGGTGCCTTCACCTTCTACCAGAGGGGCAAAGATTTTTTCGGTAGCGGGCCTATGGCACGCTTGCAAGTGCTTCGGCGCGTGCGTGTTGAGTGGCCCCGTCGAGCGAGCCGACGTGGACCCTGTGATGCGATCCAACGTGGACCCCGTGATACGATCCGACGTGGACATCTCCAACAATCCAACGTGGACACGTGGTGCAACGATCCAGCGTGGACCTGTCCTACGATCCGACAGCGCACGGATACCCATGCATCAGACCAACGTAGGCCCGCGACGGAGGACTTCGTCAAACTAGTTCCGTCCATGGCTGGCACGATAAGCTTAAATTAGGTCAGTCTCACCCCGGAATCGTAAACCTCAATCTCGACACGCATTGCGTGCGGAATTCACTGTTTCAGATGCCGCATCCAATCTCTCACCCGCAGTGTAGGTACGCTTCGCACGATTCCGGCGGGGCCTGAAAAATGGTGCCGGATGGCGTCCGCTACCGCGAATTGGGAGTTTTAGTTGCGTTCGGGGTGTTTTTTTCCGTCCAGAAGCGGTGGAATTGAGCTTGGGGATTGAGGAGGCTTCCGCGTCTTGGGAGAAATTCCGCGAGATTCAGCGTCTCGAGAGCCTGTGTGTGGAGTGGCCATTTGAGGTCGAGTGGTGGGTTGCAAGCTTTTTGTGTGAATCGGGCAGCAGCTCCTGTGAAGGACGAAGGTGTGGGTTCGTGTACACTAAAGAATGTCTAAAGAATGTCGTTCTGAAATCAAACAGTCGAAAGTCACTGAGGCCTGGAATGCAATTCTTGTGTGGAGCAGATGATGAATCGAAGTGAGATGTGGTGTGCTGGTTGGATTTTGGGGTTCTAGTTGGGGGGTAGATTGAGGTTGGGGTTTCCGGGAGGTAATTTTAGGAGGGGTTAGGGCAGAGTGGAGTCACGTGGAGGGAATGTGCGGTTTCAGGTACGCTGTAGAATGTTGTGCCTACACAAAAATGAAAGGCACAACAAACATTGATTGAGCTACTTGTGAGTGCTAGTCTTATATCCTGTCATCAAGCAGCAGTGGTTTTGTATGTTCGAAATTGGTTTGGTTTTTAGTTGTCAGCCAACTACAGATTGGTTTCTTTTGGTACAGGTGGCTCTAGAAAGAGGAAGATCATCGAGTTTCATCACCAACCATGGCCTCACCAGATTCGGAGTCCCTCGTGCGTCGTGTACACGGTGCCCAAGCCAAAGCGAAGGGGCACCAGTATCTTGAGGAAGAGAAGGAACGAGCCTACGAGAAATCCGAGCAAGTCAATGTCGGGTATGGCTTTGAAGAACCTGATGTTGATGAGGAAGGTGGAGACCGAGATTTCCTTCCCAAATTTTCGTGGCGAAAGCTTTGGCTGTTTGCTGGACCGGGTTTTTTGATGAGCATAGCATACCTGGATCCGGGCAACATTGAGAGCGATTTACAGTCGGGGGCTACTGCAGGATATACCCTTTTGTGGTTGCTGATGTGGGCCACGGTGATGGGGTTTCTTATTCAAATGTTGGCTGCGAGGCTTGGCGTTGCGACCGGTAGGCATTTGGCAGAGCTGTGCAGGGATGAATATCCTGTATGGGCTCGTATGGTTCTTTGGGTCATGACAGAGCTCGCCATCATCGGTGCCGATGTTCAACAGGTTATTGGAAGTGCTATTGCCTTCAGGATTCTTTCGAACGGCAGGGTACCCCTGTGGGGTGGGGTGCTGATAACTGGCGTCCAAGGGTATGTATACTTTCTTTCTCTGTTGTTTTTGAAGTTCCCTTGCTTTGTTTGATCTAAGTTCGGAACTTGGGATGAGGGTTGTGACTATGACCAAGGATTCACTCTTCCATTTTGTCGTCAGAACAAGAATTGGGTGATGATCTGCTCGGTTGTGAGTTGGTCCTAAGAGTCATCACTTCCATAATTTAATCAACGGGAATAAGGACGTACTTGCTAGGGTCCTTTCTTCCTAAACATAACCGCCTCGTATGGTAGTGCCGTGGTTCCAATCAGTAGGCTGATGGAACTTAGTGAGTAGGAGAATTTAGCTTTCCAATACTTTGAAGTCAGTATATTAGCATGTACCTGGTGCGATGTTGGTTGTGATTCCTGAATTTATAAAAGGCTGGATACTGATTTATTACATTGTTTATCCAGGTTCGTGTTCCTCTTTTTGGAGAATTTCGGCGTTAGAAAATTGGAGTTTCTATTTTGTGTATTTATTGGAATCATGGCGATTTCTTTTGCGTGGATGTTTTGCGAGACCGATCCGGATATCAAAGCTGTTGCCTCAGGTGCACTAGCATTTGACCCTGCTGCTAGTTTCTGCAGAAACTTCTTTCCTCGATGGCAATAGTTAATATGGCAGAGTATTAACTCTCTGTCTTGTCTGTGCTATTGTAATTTAATGGCGCTCTGCAGGTCTTATTTTTCCAATTATTCCCAGAACGGCTGTGGATAAGGCAGTCGGCATTGTGGGAGCTGTTATCATGCCTCACAACATATTTTTACATTCGGCTCTTGTGCAATCGCGGGATGTAGACTGCTCCAAGAAGAGTCGTGTACGGGAAGCCCTTAGGTATTACAACATCGAATCATCAATTGCTCTCTTCATATCTTTCTTGATCAACCTCTGCATCATGGCCATTTTTGCCAAGGGCTTCTACGGGAAACAGGAAGCAGGGATTATAGGCCTTGCCAATGCCGGGGAGTATCTCCAGAAGGAATACGGGGGTGGTCTTTTCCCAATCTTGTATATATGGGCCATTGGGTTGCTAGCGGCTGGGCAGAGCAGCACCATGACGGGCACATATACTGGTACGTCATTAGAGTTAACCTTAAAGTCATTCGAAGTGGGGGTGCTGACCTTGTTTTAGGGAAAATCAGCGGTGAATTTAATGAATAATACCATGAACAGTTGTTGGCAAGTCTTTTTCTGGGGTTTGATCGCGAATCTGATGTAGTCTTTGAGGATAATTCTATCGACATGACTTGACATTCATAGGATGCCCGTGGGAGGCATCGGGAACTAGTCATGTGTGTTGACATAGTCTCAAGCCAAGTAATAGGACCTTATTCTTAGACGTATTTATTTTGTGTCAGGTCAATTTGTTATGGCTGGTTTTCTCAATTTGCGCCTGGAGAAGTGGATCCGGACGTTGATTACTCGAGGTGTCGCCATGGTTCCAACTATCATCGTGGCTCTCATCTTCGACAGCGCAGAGAACCAGCTGGATAATCTTAGCGAATGGTTGAATGTGCTGCAATCCATTCAGCTGCCTTTTGCTCTTCTCCCGTTACTGTGCCTAGTCTCCAACTCACGGATTATGGGTGTTTTTGTTATCGGCAAAGTTACGAAGGTACAACATTCTGGCTTGGTGGTGTTTAAGATCTAGTTTAACAGATTTTTCAGTAGAGTTATTACTTCCAGAACTTTTAGACGACACCACATATAGAATATTCTCCGCTATTCATTTTTACATCTTTATATCGTCTCAGTGATCATATGTAGGCCTCCCCACGATACATAGGCTCCTGTACGATTACAGGGAGACCTCCCCATAAATCACGAAATTCCCTTTATAATCCTGTCTAAAAGTTCCTGAAGCAATCTAATGCACTGAAAACTTTATTATATAGTTGATGCTAGAAAGGAGCTCGTCATCAGTAGCTATATGGTCTGATGAATGGTTTCTCGGAGTTTTACATTGCGGTTGATCTTGTTGTTATGTTCATTGTCATCAAGTTTCATGTGTTAGTGAGCCTGCACAATATGTGCCTTTTATCTATAGGGCAAGGAAATGTGATGGATGGAAATAACTTTTAATGACGGGTGTGATTGCAGGTGTTTGCTTGGAGCATTGCAGTGTTGGTATTGGCTATCAACATGTACTTGTTGGTGGTGACTGTTTTGAGCCGCATTGTCGAGTCTGCATCGGTTATAGTACTCTTATCTGTGGTCATTGTTTTGTACACGAGCTTCGTAGTTTACCTGGTTCTGGATCCTGCGCAAGAGGATGGTAACTGGGTACAGCTCAAGCGGATAGTTCTTTCATCTAGGTCAGTCATCTCACCCTGTCAATCCTTAAATCACCTCCTTTCTTTCACTAAATTTTTTTTTACCACTTAGCTTAGATCAGATCGAATTAAGCGAATTTAGAAAGGAATGGCCTCCCCATGTCGGCTTTAATCTCAACGGTGTAAAGTGATCTACTTTCTCTAATTAGAATTAATAATGGCTCGACTTTTGAGTTTTTTTCTTGGAAGACGTTAGATATCATCGAGGTGTGTAAGTTGCAATACTTGTCTTATCGCACTCATCGCATCGTTATGCCTTATTGCAGCAGCAGATTGCGGACGCCCGGAAGGATTCAACATGAAGCTGAGACGCTAGAAACAAGTTTACTAGGAACAAGCCATGGCCGACCCGGGTGAATTGCCGTCTCTAAATTAAGTTTTCTGTCAACTTGGAAGAACTGAGGGGCATGTCTGACTAGGTGGAGGACTATAATTCTTGCTGATTCATTATACACTGTAAAAATAATGGGATTGCTACGAGCTAAGATTGTAGAAATCGAGAATTGTTCCAGTTACAGATCAGCGTTGTACTCTCAATTACAGAAACCACTTTGTATGCAACTGTGCTCAAGTTAATATACTCAAAAGCTGTTACATTGTGAAAGCTCCATTTTCCCCTCTCAGTTGAAACCGAGTTCGTGAAATTTGTACGTAAAACACTGCTCCTTTTTCTATTCTGTGTCACTAACGACACTATAAGTGTTGTGGGAATCGTCAGCGATCTTGGCATGTAAATATTCTCAGCAAATTGCTCAAGAAGAAGAGCAGGTGTAGCTGCAGCAACACACATCTAGTTAGAACAACAGAAAAAATTCAAAGCAAAGAATTACAAGTCAAAGTTTTACAAGTTCCATGCTAGTTTCCAACCAGTTGTCGTTGAAGTGTACAGTACTTTTACAAAACACAACGACTCTGTCTACCCAATTTTTCCGTGCAAAGAAATATGATTTGCAACGTAGCTTTTCAAGTTCAACCTGTAGAGCGAGCTAGTTCTTGGACACGGGATTCTTGACGTTGCTGCTCCATTCTCGTGAATTCCAAATCCAGACGGCGCAATTCGAGAGAGAACTTCTGCTGCAATTCATCTCTCATAAATTGTAGCAGAAGTTCTCCTTCAATTCCTCTCTCATAAATTGTAGTTTCTCATCTTGATGCGTCGCCTGCATGTCCAATTTCCTCTATGAGCATGCGGTCTTGCTCTTGCAGATCTTGTATAGACTCCTGGAGTGATTTCGGCTTCTTTTTCTTCTCTTTCGGGTGCTGATTAGGAGTACTTCGAGATTGCGTTGGCTCATGTACTGCAAGTATACCTGCACAGTGAACATTCCAACAAAGAAAACAACATCATTTCAATTGTTTCAGGAACTGAGTGATTGAAGGCAGAATTTCACAACATTGGAAAGAACTTACTTGACCGAAAGAAGAGATACAAAACCTCTCGAACGACTACAACTAAGAAACCTATTATCATAACTAGAAAGTAATATGAGGCAGCTCTCCTTAAACCCTTAGCAATAAAAACCTCGATGGCTGAAAGCCAGACTGATCCTTAAATCCGTCAAGATAATAATACAGGAAAGAAGAAAAATTCATACAAAGCATTTGGATTTCTACTGAGGATGCCAATACCAAAAGCATCTCAGTTGGGTGCTTGATTTTACAGACACAGAGACACACTCAAACATGAATGGTTTCACTTGGAAGTAAAACAGACAAATTGAGAGAATCTTCTCTCGGATTTTAGGAATCCCCATTTTTTCATCCATAGAGGTTAACCCCTAAACGTCTAAGAGTCTTCTCCGAAATTGATGATTTGGGAAAAAAAAACATTATAAAGTACAATTTGGAAGAATATTTTAGAAGTGATATACAAAGAAAAGTTGTAGATTTTGAGTTTTACATTCCATCCATATGCTTAGATTCACCAATGCTATCACCAATAATTTTCTATAAATTTGGAAAGGAAAATTTTGAAATTCCTTCTAAATTCAATTACAAGCAAAATATCATCATTTTTTTTGAGTAAAACTTGTTGGAATGGATTTGAAATGAAGTTCTCTTTACATGATGATTTTTTTGAAATTTTTGTGTTCTTTACATCTATGATCTCATTTTTGCAAATCTAATTTTGAACTAGAGTCAATGCAATTTGACCACTTGACACACTTCGACATTTGTAATTTAAAAAAAATATATGTACTCTAGTAACACCAAATCCAACCATTAGATAAGATAAGAATTTGATCAAGTATCACCCAAAATTAGGATGACTTTCATCCAAGCAAGAACAAGACAGAAACAAGAATCTGAATCTATTCATCATCCAAAAAATGGACATAAGAGCACTGCAAGGTTAATTCTTCACCTGTGCTCCACAAGTAGTCCTCTGCTTCTTTGGATTTCTTTTCCATGTACCTCATCTTGCACATTACCTATTTAGGGCTTTTTTTGTATTCAACTTTTCGAGAAACTCCAAAATTCCACACTTCCATTTTTCATAGTTTCTAGGCAACTCCAACCACTCAAACAACTACACTTGATTGCCATCGGTCCATACCTCATAGACAAATTTTGGTGGTTCTTGCAATGCACTAAGGGTAGTCACACCTTCACTCCTAATTCAATTAATGGAGAACTGAGACATGTCGCTTTCCCATCGGCTATCCGTGTACTGCAGGGCTCCCATTCTCCATTAATTGAACCAGACCATTTTTCTCCTTTGGAAGTGAAGAAACTAGCCTGGAGAAATTTATCAAGGAACTTCCAACCCTAGTTGTGTTTGAGTTGTGCCGCCTGCACCACTTGCGTTCTGCCACCTACATATCGCACCATTTGTGTTCTCCAATTTTCATTTTCCTTGCAGCAAAGCTATACAAGGGGGGGGTCACACCTTCATGCATGATGACTCTTCATTTGCTCCTCTTTTCCCTCACCAACTTCTCAGATATCGTCCAAGTTTGCTTCTCAGAGGAGGTGTGACTACCCTTATTATCAAATTCCATGTGGGAGCCGGAGTTGGCAATGTTTGATTCTTGGAATGGCATTGATTGAACGTCGGAGTACTTGGCCGCTTCCGCTGTTTGCTTTGCGAGGATTGAGGTTGTCCTACTTGCAGTCCTCAAGGAATTCGCCGAATCCATCCCTGGCAGTGAACAGAATGAATCCATCTGCATAAGATGTGAAGAACACACAAATAGGATTAATCATTTCACACCCCTGCGAAGCACCAAAGAACAAGAAATGCACGCAAATTGGATGATCCTACCACCTGCGAGGCTGTCAAACATACATATGCGGTAGAGAAAATTGCAAAGAGGCAGTATCCCAATTTGAGAGCTGATTTCAGCTTCATAGTAATCTATCTGCTTTCATATGATAACTGCTGATTGATGTCCCTTCTTTTCTGAGGTTCCTACTTGTAAATTAGGTTTGCTTTATGCATTGACCGAAATAGCACAATCAGTCGTACTCGTGAATCATCGTTATGCTACACTGAAGAGGATTAATTGCCTACATTTTCAACACCCAAAGGGTTTAGGGTTTGGACTCCTCTCATGTCCAGAAGAAGCTGCCCGGCGATTATTCGCACATTTGCAAACACCTGCCTCTCCGTCCGAAACCCTCAAATTCGTATTCCCTTTCAATTCATACCAAATTCGAAACTAAACGCTGGATCCAGAGTTCAACTTCAAAACCAGAAAATGGCAATCACAAGGGACGGAAAAAACATCGCCTAAACCCTAAACCAGAAGACGACCTCTTCTGCACCAAAACAAGCGAGGAATGCAGCAAACGACGGAACCTGATAATTGAAGTAAGAGAGAGAAGTGGCAATTTTGGCAAGGAGCTTAACCCCCAAATGACAAAGAGGACAGAAAGTGTCCTCACACAATTTGAAGCCCAGTTCAAAGTGTTGTAACTTTTGCATCCAAGGTCCAAATTCAATAAAACTTGTTGGGAAAGTTGTGTTTTCCCCTCTAGTTTGTGTGTCAAATATTTCAGATCAATCCAAGATGTACTGAGTTTTGGGGGGCCAATTGAAGTTCAATTTGAGTTCACCAAACTGCATTTAGGGCTGCAACTTCGGGGGCTTGGATCTCTTTCGTAAAACATTCATTTTCAATCAAATTTGTTGGATTTTGTTCCCCTTGAAGTCTAATTATTGTGGTAAAATTTTCATGTCAATCCAAGTTGTTGTGAATGTTTGGGAGCAATTCGAAGTTCAACATCCTGACATTTTGGGAGTAGAGTGAACTTCAGCGGCCTATTTCTTCTTCGTACAAAGTCCATTTTCAATCATTTTTTTTGGAAAAGATGCACATACTAGTCAAGTTTGTGAGGCAAAAATCTCATGTCAATCCAAGAAGTAATGAGTGAGTGAGAAGCATTCTAGGAGTAGGAGGTTCAGCCTTAGATGGGTTTTTTTGCAATTTTTCTTGCTATTTTTTGACATTTCAAAGCTATTTTTTAGACACAATGGATTGATTGAATGGAAAAAAATTCACCAATGTGTTTGAATACTAGTTTTGAATCATTTTGTAGTGTAAAGTTTTTTCATTTGAGTAGGTTTAGAAAACAAATTTCACCTCCAAATGTGTTTCTGGGAAAATTTCAGCATCTATTTTTGACACTAAAACATTATGATCTTGCGATCTATATGGCCAAATGACTTCAAATTTTGTACATATCATCTAAAATATATACACTACAAGATTGTACGGTTGAGATTTGTATAACTTGAAGATATCTAGACCTATAGAGCTTCAAAAGCAATGATGTTTTTGAACCTTGGATATCGAATGTCACTTTGGAGTTAAGGTAAACCAGCCCATTACCATTTGCAACCCAAACACCTAGTTCCATCAATAGACCAACCCAATTCTGTCACCAACTTTTGGTCCCAATTCTCTTCATTTTATGATAAAATTAGAGGATACTATGACAAAAGCAGGGATTTTATGACAACAAGGGATAATGTGTCACTCCATCAATAGAGAATATCTAGTACTTGATTAGGCGGTTTTAGGGTGTTTACGGCTCTAGTCTAGAGGCGGTTATGTAATTTCAGGGCTGACTACTTCAAAAATTCACAGAAATTACAAATTTGATCAAAAAATTTATATTTCCATTTGGGTTTGACCCATGAAACAAGAACACACCTCTGAAAAATACATGGATTACATGCCCCTCTTGGAATTGTCCCTAAGATTTCCAAATTCCAAATCAGGGTGGTAATAGCCTTGCTTACTTCAATACCTTCCAATTCTCAGCCATTACCACCGCAACCTTTCCAGCCACCGAGCTCTCTAGCAACAACAATACAAACAGGTGAAAATCAGCAACAATGAGATGAAAACTTCTAAGTAGGAAGAGATCTTCTTTCATGCCCATTCTTCATCTCTGGAGGAGAATGGCCATTCTGCATCTTCATACAATGGGACCTCCACATACAATGCATGAGTGCCATTGTCCTCATTTTGTGGAGATTGAAAATAGGGTGAAGAAGGTGTGACTACTCTTAGTTCCAGATGTTTGTTCCAATATTCCAATATTGGCATTACATCTCATTATTCAAAACATAAGTTTGAAAATGCCCCCGAGCAACTCGTTGCACTTTGGTTCAATTCTGTCAAACCTTGAAATCTGCTATGCACGATCAAAGATTGATGAAGACAAAATAAAAACCTCATGAACAAATGATCAAAGACCAAATGGGGAACTTCATTAAAATGGCGATATTCCATGTGCCATTTTCATAGTGTGCCATTCCCACAGTTCAAACCGGGCGGTCTGAAATCTATTAGTGTACTAGATTTCAAACCGCCCAGTCTAAACTCTGGGATGTCAAAATCACAGAATATTCGCCATTTTAATGAAATTCCCCATCCAAAGGAAGATTGAGGCACCTTCAATTCAAGTTTGCAAAATGCGTTGTGACTGTGACGTGAAAGGAGTTCGAAGCCCTCCTAGAATTCCTGGAATTCTAGAAACCGCATCAATACGAACTAAGCACACCGTTCAAATAGATTCATCACAAATGCAAAAATGAAGTTGCGGTCATGCTCTCCCATTTGCAATCCCCACAAATAAAATAAATGAGTCCATTGCGGATACAAATGGAAACAAAATTCAATAAAGTAATCATTTAAGGTGATCATTCAGTAAGGTAGTAGTAGCTGATCATTTAAACAATTTTGGAACAGATTGTGCATAGTATGAGGTGGTGGAAAATTTTCTCATATAGGAAGATAGGCAATATGGGGATATAAAAAGTTTCAGAATTTTATTCCAAAGTTGAAAATACTGCGAATTTGGGGAGCCAAAAAGTGCACTTGTCTAGTAGCCCAATATCTAGAGTCTTCCAATTTTGATCATTCAAGAACTACTTTCCCACATGCCACATTTAACTACTTTTGGACTATTCATTGAATTCTAGACTATTCACTGAATTCAAAACATTGGGAGATCTCCCGATGTTTGTATAGATTGGGAGATCTTTTGATGTTGGTATAGATCTCTTGATGTTTTGAACTGATCCCTTGATGAAAATTTAGATCCCGTGATGTTTTGGATAAATCCTTTGATGCATCTCCCAATGACCATTATGAATTCTGGACTTTCAAAAGTTCAGAAGTAGTTAAATGTAGCATCCACTCACTACTTCCTACTTTCTTGCTCATTACTTTGGGTCATGTGTCATAACCTTATTAGTCCCAACCTTGAAAAGGACAATAAAAAAAAACATTCCAAGCTTGAGTTCCAACCTAAGGTTGGAAATAGTGCACCCTATAGTTTGGGTACTGGGGGTGGTTGACAACTAGTGCCTTAACCTTAATGGTGGTGTAGATTCAAGCTTTGAAATGTACACCATTGATAAAATTTTATCGATAACAAGCCCACTCCCCATTTGTGTCTACAATGGGTTCATTTACCTTAGTTTGATGTGGCAAAGGGGACGCCAACAACCTTCATGTGGTGCTTTCTATTGACCTAGCTTGGTGCCCTAGGACTCTACATTTCCACCAGTGAAAGTTGAATGACACTTCAAGGTTTGGGTAGGTTTGTATAAACTCAGTTTTTGGCATGATTTTTTGAAATTTTTTTGCAAGATAGGAAAATGGATTATCTTTTTGGTGATATAATTTTATTTTAACTGGTGTGTGGTAGAAAAAATTATGCCACACAAAGCTCAAAATAGTCAAAAGAAGGTACCAAAAAAACCAAAAAAAACTTGGAATTTTTTTAAATTTTATTTCTTATAGCTTTTTTTATTATAGGGAAAGATTTGATTCATTTCATTTGGATTAATGATGTAAAAGTTATGGAGCATATTATTTTATGAGCAATCATAACATTCCCATGACAAAATAACCAATTGATTTATCAATTTGATTTATAGGACTAAGACTAGTCTAATAGGATAGAATTTACACTATTGATAATATCAATAGTACATTTCTCAGATGTGGAAGAAAAAATAACTCATATAGTCAAAGTCAAAAACTACGAGCCATGTTTGATTGGTAAAGTCCCTCAAAATTTTCAATGATTCATCTTACTCACCCTAGAAATTCCAATTTTGAATGTAGATTGCAATCTACATTCAAAATTCGTATGTCAATTGAACAAACAAACATCAATCCTATTGTTTAAGCTAATTCTATAGCCTATGTAAAAAATAATTTATATTAACACCACTATAAAATAAGTTTATACATGTCCTCTTTAAGCCCTCATTCTATCTAATTTTTTACTCATGACATTGTTTGAAATAGCTATACCACTTAGAGGCTTTGTTTCTAAAGGAGTGATTTGCTTTTTGGGTATTGTAGCTAGCTACTCAAACTTTTTTCAAAAAACTTCTATCATTACAAAGCCTCCCACCTTGGGTCAAAGGCCAAGAGCCAATAAGTTCTTCTAGGTGAAAATACCACAAAGACTTTAGTTGGATGGTCCAACTATCCCAAATTGTGTTGTTTTTTTAGTTATGTTTTTTTTAATTTTGCATTGAGGTTTAACTCTTTTAGTTTCAATATAATGTAATGTTTTGTTCTTACAATGGAATAAAATAGTTGCTTGTTTCTAAAAGAGACCACTAATACCAAATGATCAAGTTCTAATCCTAGTTTGTTGGAGTTGTCTAAAGTAGTGCTAAGAGTCTTTTAAGAGACGAGGAGATTTTTTCCACTCTTGTTTATAGATGTAAAAACTTGCCCCCTATTTTGGTCCATCAATTTAGTGTTTTTTTTATCTCTCCTACCTAATTTGGAAACATTTATTCCTATATTTTTGTAAGGTAAAAATTTGGAACAAAGCTCCAAATTCTTGCCCTCCCCCCAAATTTTCATAATACCACTACAATGAAGTCCTTGCATGTTAATTGATCAAAGGAAGCTATACTAGCTTGGCCCATCTCCACTTCATTTTCCTAGTTCACTAAAAATTTGGACATGGATTCTTTGGTTGGTCTATGTGGATGGCTTCCATGAATTCATTGAAGAAGTTGTACTTATTGCAAAGGCTACTGAACCCAACTTTAGTTTAGAGTTGGCAAATTTTACCAAGCACTATGAGATTTCAACTTCTTGCAATAGGTGCCTTCAAATATGTTCTATTCATCTATCTCTTGACAACCTCCATTGTTCTTTTCCTACTAAATAATATTATTGTTAAAGCATCCTTTACCCACCTCCAAAAAACATGGCTTGCAATATGGTTTTGAAGAAACCTCCCAAATAGTAATTTTCGGGCTAAAGAGGTGAAGAACTATACTTTTGCATAGGACTATACTTTAAAACTTACTTAAAACACCCTTTTTTCTTGTAGTATATCATCCATGAATTCCATCCACAACTTCATGGTAGTTTCCATCACCCAAGGCCTTCAATTACTAAGATTGGTTCCTCTTACTGGAAGTTGGTCTCATCTATTATTGATTTTCCTATACAAAATTCCCAATGAGGCTTGTTGCAGAAATTCGGTCAATCAGGCTAACCATTATTTTGAAAATTCACTTCCTTTAATTTATAGGTGTGAGAATACTCGAAGTTATTAATTACCACTCCTCATTTTCAACCCAATAGTTTTCTTTCTTATAGCTTAACAAAATACGATGCGTGGCCATTTAGCTAATGTTGGATGTGGAATATTCCACATCATTCCATCCAAGGGAAGGTAGTACTTCCCACTACTATTGAATATTATGACCATTTTATAGACCCTCCAAAACAAGCTCATATACTAGTGGGAAAAATTAGTTTTTTTCAAAAGTCTGCTAACTCAAATGTGGAAGAGGATTGCAAGCCATATGGCATTGAAATCAATCCCACTTTCCTTTCATGACATCAAATTTGTATTTGAAGAGGTCTCATAGTAAACAACAAAAGATGCTCTAACATTTCTTTGAGTTTGGTGATAATTAAACGTACTAAAGAATCATTACTATTGTGACTTCCCTTGATATTTTCACCACATTGCAATGGATTTCATTTGTTTTCAAATAATAATGATAATAATATTCTGACCAACCGCTCATTCCAAAAGTCAAAATCTCCCAAATCACAAACAACAATAATGTTTCCAAGTAAACAAGATATGTATACCCAAAATGGCACCAATCCAAAAGGAAATCCTATTATTGGGTCCCAATTGCACCCTCTTTGCATTGAAATGTAGTTAACCCTTAAACTATAGGTTAAACCCCTCGGGGCTTGGATTTGCGAGAATCCTTGACTAAAAGTGGTTTTTAATTTATTTATTTTGAATGTTTCAATCTACCAAACACACTTCACTAGTTTAGTAGTAAATATGAGTTCTTTGGTTTTGTGAGAATCTTTGACCAAAAGTACTTTTCATATTTTTTTTTGAATGTTTCAACCAACCAAACGCACTTCACTAGTTCAACAGTAAATACGACTTCCTCAGTTTTGCAAGAATCTTTGACAAAAAAGTATTTTTTTGCATTTTTTTCTTTTTGGAATGTTTCAACCAACCAAACACACTTCACTAGTTCAAGAGTGAACATGTCTTACCAAACAATGATGATTATGGCTTGTAAAGTCAAAGCACTATTCATTGTTCACTATTCATTCTTGCATGCCATGAATGCACCAACTTTGTAGTGGGCAACAACAAGACGACCGACTCATTTTTGGAATGTTTCAACCAACCAACCACACTTCACTACTTCAACAAGTGAACAAGCTTACCAACCAAACAAGTGATGATGATTTAGGCTGTAAAGTCAAAGCACCATTCATTGTTCACTATGGTATTCACTCTTGCATGCCATGAACACACCAACTTGGGAGACTCATACCCTCTCTTCTTCAAGGAGATTTTCGATTCCCCTTTCGGCGAGCCTTTTGGACTGCCCACAAAGCAGAATGCCGTTATGAAAAAACTCCCTCTTCACGGAGCTGAATCCCAGTTGAAAAAGTAATGGAATTGGGTTGAATAGTCACCGCTTTATAACTCTTCAAGTGTGCAGCCGCTCACTCACTCACCGCTCACTCACCGCTCACTCACCGCTCACTCATCACTCGTCACGCCAGATTCACCGGCTGAAGCCCGTCCGGAAGAAAAGATTCAAGCCAGCGCAAGTGTGGCGAGAACATTCCCAAAGGTCGGGACACTGAGTGGCCGCGGTGCCGGATGCCGGGCGGCCGCTGAAAGCATGCAAGCAAGCCACTGAAGCTCACTACAGTCTTTGTTTGTGTGTTCGCCGCTTCTCACATTGTGAATTGACTCCTACGTCATGACGGAGTTTGCTTTCCAGTTTTGCAGGTCCGTCTTTTCATTTGGGGTTTTTCTAGTGTTGCTTTGTTGCTTTTGGAGGACTGGTTTATCATTATTGAAGTGAATGATGCTCTCTCCTTGACTTTCGTTGCCGCTCGGATAAGTGGTGCCCACGTGCAGCAGCCTGGGCCGCAGGCTTCTCGGTGAACCTCCTCACTTTCGTTGCAAATTCTGAACTTAGAATTTATTGGGTTTTGATCCGGCTAACTTTTGGATTTTATATATACTGCATTGCAATATGACAGGGGCGCGATGAAAAAACGGGATGAAAAAACGGGATGAAAAAAGTGGGATGAAAAAAGTGGGATGAAAGTGTGATCAGAGTGCGATTAGGGTTTTGTATAATGCTAGCAGAGTATAAACTCATAGGTAAGTAAAGACACCAGAGTGATGAAAAACTATTGGATGAAATTATTAGATGAAATTACTGGATGAAAACATGACCATTTTTGTGACAATAAGTCGCGACAGGCTGGTGATGGTATGCATTTAATATAATAGATATATATAATATTTTTGTTGTTGTTGTTGATGTTGTTTGTAACTTTGAATTTATCCAAGTGGAGGTATGGAGAATAGCCTTGTATAACTCTTTAAACATCAACGAGGTTTGGTGTTTGATGGATGATAGAGAATCTCTCTCTGTAGGCCATAAAGTGCAACTATTTATTCTCAGAATTGTGCTGAAAAAGGAGAGGTCCTCTTCGTAGTTTGACTTCCAATGAGTGCTTTTGGATTTTTTTTAAAAACCAACTATTCACACAATACCAAAAGGGATGATGTCCACAGTTATCAATCCGTCCTTTAACCCTTAACCTTGTAAGGACGCAACCCCATGACCAAGGTAGTCACCCAAACTCTTTGACTATTGGACCAATATAGGCCCATTCATTTTTGCTATAGTCAACAACAAAGTCATCCATCAGACCATCGTGGTCCTCAGGGTCCTTACGAGGTTCAAAGGTGAGCCGGTCATTGTGAAAATCATTTGTTTGGATACCGTGTGAATTGTTGGTTTTTAAAAAAATCCCAAAACACTTATTGAAAGACAAACGACTTTTCACAACAAAATTCCGAAGATAAATAATTGCACTTCTACCCTACATGGAGAGATTCTTTGTCCCATGGGTTAAAATTGCCATTGGCACTTTGGTTTTGACAGTTGAAATTCCAGTTGACTTTGACTTTGCAAGTTGTACCCAGAAGAAAAAAAAATTTAAATTAAAAAAATCATCCTGCATGGGTTGCATGAAATTCCATTGACGTTCCTGGCTTGACTGAGGATTTCATTCATCCGAATGGTCACATTGGATGTAGGAAGGAAATTCATCCCTTATTCCTCCAAACAACTGGGAGAAAAGGTACAGGAAACCAAGGACTCACTGTTGTGATTTTTTTAAGGTAAAAACAGACCATTAATAGGAGTTTGCTCTCATACCAGTAATGAATTTTTATTTTTTTATTTTTTAAAATTCCCACTTATTGACAAGTGTGATAAACGGCAATAGCAATTGAAAGTTAATTTTTTACGACAAAGTATGAATTTGTTATGAATTTTTGAAGTGTGCTTCTCAATAGAGTCTCTTAGAGTCTCTAGATTATCCTCTAAACCATCAAAAACTATATCCATGATGCTCATTTTACTCACCTAAAGCAGTCACAATCAACCTTTTCATTTTTTATTTTTTGAGAAAGTGCCAGGATGGCAATCACTTAAAAATTGGTGAAGCATTGTATTTCTACATTCACCCATCTTTTGAACCAAAAAACATTTTTCAATCATATTCATGTACTTTTTCATCTACATTTGGCAACTTCATCCACATTTTTAACGAGAATAGAAAGTTTATGGAGAAAAAAGTTTACTTTTATTTGGTGAAAAGTAGACATATATTTTGAAATGGTGCAATCTAGCCTGACGGTGCCAGAAAAAGGGGTGGTCACAATATTCCTAATGTTGAAGGCCTAGAAAGGTCACTTCCTTCAATGAATTTATACTTAAAAGTTTGAAGTTCCAAATGAGGTCACTAATCAGTCTTATATTGTCACCTAAGACATTAATTGATTGTGGTCCAAATCTCATTTATTGAAAACCTAATGGGATCATATTTTAAGCATTTGATATGGATCTTTTGACTTTAATGGGTTGTTCTACCTTACACCATGTGCTAAATTGTCAATTATCCAAAGCCATATTATAAAAAAACTTTCTGCTTGCCAGTTCATGAATCATAATATTACTCATTAAAAGTTGATTGTTTGACTAATACTACGTCCCAACTATGTTAGCATAGATTAAAGACATGTACACATTTGGGACCACCAATTAGGTCAAATTTGGCATATACTACAAGGAAAAAGGGTGTTTTAAGTGCACAAGGGGAGGTCACTCTATGCATTTATACAATCCACGTGAGGCGAAGATTTTGGACCCCTTACTTACTCCATAAAATTTAATTTAAAGAATTTTTTAAAAAATTGAATAGTTTTTTCTACTTTGAAAGTTTGTATTTTGAATTATTGATATTTTTTAAATTGGTAATAATTAACTACAAATTTTTTAAGAAAAAAGATACGCTATAGAGCTAAAAATAACTTTGGACCCCTTATTTACTTCATAAAAAATTGTTTAAAAAATGAACAAAAAAATCTTAAAAATAACTCTCTATTGAAAGTTTATTTTTCTTGAATATTGATGCAATGGTCATCCAAATGTATTCTCTATAAATGTTTGAGTTGAAAACATGCCATTTCAGTTCATTTTTCAATATATTATAATAGTAATTTTAAATGTCATTTGAGTTGGGAATTTTTGGTAATAGAAATCTATAGTCATTATTAATCAAAGCTCAAAATTATAGGTTAAAATTATAGTATATAATATGGGGTCAAAAAATCACTTTGCCGCACATGGTACATAAAATCCCCATAGAGTGATCTCCTCTTGTAAGTGCATTTTTAAGTATAGTCCTAAACATAAGATAATAAATAATGACCTTTAAGGAGATTTTCAGTAAAAATTTACTAGAAGTACATGTGTTTTTAATAAAATTTTACTGAAAATCTCCTTAAAGGTCATTATTCATTATCTTATGTCTAGGACTATATTTAAAAATTCATTTAAAACATCCGTTTCTCTTTTAGTGATATGGGGTATTCTTCTTAATCTTTTTTTAATCTTCATGTTCATTGTTTCTACTAGTGTTCCCAAGTGTCACAAAAGTGGTAAAATATTTTTTCCTTAAAGTGGTCAAAATTTCAACGATTTAGTTTTTAATGTTAAAGAAATTGCCTTTTTTATATGTTGAAATATTAAACTAAAGGAGAGTAAGAGGTTAGCAACTTATTGTATGATCATTTGACACGAGTTAAATCAACAAATTTAAATAGAAGCATTAATGACTTCCAAAAACACCTTAGATCATTGATGAATAATGTAATCAAAAGTTCATCACACTCATCAAAATTATATATGCTTTCACTTTTGTTAAAAGAAAAAATAAGTTTACATAGGCTATCTATGCATGATATAATTCAACTCTACTAATTGATGTATAGATTCAAATAAGAAGAGGTATATAAACATTTATTCTACAAATTAGTTTTTGGTTTCATTTTCTTAGTAAAAGTACAACATGTACTTTTGAATGCAAGTATTTCAGGCAAATCATCTAATTTTGATCATTCATCATTCATCCACAATATTGCTTAAAGTAGTAAATTTCATCTAAATATTGACAAATCTCATGTTTCATAGAGATATGGGCAATTTTATTATAACAGTAGTATTCCATGTGCCATTTTCAAACCACCCACTATGAAGTGTACAAGTGACATCTAAGACTAATATAGATTTAAGAAATCTTGGACTTTTTTAGATTTAAGAAAGTTAGGATTAGTATAGATTTCAAATCACACAATCTAAATTATAAAAATAACATGGTGTAGATTTCAAACATCTAAGAATGGTATAAATTTTAGACCTCTAAAAATTTTGTACATTTCACACAACCCAGTCTAAACCATAAAAACTACCAAAGTAGTGGAATAGCTCCATTTTAATGAAATTGTTTAGGTACTTTTGATGATTTAGTCCACTTCATTTTCTCTTTTCTTCTAGTTTAAAAGGAACTAGTTTGAAAATCAATTAAGAATTTGGTTATAGTTCACCAAAAAAGTTTTCACTCCTTTAAGTTTCAACTTTAGACTCATCAGCAATCATATTCCCCCCAAAAGATGTTTTGGGAATGTGGATATATATGTTCTTCCTACACCATTTATGAACACTGTAAATCATTATCACATCCAATCTTCTATTATTTGAAGCATTAGAATAGGTACATATTTGTCAAGATTTACTATAAAATTTTAGGACCAATAGAATGATCAACAAATTATAAAGATTCATATGCATACTTTACATTTTTAGTAAATACAAAAATGTATGGACACTGGAGGAAACAAGGGTTGCGTAGACTAAGGAAATGACTAAGAAGATCCACCAATGGTCAAGTCTAGCATATGGATCTTCTAGGTCATTTTTATTGTCTATAAAACCTGTGTTTTTAGTAGTGGGTACATTTGCAAAGTCGTCAAATAAAAAGCTAGATGTATGAGTAATAATCTTGGTACTTTCAAACCAAAGGTGATAAAAGGTGTATCCTCATGGATTTAAGAGGATTTCAAAATATAACTTACAAATATTCTCCCATAATAGAGAATTTGTTGAAACAAAAAGGAAACATGTAACCTTCAAGGGACAAGCTACAAGAGAAAAAAAATCCATCTTTAGTGCTCACTTTAGTGTGGGGTTTGTATATCCATCAACATCAAATTATTTTGAAGATTATAATTCATTGGATATAGATTATAATGTAATTCACATGTCATGATAACTATCTAATTGAATTGGGGTATAGTAGTTAGCCCTCAAATGACAACTTGAGCTCCTTGGATTTTGAATAAATCATTAACAAAAAGTGTTTTTTTGCATTTTTTTTGGAATGTTTTAATCTATAGGATCTAGTAGATCCACTTCAATAATGAACATGATTTGTTGTAGTGCAACTAGGCAACAAAGTCAAAACACTATTTACTATTCATTTTTGCATGCCTTGCTCAAATAAACTTTGTACAAACAACAAAATCCATACCTAGCTTCAATGAATTTTAAAAATTTTCCTTTGACCTTTCCTCTAGGCAAATGAATGTCATTCAAGATCCAATTCAAGAATTGCAGTTGCCTAAATATGCATATAAAAAAAACTTGTTCACTGTAGGGACTCTCTTGCAAAAGGACCCCTTCTTCTTTGGTAAAAATGTTATGATTTCCATACATAACAATATATAATATGGCAATGGTCCTACCGATGCTCCAAAGGTATTATGCTCTACTAAATACTTAGAAGGGACCTATCAAATACGCCTTGAAGGATGCCGAGAACCAAAAGTGTCAAAGAGATGGCTTCATTGTTCACTGTAGAAACAAACAATGCACCTATTGGTCCAATAATTGGAGCATTTTGGTGACTACCTTAGTCATAGGAGTCACGTCTTCTAAGGGTAAATTCAAGGATCGGAGTTGACTGAGGATTCATTAATAAGACAATTTTGTTCACTGTAGGAATCTCCCATTTTAAGGATGTAAAAGAGACTCTTGCCTCACTACGAACTGAATCCTAGAAGAACACCACCTTGATGATACAAACTCACTCAAATATGATTCAAATTTTAGACTAATAGGTGCTTTCTCTATTTCTATAGTAATAGAGAATGTCATCCATGGGATACTTTGTGTCTTGGGCATTGTTCCAAGGTTAACCCTAGAAAGACGCCTCCCCTTGACCAAGGTAGTCACCTTGATCAAACTCTCTATTTATTAAACCAAGAGGTGCATTCACTTTCTCTATAGTCAACAGTAAAGTCATCCATGTGCCCATTGTGGTCTACAACGTCCTTACTGGGTTACCCCCAAAAAACGGTGAGGTTGAAAAGTAGCCGACAGATGACTTGATTGTTCAATGTAGAAACAAAAAATACACCCATTTGTCTAATAATCGAAGCAATTTTGGTGATTACCTTGGTCATGGAGACCACGGCTTCCAAGGGTTAAACAATGTTATGGCATGAGCAACATCATTGGAGGGCAAATAAAATTTACCCTGCTTGTGACGAATATGTCAACAGACTTGATTCACATACGTGGCTGTCAGATTCCCATCCACACACTGTACACTACACTGTACACTGTACAATACACTATACACTATACACTATACACTATACACTGTACACTACATAGTACACGGTACACTATACATTATACAGTACATTATACACTATACAGTACATTGTATACTATATACTACACTGTACATTATACACTATACAGTACACTGTACACTATACAATATACTGTACAGTACAATACCCCCTCCCCCATCTTTGAGGAACGCACCCATCTAGCCTAGAATGACGGAATCCAGAATCCAAGGGAGCTATAGTACTAAACTTACTGTAAGTGCCAACAGCACACCATCCCTCCGAACAACCAAAAATAGCCCCAAAACAGGCCAAAAACTCAACAACAAAGTGTACTAAAAAAACACATAAAAAAACAGAAAGAAAAGAGCGAACGATACCCGTCTCCCACTCCCACTGAGAGGCGGTGATTGGTAGGAATTGCCTTCTTGCCCTTCTCAATAGACACACAACAGCTAGCAGCGGCCCTCCTCCTCCGAAGTTGGCTACCAGTTGCCAATTCTCATGACTTCCGGTACTAACTGGCGCTCCAGGAATTCGGCAAGGCGAAACTAATCAAGTCATTAGTGGTAACAGAAGCTCCTCTGGGGCTACTACAGTGAAAGGAATGAATAGCTATTTTATAAAGACCGCTGCTTCAGTTTGTTCCAGGTTTGGTTTGGGTGGGTCTTTGGTTGCAGTAAAACTAGAAGCTAGAGTTGTGTTGGTGTTGTGGATGGTGTGTGTGTGTGTGTTGTTGTAATAAAACTAGAGTTGCTGGAGTTGCTGAGAGCTTCTTCTTCGGAGCGGCCATGGGCGTGGCCTCCTGTAGAGTGCAGCCGAAATACAGCTCTGAGCCTTGCTTACCTCCTGATCCTGCTTTCGAAACTGCTTGCTATCTAAACTGATTTGTGAACAAGGAATTATGTTGCTTAACTTGTAAGTTGTCGCCGCGACGCTTGCTTCAGCATTTGGCTTCGTGCTTACGTCAAGAGGCTCAGTAAGGTATGACTCTCTTTAATTAGTGGGGTGCACGCTAGCTAGGAAGTGTTAGATTCCACTAAATCTTTCGGTTATTTGGCCATTGTAAGACTGCCCAGGAGTAGTTGCACGTACGCGGGGTAGATTTTCCAGAGAAAATCGCGACAGTAAGTTGTTGCCGGCTTTTCCAATGCAAGTGTGTATTTCACAAGGTCTGTCACGTACCGTGCATAACTTTTTTTTGCCTCAAAATCGAAGGAAAAAGCGAAGGAACAAGAGTCTTTGCATTCTCAAAGCTACATTTACAGTGAATGTGCGGAAGTTCGAGTAGGACCAAAGTCAAAAAGTGAGAGCCAGTGCTCAGCCTCTTGTTTTTGTTGGTGTCAACTTGCTCGATCTTCCGTTGTTGTACGTGAGAACCTGCAGAGAAGATGTTTCTGTTGGTTTGATCACTTGGCTCCTTCACAGTACCTTTCGATCTCCAATTCTCCGTCCGAACAGCAGATTTTCATTTCAAAGTATGCGCTGCAAAGCGGATGTTAAAGAAATCTATTTGAAGATTCCAGTGCTCAGCCTCTCGTTTCCTTCGGTGTTAACTTGCTCGATCTTCCGTTGTGTGAATCCGCAGAGAAGATGTTTCTGTTGGTTTGAATCACCTCGCTCCTGCACAGAACCTTTCGATCTTCAATTCCCCAAACAGCAGATTCAATTCTCATTTCAAAGTGTGCGTTGCAAACAGCGGATACATGTTACGAAATCTACCTGAAGATTCCATAGATTCACAGAAAAAATTACGTTTTCACATATATAACCTCTAGTAAGTTCGAGTTTTCATCCAAGAAAGTACCGTTTTTCGAATTTTTTGAGACTCACTGCACACTGTTGTTGTGAACGGCAGACGCAGCGTGGTACCATGGAGAATCCGCAGTTTGAGAGTGAGAAGGTCAGGCCTGACTTGGAGAAGACGGATTATCCCGGTTCTCCAGAGAAACGGGTGGAAGGGAGAGGAACATGGCCCATCGCAGCTTTCCATTTGGCCACCACCATCGCTACGCCTGCAGCGTTTGCTCCCTTGCCCTACGCCATGTCCCAGTTGGGGTGGCCCGGAGGTAAGGAACTAACTGAATGCTGCTCACTATCTCCCTTAGAAAACTCAAACATCAAAGAGATCATACTCCATCTGTTTCTGAAAAGGCCTGTGCTTCCTTTCTAAAATACAGAAACAGAGCTGGGTTTTTTTTGGAACAGTAGAGGCTTGCATGCTCTCACACTAGTGACGCATTTATGGAGGGATTAGTTCAGATAGGCTAAAATTGTCTGACAGTAGCAACAAATCGCCAGAAAAAAAAACACCTGAAACAGAGGTAGCACAATATTGGTTGCAAAATTAGCCAAATGGACAAATAAGCCTTTTCTTTTTTACCTTTTTAATTGAAGAAAACTCCGTTGCTTTTTTGAATTACCTTTTTTCTATTAACAAATAGCTTCTTCCTCTCACTTTTTTTAACAAGAAATCCCAACCATTTTTGGTTTTGGAGTTGGTGTGCATTAAGAGTTTGTTTAGGAGGGAGTGATTCCAACCATTTTGGATTTGGATTGGCATGCATTGAGAGTTTGTTTGGGATGAGTGATTCCAACCATTATTGGTTTTGGAGTTGGCGTTCGTTGAGGATAAGTGATTCCAACTATTCTTGGTTTTGGTTGGACATGCATTAAGAGTTTGTTCAAGACGAGTGATACAACAACTGCATGCCTTTGGTGTTAGAAGGGAGATATGATTTCTATTAAAAGAACTAAAAAATAGAAGATTTTTTCCTTTCCTTGCCTTGCTCTCTTCACAATCTTCTAATTTTGTTGAATTTGGTTTTTGTAAGCATTATACTATTGAATTTGTAATCTTGATATTTTTTGGCTTTGCTTTTAATTCCTCAAGGATACATTCATACCATATTTTAACCCTCTTCCTCACTCTCTTCACACTCTTTTCATTCTATTGGATTAGGTGTTGGGGGATTTTCTATTTGGATATTTAGTTTTTTGTTGGCACCACTTGTAAGCCCTAAGGTACAGTTGTACAAGGGGATATTTGAACCTACTTCCTCACTCTCTTTACATTTTGTTGAGATAGAGGTTAATGAGATTTTTAATTTTGTAGTTTTTGTTATCCTTTGACACCACTACTAAGTGTATATTACCCTTCAATTCTATTTTTGGTGATGCTTGTGGATTTTTTAATAGAAGAATAAAAAAGAATAATTGTGTTTCCGTTGGTTGATGTGGGAGAGCAGGTGTGGTGACATTGCTGATGGGTACTTGTGTCACGTATTACTGCACTTTGCTCTTGGCTAGTTTGTGGGATTGGGATGAGCCCAATCGATATGTTCGCTACCGAGACTTGGGACGCTCCATCTACGGTATGTTAAACTTTACTCTCTCCTCCTTCAACTTTTCAAGTTAGTTCTTTTGGGTCACAAACCGTTAATCGAAGGTAACAATACCTAAAATTGACTAACTAATAAACAATCATGCTCACATATATTTTTGTTGGATCTTTTTGGAGGGTAACACAAGATTCCAAACGTTCCTAGCACACAATGTTTGGGCACTTTATGACTAAACTATGAATTTTCAAAGTGAGAAAAAAAAAAGGCTGGTACTCAAAGTCAATCCTAGGCTTCCATAAAAAGAGGTTATACATTTGAGGCAAGAACTTGTAGGGATTGAGTTTAGAAACAAGTGACAATTAGGTGCAATAACCTTCGTGAGGGTTTTGTTTGCCTCCCACAAAATATGGGAGTCACTGATTAGTGCAATGTTCATGGCGAGCAAATGAAATTTCCACCTCACGAATCTCAATATTTTTCTTCTCCCAACAACATCTCTCTAACGAAAGAAACTTTAGGTTATGCAATGTTACATAGGGGTCTCATTTCCACCTTGGAATCCAGGTTAATTTCTTACATTGCCACAATCCAGCAGTACCAAATTTGTAACAGTAGACCGACTTGAAGTTGCTGAAAGCTCTTCAGATGAGGATTACCACAGGTTTTTAGGTTCCAAAACACCCTCTTCCGAAACTTGAATATATCCACTTTGAATTTAACAAAACCAACATCATTCACTCAAGTCCTGTGATCCTGTAACTAGTTTTATGTAATTTCGTGCAACATGCTACCTTCAACACAAACATACATCAATTTCGGCTACCTTGAGAGTGAGTAGTATTAAAAAAAAAAGAGAAAAGACGGGATTTTGCAACACAAAACCAACGAAATAGGATGCTAGTTCCAATGCGGAGGAAGTTGCCAATGGGCTATGAAACTCTATTGTTTGTTGCAGTCTTCAGCTACAATCTCATTTTTTCCAAGGTTTTCCGCCAATGTACTTTTAGCGATTGGAAATTTGAACTAGCTAGCGATGGAGCGAATTTTTGTTGCTAGTTCTGTGAGCGCTGCTCAATCTCAATCTCAACACCCACGAAATGAAGATCAAAGAAAGAACAAATGTTGGTTCTTTTCATTCATGGCCTTTGAAACTGGCGCAATTCTGGGAACCAAAAACCGTGATGTGAGATTCACTCACACCCAAACCTCTAAAAACGAAAACATCGATTGATCGATCGACTGACTGATTTCGGGGTTCCTGGGTGCCTGGGTGGTTTCTCCGTGGTTTCTTCGTGGCGCAGGGGCCAAGGGGTACTGGTCCGTGTTGACGTTCCAGCAGATCGCCTCCATCGGCAACAACATCACCATCCAGATCGTGGCGGGACTGAGCATGAAATCCATCTACCGCATTTACGCCAGCGACCCCGACGGCATGACGCTGCAGCACTTCATCATCATCTTCGGGTGTGCGGAGCTTGTGTTGTCCCAGTTCCCCGACATCCACTCCCTCCGCTTCCTCAACGGACTCTGCACGGGATGTACCATCGGCTTCTCCGTCTCCGTCGTGGCGCTCTGCGCTCATGCTTGTAAGTGACCAAAGGCGGACCTTCACGTCTTGTACCTCTTTTCGGACCTTGAAGTTTTTGTAGGAGTTTGCAGTCGGGTTTTGAAGAATCACTGGTCACTGTGAAAAATCATCGTCTTTTTTTTTTCTTTTGTGGGTTGTTGGGTGAATGATTTGGGTAACCCTGTAACGCTGCCACGGACACTTAGTGTCCGATGGATGACAGAGAATTCTTATGTAAAGGATAGAAATGCAACTATTCATTTTTGGAGTTTTGTTGAGAAAAGGGAACATCTTTTATAGTAGTTTGTGAGTACTTTTCCATTTTTTTTAAGCAATTTGCAAAAGCACTCATTGGAAGTCAAAGTATTGTAGAAGACTCTTTCCTTTCCATACAAAATGTTGAGGATGAATAGTTGTACTTTGGTCTTACATAGAGAGATTCTTTGTCATCCATCAAACGCCAAAAGTCCACCTCAACATTTAAGGGTTGAAAAAGAAAAGTGAAGAGCACTCATTGGAGGTGAGACTTCCCCTTTTCACACAAAGTTCGAAAGATGAACGTCATTTACACGTTTTGTTTATTATACATAGAAGCATTTCTTTATCATTCATTAGACACACAAGGATTGTTTGTCATCTATTGGACATTTATTGTTCGCATTGGCCTTATCACCAAGATAGTTAGCTAAAAACGATTAAATTCTTGAATGAACAAATGCATTCTTTATTTTTTATTTTTATAGTTTCCTTTAAAGCCATTCACTGGACACTTTTTTAATTCTCGGGGTCTTTACGGGGTTAACGAACTCGTAATATGACTACTATTACATTTACAATTGCACACTTCTTGCACAAGAAAACATATTGGGATATTTTCTTTGGTTTGTCAAAAGTGGATTTTTAACTTAAAGAGTTCTCTTAAATTTTGAACAAAAAGGTGTGTGAGGATGAACATGTGACCATTCAAATGGACAAAATTGTGACAATGGATTGTGACACTACCACACTTACTATATAGCAGATAACATTTTCTTGGATGAGCTTTTGGTAGTTGTAAATGCTGTAAAATCCATGAATGTCTTTAAATTGGTGGAATTCCACAACTTTGGTCCTTTTTATGAGCGTGCAACGTGACGCACAAATGGTTAACTTATTGACCCTTAGTTTGGGGCTTTCTAAAGATGAATGTTTTTCATTTTGGGGGCATCCAGAATAAGAAACCAATTAAATGAAACTGACAATCAATTGAACAAATATGAGATTTTTCAGTTTTGTGAGGTGCAGCCCTAACTAATTCAAAATGGCCCTGTTTGTGTGTTTGTTTGTTTGTGTGTCTGTGTTTGTTGCAGTGAGAAATGGGGATGCTGGGGATGCGTCGTACAGTATTGTGGGTGATGAAAAAGATAAAGTGTTTGGCGTTTTCTTAGCGTTGGGAACTGTGGCCTTCTCTTTTGGTGATGCCATGCTTCCAGAGATTCAGGTTTGAGCTTCCACCTCCAAAAAAAAATGTCAAACAAATCCCTTTTTAGGTCAAGGGATCTACTGCACATCTACAGCAGAGAGTCTGCTTTTACAGCGACCTTTTCAGAGCTGATTGCATTTGGGGGGAAGCTAAAAGTCATTGAAACACTTTTCAGTAAATTTTTGGATTAAAAAAAAATGGAGTTCAGGCATGGAACCCAAGTCGTTTCATGTTTTTTGGGACCTTTGTGGAATTAGTTATGAGTTTTTGAAGTTGAAAACGCAGCAGACTCTAAAAGCAAACCCCTCCTGAAATGTACACTTTTGGTACATTGAAGAAAGCAAAATGTACCTATGATGAATTTTAGAATATGAGTGCTTTTAGGGCACCTTGCCCTTTATGCAAATTTACAACCCAATGTTCATATCAACTCAACTATACAAAATAGTGAAATTAGGTTGCCCTCACTAATTTCTCTACATTTGAAACTTGATAAATATTTTGTCATTACTATGCAAAAATGTACTACTTCTTGAATTGTTTTTTGTTGTAATTGGGATTCATGAACCTACATGTGTTCAAACAAAGTATCTGTAGAAATATCTCTTGACTTTGATGACTTGTAGAGTAACTTTCTTGTGGTGCAACAAAACATAATTGTTAAAGCAACTTACTTTCAATATTGTTTGTAGTGAACATCACTACATGTAGTAACAAATAAAAAAACAATATTTTGAACCAACAAAAGTTTCCATATGCCCTACTCAAAATTGTTGGAACAATCGTGAAGCTCAATTTGGACTTCATGGTCTTAACCCACATTCAAATCATTGCTCACATTGTACAAATATGCAATACCTTACCTTAATTATTCATCATTATTAGTCATGAAGAAAGATTGGTTTTCAAATATTCAAACATGACTTTCGATGAACAAGAAGTTTAGGACGATAACATCACTTTGTCCATCATGGAGAATATGGACTTGGAAGTGTATTCTGGTTAAATTCTGGTTAATTTTTTTCAAAATTTGTGTGTTTTGTTTTGTAATAGGCCACGTTGAGAGAGCCTGCGAAGAAGAATATGTACAAGGGTACTTCCCTTGCATATGGCGTGATAGCCGTCTCGTACTGGACAGTGGCCTTCTTGGGCTATGGCGTCTTTGGAAATGCAGTGAATCCCTATCTTGTCAACTCCTTCTTAGGACCCAACTGGCTCATCACCTTGGCCAATATTTTTGCTGTCATTCAAGTGCTCGGTTGCTACCAGGTACTCATCCCCGCCAGCTCTTTTTCTTTGGGGGATTAGAGAGGTCAGCAGGTGAAATTTAAATCACCAACTACACAAACCATGTTTCTGCCAGTGATTATGGTGCTATGAATTGCACCAATGTGATGAAATTGACCTTGTCTGCAGTAAGAGAAAACCTTCAAAAAGAAAGGAATGAAAGACATTGAATAATACCGTTTCTTGAAGTAGGAAAAACTACAAAGTCTTGGAAAAGGGGAACCATATGATCCAAGTCATGTTGCAAGTCGAAAGAAGCAATTGTACAGACCCTAAACCCTAAACCTTTGCAACCCTTCTTTTTGTTGTAGATATACTGCCGCCCGACTTGAATACATTTAGACCATGTTTCCACTAATGAGTTTGGCATTCTGAATTGCACCAGTTTCTATAGCGATATTAACCTTGTTTTACAGTAGAGAACGAAGTATTCATAACGGAAGAAACGAAACGCATCAAAAAACACCATTTCTCAAAGTTCAAAACCCAACAATACGTTGTAAAAATGTGACCATATGTTCCAAATCATGTTCAGGTTAATTAATTGACCTTGTTTGTGGTAGAGGGCACGTTCAAAATCGAAGGAATGAAACACATCAAAACCCACCATTTCCAGAAGTAAAAAACACTTGCAAATAGTTGTAGACATAGACATGTGACCACATGTTGTAAGTCAAATTCACCAAGTACGCTAACCCTAACAAACCCTAACCCTCCCCCCCATTTCTTCTGCAGATCTATTGCCGCCCCACTTACCTCTACGTGGAGCAACAGGTGATGGACTACAAGAAACCCCCGTTGTCCCTCCACAACAGCCTGGTCCGCCTAGGCGTCACCACCACTTACATTGTCATCATCACCGTCGTAGCCGCCGCCATCCCCTTCTTTGGTGACTTTGTAGCCCTCTGTGGCGCCGTCGGATTCACCCCACTTGACTTCATCATCCCTGTCCTGGCATTCCTCAAAGTGCGTCGGCCAAAGAATCCCCTCAAGCTCGTCTTCAACTTGGCAATTGTGGTGGTGTACTCGGTGGTGGCGTTGCTGGGCGCCATTGGAGCTATTAAGTACATTCATGAGGATACTAGTCGGTACAAGTTCTTTGCTAATATGTAAGGGATGCTAACATTTTAGGGTTTGGGTGTGATGTGGTCTTAATACCCTTTCAACTTTGGTGCCATCCGTGCAAATTCTTTGCGAACATGTAGTTACAGTAGTGGTTTCGATTTAGGGTTTCTGGTGGTGGGTGGGTTTGTACGTTTTGTAGTTTTTATGCTTGTATACTAGTTGTGAGGATGCTGTGATGAAATGGCAGTGTTGTCACGGAGGGATATGGTTCAGGAGGAAGGAATCGAGCTTGTGTAAACCTATATTTTACGATAAATTGATGATTCTCAGTCTTGATACCCTTCCAAGTTTGGTGCCATCCTGTTCATGCACGAAGAAACTAGATTGTACAAATTCTTTGGTAACATCTTGGCATGCCATGGATTCAGGATATGAGGTTGGTTTCTATTGGTTGGTAGTTTTGTATGTTTTGTAGTTTGATACTTGTATACTAGTTGTGAGGATGATGTGACGAATTGGCAATGTTGTCACAAAGGGATATGGCTCGAGAAGAGTGAATTGAGCGTGTGTAATAGGTTTTATGATAAATCATTAAATTGGTGATTCTCATTCTTGATATCCTTACAAAGTTGGTGTCATCTGTTGGTTGGTAGTTTTGTAGTTTGGTGCTTGTATACTAGTTGTGAGGATGATGTGATGAATTGGCAATGTTGTCACTATAAGAAATATGGTTCAAGAGGAATGAATCAAGCTTATATAAACTATTCTATGATAAATTGATGATTCTCAGTCTTGATATCCTTCGTTTAGTGCCATCCTATTCTTGCACAAATTAAGAAACCAGTTTGTACAAATTCTTTGGTAACATCTTGGCATGCCATGGGTTTGGGGTTTGAGGTTGGTTTCTGTTGGTTGGTAGTTTTGTATGTTTTGTAGTTCGATGTTTATATATTAGTTGTGAGGATGTTGTGACAAATTGGCAGTGTTATTACGGAGGGATATGGCTTGAGAGGAGTGAATCGAGCGTGTATAATAGGTTTTATAATAAATTGGTGATTCTCATTCTTGATAACCTTCCAAGGTTGGTAGTTTTGTAGTTCAGTGCTTGTATACTAGTTCTGAGAATGCTTGTGATAAATTTGAAGGATATGGTTTGGGTGGAGTGAATCAAATTTGTGTAATAGTTTGTTTTTATGATAAATTGATGATTATGTATAGAGCAATGTTCGAGGAGAAAGGCATTTTGGGAAAAAAAAAAAAAAAGGGTTGACAATGAGGGTGGAGCTTGACGAGAAGGCACTTTTTTTTTCCGAAATGTACAATGATGAGAGGCCTTGGCCGACGTAAACTATTGCTAGGAAACTGCAATTGGATGAAGAATGGGTCCAAGATGCAAGTCATGGATGAAGAATTCATAATCCACAATTACACATGGAAACTTGTTTAATCATGGAATTGCACCAAATAACCTACCCGCAAAATGAATAGGAGGTTTGCTGGCAGTGGTTTACATCTTCAGTTGATACCTTGCAAAGTTTGGTGCTGTGTATTGTAGTTTTGAACAAGCTTCTTGGTCATGATGAGGTCTTTTTTTTCAAGATTTGCCACTTGTATGGCTTTGGTAGCTTCTTGAGTCGCAAACTTTCTCTATTATAATATTAGCAGGCAGTCTAAGCCCTATTACTTTAAAGAGGTTCTAACATATAGTAGGTATTCAAATGTCCCTAGTACTAGTAACTTTAGCAAAAAATATATGTTTTGAATGTGTTACATCCCCTTGGATTGATCAATAGGACTAAGATAATGTAAGATAAAACTTATTGGGAGTAGGGTAGGATCTCCCAATTCCAAGTATATTTCTAAAACAGAGCCCTAGAAAAACTATAAAAAATATATAGATGCTTATTATACTTTCTTCAAGGTGTGAACATTGAAAATAGGGCATGGCTTTAGAATTTCTACTAATTCAATTGTGACCTCCTATAACTTTTATATATTATAATCAAATATTATTCATGGATTTTTCCAAACTTTATTGCAAAATTGCCTTTATGTGATTGAAAGAATGAAAGTCCTTTGACACTAAGTAATCTTTGTCAGAGAAATTTGCTCGGGTAAAGGTGATTCTATCCTACCATGCAATATGAATTAAACAAGAGTTCAAGGATTCATATGAGTGCAATGACTATTGGATATAAAGAAATCTTTGAAGACTTTTTGCAAATCATTTTAGAAGCCATAATTTTGAAAATTCATGAGAAATACAATACATATTCTTAAAGATTATTATTTGGTTTAATGTATTGAATACTATGAAGTAATCAATAAAACTTCTTATATTTAATGCAAATTGTGGCATGGTTTCATCTATCACACTTTCATTTGGACAAATTTTCATTCATTTGTTCTTCCTAAACCCTAATGATATCCAAACATCTTCTCAATAAACCCTTTATGGTAGTGTTGGATTGCAATAGGCTCCATTCAAGTATACTATGAATACAAATTTAAAGTACTCAAATGTCCTATATATTATGAATATTTTAACAAAGGCAAAATTTAAATCCTTGGTTGATTTTTATTGTTTGTATAGAATATAGTCACATTGTAAGGATCCTTCAACATTCTACAAATGATATTTTGCTTGTGCATTTAACAATATCCACTATCATCTTCCTAAAAGCTTCTAAATTGATGAAAAATGGCTTTGAAGAGGATGAATGCTATTTAGAAGTAGCACCTTGCAATAAGAAGTTAATTCCTAAGGTATCATGACTATGTTTTACAAGAATTTCCTAAACTATCATTTTTAGTGTAGAGTGTCAAAATAGAAAAAAATTGATAATTCATACATGCGATTATAAAATCTTGTTGTAGATTACTATAAAATATAAGATACAAGACTTTGTGGAGTGAGTTGAATTTCTATGAATTAGTCAATCTTTATACATGTAATTTTTTTTTAAATTTTTTTGGAGTAGGGACAAACTAAATCAATATTTTTTCAAAACTGTAGGCACCTTTTCTAAATTATTTATTTTTTGATGAAGATGCTAGGAAGCTATGGTATTCACAATATTTGCAATAGAAGTAACAAAACATTAAACTAAACTAAGGCCTAGTTTATATTTGGGGTCAGATTAAAGGCCAACTGGAACTCTCCAAGTTTGAACCAATAGGATCATTCAATTTCTCCAAATCTAGTCCAAGGGCTTTATACTAGGATCAGATTGAAACCACAATTCATCCTATGTGTTGCCTTAGGTGGCATGGTTTGGACATCAAACCTTCTGGCTCCAAGGGAACAATCAAGACAAGGTTTTGGTTGGCCCAATTTCCCATCTAGGGACGGATAGGGCTCTTCTATTCGATTGTACAAGTTCTACCATCTACTAATGCAAAGTTTTCTTTTTTGGTACATGCTTATTATTTGTGAGCTCAAAAAACTTCCTTCCATTTGTAATGCTGAATTTTTGGAGCTCAGGTATCAATATTTCAGTTTGGGAGTACTTGCGCTTAGCCCTTTTTTTACTTTTTGAAAAAGTGCCAAGATGGCAATTACTTAAAATTTAATGAAGTGTTTTATTTCTACATTCATTTATTTTTGGAACCAAAGAACACTTTTCAATTGTATTTTTGTACTTTTTCATCCAAATTTGGTGATTTCATCCACATTTTAAATAAAAAAGGGAAATTTTTGGTGAAAAAAGATTACTTTTTTCTGGCAAAAAGTAGAAATTTATTTTGAAATAGTACAATTTGGCCCCATGGTGCCAAAAAAAAAGGCTACTTGCTCTGAGTTTGAAAACACTAAAGCGGAAGAATATACAATTAAATAAACATTCTTGATCAAATGTTCTATAAAATTGTTTTTAACTGAACATGAGATGTTTAAGCTTATTTGGTACAATTTTTCTTAACTAATTGAAAATGAAATGTTTATTTTTATTTGGTAATTGGTACATGTTTATTTGGTAGAATTATTCTTCTCTAAACATGAAATGTTGATTTTTTGATGCAAACAAAAATTACATACTATAATACAAACACAAATTTGGGTAATTACATGCTTAGTAATTAAATTTTTTGTACATGCAAAAATCTATAAATAAAAGTCATTGTTGAAGTTACACTAGATTCTAACATTTGTAAGATGATGTGTGTTTTTACCAATTCTCATGGTAGATACTTGAAAAAAGAATATGATAAAGAAAAATCAAATCCCTTAGTGACAAGACCAAAATTATTTATTGCTTTAAATTCTTTAAATCCTCATGAAAATAAATGACAATTATATGGGGCTGCAACTCTAATTTCAACATCAACTCTACTTGCAATGTGAAGAGAAAGGAAAAGGTTCATAATTTTTTTTTAAACTCTCTCTTCTATTTTTTTAATAGAAAAAATAGAAAAAAAACTATTTTTTTAATTTTTAAAATAGGACAAATAGGAAAAAAACTATTTTTTTAATTTTTGAAATAGGACAAATAGGAAGAAAAAAAAGATGTATGTGATATATATTTTTAATTAAGCATTAAAAAATACAAGAACACATTAATCGGAAATTCAACACTAGAATTAGGCCTCAACACTTTACATTAATTAGGCCTAGAGGAATGAATTGGAAATTAGCTCCAAAATTTGGCTTCAACATTTTATATTATCAAGGGCCAGAGTGGTGAATTAAGGCCAAGTTGAAAGCGAGATTGAAGACAAATCACGTTAGCCTTCCATCCACCTCATGTTATGCCCTTGAACCTCATTTTTTTTAGTGACCAACACTTCAAATGTGAAAAAAGAATTGAAAGACTTCAAATCAATTTCATAGTTTTAACATCGTCGTGATCAAATATTATAATTTTTCAATCCATAAGTAATATCATTGCTTTTTTCTTTTCCCATGTGATCTCTAAAATGTCTAGTTTGAATTTTTATGGCTGAAATTTTGAAAAAATGATTTTAAAATATTGATTTAAAAAATTGATAAAAATTTGATAAAACTGTTCAAAATGTTTTTTTTTTTGTTGAATATAGAACAAATTTTAAGAAGCTCAAAAAAAGATTTGGGCCTTTAGGAGTTAATTTCAAACACAAAATATTCTCCTTTTTTCTATTTTTGAGGTTCATATTCTATTGTGTTTATTATTATTATTATTATTTAATTTATGCTATAAAATTTATTCAATCATGTAATAAAAAATATTATACGTTATATGTTCACTTAGAATATTGGTGTAGACAATATATTTAAAACTTTACTTACCTTTTTTTTTCAATGTTTCTATGTGGATCTTAAGAAAAAATAGGGATCTTAATAGGGATTAATAACTCCAACATCTTTGTGAGGATGGTATTGATTGACATATGAATACACACAAAATCACCTTTTATATGTTAAAATAGAAATATTAGACATGTCTAAAAAAAATGTAAAAGGAAAAGGAACAATTTTGGTTATGTGCATTTTAATTTCTTAATACTCAAGGGTTTTAGACAAAATCTAAATAACTATAATATGTGACTTCTTCAACATTTTGCAATTTATATTATTGTAGTAGAGATGTTAAATATGAAGTTTAGAAAACTGTCTATTTGATTTAATATGAAAAATTAGCACTTGAATTTGTGTATGATAGGTTAAATCTATAAGGTTATGAATGTGGCATAATATAAACACCAAATGCATCTAGTAATACAATAAATATTATTATATTTATTAGTATTAAAAATATTATTGAATTTCTTTGTACAATGAATTTTTTATCAAAAGAAAAATTTGGGCCATTGATTTATTTTTATTTATTTATAAAATTGAACATACATCTATACAAAACTATCAATATTTTATAGAGATGGAAACATCCTTGTACATCTTCAATGTGCACCACCATATTTTTGACATTTCAAATTGAATGAAAATTGGCTTTGAAGAGAATAAAAGTCACACATATGTTGCACTAAGCCTCCAAGCTTTTGTTTTTTTAAGTCATTATTATTTTTTCTTACGATCAACCTTGGATTCAATGATAGGTTCGGTTGGAGTAGGTGCAACTTCAATATTAGTATTGGATTTAGTATTGGGATCATGTATAACTGGTGGAGTGATTATCATATTCTTACGTGGATTGTTTTTAAGCAAAAATGCCGCCAACCATTCAGCTGGATCACTTGGCCTGAGACACCATTTTTTAAAAATTTCATTTATAATATTATTATTATTTAAATAAAATATAAATGCCACAAAACTTCCTTAGAAAAAATTTAGAGTTGGTTATTTCATCATGTAGTTTCATATTGTCAACAAAAGTCCAATTTCAAACAAGTATTTTTAATATCCATCATTTTTTAATTTAATGGCATGAGAAGATGATTATTACCTTGCTTTTGCCAAGTGTTGTAGACCTTGCAACAACATTGGAACAATGCCAGTTCTCTCCTACATATAATATCATTTAGTCTGTTGTTTGTTTTATATGGCAATATGATATCCACCATCAAACTTTCAAAAAATAAGCATAGCGTTACTCAACAAGGCTTAAGGCACCCCTTTAAAAATGCAAAAGGTTAAAGTTTTAAATATTTTGATTACCCATAATCAATTTTGAGGTTAGAAATTCAACAAACTATTACAATAATGAAAAGACATCGACATTATACAATCAAGAAACAAATGGAACAAACATTGTTGAAATGTATAGTAGGATTACCAATCTTGTTTTTCATTTTTTCATTCATAATTATTAAATGAAAAAAATCATTTATTTATTTTGAATCACCTAATGAATGAAATTCTTGAAATGAAGTTTTTTTAAATTTAATGAAAATTTTAATTTTAAAAAATTAATATATTTTAAAAATAATTAAAAAATAAATGACAATGCTACACATTCACCAACATCTACAATAATAGACTTGATTCTACTTGCAAATGGTTTTCCTCATAGATTGATTTATTATAGTAGCATTAGATTAAATTTTCAATTTTGTATAAACTAAAACAATCTTCTATTACCAATGTTTGAATAACCTTCTAAAACTCTTGTAGTAAGACTTGAATTTTTTATTTCTTGAAAGCTTCTTCATTTACAATAAAATATTAAAAAATTAGAGAATAATAACCCTAAAATGCAAATGAAGACTATTGGAATAGTTTTCTTTGCAACAATTAAAATTCAATGATGAAAACAATATCACCAAGCTTTTAAGGCTTCTAGCATTTGAAAGATAAGAGTATTGAGAATTAAGTACACTTTTCATTTTGATAATTTTAAAATTCATAATTCCTTAATAGTACTTTGAAGACAATTTGTTGATTTTTAAAATTATAATTGTTTGTATTGAATATAAGTTGTTTTTGGATAACTCGCTTGCATTTGTGACTTTGGATCTCAATTTAATAGTTTGTAAACTTTTATTAAGAAAATCATTTCAATGAAATTTCTTTAACCCCTAAAGGACCAAGCTACATTCTTTGGCAACATAGCAATCTTGGGTAGCTCACTACAAATAGAAGTTTTATTTATTTTTTGAAATTTTCACACAACATGTAGATAACTAGATAAGGTTTTTCCTTACGCCCCAATGATGTTCATAACTTTTGACAACATGGTTAAAAAGCTATTGCATGAAATGTTGTTTGTTTCTCAACTTGGCAACCTAGGCAGATTCAAAAAAAGCCCTTTTCTCAAAAACAAAAAGTTGAAATTTATTTTCTAGATTTCTATATATATGGAAAGCTTTGAGTCATTCTATTTTTATTAATGAGATGAAATTTATGAGGAGTTTTAGTTTGTGGGATATTATAGATTCTCTACTCTGAAACAAACTTTGAAGTCCTTTACTTAACTCAATTTTTAATATTTTGAAATAAAATAAAATAATAGGATGTAGATTGTTTATCATAACATTACAACCAATTGAGATTGGCATTTTTCAATTCCACATATAAATTCTAAACAATTTTATATTTTGAACCACTTTCTACTCTTTTCTACTCAATATTTTTTTTAAATGTTGAGCAATTCCAAATGATTTGAATTTTTTTAAATATGTAGCCAACTTGCCTCAAAGAATAATTCTAAAGAAGCACCATCAACATGAACATTTTTTCATACAAATGTGACCTTGTGAAATGAAGCTTCCATGTTTTTTGCAAGGTCAAAAAAAATATTTTTGTCACTTCAAATACTAATATCTTGCAATCTACACAGTGAAAATTTCTCGGAAAATTTCTGAAATTTTTTCCAAACCTTCTCAAACCAGCATACTACAAGATCCTATGATTATAAACACTAAAAAATGTTTTTTTTGTAAAGTTTGGTATATGTACTACAAATGGTAGTTTTGGAGCACTTCTGGTGAAAACATAGTCAAGAAACTTTAGGAGTGAAGAATGCATGAACCAACAAAAGAATATCATCAATTAACATTAATCAATATACATCAATTTATTTAATGATCATAAGTTGTTGGTATCAAATATTCTAACAAAATATTTTATTTATTCTTCAAACTATTGTCTTCTAAATTTATTATTATTTCTCCATTCTAAAGTATATTGTAATAATTTATTATTTCAAAAATGATAGTACTATATAAATTGAATACTTTGAAATTCACATATAAATGACTAAAATTTTCATTTCTTTGAATTTGGGCTACTCTATCTCAAAGTCCAAATTTCACAACTAAATTTTGTTGTACCAATTCATATAAAGGCTAATCATTTTACACTTGCATACATTACCATAGTCCTACCTTCCTCATCTAAATTATTTCTATTCCTATCTTGAAAGTGCACAATGTTAAGTATTAACTTAAAAAATGATGTATCTCCATCAACTTGTATATAGAAATAAATTAGAGACAAAATGTAAACAACTTACCAAATAAATTCTCATAGGTTCAGCACGTAAAACTACATTTTTCCTTATCTTTAATGCTAATCTTTGTGCTTCCCGACCCTGTAAAAATATTCATGATAATATTGATAAACTTTCCTTAAAAAACCATCATATAATAAGTGTCAATTGATTTTAATTTCTTATTTACAGCATCTTAGAATATACCATTTAGAGGTACGTGGTTACAAAAAATTATTTTGTATTTTGTATTTTTTAAAGACATAAAATCCTAGGTCTATAATAAAACACAAGCCAAAATAAGTATTCAAAGAATTTAAAAAGGGATTGAAGGTTCCATTCATTTGTTCTATGTAATTTCAGCTTTATTCATATAAAAAAAATCAAAAGGATTGATCATATAATTTTAAAATTATGATGATGTTTAATTAATTAAAATAAATGAAGATAGTATGATAATGATTTAATCATCCTACTAAATTTATAAATTATTATAAAATAATAAAAAATGCAATTACAATCTAGATAGAAGACATAAAAGCAATAACAATCATATTATGCAAGACAATCAATCATAATTTAGATTAATTTTTTCTTGCATTGTTGTAAAATATTCTGCTCAATTTGTTGCTTAAAAATATGAAAAAAAAAATTATCTTAAAATTTGTTGATGAACCTAATAATATAAATGAAGTGAATCTTATGGATGTAGAATGTGTTTTCCTAAAATATTAAATTTCAAAAAATGAAATAATGACATAATAATTTATATGTCTTTTAACAACTTTCTAAAAATTTTACAAATAACATTCATGAATGTTCATTGAAACTACAGCTATTAAATGTCACCACCTATTTGAATGTAGAATGTTTTACATTTGGCATGTACCTCGACAGGATCATCAAACCACATTTCATCAAATGTTGGAGGAGGTTTTCGTCCTTCACCCCCATTTGGGATTCCATCTCCATTTTCACCTCCTACAATAGAAAAGAGAATCAATATAATTAGCCAATAAATTCTATAAAAGTTTATTATGAAAGAGCAAGGCAAAGATAAACTTGAATTCAAATTGTGGTAACTTCTATAGCCAAAGCTTGAACTTACCCACAAGTGGAGTTGCAGGTGTAGTTTCTTTTATACTCATTTATTTAGCGGGCATGATTTTTAAAGAAGCTTTTTGAATTTAGTGCAATACAATAACAATATAATTTTTCAAATGAAGTCTTTAACAATAACAATGAAGAAGGTCATTTAAAATAATGAAGACATCTAATGTAATAATGCTTCAACATATTTATAAAAAAAACACTTCATTGACTTTGTCAAACTTAGTTTGATATGATTTATGAATCTTTAAATTTTTTGGATCTACATTTATTTAGAAAATTATTTATTGCTATTTAAAATGATCTTGTGGTATTTCTCCAATTCATGTATAAATAATGGACATGATGAAATATTGAAAAATAATTTTTGAATAGATTAGTTTAATTTTAAGTTTTTGGATCCACAAATTTTATTTTTATTGCTTGCATTGGTATACAATTGAGTCAGCCTTGTCTTACATTGCAACATTATAAGTGTATAAACCTCTCATAATTTCATGTAATCCATTATATTGTTGATTTTTTAAAGTCACAAAGAAATGTTGAAGGTTTTCAAATATTTAATAATATGAAATTGGAAATCAATACATGGGAGTGGCAACCCTAGAATTCACAGCATATCTTTATTTAGATTTTAAAAGACACATTATTTGTAGTTTGTTTGTCCATAGTACAACCAATAATTAGTGTAAAAATGAATAAATACTATAAACTACAATCATTTATGAATACTATACGTTGAATGTAATGCCATTAATTTTCCAACTATATTCCTAGTTTATCTAAAGTCAAAGTATTTGTTAAATAATTAAACTAGGATTCCACCACTTTCTACACTACTAGTGATGTCCATTGAAGATTGAAGATTTTGAGGTTTCTTTTCTTGCTTATGAGACCTTGGTAGTAGAAATTTGATCCTCACACAATGACATGGATTTAGAAAACCAGAAAGAGTGGTCCTTGGAATAAGTGTCTTTGCAAAGAACAAATATACAATATAACAACAAAGCATGAAATAAAAGCTACAATGGCAATGAAGGGATTTGATTACAAGTGCCAATAGATAAAGTAGCTTCTACAAGAAGTCATCATTGTTGAAGGTCAAATTTTGCCTTTATAACAAAAAAAAAATCTACTACATTTGCAATAGTTTCTTCACAATTCAAAAAACAATTTAAAAAAAAAAAGCATTCAAAAGAGAATTATTGCAAAATTCATAATTATTATTTAAAATTTTTTTGGACATCTTAGTAAATCTAATTTAAAATATTTACTAATTTTTAAAATTTTATAGGATCAAATGATGTGTGTTCAAAAACCTTTGATTCATTCTTTGTTAATTAACCTCAATACCTGATAACCCCTACAGTCCCAAGTGGTCCCTTGGGGGACAATTGAAGGTTCAGTTTGTGAGTTGACCTTGAAAGGACAAACCAATAACAACAACAATCTTTTTACAAATCTTTTTTTCTATATCTTCTTATTTTGTAATTGTTTACTCTTGAACATTTTCATGTTTATTTTTTCAGAATTCAAATCAATTTTTTTTAATATTCATAAAATAATCATATTTTTTTGGTAAAAATTTGAAATTGATTTGATTTTTTAAAGAATAAGTGAAGAAAATTTATATTGAATACAAAAATAGATATTAAAAAATCTGAATTTTTTTCTAGAGGTGTATGTGATACTAAAGACAATTGTGTAGTAAAATAATTTACCATATCTTTCTATAGTTAGAAAATCATTACTATGTAGTTAGAGGCCAAAAATTCAAATTTTAATAAAATATTCAATTTTAGGAATTTAATTTTTTAAAAATTGGAGCGAAGACCACACCTCAATAAATTCATCTCAATAGTTGGATTCAAGTTTTAAAAAAAGATCATTTTTACGGCTCAAATTCACATCACAAGCAAGGAGCTCAAAGTTGACAAAATACAATATAACACATTTCGATGTGTGAATTTACCTTAAAAAGAATGCACCCCTCCAACCAAGGTAGTCACCAATATACTCTAATTATTGAACCTATAGGTGCATCTCTATTTCTATGGTTATCCATTGAACCTTTTAGGTCTGCAATGTTGAAATGCTAGGCTAGTCATGGTGGAAATCACGCAGGTTGCTCGCTTCAATTGTAGTTGCTCTCTACACTTTCTATTATTGTGTAAATCATTTGCTTAAAAGAACTCCAAAGAGCTCATTGGAGTCAAACTATTATGCACAATCTCTTTTTTTTTTAATCAAAAATTCCAAACATGAACATATGCACTTCTATCTTACATAGAAGAATGTTTTGTCATCCATTGGACACTATTAGGCCATTGCATCATCATAGGGTTAATTCCTAAAGGCTAGATCCATTGTGAAATAGTCAATATCATGATAGAGCTAGATTTTCCCTTTTAAATTGTGTTCAAATATCAATCTTATATTTTTATTATGTGACACTTTGAACTATCAATCATTACAAAAATTTCCGCTTTGTTTCATTAAAAATTGTCATAGTTATAATTTTTCTATCCAAAAGTAAAAATAAATTTGTAAATATAGCAAAAATTGTCCAATTAACTTAAAATTATTTTAAGAGGTTGGACAAGAGAAATTAGTATGAGAATTTCTCAATTAGTTGTTCTATTTTTTACACCCAAAACACCCTTCACAATGACCTTTAAGTCAAATTTCACTATCAAGCTAAATTTATCCTATTATATTATATTATATATATATATATATATATATATATATATATATATATATATATATATATATATATATATATATATATATATATATATATATATATATATATATATCACATGTAAAATCATATTTTCTATTAACACTGATTTTTTTTTAAATTGATGAAAAAATCAAGTAATTATAATTTAAAAAAATAAAAGGTGGAATTCAAACTATATCAATTGTGACATATATCAAAATAATCTAGATTTTTTTACCATAAATGAAGGTTAGAATGTAAAATATAGTTTTATGATTTAAATGTTAAAAATAAATAAATAATTAATTAAATGGTATAATTTGGATTCTGACACTTGAAAATTGCACTTGCAATATTTCTTTCAATTTTTTCAAAATTTTAAAATGGGATAGAAATAAAACTTGTCAAGCTTCATTTTCATAGTTTAAAACATATGCCAATAATGGATATTTTGAAAGGTACAAACAGGGTTGATCTAGGCACATCCAAAAGGGTTAAGCATTTAGTTTCCTTAGTACAGAAGTGAAGAATTTTCATCTTGCATAAGCGTTCAATTAAGATCCAAAATATTTGGATGGAAAATGCTTTTTCCCGCGCATTTCTAAAGTCCTAAATGTCATCCAACTGTCAGTTTTGGCCTTCCAGATATTTCAGGGTGCAGGGACACCAGACACACCATCGCAAGCGCAAAAGTACAGTAGAAAAATCTCTCAATTTCTCATTCAAAGGGATGTTGAGGCAAAAATGTTAAAATCAGCTCTTGAACATGGTGAGCAAAAAGCCTCCATCGTTCAAAAGAAAATCCCAGAATCGAAGTAAATCCTACATACAATAATTCAATAGCCCCATTCTACGAATTGTGAACAGCATTGATAAAATACAGCTCACTGGCCTTCCAGAATCACTTCTCTACAACTTCAGTCCTAAATCTACTTGCTATCCGTGAAATCAGCATCGATGACATCATCTCCTCCAGCAGCTGGTCCAGCACCTGAACTCTCTCCTCCCTCTGGAGCGCCTCCTGGAGCTGGCCCAGCACCTGCGCCAGGTTGGTTGTACAACGACTGTCCTAGCTGCATGACTTCCTGGTTCAAGGCTGCCATTGCATCCTTGATGCTTTGCGTGTTATCGGCAGTAATGGCATCCTTCAAATCCTTCAACTTCGCTTCCACCTTGTCTTTCACTTCTACTGGCACCTTGTCAGCCAACTCCTTCAGCTGCTTTTCCGTCTGGTATACCACTGAATCTGCTTGGTTCTTGGTATCCACTGCGTCCCTCTTTTCCTTATCAGCCTGTCCAAACTTCTCAGCTTCTTGCACCATTCTTTCAACCTCGTCCTTGGGCAATGTGCTGGCTCCCGTGATGGTGATGTCTTGCTTCTTGCCTGTCCCCTTGTCCAAGGCACTCACGGACAAGATACCATTAGCATCAATATCAAACCGGACCTCTACTTGAGGTACGCCCCTGGGAGCCGGTGGAATGCCGTCCAATCGGAAACTTCCGAGAGACTTGTTGTCCCTGACAAACTCACGCTCACCCTGCAAGACATTAATCTCCACACTTGTCTGGCCATCTGCAGCTGTAGAGAACACCTCCGACTTCGAGGTAGGTAGAGTTGTGTTTCTGGGAATAATCTTGGTCATGACACCACCCAATGTCTCCAAACCCAAAGAGAGAGGAGTTACGTCCAGAAGGACAATGTCGCTAACTTCTCCAGCCAACACACCAGCCTGCAATAGTATCCCCATAATATTTATAAGTACCACAATAACACTGCAAGTACAGGAAAATGAACGGTGAATTACCTGAAACAAAACAGACTGAATTGTTTACTAGATATGAAACGATATGGCTATGGCTACAAACCTGCACAGCCGCTCCGAGTGCAACGACTTCGTCCGGGTTCACAGTCACGTTGGGATCCCTCCCTGTAATTCTTTTAACCAATTCCTGAACAGCTGGTATTCTAGTTGAACCACCGACAAGAATCACCTCATTTAGGTCCTTGTATGACAGGTTAGCATCCCTCATAGCATTTTCCACAGGAACCTTGCACCTGCCAAACGAAAGTCAAAGAAAAAACGTCATAAATACCAGTAATCCAGGACGCACAAAAAATAAACGAAATCCTAGAATCAGAACGAAACAGTAATAGAGAAAGAATAACGATATAAGCCCATCTTCGTCTATACCTGTATAGCAAATCATCGCAAAGCTCCTCAAATTTGGCTCGGGTCAGCGTCGTGTCAATATGCTTGGGTCCATCGGCAGTAGCAGTGATAAACGGCAAGCTGCAATAAAAGACAGAAGAATTGTCAAAAAAGGTGCTGCTACATAATAACACCACACACTGCTTAGACAAAGATCAATGCCACTACTGAGAGCCTAATATACTTTACTTGCCTCTGAGCAAATCTATGAAGCCCATCGACAAATCATTATTTCAATGCCACTTTGCACTATCATTAGCATCAAACAAACATAATACTGTTTTATAGAAATTATCGCCAAATCTTGTCACTACCTGTCCACCACGACCTCTGTTTCTAGTCACTATTTTCGAAGTGTTCACTCACCTTATGCTAGCCTGAGAAAGAGAAGACAACTCCATTTTCGCCTTCTCAGCAGTCTCTGTCAGTCTTTGCAAGGCTTGCTTGTCCTTCAACAAATCCACGCCCTCTGTCTTCTTGAAATCATTCGCTAACCAGTCTACAATTCTCTGAAACAAAAACGCAATCCAAACCTGTTAAACCCGACATTCAAATATTCGAGTAGGGACAGGTTCACTCAATTTTAACCGGGAACACCGTGAGTTCCATGAGCAGGATGAGACAAATTCAAATAACCAACTTACCTTATCAAAGTCGTCTCCTCCAAGATGAGTATCTCCAGACGTGGAGAGCACTTCGAAAACCCCGTCACCGACTTCTAAAACTGACACGTCGAATGTTCCACCGCCAAGGTCAAATACCAAAATGGTTTCATTAGCCTTCCTATCAAAACCGTAAGCAAGGGAAGCAGCGGTTGGTTCGTTAATAATTCGCAGAACATCAACCCCAGCAATTCGACCAGCATCTTTTGTAGCAGTTCTCTGCGCATCGTTGAAGTAAGCCGGCACCGTGACAACAGCCTTGGTAACCTTGTCGTTCAGAAACTTCGACGCGTCATCCACCAATTTTCTCAGCACCTGAAGTCACAGGTAATAGGTCACAAGGATGTCAGCACATGGGGCAATGAAAATAACAGAGGAAGTCATCTAATTCATTCCCCCTCTCTAAATTGTGTACGAAATTCGAAACTACCAACTATAAAACAATGTACAATTGCAGCTGTGAGGTAAGAATGTCAGGCCTCTCACCTGAGCAGAAATTTCTTCCGCCGCGAAAGACTTGCCAATTGCTGGACAGTCCAACTTCACATTGCCGTTCGGGTCCCGAATCACCTGATAAGACACCTGCTTCGCCTCGTCGCCCACCTCGTTCATCTTGCGTCCAATAAACCTCTTCACGGAAAAGAAGGTGTTGGTAGGGTTGACGACAGCCTGCCGCTTGGCAATTTGACCAACAAGCCTATCACCATTCTTGGTGTATGCCACCACAGATGGCGTGGTGCGCTGCCCCTCCGCGTTCGTCACAATCGTAGGCTTGCCTCCCTCCATAGCTGCGACGGCCGAATTCGTCGTTCCCAAATCAATACCAACCACCTTCTCCGCCACGACTCTCAAAGGCCCGACCGCCCGCCTCGACGCCCCTTGCGACTTCACTTGCAACTTCTCGCCACGAAATCCCGCCTTCTTCAAATCCCCTCCGAAAAACGCATTCCTGTACTGGCTGACCTTCCCATTCTTCTTCACATCCACGGCCGCGGCCATGGTTGCAGCGGCCATTACCTGTGCATTCATGACGGATGATGCCATTTCTCCAATAACCCTAACAGGAAACCTTCGTCTCTAAATGGCGGAATACTAGGTCTCTCAGGGAAGAAACTATGTAGCTCGAAAGAGAAACAAATTCTCTACAACAATCTGAGCTCCTGGCGACGACAGTCGCGGCCGAATTCGAAACACTGCGTGAGAAATTCTTCAAGCTCTGCGCCAGAGTCCGAAATAAGTACACAATGAGGAGAGGGAGGCCTTGAACCCAGAAGCTGGAACCATACAACCCTATCCGGGAACATGGTTTCTCCCGCAGCCCGTCTGCCCGTCGACACACCGTGGTGTCAGAACCGTCCGATGGGGACGATGGAGGCTTTTTCTCTCGCTGACCCAAAACCCTGCGTCTGCCCGCTTCCAGAGGGTTCCACGCGGATCATTTTACTGGACCTGCACCTTGGCTCTCGTAGCTTCTGGATGCGAGATGTGGTCGCATCTGGGCCGTCCGTTGAAATCGAGGAAGGCGGCGATTCTGTGGACACAGGTTGAGAGAGCGGTGTATGAAACTCAGGACGCAGGTCCTATTGCCCCTCTTAAGAGCTATTATTCTTTTTATTGGCAATGAAATCCCCTTTCATTTGCTTTTCCAAACACACACACACACACCAAAAAAACCCAAAAAAAACCCAAAAAAAACCCCTTAAGAGTAGTGCCCCTACATTCAAGCATTTTCAAGGAACAATTAGAATGCAAAATGAGCAAATGGGGTCAATTAAGGTAGAAGTACCTAAAAGTAACACTTATTTAAGATCTACAAATCTTAACCCTTAAATGACACCCACCCACCCGTGGGAATCATCCATTTTGATAGTGTGGGAATCATTGGTCTAAACAAATCCCAAATCACTCATTGGAAGTCAAAGTACTGTAGAAGATCTCCCCCCTTTTCGAAGATGAAGAATTGCACTTTTGTCCTACACTAAAAGATTCTGTGTCATCCATTGGACATTGAATGTTCACCTTGATGTTGAAGGGTTAAGGGTAGCTATGGAATAAAATGATGTGTGCTTGTGAGGAAATGGTTTACGAAACCAATAAAATTTGTTTTGTATTTTTCTGAGCTTGTATCAAACTAATACAAGTTTGTGAAAACAATTGTCTAGATGCACCTTCTATGGATTGTAGACCAGTATACATCATAAATTGGATCCTACATATTAAGCGATTGGCCAATACAAAATCAACCTTCATGACCGTGACAATTTTTTGTAGCCCCACTTGTCTACTTTGGGTTCAATTGCACTTGGATATAGGTCGTTTTTTAGATGTCGGAAAATGACTCTTTTTACTTTTGTGCATGTTTATTTTATATTATGGGAACATCAAAGGAATGTTGAGGAATTGCTTTTAATGCTAGGCAACGCAATTCTATAGAGAAAAGTTGGAGTTTTGTAAGAGAGTAGTATATAAAAATTATGACTCAAGTCCCATTGTTGCAAATGGAAACCATTGCTAAAAAATTTTATAAGCATTTGTTGGTCATTGTATTCCACAAGTTGCTCTAATTGGTAACCAAACATTCTAAGATCATTCATTCAAATCTAAAAAGACGTATATTAATATTCAATGATTTAGCAATAATTTACAACAAAGCATGTCTTTGGTAGAAGGGCACCGTTTTGTATAGAAAATCAAAGATAGTTTTATTGACTTGTAAGGGTGTAAAATTAGTGTCACCTACCAAAATAGTATCACTACAAAATTTTATTAGCTTTGAACCAAAAGAGAGGGGGCTTTGCATGAATTGGTGAAGGCAATGCAAATTTCATTGTTGATTTTAGAAGATGCTTTGATTCCTTATAAAGGATTTTTGTCTATTTTGAAATTGTCAAACACATATTGAGATCTTAAAGAATGAATCTAGCTAAGTTTCTAAAATGGTGAAGTGGATTGTTCATGTGCATGTTCCTTAAGGTCCATGAAGTTGGCTAGTGTAGCTCACATTATAAATCTCAATGATGCTTTTGTGTAGTTGAGGGAATCCCTCATACACACCTAATTTTGCAATCTCGTACATGAGAACTATTTATTTTATGAAGTATAAAATATTGGTATTCTATTTGTTGAGGGCTACTTGGTAATTCTTGAAAACTCCACCTATCCAACAAAAAACAAACTTGGAACCTATGGGATTTGCAAATGTCTTGAAGAAACATATCATTTTGAAATCAAACCAAGTCACAACATCCATTTGTCTACTCTTATGCATTTGGGTGATTGCAAGAAACACCTGTTGATTTTGTTGCGTTTTCACAGTACTCATGGTTTTTCTTCTGTAGTACTTTAAAAATAGAAAACTAATTTTTTTTAAATTAAAAAAATATGAATTATGTACATACTTCTAAAATAAAGGTTTGCAGGGAAGGAAATGTGTAGGAAAATTCTCTAACTAGGAGAACTTGAAAAGTACCAAATCTCAAGAAAATAGGACTTTTGATGTGAAAATTAGTTAAAAATAGTAAAAATAAGTAAATACAAAAAATAAAAAGTGTCTATTTTTAAGAACTTTATGAAGATGGTCATTCACCAAAAAACTTACAAAAATAATATTTTATATGTTTCAAAATGCAAGCAGAAGGAAGCTCTCTTCATAGACTTCCACACCACACAAAATTAATTATTTTTAAAAACCCTTCGGTAAAAAGTTGTATTTATATGTAAGGAAGAACTCCATATAATTCTCTTGATGTAGGGTATATGAAAAAGGTACTCAAAAGTACTAAAAACCTCCAAATTGGCAAGTGTGACATTTATTTCGGGCCTATGATTGGATAGTAAATTATTTTTTAAAACTACCAAGAAATCAAGGAAGTTGTAGGATAGTCATGAGTACCTTCTTTGTAAATCTTAAGTCATTCGGAGTTAAAACACAAAAGTTATGGCCAAAAAACAACTCAGCCCGCAACGTGTGACAGAAAATAGTACAAGTGTTTCTTGCAATCACCCATTTGCTAGAATAATATTGAGCATGGGTGATCCCCTCTTCAAAATCTAAAGAGATTGGTTGGATATCCAATCCTTTCCTCTTTCAATATATTTATTGCAAAAAATTTGTGTTACATAAGAAAATTAAACAATTGTATTCTATTGAAGTTGTCACATACCATTGTATGCCCCTTATCAACTTGTGGGCAACCTTCTTCCCCTACACATAGTCTATAATATCACCGTCTTTATGTGTATACAAAATTAAAATGTAAATGTAGCGTGATAGATTAGATACTCTTGTTCAGAATTTGAAACCATATTGAGTTGGTTTGTAGCAATATAAACTTCAACTCACCCAAGCTTTTGGTCCTTAATTTTTGTCGGCTTTATCTGCATGCATCATAGCCATGACCCCTTGTATTTAACTAATAACCTCCGAATTAGACTAAGGCAGCTCATCCAACACGTCTTCACGTTCTTAAGTAACATGAGCCCTTTGGAAGCTAGCTGCTGCGATATTGCTTTAAATTCTGTTGCTTTCTTTGGGAAATGTGTGAAATAGGTGTGGATTGTCCTTAGCACTTCGACAATGGCATGCATCACTCAAAAAACTGACAACAATTGCGCCGCCAAATTTAGACGATGGGCTCAACTGTGAATGCCAGTGCAAAAGGGAGCATATTTTCCCTTAATTTGTGTTGTCACTCCATTTTTGAGGCTCTAGAATGTGTTAGCTCCATCAGCACCAAAACAAAGTAGTCACTAAAAGATCTCTGAATTTGTAATGCCCCCTCCAATGTTCAAGGCACCCATAATCATTGTAGTAAGTTTATTAGCTAAAGCTCCATCACTATCCACTTTTTGGATGATAAGCAACAATACAACACAACACCAATTCAACATGACATAAGCGTGGATGGCAATTAGCTTGTGTAGTCGCAAGCATTAGTTTTGTTTGTTATTACAACCACATACATAGCATTGGACACTAAACTCTAGATCCTTTGCATTACAAAATTGTATATATGTTCTACCATGAACCAACTAGAACCATCGGACCAATGCTTTTGAAGCATGTCAAGAATAGCAATGAACTGATACAAATCAAACCTAGCCTCCAATTATGTCATTGGCCTTCCACCTAACAACAATTGGAATACTCTAGCAAACTGGACACATTTCTTGTGGGACTCAATGGAAGTACAACCTTAGATTTGCTCAATCACAGTAGTGGGACAGCAAGTTGCGTACAATAGCATGTATTTCTTGTGAATGGCAAGGGTGCTTTGCTTGAAAATGGTGTCCCATTTCGGCGCCATGTAGATGGATTTTCCTCGCTCAATTGTACACAACGTATACTATACCATGTGCATGATGCCATCCTCTGCTAGAACAACTTCATTCCATGGTTCCTTTGTTGCCCATTCACTTTTGAACTTTTGATACAAGTCGTAGTTCTTTTTTGTCTTCGTCAAAATGGACACCGATGGTGTCATTTTACCCTTGCATTGTAATTGTACGACCTTTCGTTCTTTCCAAGGTAGGGCAACTCCATCAAGTTGTCATCAAAATTAAACATCTTGTCTACACTAAGATCCAGCTCACTCTCCAAATTATTTGGCTCAAAATCCGGGGACTCTGTATTGTCATTGGAAACATGCACAATATTGGGGCAGGAATGGAGGATTTTGGTGTTTGTGGCTGCAGCATTGGAAGAGCCAACTTTGGCAACTTCAACTTCCTCCTTCCTCATGCACTACAAAGCACCACAATTCTCTTAGTTACAATTCAATAGGAAGTAGGTGTGCATTGCAGTCCTATTTTGAGCCTTCTTTTGCGCCTTGGCTTCAACCGCCCTTTTCTTTGCTTATGCCTTGCGCTCGGCTACCTTAGCCTCTTTCCTTAATCGCTCCAATTTTTTCTTTTGCTTCTCTATGCACAGAATTTTGTGGTTGGTCTTTGTTGTGCTTGCAACGCCCATATCTACAAGTTCAGAAGGAGAGTTGGCCATTAGAGACCCTAATACTAGCAACTAAATCTAAGAGCTCTAAATCCGCACCAACAATCCTTAATCTCTTTGATCTCCCTGATCTGTTTATCCCCACCCACAAACCCAAAAACAACAATCCTAAACCACAATGACAGATACAAAATGCATAGGCACTACACTCAGCAAAGGATACTGCATGGTGAAGAACATATTGTTGATAAATAAAAATTGAAAATCTTGATGTAAATCCCCCCCACCCTTGTACAACTTCAACCGGCACTTCAACCAGAAGCCCTCCATGGTCATCCCTATGAGCACAGAGTGATGGAGCCGTAATTCTAAGTACACCAAACAAATCCAGCATCATACCCTTCAAAGTGGAAATCAATGTGGCGAAAAAATCAGCACTACGCATTCTAAATGTTTGTAAAATGGCTATGAATGCCTATGATGAAAGTATGTAGTGGCGCCTCCACAATGTATAACAAAACAAAATAGGCGACACTAGTGTCAATGCAGAGTGCAAAGTAGGTGACATTGTAGTGAAGAGGTGTCGCAAAGCTAATGCTAAGGGAATGAAAATACAATGAGATCAGCGTGATGGAGGCTCGAACGCTCAAAAAATTGGCACTTATCCTATTCCCACCCCGGCGACCTATCCCTATACTTTAAGCTTGTTTGCAACAATAATGGCACCAAGCCCTATAATTGGTATTGCCAACAGGCGATTTGTCGATTGTTTGGACAATATATGTTCTAAGGGTGTGGTGCCAAGTTTTTTTTTTGGTGCAAGAAAGCAAGAAATGAGTTACTCCTAATCTACCTTAGTCACCTACCACTGACCTCGGCTAACCAGTCTATGTGAGAAATTGTACATTTGAAAGTTGGAATTATAGTGGTATTTAACAAGAATTCATAGTAATGAATTATTGCACTCAATTCTATAGTTTGTGGTTTCACCACAAGAAGTGTTGTGGGTCTAATTGGTGGTGTGCACAAAAAACAATATGTAGACACTTTGACATAAATTGCAAGCAAATGGGAGAGGCTGAAATGTGGAATGTAGAAGGAACAATCTATATTGCCTTTATAGTAGAGTGACATTGGCCTAGGAATTGATCTATTTATATTTGGCAATGCAAAATCAGTACATGTTCATCTTACTATTAGTTTTTCTTGTACTTTATATATTGTTCCTAGTCAACAAGAATATTTTTTAGTACTATTACATTGTGAAAGAAGGTTATGTGGTATTTTTTCATTGGGAAGTAAAAAAGTTGGCATCCATATAATATGTAACACAACTAATTGGCAAAGTTGTAGAATGTTTGACAAACTTGACTTCTTGCCTATAGAAATTGCCGAGTATGTAGTTCTCCTACTTGTTCACTTGTGTTATGAACTCTATGAGTGGAAGAAACTTGTCCATACTCAGACGACGTCTTATAGAGTAGCAACTATGAATGGCATTTTATTCACATTTGGTATGTTTAAAGTAATCAAAATACCAATTAAATAACATTTGTTTCATCACTAGATTGAATTGCAAAAGATCAATTACAGTTTGTGAGAATAGAAATGGATGTGGATGGTAGATGTTTTAGCATTCATCCATACAATATGGATGAAAAGCTCGTGAAAATAATAAATAATAGAAAAAATATACATTAATAGTATTAGAAGGGGAAGTTGAATGAGGTAGTATCACATATTAGTGGAATAGTGGATTTAGAAAAAAGTATTAGTGGAAGTATGGGATAGTAGGAACATTTGTAAAAAATTTAGTGAAGTATTTTTTTATACTATGGAAGTGATATGGTAGGAATTATGAACCTTTTGATGTCAAAAACAAAAATCCTTTTATTCTTTTATTGAAAATATGTAAATCTACTACATGGGATAAAAACAAAAATATACAATCTCATAATGGCAATTCAACATAGCACACATGTGCACAAGGCTTTCAAGCATGATAGGAATATAATCAATACACATATGTTTTCAAATGCCTTAATCAAGTAGTCCTAACAAAAAGTACCTTTCCAACAATATATTACATGTAGTGGAATTTTCAAAATTGTAGTCGCAAAACCAAAAAGAAAAATTGACAATTGTGTAGGAATTGTGCAGAATAGTGGTCCAAAAAATTACAACTAAATTTTGAGTGTCTATTTTTAATCAAATTTTGTTATAATAAAGCAATCTAGTAATGAATCTTCTACAAAGGTACCTCCAATTTCTAGGACCAAGAAAAATAGGCCAATGTTGATTTTTAAAGGATTGTAGAAAACTCAACAAAAAATCTTCCTACAGACAATTCACAACTTGATGTACCACAAATTTAATCTCACAATTTCCAAAGGCCCAACAAAATACATACCTTGTTTGGTATTGCCCTTTCCACCCACAATGTAGTCACCATGGCGTTGTAGCTCCAAAAAACTTTGTCCCTAAAGGAGGGCCACCTTAAACATATATAGAAGATAGGTTGATGACCACTACTTGTTATTCCACCCTCAACACCACCTCCAACAATGCGTTACATCTTATTTGAAGATAGGATAAAAAGCACATGCACTAGAAGTTCATGTTTGCATAACCTTCTTATTAATAAATGTCCATCATGTAAAACAACTAAGGTGGAGCCACCCATTACCAACCATTGCCCTGTAGGCAATCAGTAGAGGGTTTCAAATCCAAGAAAGGGTAGGATTCATTTGCATTAATTTTGAATTCAAAGAAACTAGGTTCTATAAACAATGTGGTCTAGACATTGCCTTGAAACTTGTGCCTCCTTTTGTGTGCCAAAGTGACCTACAAATACTCTCCCTGTGATTAATTTTGTAAGATTCTAGACATTGGACATTGGTCAAGCCCAACTTGAAGCTTTCATGATTTATAGTAATTTTAGTTCAAGTTGTAAATTTACCAATTTTTTTGCTATCCATGCCATTTCTATCTTTGCACTTTTGTAAATATTTGCTTCGCCAAATATTGCTGCAGATCATATCCACTACGGCTTAAGTTATCGGTTATGGGTGGCTCCACCTTCGAGCAAGCATGTCCAAAATCCCACACTATACAAATCCCTACTGCAAACCTAATTTGTGAGTGCATTTGCCATTGTCACCATGCATGTAATCCCCACTCTGTCGACACAAAGCCAATTATTCTCACAAAATCAACTTACCCACTCAATCACGTCTCCTATCCCAACTTGCATAATGGAAAAGATGTATTCATTTAGTGTGGGTGGATCCAATGCCAATGGTCTTTGACCAACTCTAACTAGTCATAAAATGAACACAAAGCCCTAGTTACTATGTTCTAATTAAGTGATTTTTTTTACAAAAATCAAATGGAATTCCATTGCAAAGAAAAAAGCACATATTGGCCAATTAAGTGATCTTTTGATTCAATAGCAGAATGCTACTAGTACAATGCATTCATCGATCCAATATGGCAATATTCATATTGCAATTCTAAATGTCCCACTTTTCATTTTTATTTCAACCTTATTGTTGCTTTTAAAATCTTTAAGAGGACACATTTCAACCTCTTGGGTGGTTAGGTGTTAAACTTTGCAAACACTAAATATGTATTTTATATATGTTTATCTTGTTTTGTACGATAATTGTATTCATTTTCTTGTAATCATCCAATAATTGATTCTACAATTGATTATTTCAATTTATCTGGGATTGTAAATTTTACAAGCATAGACCATTGTGTAAATATTGTAATGATTATATAATATGCTTAATTTTCTTATCCCACACTTCTTTTGTATGCATCATTGTCATTGTAATGATTATATACATGTTTTCTCTAATTTTTATTTGATTTATGTGGTAAGCCTTTTTATGGTAAAAAAAAACTATGCTTTTTTCTTTAGGTTACATAAAAGTGGGAATGTAAAGCACAAAAACTATCCATTTTTCTTCTTCATTGACAATAAATGCTTTTTCAGAATAATATGGAATCTTCATGAATGAATTCCTTTACAGATCTTGAAATACAATATCTTTAATATTTTCTAAGTATTTTCAAGACTTTCATCTTTTGCTTTAATAGGATAGTGTGCTTGGCCAATTGCAAAATATGGAATTAAATTTTACTATTAAACCTAAAATAGATTTAGCAAATGCTTCAAATATTTATACAATATACCAAAAGCCTAAATTAAAATTGACACAATTTAGGTACTAATATGATGTAATTTTTTGATCTAGAGTGTTATGCAATTATACTATATACATATATGTTTAAACTTAATACATAATAAAATTATTGATAAAACTTTATAGGTCACAAAATCAATTGAATATTTATATTTGTTAGTATATTTCACAAAAATGCCAACCACAAAGCAAATTATTGTGATGGCAACAATACCAATCATCAAAATATTAGTAATGTGTGGAATAGGATATTTACTTGCTATCCCTTCGATAAATGCATTTCCTATTGATGCACGTAAGCATATGAACAAGGTGCAAACCAAACTTCTTTGTAATTGGGTTCAAAATTTTAAACATTTAAACATCAGATTTAATTGACCTAATTTTCATGCTATCATCAAGTTTGTTTAAATTTACAAATATTATCATTTATATTAGGTTTTTATTTAAGAATGTTTAAATTAACAAAAAAGACCTATAAATTTTTTGAAACACTATATCATATTTATTATCCTATAGTCATTCCAAAATCATTTTGAATGTGAATATTCTTTGCAAATTTGATATAATCATCTTTTTTATGGTTGCAGTTGGTCTTTTTGATATTTTTGCCAAGCCTAATTTTTACAAAGTTGTTTGAAGCTGTGACTTCTGAAAACTTGATTGATTGGTACGTTTCTTATTGAATTAACATGTTTTTAAAAATTCAATATAGTTTAATGAATTATAAATTGAGGTATACAAAAAATCTTAAATTTCCTTCATGTGCATAAATCTTCTAACATTATGTCAATTTATCATTTTGTATATTACAATATGATTATAATTCAACTTCAAAAATCTAAAAAATTTGTATGTATTTTGACAAAATACTCAGGTATTACTTTAAAACAAGTCAATAGAGTATTTAAAACTTGAGATTAGAAATAGGCATCAATCTTGTCAAATATTTTGTAATCATTTAAATAATATAATTTCTATAAATTTCAATTACTTTTAACCAAGAATGTTGTTCACATATTATTCTAATTGAAGTTGAACCCCTTTGAGCTTATTTTTCTAAAGACTATCTGATGAGTGAATTTATGTACATTATATTTGTAATTTTTTATCTTTCATTATACTCTAATTTATAAATTTTGATATGACATAATTCAATATTCTTTTGTATAAATTTGTCTACAATTGAAAATGTAGAACTTTGCAAAATTATGTATTAGGATTCATGTATGTTCATTTTGAATACAATTTTGACAAAATTTAAGTGAATGTGAAATACGTCAAATATCAAACAATCCAAAGTTTCAAAATGAATTTTTTTGTATTTTACACTTCTAATTCCTAAGGACCTATGCTTTTGAACAAAACAAAAATGTATTATTAATATAAGTTCTATAACATTTTTGAATTTTGTATCAAAGAAGACAATGTTAAGTATGAAGAGTAGAAATCATCTATTCATTTAAACTTGGATAAATATCATAAGATTTGTTTTAAAGTCAATTTTAAATATTTAATTCTAAAAATTCAATGACATTATCATTTTTATTTTTTAAAATTGATAATTTTGATGATTAGCCAATGCTATTGCTTCAATTGATTTGTAAAGACATGCAAAAGATTTAATGATAGAAACTTCAATACTTACTCTATACAGTAATTATCTACTAATATTCAAATAAAATAAAAATTAAAGTTTAAAAGGATTTTTAATCCCAAAATGCAACCCAAAATTAGGTGGCAACCACAAGTTGTTTAATTAAGTTTTAAAGATTAAAATAGTTAATTTTAATGATTTTGTTATATAAATTATTTAATGAGATAATAAAATAAAGCATATTCAAAAATACATAAATACCAATTTCAATAATTAATTAATTTTTATAATATTATTAGTCCTAAATATATTAATAATTTAGATAAGTATTTATTTTTAAATTTGATATATAATATGTTCTTATAGTATATGTACATATTTATATGTGTATATATATATATATATATATATATATATATATATATATATGTGTGTGTGTGTGTATGTGTGTGTGTGTGTGTGTATGTGTGTGTGTGTGTGTGTGTGTGTGTGTATGTATATACATGCAATAAAATTATAATAAAAATAAGAATTTAAAGGAAAAAAATCAATAAGATATTTTAATTATTTATATAATTTTTTAATATCATCTAAATTTTATACAAATTTTATGTCAATAAGTTAAAATAGACATGAAAATATTACATTATATCCATTGTTTTTATATTCAATTGTATCAAATTCAAAATAAATATGAAATCAATGATGTTAAGTTTTTATTTCTAAATTTGTTGAATTACATATTATGGTGTTATATCTAATATAGGTATTATTCAAAGTAATCAAGATAATCATAAAATCAATGATTTTTTTTCCTTATTTGTTATGAATATGTAAGTTTTTATTGCTAAAATTATATATAAAAATTTGATTGCATATGTTTTCATATTCTTTGAGTCCAATTAATTTTGTATTCTTTTTAAGATTAAAAGATTTTTTTGGTTTTAATACAAACTTTGTCATTTATAATTTTATAGCATTATTAGATACATTTTCAAAAGAGATTTTTTGTTTTGAATTGAAAACATATAATTTTTATTACATTTAGAAATAACTATAGATTTTATAGTTATAATTGAAATTTGAAAATACATTTATTTTATTGAACTTGATTAATTTGAACATTTTTTTACTATTATTCTTTTTTTATCTTACCTAATTTTAGATGAAAAACATATGATGTCAAATATCTTACCTCCATTGTTTCGACAACCTTAGCCCAATTGCAAATCATATTGTTGTTGTACACTGTTTGACTCCATTGCATTTCAATTTGATGGGAATTATATGTAGGTAATGAAGGTGATAGGATTGGAATTGGATTAAAAAGTGACCGTTTGATGGTTTCATTGAATAAAACCTTGTGCTTGACCTTGTGATTAATACAAATGGAAAAAAATTCATCCATAAATTCACAATTTTGAGAATTTGAGGGACTCTTTTGGATTAATGGAATCACATTACTTTCCAAATGAATTATGTAATTTTGCTTTTACCATCTATGATGCATTCTTTAAAATGAGTAGACCAAAATAGATGTAGAATTTTTTCTAATTTGTAAGAATAAATACCAAAATTTGTGGGATTTCATTTTTTTAAAGTTATGTAGAAAAAAATCAAATCCTTTTAATTATAAGCGTCCACCAAATTACATTTGCTAACTTTAATTAATCATTCAACATGGAATGCCAATTGTGACCATCAAATACAATAGTGTAGATACATAGTAGATGCAAATCATTTAATATTAATGTTTGCTTAATTTTTTATTCAAAACATTCACTCTGACTGAAATGGTTTGCTATGGTTAACAAAATTTACATTGAAACTAATATGGTTGTATTAAAACTAACAAAAATAAAAGATAAAGGAACTATTATTAACCTTTGAAGTCCTAAGGACATTTTTCTATAAAAAAAACAACTCAAAACTGCCAATTTTGTTGCATTCATCCAAAAAAAGTTTTAGAATCTAACTGTAGGATCTTGTACTTCACTTGTCTCAAACCATGTGGTAAAAATTTCATAAACTTTGACTATACATGTTGGAAAATTGCATTTAGAAATGACTACTATAAGTTATTTTTTCAAAAAGATGCTCTAATTACCAAAAAAATAAGATTGTCCATAACTTTCACATAATAAATCCAAATGGAATAAATCAAAGCTTCTTATATAGATAAAATTGCAATCTATGAGAAACAATTTCTTTAAATTAAATTTTTCTTGTGTGAGGTGGTTTCTACTTGTTGCATTGAAAAAATGACCTTTTGTGCCATAACTTTTGGTCTTGGTCACGGATTGAAATTAAATTATATTCCTCCAAAACTATTATGTTTTTGTATTTTTATAAAAGTTTCAAAAATTCATGATGAAAAAGAAGGCCATAGGAGCTTGTCTAAAATTCATTTTGTCCTCCAAAGGGACAATAGGACTTTAGGGTTTAAGTAGTTGATCACTTAAGACCACACAATTGACTTTAAAGAGCTCCTAGAAGTGAATTACAAATAAGTGAATTAGAACTCTACTTACAAATAACTATACAATTACAAATTAGAAAACATTCAAGCACTTCCTTCCTACTGAATCTACACTAATCATTTCCTTACACCAACAACCAAACACATTGTCTCACTTCATTTACATAACATAAACAACCTTCTCAACAATTCATCCAACTCCCTCATTCAACAACCATATCTTCCTCAACAACTTTCCACTCACTTCACAACAATCACAATTACCAAGTATAACCCCCTCCTTTTAGATCTACATCCCTTGTTTTTTCAATTCTACAAAGTAAAACATCATAGACCAATAGTTAAAAAAGAATCTCCCTTCTAACATAGGTATATAGCATAATTATCACTTGCAGGAACTCTTTAAAGTCAATCATATAGTCTTAAGTGATCCACCACTTAAATCCTAAAGCCCCATTACAATCTATGAAAAACAAATCTAGGATTATTTGTAGTTAGTTTTCTAATTTGTAAATTGTATAGTTATTTGTAAGTCTTCACATGTGCTTGCATTTCCAAGTAAATAGCATCTTGAAGTGTTGCAAGAATGAATTAGTTTTAGGTTTTCATAGACTTTTTTTGTTGTGTCTTTGAATTTGTATGGCCTTGATATAAAGATAGATACTACAAAAGAATACGGAAAGCCAAGTTAGTATCTAGATATTTGATTTTGGTTGCATAGAGTACATGTGATGGAAGGGCAATATTGATTGGACCAAAATAAATGCTTTTGAGCTTGACACTCGTGAGGTGAGTGATTTGGATGTCTTATATATGTGAATTTGGGCACAATCTTTGTGTAGGGGCTGTGCAAATTTGTCCCATGATCAGGCCTCCCCTCCCATGATAGGAGCAATTAGAAGACTTCTTGCACATTTTGAAGTTTTTTTTGGAAATTCATATACTTCCAAGAAAATTTCCGTCAACAATATAGCTCCCTTAGAGGAATAAAATCAGCAATGGAACCCTAATGTTTTTTTGTCAAGTCTCTCCTTATTTTAAGACTCACTAATTTGTTTTCAGTTGCTTACTACCCTTTTTTTGTGAAGGGTCTTGTGGCAAGGCATGTTTTTTATTTCTTTCCATCTACCTTTAAATAGAACGGAAATTAGAACTAGAAATCCGGATCTAATTAAAAGGATGGGCATAAATCACAAATAGTCAAGGAGAGAGCAGTAAGGAACAAATCCGGTCCAAGGAAGAAGCAAACCGGATTGGGATTCCAACCCAGATTTCTCCTTGACTAAATTTGAAGGAAATTGGATGATAGAATCAGACCAGATGACTGAACTGTCATGATGGCAGTCTAGGGTCTCAGAACTATATAAGGTCTGACACCCCTCATTTCCTGACTTTTCTCCTACACCCTGCTTGGTTGTCGTCTTTCTGTCTGGGCGCCTTAGTTTCTTTTTCCGTTGTACCAAGCAGCGAGAGTTTGACAGTGTGCGAGAGCCTGGGTGAGAGTGGGAGTGCAACTGGTTGAATGAGGCAGTTCAACTGTGAAAGCGGATGCGTGAGCAAGGATTTGTGAGCGGACGCGAGTGCTGGAAAGGACGAGGGTGTGTGAGTACGCGAGTGGTTGGTTCTGCAGGTTGAACGGACGATTAGAGTGGGAGAGTACTCGTGTGAGTCTAAAAAAGCGTTAGAGGGATTCCGGGTGAAGAATCGTTGCGCCCATGCCGCAACTTAGGAGGAAAAGACCAAACTCGAGCACCCCGCCCCCAAGCGAAATAAAACTGAGAAAGGTGGTGCCGGTCACACCTGTCAAGGAGCCGAAAAAGTCCAAGCTCCTAGAGGATCTGGCCTCTATTGGCTGCTAGGGGTTGGCAGTGAAGCCCTAGGGTTTCAAAGATGAGCGGATAGTGAGGGAAATCCTGGGCGGGCCATCGAACCAGTTTGACAACACCCTGAGAGGGAATCCGCTCCGCTAGACAGAGGAGTTGTGGCGAGCTATGTACGAGTTTAAGGCGGGAGGATTGGGGACCGCCAACCAGAAAGATGAGTACATCCATGGCAAATTTTGGAACACCGTCGACCCTAAAGACGGCTATATAGTGGAGGACTGCATAGACGAGCGGGAGTGACGTCTTCTCTAGTTCCTGATTCTGGTTCTACATCTGGAGAAGCCTACCAGGGTGACGATCACCCTGGGAAACACTATTTTTGGTGCTCTACGAGGAGACCGGAGGGTAGACTAGGCACGGATCTTCTTCGATTTGGTGCCCTAGCTCGTCGCAAGGATGAGGAAGAGTAGGGCCACTCCTTTGTGCCCCTACCTCTTCCACTTGTACCGGCACCAAGATCTGCTTACGAATGTGAAAGCCAAGGTGTGAAAAAATCAAGAGGTGATCCTGAAATACGAGGAGTCGGAATCGGATCCGGAATCGGATCCGGAATCGGAATCTGGAGACGAATCCGACTCAGAGGAGGAAGAAGAGGAAGAGGAGATGCCTCCACCTTTTAAGAGGCAGAAGTCCACCCCACCCCACAAGAAGGGGACACCTCCGAATCATCAGAAGCCGGTTAAAACCGACAAACCGGAAGCATTGGAGGGAATGGAACCAGGCAATCCGTTCAAGAACCTGATCGGCATTCTCTACGCTGTCGTGTAGAGAGCGGTTTGCCTCGGGAAGTCACGGAGATTCTGGCTGCAACTAGAAATGGCTTAGGAAATAAGAAAATCGTTGTCGCGTTGAATCTTCTACTTCGTCTTCAAACTAGTCCCCGTTGGCCTATCATGTATGGCTGGCTCTATATGGGCCAAGGTAAGGGTAGTGTGATAAGAAACAAGTCTTTGGACGGGTAAAACAGGATGGCTAGATCACGAGCTGAACCGTCCGAATGATGGGCTCCTAAACTTTCAAACTCCCGGTGACCAGCTTTAAGAAACAAGCTTTCACCGTGAGAACAAGCAAGTTTCAACCATATGGGCCATTAACCCCACTTCGTCACCCACAACACAAAATGAGGCTAGCGTTGGTGTTACCCAAGCCGCCCGCAACAACAAAGTTTACAAAGCCACAAGCCACACACACATACACAAGTCTTCAATACTCCTTCAGACTCCAACACTCCTCCAAACTCCAAGCTGAACTTTGGGTAAGTGCCACCATTGCTTCACAACTCCAAATCAAATGAGTGATAGCTTTTCGGAAAGCTAATACAAACTTCTACCTCTTCTCCAATTTTCAAACAATTCTAAGACTCTGTCCAACTTCTACGTCCATCCAAAGTTTTGGTCTTGAGAAAAAAAAGGCAGCAAACCATCTTTCACTCTCACACTCATAACTCACTCATACAAGCTTCAAATAAAATGAATGATAGCTTTATAGAAAGCTAACACAATTTCCTAAACACCCTCTAATTTTCATTGCAAACCAAGAACCTGTCCGTCTTTTATGGCTGGTCAAAATCTCTACCTCTTAATTTCAAAGGCAACAAATTCCCCTCCACTCAAACTAGCACAACTTTTGATTTACAACTTCAAATCAAGAAAGTGAGATCTTTTTTGAAACTACACACCATGATACATAACTTCTCTAAATTTCATTGAAAAACTCCTTCCAACCCCAAAAAAACCATAGGCCTCCCAACATTCGGAGCCTTCCTTAAATCCCAACGGGAGAAAAAAAGAAAAGTACCCCCCTTTTTCTTCACTCTAACTTCCCTTTATCTTCCTTCTATCTTCCTTCTATCTTCCTTCTATCTTCCTTCTAATCACCAAACAAGTGGGGTCAGCCCCTAACTCACTCCCAAAGCTTCTATTTCTCTCTCTACAACTATCTCTTTATCTTTATCTTTGAAGGAAATTCTCTTCAAGTTTACTTAGAAGGCAAACTCTTAGAATATTTCCCTCATACTATTCCACAAACATAAGACTATAATAGAAATTCATTCCAAATATGGAATGAAGAACTAAAATCCAACACACATCTAATAGAGGTAAAAAACTAAAGTTCCAATCAAAATATCACTCCATCTGCAAGAATTTGAGGATTGCAAACTCACGCTCCAATTGAGATCCTTCATCTTGAGACTCAGAAAAAACCCTCCAGTTCGACATGATACAATCTAAAATAAACACGAAGAAGAAAAATATCAAATGAGATGAACCTTTCAAGTGAATCCTTCTCTATATAGTCGGAGAGAGAAGGCGTCACCTTGAATCCACCTCAACTGACGTCATCTTCTTTATAATCTTATAAACATTTAAATCTATCTAAATCATATGCATATACATTTTTTTATATAATGTGAACATATCCAACACGACAACGCGGTCCAAGCAGATTGGAAGGTGAAGAAGAGGACGCTGGAGAAGATCGGGACATTGGTGGGCGCAGCCCCGGATAGTAAGTTGCCGTTGAAAGTCGAGGAATGTGTCACCAACCTGAACGATCTCCGGAAGGTACAAAAAGAGAGTAAATGACTTCATGGGGAGGTCGACACTCTCAAGGCGGAGCTCTTCGCCTTGACCAAGAACGCCATGTCCTGAATATTAGCGCCTTAAGTGGTGAAAGATATGTGGGCACTTTTTGCCTTTTCAAAATGTATATAATCCAATTCCTCCGATGAGGACTGGGAGTCTTTCATTTGCAATTGCCCTGTGTTTTCTATTTGCTTTCTTGCTAATTGTCTCCCTTAAGTGTGGCAGAGTTGAATGGTGAGAAGTTAGGAAAGTACGAGCGTGGTTGTGAGGAATTTCTTCCTTTGGTGTTATTCTTTCTAATCCTAAGTGCATGTGAGCGGGTTACTAAAAGTTGGGAGTGGATTTCAGTCCCTCAGTACATCTAGAGCTTCAGTATTCCGGGTGGGAGAGCCGTTGTTAGGACTAGGCGGATAGGGAGGGTATTCTTAGTCGCGCTAGAACTCCTGGAAGGGAATTCCGGTTGAGTGTCCGAATCTTTTGTGTGGTCTCATTGCCTCAGTTGGCAAACGGAAGAACTTTAGTGAATGTTGGAACGGGTGAGTACACTTGTGACCGCCCAAGCTTTGCATAGACCAGAAGTGGCATCAAGGTCGTTGTAGTAAGAGAGGATCATATGAAGGGTCTTTGTGTGACCTACAGTCCAGATTTTCATCCGGATCGTTGTGAGGGACCAAACCAGATCCAGATTAATTTAATAAATTCGAGAAGAGTAAAGTGGGGCTTCAGCCACTATAATTCACGGGAGGAGTGGTGGGCCTACCACTCTCAAATTCAAGCGGTGAACCCTCTGATGGTAAAACAGAGGTAAAATCAAACCGGATAAGAGTCAGGATACAAGTGGCCAAACCGGAACAGATTGGTTGTGAGAGGAAACTCGGATGGGAAATTGAAGTACCCTAGGTGGTGGTGTTATAACGGAACGGATATTTAGAAGGACCGAAAATTGGAAGGAATCCAATCCATAGTTCTCTGGTTGTTTTGGTATTTTCGGTATTTTCATAGGACCGGAAATTAGGAGTTATGTTTTGAGTAATCTTAATCGCTAAATAAAGCTAGATACTTCACAAAATCCTGTGGGGTCGATCTTTAGAGTCACTTAGTTATACTCTAGAGTGGTTTTTGTGAGTATAATGGAAATTTACATACCCTGTGCTGCGACAGGTCCAATATTAAGCCCCACACATTAGGACCATGCCATGAATTTGCCCATAATAATAAGGAACTTTGGTATTAATGTTATAGTTCTTAGTTCATTTGCTAATGTTAGAGAATTTATTAGTGAGCAAATTATTGTTTTGAATGTCTTGTTTCTTCAAGTAAATCTGTTGGGTCCTTTGAGGGGAGTCCTTCAAGAGGTGAGGCTTGAAGGATGTAAGAGTGTGGTAATAGAGTTTACTAAAGTTTTGTCAATGTGGATGATTGTTTTGGAAAGTTGGATTTTTGAATTGATGCAAAAGGATGTGCATTTCATTTAGATTGTGTGTGAAAATGTACAATGATTTAGTGGAATAATGGGTAGCAAAAAATTGTAGAAGCTTGCAAATTGTCATGGTCTCAACTCGTAATACGTTTTAGAGTCTTGGTAGTTGGAGTAAAAGCTCTATTTTATGTGTAGGTTGTAGATTTAGTATTCCTCTACAACAATGCTAGCATGTAAGCCTAAAAATGCAAGCCTACAAGCCTTGAGCTTAGAAGTAAGTACTCTATAATTATTAAAGGTGCCTATAACATAAGTATCTCATAACCATGGAAGGTGCTTATAACATAAATACCTATAATTTAGGCATCTATAGTATAAATATCTTATAATCTTAAGAGATGTTTATATTATAAATATCTTATAACAATGGAAGGTGCTTATAATATAGGATAGTGGGCTTATGGGCCCAAAAACCTAGACTCATGGACTTAAGAACATAGTCTATACACATGCTAGTGATTGTGGTAGCTATATTGTAGGAAAATTTTAGTATCAAAGATATATTGTATAGTGATAGAGGAATGGAAAATAAATAATAGATTGATATGAATAAAGAGAATAGGAAAAATTTTGTCATTTTTGTTGGTTATGGAGTTAATAGAGGGAGTGCGTCTTATTAGTTAAATAGGTATGGTATAGGCACTTGTGCAATAAAAAAATTTTGAGAGTAAAGTGGGGTTTTCAAGTTGGATTGGTGAATGGTGTATATAAAGGTTGTATAAAGCATGTGATTCAATGAAATTTTCCTCCTTAAATGGTAGACTAGTGGATTTTTTGTTTGTCATTGTATCTACTTGAAAATATTCTAGAATGTGTGTGTCTTTGAAAAAAAGTGAGAAAGGTAATGATTTTTCATAATATTGTGGGTCATGAAATATGAATATCATGAGATTTATGAATTTAATTGTATTGCCAATCAGTAGCCCAATAAAGTGTTTACTCTATGTTTTTTTTAATAAGGTGGGTGTACTAATCCATGGCTAATCCATGGCTAATCCATTGATAAGTGTAAACAATGCTAAAAGAACTAGGTTTTTGTTACAAGTACTAGTGTATAATGAGTAGAAGTATTGAAGTTGTATGGAATATATTAGTATAGAAGAGAAGTAAGAGTTTGGAATTTGGATATTGGAGAGGAGATGCTGAAGGATTCATTCAAGTATTCAATGATACTTATTGTAATTGTTATTGTATTTAGGTGTTCTTTAGGAGTATCATTCATGCAACCAAAGTACTTTGATTTTGAAAGGTTGAAGTGGGATCTCCCTTCTAATTGTTACAATTTTAGATGCCACTATCCTCAAGCAAATGGTGAATTAATTTCTATCTATTTACAACATTTGTATGTTTTATTGAAAAAATAATCACCTTTTTAGTAACTCTATTAAACTAATGGAAAATCTAAAAATTAAAAATGCTATAAAGAAGAAACATAAATAGTACTCTTGCCACTTAAATGATTGATGTTCTTTTCAAATTTGAATGTCTACTAAAATATTGTTTAAATAATAGTCTCAAAACAATCTAAAATTGACAAAGGTAAATCACCCTTTTACAATACACTTTGACTTTAAATTCTAATAATTTGGAAATTTATTATCTGAAAATAATAAATACATGCATGCAAAATTTCAAAAAATTATATAATAAATATTTGATTATAAATATTAAAACATTAAAATATACAAAATTCAGTTATGGATTTAAATAGCCAATTATTTCATTAAAAAAAACAATTTTATGTGTTTTAATACTACACAAGAATTTTTTTAAATCATTTTTAATGTTTTGTAGGTGGTTTATGCCATTAAATGTAGTCTTAAGTTTTGCAATAGGAGCATCTATTGGCCTCATTGTTGTTAAGTATACAAGACCCTCATACCAATTGAAAAATGTCACCATTGCATGTTGTGCAGCAGGTTTTTATTAAAAAAGATTCAAATATTAATAATTTTATTAATTTAATTTGAAACTAATAATAATAATTGAAAGTGTAAATTTAAAAAATTCATTGCTACTATTTATTATTGTTGAAAGATTTTGTTGTCAATTTGAAAATGATTTCTATGACAGAATTTTTATTTAAAACAAATCAAAATTTAAATTTTATAAATTTAACTACTTTTTTTTAAATGTGTACATGTATCATAAACAAGAGGTTCATAATTTATGTGAAATATCATAATAAAAATTGCAAATTTGGCCTAAATATATCACTCCAATTCCTAATAAATAAATTCCTAAATAAATTAAAAGTTGATTGCAACAAAATCTACTAGCTCAACAATTTGAAGATAATATATAGTTTCAAATATAGGGTTATTTAGATTTTTATAAATAGAATTTATAATGTCTCTAACTTTCTATAGAAATTTGAATTTGTAATCAATTTTGTTTTAAAGGAAATTTATGTTTTTCAAATTATTTTAGTTAATAGGGATCTAGACTATATATATATATATATATATATATATATATATATATATATATATAATATTTATGTATTCCATTTAGATTATTAAACTAGATCATTTTCATAACCTTCCACATTATTTTTGAAAACTAACAATTGATATTTTTTGTTTTTATTTTGTAGAATTAGTTGTTTTACCATTATCTATTGATACCAAAAATTTAAAACATTGAAGGTTTGATGCTAGTGATGATCATTGGCTTAATACAATGTTGTAGTTCTTTAGTCTATACACCACTACATAAATGATTAATGAAAATGATTTTTTTGATGGGTTGTTTTCTAACACCAATAAAGGATACATTTACTTCAAAAGCTTAGAAATACAAAAATTTAAAGGTAAGAGAAAAAAAGTAAAATACAAGAGTCAAGAAGACCTTGGGAGTACTGAAGGGGGTGGTGTTAGCTGCCCCTAGAGGTACCCCATCTTTTAGCCAATTGAAAAACAAGCCCTAAGGTCAACGAGTGCCCAATGAGGATGCTCCTCAATTACATACACAAAGAACCCATGTTAGCTCCAATGACTTACAAATCCAATAGTGTTTTTTTTGTAAATAGTCTTGGTGAGACAAGGATACGTGTTACCATGAAAAATATTGAAAAGTGTAGTTGAGTATAAAAAATGTGATACCAATTCAAAATTATTCTTTTTTTTGTTTCTCGTTTTCCAAAACCATTTCTAATCCTTTCTTCTATTAAATGAGTTTTTATACTAGCTTTATTTCTCTATTGGTTTCTTACTCTTAATACCTCTTATATTTTTTTAGTCTATTTTAGTATCTTGGTTTTCAATGTGTCTTTCTTTTGAATGTATTTTGATTAAAAAAAATTATTTTATTTAGATTTCTTTTGTAGTTTAAATGAGCCATGTAGGCATTGCAATTATTTTAAAGTTACAAATGGTACTCCATTTGTTGCTAGTAGTATCATAACTTCTTCTTGTAAGGTCTTTTGAAAGGAAACTATATCTTTACCAAAATAATGTGTATTTTGCACCTAAGAAAATTCAAAGTAATAATGAATAATTTACATCAAAAAAATCTATTCAAATTTCTTCTTAAATCAATTTTTAAATTTAGTCACTTTGTAATTTATGACTTCAAATTACTAAAGTACTAGCTTCATTAAAAATTCCTTTTAGATTACATTTTGATATAACTATTTTTAATTATTTTTAATAAAAATCTAAATCTTTTGCAAAAAATAAGTATTCAATTTGCACTAATAATTAATATGGTCTCTTTTCTAATCAATTTTTATCATAGTATCTAAAAAATGATATATCAATATAAATTATTATAATAAATAAAATAATCACATAAAAAACAAATAAATTGACATTAAAAAATATACAAAAAAAATTGTTAGACAATTGCAAAGTTTTTATAACATTTATATAATGCATGTAGAAAAATGTTTCCTTTTGTAAATACACAAATAAATTGCATACTTTTCACAAAATTTTAATATGTTGTTGTTTGTTTTTGATGTTATGATTATATAATATATAAGAAGGGATTCTAAAAACTAATGCATTCATATTTTTAAATATTGTACTTAATGATTTTGTAGTCTTTTCAAGAACTTTGCCTTTAATAATTAATGGTATATGAAAGTATTTTTTAGATCAATATGTAATATTCATATATTAAATAAAATATTATTTTTTAACAATTATTTTTTAATAATGTATAGGAAATACTGGAAATATTCCTTTAGTATTAATTCCTGGCATTTGTAAAGAAGTTGATAATCCATTTGGTAAAAATTTACCATGTTCATTAAATGGAGTGGCATATGTATCTTTTGGTATGTGGGTAGGTTTCTATACACATTCTATAAACATGTTATATAACTTAAAAAATATTTAGAATTATATCTATAATAAATATTTTCCAAAAAATTAATATCATGATTAAAAAAAGTCCTTAGTAATAATAATAAAGTGTAAAATCACCATCCATTTACTAAATAATGTATATATTTCTCAATAGCCAATGATATTTTGAAAAGAAACAAATTCTTCACTATAAGCAAAATTATATGTATAGTATTATTTGTGTTTACACATTTATCTTAAAAACTATTTGCATATTACTACATCGTCTTTATGCTTATCATTTGGAATATCATTCCTCTTTATATTATTATTTAGATATATATTGCTTTAAATTTTTAGAATTTGTATCAAGATAAATCAGTAGAATCATTTCAAAATATAGTTTATTTAATGCTTATTCAATTTATTTAGAATTATTAATTGTTCAAATTGTTAGTTACTCCAAAATAATAATCAAAACATATAGATAATTTCATTGACATAGACCAAATATAAACGTTTCGAAGGTTCAATTTTTTATTTGGATTTCCAATTTGAATCGATCTCAACCACTCCTTTCATTCAAGAAAATCTAAAAATGTTTTTAATTTTTTTCTTACAAGGGTGTTTGCATGCAAAGGTGCACAAGTTTTTGTCATGATGCACTCTTCAACAATATTTTGATGAACTTGAATAATGTCTACTATAAATGTACATTGAACCTAAGGTGGTAAACACTTTTTGAAAGTTAGGGGATGATTACCTAGACTACATGATCACTCCAAAAAAAATTCTCAACGCTAAAAATTGAGAAGTTTATACCCAAGTAATGTTTTTTCATGATGTATGTGCACATTAAATTTAGATATCTCATTGAAAACTATTGAAATAATTTTCAATTCTTTAAAACTAAGTCTTAACAATTGAAAAAAAATTATATTTAATATTCATACTATTTTATTTTTTTGAATTCTTATATTTGATTTTGAAGTTCAAAACCTTTAATTAGAATTTAAGAGTAATATATAAATATAATTTTTTTAATGTACATTTTATACAAATTGTGGTGGAAATTTGTCTTCAATATTTTGTCAAAGGTCATAAATTATCTATAGCAAAAGGGGTGGATATGCTAGCATAGGTTTTGGTGCAAATATTAAAATCTTCATGTGAGTACATAATAGGATTTTGCGCACCGAGTGCACAAGTACACACAACTTTCATCTTATATAGCAAGTTATAATAATGAATTATATATGAGTTTCTCCAAATACATCAACCGTGTTATTAAATTTATAATTCATGCATTATAAAATCATTATTTTTTTAACTCTTAAAGCACAAAGAGTTAGTGTTTATTATCAAGGTGTATAGGATTGTTTGATTTATACTAATTTTGCAACAAAATTTTAATATTTGCACCAAATAATACTACAATATCCATCCCTTTATTCCGTAGCTAATTCACAAACTTCATTTTAAAAAATTTGGACACATATATGATCACATTTTGTATAAAAATGAACATTTATTTGAACAAAAAGTAGAAATTATACTTTTTTAAATCCATAATAATCAATCTAACATTTTGAACCTTTGATGTCAAATATAATTATTAAAAAATTCCAAAATATTATGAACATAAACTTTATAATCTTTCAATTGTTAATATTTTTATTAAAAATTTAGATAATTGCCTCAATTCTTATCAATAAAATTTCTAAATCAAAGTTACATGGTGCATTGTGACAAAGTATTCTATTGGTGTAAATTTCTCAATTTAAAACACTCAAAGATTTTTTTTCATTTTAAGGGGTAGTGGTCGTGTATCTTGGATAGGTCTAGTCTTTCAAACATTGTTCTCTACCTCAAAGCATTTATCATTGGCATTTTCCAAGCTTATTGAAACATTGCTACATAATATATTGTAATAAAAAAAACCTTGTGTATAGTAGCTTGTAAATCTCAACTTCTACTAAATTTGAAACAAAATACAATCACGGAATGCATATCATATAATGAATCTCAAAGTTTGCAACCTTTTATATTTAGTTTTGAAGTTCTTCATTAAAAGTGCTATGCCATTGCAATATGCCATCATATGCAACATATCTGATGTAATGACAACAGAATTGAAGATCATAAAATATAATCCAACACACAAGAAAGTTGACATTTTTTAATAGTAGCATTATTGTTAAATTACATCAATTTTGGAAAGTGAATATTTCACTAATAATAAGATATTTGCAAACTATGGTACACAAGGTTTTTTGTCACAATGTACTACAATCTTTTGACAAACTTGAAAAAATTATCATAGTAAATTATGCATATTGACCTTTAAGTAGAAGATAATTTTGTAGAGACAAAGACTATTGTCACTACATGATCACCAAAAGAAATTTTAAGAACTCAAAAAACTCAAAATTAATAAATTTATACTAGAAAACTAGTACTCTTCAAATTGTACCTCATTGATAGCATTTTTCATATTTAAAAAAAATTAAAATACAAGTTTCTAGCATAAGAAGATTGTATATTTTGTGACCATTTAGAATTTTTTGGTATTCTTATATTTAGCTTCAATGTTTATAGTATATATTAAATATTAAGGAATTAAATATTATTATTATTTTTCGAACATTTATTTTATGCAAATTGAAAGGTGGAATTTGTCTTGAATTTTGGTTGTGTTTTGCTTCAAATTTTTGCAAAAGTTTTCAATACTTTTTGTACTACAACTTTGTTTTCATACTTTTACAATTTCTTCCCTCATTATTGTGATTTAGCTTTTGGAATAGAATTGACCCAAACAATACTTTGGACTAGTGAAGACTTCCATATATGGCATGAATTTTGAGAGTTATTTATGAATTTTTTGTAAAGGTGTATAAATATATTGGACTTGAAAGATTTTCTTATGGTAATTGTATGGAAATTTTTTGTTTCCTAAAGCCATTCAAACAATTGATAAGGCCATTGACTTTATGTAATGTCCGTGAATAGAGGGTTACAAGTGAAAAATAGTTGCTAAAAATGGCAATGAAGGACAAAGGAAAAAGGTACAATGTAGATTAGAATGTCTTTTGATTGAAAATCAAAGTCTGTCTATAAGTTTGTTGTTTTAGAATCTTTGAAACTATTATCCTAAGGTCTCGGAGGAGGTCTTGGAGGTAAAGGAATTGTTGCCAAGATATATTTGTAACCTTAGATTATACTATATCCCACAATCCTACTTCCAAATACTTGCTTATAACAAATTTGATACACAATAGCACTTATTATTTACGAGTAGTGTAATATATGTTTCTCTTAAATTGTTCATAAAAATATGTTATACTTGAAATTTAAAAAAATATAGGCCTAAAGTTCATTTTTTTTGCCTAACCTTTGATTTTCTTATTATATTGATTTTTTAATATCAATAATTAAAATTTTGGTATTTTAATTAAAATATAAATTTATTGAATTTGAAGCCAATATTTGATATGTTAAAATGAAAATTGTACAATAAAACTTTATAGTGACATTGAAGTTATTTATGTGTAAAGATATTTTAAAACAAATACCAATTTTTATTTGTTTGTGATTAAAAAGATGGCAACTCTACTTGTATGGACATTTATTTATAACCTTCTAGTGCCACAAACATCAAATATTGAACCTATGGACTATAAGGAATCCAAACAAAACAATAATAAAGACATTTTTGTTATTGAAGGCAACAACATTCAAAATAAAACTTCTAGAAAAAATGAGGCAAATGTTCTTGAGGATGTTAAGCTAAATAATGGAATGGCTTCATCAAGCAAGGATGGACTAGGTGATCACATCAATGAAAAGATGTCTTTACTTCAAATTTCAAATAATGAAGTATGTACTATTAAAATATCCATAATAACTTCATGGTATTTTGATTTTAATTATCTTCTTTAAAATGACATTTGGATGCATAATATTATATCAAAATAAAACTACAATTTCATATTAAAAAAATTGAAGATATCTAAACTAAAATCTAGAATTAGGCTATCTAAAATAAATTAAATGAGTTTGATCTATACATTGTCATAAATAGTTGTAATTACATTTAACTTAGACTTATTTATGTAATAGATCATATCAACTGTAGCTTATGTTATTGACAAAAGTACAACAATCTATATCTTGTTTAATCACCTTTTTAACAAACACAATTTTAGAAAGAAATTTTTTAGCCTCTTTTAGTTTAAATCTTGTGAAATCATTCTAATGCATTTTTTCAAAGATTTTAAAATTGCATTTGTATCCAAATCCAAGAATATGATATGGTCAATAAGCTTCATAGTACAATATCTTATGCATGAATGATCAATACCAAGAAATTTAATTTCAAAAGTTGTAGAAAATGAAGTTGTTTATATTATACTAAAATCTTGATAAGACATTACACTAAAACACATGACATATCTATTTGGGTTGTACAAGAAACAATTATGTTTTTTTGTTTCAAAAACATAGTTTTGGGCTATAAGATTGTCACTAAAAGTACTATGTAGAAGAGGTGCAATACAAATCATGAAAATGTTTATTAAAATGATTAAAAAAGAATTACAAAACATCAAAAAGTAATTAAATATTTAATTAGAATCTTAATATAATCATTAATAATCATAAAAATCAAATCTAAAACCTAAAAAAAATGAAAAAAATGAAAAAAATTCTATTTTTCAAACCACTTGAATTGCACTGAATACTCTCAAAGGAATTTTGTTCCTCATTCCAATGTTTGCACAAAGGATGTACACTTTGATTCTATGCGTAAGCCACACATGTTAGGAAATGCATAAAACCTCATTGTGATTGTGTGTAATCTCAGTACTTCATCTACGTCCTCAATTTTTAGCTTTAAATTTGTATTTTAGATCAAAAATAGTACTAAAATAATAAATTAATTTTCTAAAAGTGCACTCAATGTCTACAACTATCATATGTACCTTCATTTCAAAATTTACATATATAACAAAAGTTATAGTAAAAAAAACTGAATCCAAGGGGACAAAAAATAAGATAAGTAATTCTTGAAACCACACATTTGTGTAGTTTATTATGGGCATTAACTAAGTAATTTGTATATGCCCATGTGGGCATGTGTAACTAAACTCTCCTAGTCAATCTTAACTCTTCTAGTGTATTTTGGTTCTCCAAGACTTCCTTTCAACTATTGTTTATTCCACCACTTTAGTTCAAATATGATTAACCCTTTAGGATCCACGCATCCAAAAAGTGGATGCACCAAACCTCCAGGGCGCTAATAGCCCTTTGAAGGTCGATATCATAAAAAATTATTTTTGGACAGTGAAGTCGAGTCTGGATATTTTATGTTTCCAAGAGCATAGACTGAGAGGGAACAAATTCCTGGCCTTTGGACATGCTATTTGGCCCAAGGCCAAATTCTTTTGTCAAGAAACATCTATTGGGTACGGGCATAGTGTGGGAGAGTCTAGAGTAGGAAAAAGGGGGGTATGCATGTGGGTTTCCCCATCCATTCAACACTTGGTGACAAGCTCCGGGTTTTCCCGTTGTGGAAGAGTACAATGGGTGCGATTTGGAGGCACCTCAGGAGGAGATCTCGCTATCCTCAATGTGTATGCATCGACGTCTGCTAGGGGACGAATGGAACTCTGGGCCGAGCTCGTAACGAGGCTAGCTCAGGACTGTCGGTGGCTACTCTGTGGGGACTAGAATTTCGTGGAGCACGTAGCAGACAAGTCCAGTAAGTGCGGAAAACTCATTTCTACAACTGAGCGCCTGGCATTTGACTCATTGGCCAACGCTCTCAATGTTGGCGAGCACTTCTTTGGCAACAATCCCATCAAATTCTCGTGGAACAACAAGAGGCGAGATGGGTCCCAGATCTTGGCTAGGTTGGACTGAATTACTCTTTCCAGCCCGCAGGGGGTTAGCCTTGTCCTATCGCAGAGTACTTCATTAAGGGTGATAGTAACCACTCTGACCATCTCCCGGTGTGGGGAAATTTTTTACTTAAAGCAACTACGCCAAGGAGATCCTCTTACAAGATGAGTGGGTGCTACATGGAGGACGCAGAGATTAGAGATAAGATCACTCGTATGTGGACCAACTCCCAAGCAGGGGGATTCTTCCGAAAACTTCCACTACAAGAAAACATGTCCGAAATGACAGAAATTGGTCCGAAATGACAGAAATCAACCCCTCCTAATTGACTGAAAATTGACAGTTTTTTGTCAATTAGGACAATTTTCTGTCAATTTGGACAGTTTTTTGTCCTAATTGATAGAAACTTGTCAAATTTCTGTCATTTAGGAGGGGCTGATTTCTGTCATTTAGGACACGTTTCTCTTGTAGTGTTTGTAAGGTAGTAAAACTTTATAAGGAATATTGCTTATAAGCAGCCACGGTACAACGGGAGGAAGAAACACATTTAAGGGTGCTATTGACAGAAGCGGTGGAGGCCCTTCACGTAGATCCTGGAAATTTAACATGGCAAGGGCAGCTCAACGACATTGGAGAATGCCTCGGGACGGTGGAACTACATCATGTGGAAGGAGTCAAAACCCAGAATCGAGTGCAGTGGAAACGGGTGGGAAACGCATGCTCCAAAGAATTTTTCCAGGCTCACAAAGATCGAGGCAATGGGACAAAAATAACAGAGCTGGAAGATGCCAATGGCATGGTATTCTCTGACTAGGCTGATCTCGAGAGAATCTGCTCTACATACTATTCCAAGCTTTACACTGCCCCGCCCCGGACCCCAAATCAACTCAATGCTGAGGAGAGGTGCCTTAGTGGGCTCTCAAACCGCCTCACTGATTCCATGAAGGTCACCCTCACAACACCAATTTGCGGGAGAGAGTTGGATGAGGCACTTAAGGAAATGGACTCCAGTAAAGCACCTGGCCCAGATGGAGTGGTCACGGGTTTCTTCAAGAGTTATTGGGCGCTCATTAGGGAGGATTATCTCTTGATGATCAACAAGGCTGTCCAGGAAAATTCTATGCCCCCAGGCATCACTCAAGGCCTCATCTTCTTGTTACCTAAAGGGGGTGAAAGACTGAAAGGCGTAAGCTTACCAACTGGAGGCCTATTACTCTGCTGAATGTTGCTTATAAATTATATGCTAAGGTGCTTCAACGTTGCCTCCAACCAGTACTGATGGAGATCATATCCCTCGACCAGTCAGCCTTCTTACCATTGAGGTACATTTTGGATAATATCTTTCTTACCCATGAGACACTCAACTGGGCCGATTACTCGCAACAAGCCCTCCTTTTCTTGAAGCTAGATTTTAGCAAGGCATATGACATGGTGGACATAGGTTTCCTCACAAAAGCAATGCTTGCACTGGGTTTCTCAATGCACTTCGTATCCATGACGTTGCTCCTTTTTCAAGATGCTACTGCTTCTGTAAAAGTTAACGGCGTGGAGTCCCCAATTTTTCCAATCCAAAGGGGGGTCCGTCAAGGGTGCCCTCTAGCACCTTACCTATTCCTTATAATAACGGAAGTGCTCAATTTGATGGTCAAAGATGACATGTCATCAGGGGCAATTAAAGGGATTACACTCCCGGTGGAAGACCGTCAACAGGTTATGGCCCAATACACGGATGATACATTCATAACGCTGCTAGGGGAGGAAAGCTCAGTGCTTACAACAGTGGATACGCTGGATACCTTTTGCTCCGGGTCCGGACTTGTTTTGAACTGGGACAAGTCTTGTGGCTACTTGCGGTCAAAAGCAACACATGTACGCCCTCCTTAGACCAATCAATTATGCATTAAGTGGGCAGAGGACGATGAGGTGGGCAAGTTATTAGGCTCACTATTTGGTCTCTCCCTTGACTCAAGGGACGTGGACTCCTTTTTGCTCGAACGTGTACTAAAGAAATTATCATTCTGGTGCACTGCGAAGGTTAACACTACTGGGCGCATAGTGGTGATTAACCATGTTTTATTATCAACATTGTATTTCTTCATCGCCATCTGGGCAGGGACATTAGCGGGCGTGGCAAAATGTAAAAGCGCAATCATGCACTTTATATGGTCTGGCACTTTACACCGGTCAAGGGCAAATGTGGCATGAACACAATGCTGTCAAAGAAAAGAGAAGGGAGGAATTGGACTGATTGACCTAGCAGATGCTCTCATTGCACTAACGGTCAAGTGGGTGGTAAAGGCTTGCGAGCCCAATACGTCCAATCTCCACATGTTGCTGCGGTATAAACTATCAAGTTTCCAACCTTACAACGGTGGCAGATGGGTTCCAAGTTTGTAATTCTTCACCATCCACCGTTTTCAATTTTGCCAAGGCTCTAAAACATGGAATAGGGCCTGCGATTCATGGAGGAAGCTAGTGCGAGAGGTGGAGACGGTTCCCCCATCATCATTTGAGGAGCTACAGTGTGAGCCATTTTGGTGGTCTAACTTCTCCTCTCAAATTGGACTGGGTTTTGTACGAACGCGAGCAGCAAAACTTCACCAAGCTGGGTTACGAAACATAGGAGACGCCTTGGCAGACGGCCAACTCATCACAGCTGCAGAGGTAGCTGCGAGGTTCGGATTACTACCAACAGAGTTTGGTGCTTGGGAAGCTACGACTAGAGCTCTTCTCCACATCTAGAGCCCTTTACTCTCCTCACAGAACGCCTCACTGTCTACAGGGGAATGGGTGGGTTGCTTTAGTACGGCCGATGCTATTAGCCCTTTACTCATACTGTACGTCAGTACAAGCTCCAATGTCCAAGTCGGAGGCCCACTTCGAACATGGTCCTTGTCCACAACGGAGCAGGTGTTTGAGGCAAGCTTGGCTGCTGGTACGCTTTCCATATGGAATCCACTGATCTCAGAGGATCCAACGGATAGAGCATGCTTCAAACTTACAGGAATCTTCTATAGAGTCAGGGTTTCTTAGGCACACCGTGGTCCCCCAGAAACTTGTAATCAAGTTGTACTTTGGCAGAATCGACCAACTTAAGTGGGACCCCAAGCGATACCAATGGAATGGTAGTCAAGGTCCTGTATTTTTAATGGAATATACTACCAAACTTGGTAGAGAAATGCTTCAAGACAAGCACACGGTCCCCAATGTGGTAGAGCACAAATGGCAAGGGATTCTGCCCCTCTCTCATCGACTTCATTGGAAGACAATGTGGGCCAAGACTCAAACTCAAAAAGAAGCAAGGCTCTTATGGCTAGTCTGGCATTGAGCAGTCGTTGTCAATGCTTGGAGAGGCCGGATCCATCATGCACTCAACATGAACTGCCCGGTTTGCCCTCGTGGTTCGCATGAATCTGTGCTTCATAGGTTTTGAGAATGTCCTTCGGCGCAGCACGCATGGCAATGGGGAATACATATTCTGAACACCCTTGTCATGTACAAAGATGCCAAAGGGCCATGGCAACCACTTACTTGGAAGCAAGACATTTTCTCCAACCGCATTCCACGTAAGTTTGATGTGGTCAGTGGGATCTGGGTAGCACTTTGCACGGTTATTATGTGGACATTGTGGATCGAATGCAACGATGTTGCGTTCAATGACATCCATTGGCAGCCTACAAAACTCCTTCAGCATATTTGGTTGGGCATAATCAATTACAGTCATGTCGAGTGGGCTTCCATTTGCAAGCAGCGTTTCAGTTGTTCTGTTAGGTGGGAAAAGGCTAGGGGTCGTTTTGAGCATCGTTGGGCTCGTGGCTTGGTGTTTGCTGAGATGGTTGATGGCATTCCACGGTGGCGGCTCCATGGCCCTTAGGCTGGGTTTGTTTTCCAACCGCCATAGGCGTTGGGCGCCTCGGCCGGGTGGTCCCCGCCCTACCGTGTTGTGTACTTCTTGTATTTTATTGTCTTGTCTTGTCCGTCACTTGCCCCCCCAGGCCACTTGCGGTTGGGCTCTTGTTCTTATTTCTCTTGCAGTAAAGTTTCTTCTTTGCTTGTGTCAAAAATGATTTTTATATTTAGATTGTAGAGTTATGTTTTTAATTCTGACCTTTGTTGTGGTAAAAATTCCAAATTATTCTATTACATATTATAATTGATATAATTTTATTTCCACCTTTTTACTTTAAAAATTGCAATTATTTGATTTTTCCATCAAAATTTATAAAAAAATCAGTGAAACTAAAAAAATACTCTTTTTTCATGTGAAACTACCAAGATTCTATATATCAATTATATAATATGATAAATTTATCTTGATAGTAAAATTTGACTTGAAGGCCAATTATTGCCTAGGGTGTTTTGAGTGTAAAAAATAAAATGACTAATTGAGAGAGTTTTACACTAATTTCCCTTATTGCTTGTATATCTTTATATGATTTCAAATTAATTGAACTCTTTTTGTTATATTTACAAACTTATTTTCACTTTTAGTCTCAAAAATAATAACTATGACAATTCTTCATGAAACATTGTGAAATTTTTTATAATGATTAACAGTTCATATTGTTAAGCAATGAAAATATAAGATTGATATTTGAACACACTTTAAAAGAGAAAATTTAGTAACATAATTTTTGACTATTTTCCAATGGATTTAATCCTTTAGGGATTAAAAGTTCAATGTGCACGTCTTTTTTTTGAGGGCCTTTTAGAGTTTTATATGTATATAAAAAATTTATGTCATCATTAGTTCAAAAGTTGTAGAATTAGTAATGCAATCACAAAACAATTTTTTTTCTTGTAAAGTTGGTTTTGATTTTAAGAATTTAATGTTTTATCCCACGTTGTTTTAAAGATAAAATTTCTTTAAAATTGAATGTCTTCTATTCTATAAATTTAAATAAAATAAATTTTTTGCTGTAATTGATGTCTTTGAGGACTTAATGAATACAATTTTCTAAGGCCTAATATAAAAACTACAAGCAGAATGCAAAAGCTATAATCAACATAAATTATTTCCAATTCATATTTTTTGAAGCTTAAACCAATCACATGATGATAAAAATCACTTCTAAAATCTAAAAAAAAAAGACTAATTTGTATCACTTGTGCTCCAATGGAAGATTCGTTACATTCAAATCAAATATACACTATAAAAAATCCATGTTTTATATAATGTTTTCATAATTTTAAGAGATAAATTTTAGTGAACGTTCAATAAAACAACTTTTGTTTTCATGTCAATAATAACGTTCAATGTAACAGCTAGCTTCCAATGTAACATTCAAATCCAATATACTTTGGTAGTATTTTTTAGAATTGTCAAATAATTTTTAGGGTTAAAAACAACTGGATTTTTTAAATACCTTCTTATTACACATCAAGAATACTTGTTAAAACATGTTTGGAAACAACTTATTCCATGTATTGTACTAAATCATTTATTATCTACACATGTTATTACCATATTTTCAATTAATATATAATTCTCAAAGTTGCAAAATGATGTATTCTAGAATGGACGCCAAGCTACAACATCAAATTCAAGAATATTAAGTTCAATTAAATCTCTTTGTACAAGAGCTTCAGCCAAATCATACATTCAACAAATTTTCACGCCTCCGACAACATCAGCGGTAAAATCACTTTCTACATAAATTTTACAAAACCATCATGTTGAAAAATATACATACATATATTATATTATACTCGTATTTAAATTTAAGTGTATGGGTTTAAAGATTTTATCTGGAAATTGTATTTGAAGTATGTTTAACCCTTTAAGGATGTTGCCCTCTAAAAGAAATGATGTATGTTGTCTATATATTGAATTTATTTTATCCTATTTTAACTCTCAAAATTTTTCTCCAAAACCTCAGTTGACCAGTAGCATGTCTATAACTTGGTCAAAAATTTACAGCTTGAATGCGATTCATGTGCTTCTCAGTTTCCCCTTTTGTATATATAAAAGGAAAACATATAGAAAACATCAACATCCTTAAGGGGTTAAATTAGTAATGACGCAAATAAATAGAATGAATGGATCATAAAAATCTATTATGTTGTAGATGTATTGAAAGGCACAATAATTGTAGAATCAGGATATAAAATATAACATAAAGTTCAAAATAGTCATAAAATTAATGTCTCTAAACCATCCAAAATTTCCTTGATACCAAATTTTTTATTATACTACTAATAAATTAATATTCATATTGAAATTCTATTCAATATTATTTTAAAAGCTTTATTTGATTTCGAAATACTAATTTTTGACAATTAAATAATTTGTAGTTTTTCAAAATATAGAAATTGATTATTATTATTATTTATATAAATATAATATATTTGTATTTATATTAATGTGTAAAATATAATAAAACAGATCCTTGCACTTATAATTGGTGGATTTGTATCTCTAAAATCTATTTTCATTGGTCCTCATGCACCATTGCGTTTTCTTGTTGATAGTCTTAGTATCTTGGGGTGAGGTTTGAAACTCTATCCAATTAGATATACTTGTATATTTCGTTAAATTTTCATTTTAATGATACAATTTTAAAAATCTATATTAGATATTATTTAAAATAATAATAATGTTGATTTCATCAAACTAAATACCTTTTATTAAACACTTCTAATACTATGATTGTATATGGTACATAGACTCGACAATAAATATTTCTAAAAATAGATGTCAACTTTTTTAGGATGATTAGTTATTCAATAAGAAATAAAAAATGTTCAACTTGATTACCAGATATTGTTATATTTTATTAAATATTTCTATTTAGTGATGGTGATCTTTAACATTAGATGTTTTTTGGGCCTCTAAGAGATTATTTCGGGATTATTTCCCTTATTGTAAACCGTAGTAGTGTTAGTCAAATTATAAAATAATTAAAAAATTCATAAATTTTTTGTAGAGATATTAAAAAATTTGGACTTTTAAAAAAAATTAAATAGTATTATCAGATGTGGCAGTCTTCTAACTGCATTAGATTGATGATGTGGCCTCCTATCAAAGTATAAACAAATAATTAGTAAATGATAAACCACGCTTTCATCATCAAAGGAACATTGATTACCCACTTACTAAACTCTTAAGGTCCATTTTAAAGCCAACTAGGGGCGAAATTCCAACCACCTACCTTACATGTAAAATTCATGTTATTTCAATGCATCTCTTGTATAAAAACAATTAACCCTTAGAGGACCACTATGCCTTTGGGGATCAAATTGGATTTCATGCAAGTACCTATAGTCTCAATTTTTGTCATGTTTTTTTTTAATATAAAAAAATTGGTTACCTCTATGGGAATATATATTTTTTTCAATTGGTTCTTGGAAACAAAAGTTATGTCCAAATAAGCTCAAAACAGGGGAGATTGAGCAACAAAAAAAATCAAAAATTTAATTTGGATAAGTGATGTGAAAGTTATAGACAATCTTTTTTTTGGGCAATCTAAGCATCTTTTTGAAAAATAACTTGTAGGATTCAATTCTAAATGCAATTTTTTTTTAAATTTCAAAAAAAAAATTCACATGATTTAGTTTGCTTGCTAAAACAATGTCACCATTGTGATTAGTGTATTTTAATTCCATCTTAGAGATAAATATTAATAATTTAGATTTTCCTTCTATCTCATACCTACTTCTACTTAATAATTTTGTATGAATGCAAATTGATTTCATTTGAATTTTTTTTGTTTCCTAGATTCTCAATTAAATTCTCCACTATAAAGATTTAAACCTCAAAACTTTGTAGTGCAAGTAATTTAAGTTAAAAAATGGTTCAAAGTCAAATAATTTAATCCCACAATGTCAAAAAAAACTTGTTTTCTTCACTTTAAACACACATATCTTGCAATTTGTGCATTCAAAATTTTTGAAATTTATTCCACATATTTTTATACTAGTTGGATCTAAGATCTTATAGTTAGATGTGAAAAAAAACAATTTTCAAATTTTTTACTCTTTGCAATAAAATTGGCAATTTTGAATGTTTTTGGTAAAAAATAAAGGCATTGGTCCTTTAGGGGTCAAGATATTTGTTTCCACTTCAATCTTGTAATATGGAAAAATGAGATGTTCACATAATCACAAAAGATTTAAAAATTAAAAAAATAGTTGTGAAATTAGATACAATAAAAAGTTAAAAAATACATTTATATTATTTAATCCTTATTTAGAAGATAAAATCTATAAAGCTTCTTCATTTCTTTTGTTTGCATTTTGCAATGAATTAGAAATTAAACAAGAAGGTTCTATTGGCTACAAAATGGAGTGAATTTTTGTCTATTCCATTTTAAAGATAAGCCCACTAGATGTTCATTTAATTTTCCCTTTGCAACAAAGATGTTGTGTGATTATTTCAAAGATGTTTCATGCATAAAATTATTTGTTTTGTGGAGTAATAAGATTGTCATGATTGTCCCAAAAATTATCTTATCATATTAATAGAATATTATTAAAGTGAAAACCCATATTTTGGATGAATGATCGGTTTTAAATGACTTCATGTTGATTTTATAAATAGTGTTTGATGTACTTTTCAAAATCAATTGAACAAATCATTTCTATGCATTATAATTAACATTTAATTCTACACATTTAATTTCAGAAATGATAGAATTCAATATATTATAGTGACTGACAAAATTGAGTACAAAGCTCAAACATTTTCATTCAAACAACTATACCATAAGCATCAATGGACAAAGTCCAAAAGTAGATGTATGGAAGTTGTAGTGTGCGACATACTACACATTACTATGGAAGTTTGAAGAAAAAATTACTTGTGATTTGAAAGAAAATCAATTTCAAAGTTGGCCATGTCAAAAACTTAGTTTTGTTCAACCCAATTTGGAACAGAGTGACACATTCCAAGAGCTCTGCAATTAGTTCTCAAGAGCCTGAGCACTAGCCACTAGCTACTGGAATTACTTTTTTTTTCCAATTTTTTCTTAGAACTCCAAAAACAATTAGTGCCTTGCTGTGTTGGTATACATCATTTTAGATTGTTGTATACAAGATTGAAGGAAATTGACATTTATGGAATTTAAAATATCAACAATTTGGCAAGCACATAAATGATGTTGGTTCTCACAATATCTGAATTTTGGGGGGGAATTGACAACATGGGATAGCACTACAATAGCCATTGTAGAGAGAGTACAAGTTGCAATATGGACTACTGTTACATCTTAATGCCCTTGTATTTGAAATATTTGTTGAATTGAGCAATGTGTTTAATTTATATTTCATAGCCATTTAATGCATTTTTAGGTTCAATTTGTTGTCCAAAGATTGGAGTTCATGATGTATATAATTGATCCAACAAATATAAATATAAATAAATTATCATTGTCCATATGGAAAAAAAGATGCCAATTTTAGGAAGCTTAGAGTAATTTTTGGCAAATTTCTACTTTTTGACCATATTGAACAAAATTGAGTTTTTGACATGGCCAACTTTGAAATTGATTTTCTTTCAAATCACAAGTAATTTTTTCTTCAAACTTCTATAGTAATGTGTAGTATGTCGCACACTACAACTTCCATACATCTACTTTTGGACTTTGTCCATTGATGCTTATAGTATGGTTGTTTGAATGAAAACGTTTGAGCTTTGTACTCACTTTTGTCAGTCACTATACATCACTGCTAAAGTTTATTTAAAATTGATGGTTAAGGTAGAAGTACCTATTTTGGATAACTTAAGCATTTCAGTGTATATTATTTGGGAAAGTCATGGAGCGTATTATTTCAGGGTGTGCAAAAATAAGGTTGCCAAAGAATACCGGAAAAAACTGAATTTTCCTCCTAAAATGAATATTTCATTGAATACAAAAGTGAATTTTTCGTCCAAACCCATTCTGATTTCGTAGACTCACCTATTGTGGTTACCTTTGGCACTTTTCCCTAAGCCAAGAAAGAAGAGAGATGATTGGGCGAGAAAGTACCAATAGAAAATCTTTCTCAATAACCAGTACATTCAATTGTTGTTTAGAATAGGTGAGTCTACGAAACCAGAATGAGGGGCTTGTCCAAAATAGGTTCCTCTACCTTATTTATCAATCAATAGAATCAATTATCACTACTAGAAAATTTAGTTTTTCTGTTGTTTTGGTCTCGTTGATTCGGTCAAAATCTGACAGAAATCTGTTGACCGAATCAACGAGACCAATACAACAGAAAAACTAAATTTTCTAGTAGTGTATTGAAGAAATCCATATGCTATATACTTTCTAATTTGATCATTTAAAAAAAATTAATTGCATTAAAATCTTTTTTTTACTATACTATAATAAAATTTATAAGTATATGATTAAAATTTATTACTCTTTTTAATATTTAAATTTAATGTAAACCTACAGAGATGCTGCCATACCATGCATGAATCTAATCCTTGGTGGAAACCTTGTTTTAGGTGAAACATCTTTTTATACCATTGTTTCATTTAACCTACAATAATATTATTTCTCAAAGTGTAACATTTTTGGTACTATGTATTGAAACTTTAACAACAGATATTTTACAAAATTATTGTAGATATGCTATCAATGGTTTTAAAAATATTTTTAATAATAAAACTAATTTAAAAATTTTAATATTATTTTTATACTTTCATATTTGTATTCAGTTGTAAATTTCTAAAAAAATTCTCAATAAATTTTAAAGGATATCATTTCAAATTTGATTTGGTACATTTAATTTCCAAAATAATACAAAAATTATTAATCTACCATTCATAGTATTCTTAATATATCCATTCCGAGTGATGAATTAAAACTAAGCATCTTTCATTGTAGTTTCCAAGTCCTAGTTTTATTATTTTTATCATTTATTGTCGTTTTGGTGATTTTTTTTAGAATGGTTAATCTTAATTAAAAAGACTTAGATATTAGAAACTAAAATGTTTTTTATTCCTTGAGTTTGAATTTATGACCTTTTGCAACCATCTTGATATTTAGAAGATTTGTATGCTTTGCAAGATTTACAAACTGTATTGAAGTTTATGAGTTTTACAAAATTTGTGAACTTCACCAAAGTAGTTGCATCTAATTGTGATGTGTTTCTAAAAGTAATCCCCCTACAAATACACATCTAAAATGGTCAATCTTATTTCTTCTATTTCTATTTTGAGCAATTAAATTTTTTTGAATTCATTCATACAATGTTCAAAAATTCATACAAATAGAATCTAGAATCTTTTTTTGACTTCCAATAAGACCTAGTATAAACTATTTTGTTTGATTGAAAAGAACCATGGTCAATTGATCAACTGTTTGATTTTAGATTTGTGATGTTACTTTAGAGTGTTGCAAAATTTACTAGATTTTAGAACAAGACCTTTGTTTTTTTAGAAATGAAACATGCAAAATATTCAAGAAAATATGAATTTAAAGAAAAATAAAATTTCAAAACTATAGATGGATTTCAGAAATGTCTTAGGAAGTTAAATAGGCAGGCTTCTTTTGTCTTTGATACTTGTATTCATCATTAGTTTAACACTAAATCCTTACTTTTATTAATTTGTACAAGTGCATCCATCTACCAAACAACATAAGTTGGTGTTAATCCATCATATATATGGCTCGGGGCATTTGAATGGTATAGTACACTAGTTTTTATGTTGTGATGCACTACTTTTTGTTGTTTTTTCAATTTTTCAAACTTTCAAGATGCCATCTATTAAATTGTGACTTATAATTTTGCAAAAAATATATTTATATAGGTAGAAGGTCATACCATTTATTGATTAATTTGAAAATACACCCTTTTAAATTTTAATAGTTAAAATGAGGCATTTAGAGAAAGGCTTGTGCATTATCACATTGCCTTGATGCACTCAAAAACTCAATAAATAAATAAAAAGGTTGTGAATGGACTTTATTGCTATGAAATTCTAACAAACAAATATGTCAGACCAAATTCACTAGATATTTTAGATCTATTTTTATTTTTTAAATTAGCAATTTTTCTATGTTAATATTTTTAACTTGCTTGATTATTACTCTTTATTAAGTGTTACTTTGATGATTTTAATTATTGGATGAATTTTAGTAAAATTGATAGGTGGATTTGGTAATTTTAAAATATTAAATTGAAACATTGAATATTAAATTGAAACATTGAATATTAAATTAAAACATTGAATTTTAAATTGAAAATGGGTCTTGTTTACCCTCAAAAACTTGTCATTGTTTGGTCAAAGTATTAGAAAATAGAGGTTTCAAAATTCTATATCTTCAAAATAAATTATTTTGATAAATTAAAATTTTAGTCATTTCTTTATATATAGATTACTTTAAATGATGGATCTTTGAATTTTTTAATTATACAATGCTAAATATTTTTTTAAATAGTTTAAAAATCAAAACCCCATCAATATAGATAAGAGTGCACATTGAGTACTCATAAGTTCACGAAAAGCTTGTCTTAGAAATAGTAGAACATAGCTTGCAACCACCCTTTGATCATTCATCATTTGAAGGCCAAATCAACTTTTCTTATTATTTCATTTATTTTAAAATAGACACCACTCATTTGACATTCACACTTTTTTCAACTAACAATACTATTTTGTTTTATAATATATTGAATTGTGCGTAAAAATATTTTTTCTACTATAAAATCTATTTATTTCATTTATAAAATTATAAAAAGTATATAGAAAATTAATAAATATAAATATTATAGCAGGTTTAAATGACTCCAACATGAAATTTCAAACCATGATTGGAATCCTTCTCACAAGGTTTTTATTCCTTCCAACAATTGGTTATGGACTTGTTAATAGTGTATCAAACTTAAAATTGATTCCAAGTGATCCACTATTTCGATTTGTGCTTCTTCTCCAATTTTGTATGCCTACTGCAATCAATGTTGGTAAGTTTCTATAAAAAAAGTTAATAAAATAATTTTAAAAGAAATATATATATATATATATATATATATAAATAATATAAAAGAATTTACAAGTATAATAAAATAGATAAATATTAGAAAGTATAAAATTCCTAGCTTAGAAGACAAATTTCACTCTTACAAATTCAAATATTCAGCTAAATTATTAATTAGAATTTTGAAACATGACATATTGAAGTTATAAAATGAAATTATTTCACATTTTGGGACAAATTATTGTATTTTTTTCTACTTTTGAAAATGAAAGAAGATGGTACACCAATTTCCATTATACATGTGAGGAATATGAAATTTTATTTGGATTTAGTTTTGATTTTTTTTAATCTAAATTAAAACTAGAAGATCCACCTACATCTAATTTGTTGCATTTATCAATACTTTCAACACAATATCCACCTCATAATATCTGATTAAAATATACATTAAAAATAAATAAATTACCAAAAGCATTTTGTTTTATCTTTCTAAAAATGTAAGCCCTCAAGAACTAATACTTATCTTGTAATCAAGGTTGCTAAAAATCAAATTATTTTTAATTTTAGTATTCTTCAAATTTTATTAAAATAAATAAAATGAATTTTTTTCTAGGAAATGCCAACTTGATATGTTATTATGTACATTTTGAATTTCAAAGAAAAATTTGATCTTGAAAATTATGAAATAATAGGAATCCTAAAATTCAATCCTATAAATTCTAAAATCAAGTGAGCAAATGAAGTAAAATCTTTTAAATTTTTGATGAAAAATGCTTTAAAAAGTGGAAAAATTGCCTCAATTTTCATAAATGTCATTTCTAAATATAATTTGTATAATGCACCACAATGTATTCAAAAGATGCAAACAACTCCACCCCAAAAATAAAAGCATCCAAACATGTGAAAACACCTACACCTATTGATTTGCATATGAAAAAAATTCTCTTCTCTTCAATGCCATCAATATGCATTATTTGGGAAAAATTGAAATTGTTGATTGTGTTGTCTTGATAAGAATTTACAGATATGATATGGATACCTATAAAATATGATTTATGGAATACAAATGGATAGTATATATGGTATATTAGTATGGTATGATGTACATATATGGATATTCATATGACATACAAATACTAGTACTATCGACTTGAACTATATTCCATACTGATTGTAATTATAGCAACTTCCAAAAAATTATAAATGTAGGGTGGGTGGGGATATAGATTGTATTTCACAAGCACAAATGAATCAATATTAAAAGAAAATAAAAAATAATATAATATTTTTTCTTTAAAAAACTTATTGTAGGTATTCATTACAAAAAAAACAATGTAATTATGTACCTTAAAATTTCTATAATTTTTTTTCTTGCAAATCTTCTATAGTTCAAGCAACATAAATTATATATTTAATTTGAAGGGACTAACTTTTTTAATTTAAAAAGTGACCCATATAAATAACCTCAATGAAAAAATAAAATAAAAATCTTCAAAAATCACCATAATTAGAATTTAATTTTTTGAATTTAAAAATAAATAAATAAAATATTTTGGAAATTAAAAATATTCTATCTATAATCAAATTTAGAAAGAATTTTTTGTTCTTGGCCTTAAATATTATTGAACTTTTTTGATAAGTATAACAATTAATCTAATAATATGGATATAATCTATGGATCATATTTTATAGATTTTGTTTAACAATTGTCATCAAATTATTATTCTAAACTAAATTTATTTGCATACTTTTACAATTTTGAAGTTTGTACTAAACTTTGGACCTTGAGGGATTAAAAATTAAAATTATGTACCGGACATGTTTGTACCTTTCAATCCTTTCATTTGTTTTGTATTCCTAATGATTTGATTGGATGATTGAATTCTGAGAAGAATACTTTGTCAAGTATGGTTGGATTAATTATATTTAATCAACAATGATAATAATTTCTAGAAAGTGAAAATGAAAATAGCTCAATGTAAGAAAAAATAAATCTTTTCAACTTTCAATGTGAGAAGTATTTAAAAATCTATTTAGGAAATGTAGTCTATTAGAAAAAGGAAACAAACATAATGTCTTTCCAATGAAAATAATAGCAAGGATGGAAAAAAACATTTTCTTGGACAATTCTAGTCTCTACTCCATACAAACAAACTAAATCTAGAGATTTTTTTTTCAAATTTGTATTTTGAGCAATTTTAAAAATACAAGGTTCAATTTGGTGTGATTAAAAATAAAAAATAATCAAAATAATATCAAATTTTTTGAAGTTTTCCAAAAAATATGTCAATAATATCAATTATTCAATCTCAAAAATTGATGCATATATAATTTTTAAAAATCATAGTAGGATTCAATTTGGTTAGATTTGACTTTCTACTTTTTTTGTTTGAAAATGTGTACAAATTTTAGAGTCTTTTATTTTTTAATTTTTTAATTAAAAAATACTACATTTTCCTAGGATTCCTATACAATTTTTTTGGAGGGGGGGATAATAAAGCAATATTCATCTTCTTATAATTTCTCTTCCTCCCAAGCTTCATTTTTTGTCTATAAAGTTGATCATCCAAAATTTTTATAATTTAAAAATCCAAAAGTCAATATTTTCTACATTTGATTCCATGCACACTAGACAATCTATTGTCAAAAAGTTGTTGGGCCTTGAGTGATTAACCCCTTAGGCACTAAATTGCTTATTTGGCAATGTAGCAATTTCAGTAGCTCACTACAAATGGAATTTTTTTTCTTTGAAAGTTTCACACAATATGTGCCCAAGAAGCAACTTTAAGGCCCAATTTTCATAAAGCTAGACAATGCAATAATTAGCATAACTTTTGACTATATTGTTACAAAGTTATTGTATGATACGTAGTTTTTATCAATGTGCAAGCAACTTAGGCAACTAAAAAAATCCTTTAAAATTACGTATTTTTAAAATAAAAATTTGAAATTGATTCTCTAGATTTAAACATATGTGGAAAGCTTTGAATCATTCCATTTTGATTAATGAGATGAAAGTTATGCCGAGTTTTAATTTGTGGGAAGTATGTAGATAGTCATGGAACCTCTACTTTAGGATAAACTTTGAAGTCTTTTACATCACTCAAATTTCAATATTTTTGAAAAGAGTAAAAACATTAGGTGTAGATTGTTTTTTAAAAACATTACAACCATTAGGATTGACATTTTTCAATTTCATAAATAAATTGTTAATAATTTAGTATTTTGAATCATTTTTTGTTTTTTTCTACCTACTATTTTTTTCCTATATATTGTACAATTCCAAATGATCTCTGAAATCTTTCAAATATGTAGTCAACTTGACTTGAAGAATGAATTCAAAGAAGCACCACCATTTTGGACAATATTACATACAAATGTAACCTTGTAAAGTACAACTACCTTATTTTTTGCGAAACCAAAAAATGGATTTTTGTCACTTCAAATGCTAACATCTTGCAATCTACATGGTAGAAATTTCTGAAATTTTTTTCACATCTTTTCAAACCAGCGAACTACAAGATTCTATAATTACATGTGCCAAAATGTTGTTTTTTTCTAAAATTTGGTACTTATACTAGAAATTGCAGCTTTGAAACATTTTTGGAGAAAATGTAGTGAAAAAACTCTACAGGTTATCAACATATCACTTCTAAACCACTTTAAAGTGATCATCTACTTCTCTATAGCTAAATTAAAGTGCTTAATAAAACATACCGATATAAGAACAATTGATAAAGATGCAATTTACAAAATTCATTTTATGTCTTGGATTTAGAATATGCGTTTCTAGAGTGATTTCATGCACGTATTATATTCTATAATGAAATTAAACAATAAGAGAAATCACTTACTTCTAGTTGCTTTTGGAAAAGTGAAATTTCAAAAAATCTTGAATATAATAATCCAATATACTTTAAAAGTAATACGCATGCAACAAAAGATTTTAATATTCAAATCTATAAATTTGATTTTATATATAAATATAATTGAAAATTGATACATCTTAACCTTGAAATGTTGGGGCCTCTTAACCATTGCTCAAACTCCAAGTCCTTCTACTTTGGATGTTCCATTTTACCATTGAAAATGCATGAATTTTTCTATATTTATTTTTCAAAGATGAAATCTAACGTCTTCTACAAGCATATAAATTTTAGACTCTTTTATAAAGATTATTCTTGTGAAAATTTAAAATTACCATAAATTTTTGAAGAAAAAACTTAAAAATCTAAGATTTTCACCACACATGCATATTGTAATGTCAAACATGTTACAAACCAAATTTTTTTTTATGATTTTGTAATTAGAGACTCAATAGGCCATGGTAATAGATCCAAAGTTTAGATGGTAATATAATATTTTATGTGGAGAATTTTCCAAAGCTTTAAATTGGAGTAGGAACTAAACTTAATGAGCTTCAATTATAAGTTGGACTCAAATTCAAAAAATAATAAATGGTAAAATTTAGAATATAAACAAAGAGATAGGTATTGTTATGTACACTAAAAGGCATCTTTATCATTTGTGGATTTAGCATCCTCTTCATTAGCAAATTTTGTAATTGCTCAATGAAGGAATTTGTACCTCCAAATGTTGTGTACACACTCAAATAACTCTTTAAAAGAAATTAATTGAAAATCGTTCATTTTAATTTCATTAAGAAAATACTATCTTAAACCATCCATCCATTGCTTTTTGACTAGTAATCATGCATTTTAGGGTTAGTAAAGTAAATATGAATTAACCCCTAAAGGACCATCATCCCTTTGGGAGGCAAATGGGATTTGGGGTAGGTACCTTCAGGCTGAATTTTTGTCAAGTTTTTTTGAAATTTTTTTTGAATATAAAAAAATTCATTAGTTTCATGGGAATATAATTTTTTTTCCAATTGGTCCCTGGAAACAAAAGTTATGTTTAAATAAGCTCAAAACAGGGGAGTGGAGGCAGCAAAAAAAAAATTTGAATTTGAATTTTTTTCATACATTATATTTTTTTCTACATGGAAAGCTTTGATTCATTCCATTTGGAAATGTTTTGAGAAAATTTTGGGACATCTTCTTGAAAAAATAACTTATAGGAATTATTTATGAATGCAATTTTTACAAATTTTCAAATAACAAAGATCTATATGGTTTAGTTTGCTTCTTAGAACAATCTCACCATTGGGGTTAATGCAATTTAATTCCATTTTAGAGATATTAATAATTTAGATTTTCCTTCTATCTCATACCTACTTCTACTTAACAATTTTTTTTAAGAATGAAAATTAAGTTTTTTTGAAGTTTTTTTCCCCTAAACTCTCAACTTAATTCTCCATCATCAAAATTTAAACCTCAAAACTTTGTAGTGCAAAATATTTAAGTTAAGAAGGTTCAAAGTCAAAAAATCTAGTCCCGCAATGTACTAAATATTTAAATAACTAAGAAATACTAAATTCTAAATTCCAAATATTTAATAATTTAAACCTTCAAAATTTTAGAATTCTGTTGTTATGAATTGATCATCATTGTCAAAAATAAATAAATAAGAGCATTGGAGAGAATGTCCTCATTTATCTAATGTAAATTATGAATTTATAAATTTACAATTAAAAATAAAAAACTAATTCTTTTGAACACCTATTTCTACAAATTGAAAAACAAAATATATTTATAACTTTTTAGTAATTTATTCATTTAAAATTTACAAATAATTAAACTAATTTTTTTTTTAATGTTTAAATTTTCAAGTTAACAAATTGCAAATTCATAATTTTGTTTATAAATTTATATGTTCACAAATTTTTAGACTTATTGGATTTTATAACTACAAACAATTGAATGCCATTGATAGTGTAATGAAGAACATCGAAGCTTTATTGTTGAAGTCTTTGTGTTAAATTAATATTAACCTTTCTAAATCTAACTATACAAAGTATCTAGAAGTTGGCTTTTTTTTTGTACTTTGACTTTCAAGATAAATTTTTTTTGCATCTTTGCAAAACTCATTCAACTTTTTTCATGTCTTGTAGCAAGTTTGATTAAAAAACAAATATTTTTGTGCCAAATTATTTTGGTACATAAGACCTCAATAAAAAAAATTTAAGTTGATTAATGTTTATTGATAATTACAAATTTCAGAATACCTCACTAGTTTAGTAAATTTTATAAAAATTACAGTTTAAAAATATTTCCTTCAAAGGCTCATTTACATATAATATTTAAATTTTGAGATCTTTAATTACACATGTTGTATTATATGCAGGTACAATTGCACAATTACATGGAAATGGTGAGATGGAAATTTCAAAGGTTTTATTTTGGTCATATAGTTCCTCAACAATATTCCTTACAGTTTGGATTATAATTTTTTTATCTACCATTTGAACTTTTTGAGAAATTGTAATTAAAGAGGAATAAAATCAAATGAATTTTCAATTAAATTTTCGTAAAATTGATTACATACAATATTAAAATAATTATATAAAACATTAATGACTATGTGGAATCAATTTAGAATGAACAAAACATAAACATTGAAGTTGAAGATTTACAATCAGTAATTTATATTCATTTTTCCTATAAATAAGAATGGGTTGTTGGAAAATCTGTGAAAATGATTTTAAAATATCAAGACATTGGTGGAGAACAATCCTATATTACTTGTATTTAAAATTAGCATTTCATTGATATAGATTTGGTACAATGATGTAATTCAAACAATGCACTTGTAAATTTTGGTCATTAGAATTACATCTTTGAGATTTAAAATATACAAATTTTATAATTTATACACGAAGGTGATGTTCAAATCATTTTGAGTGGATGACTAGTGCTAATAGATGTTACTCATACTAAATTATATAAGTTACACCTTCATCTATAGCCCTAATGTCAACTTTATAGAAATAAAGAAAAGAGTGGAACTGTGGTTTGATATTTTTGAAGATAGAAAAAAGGATTTTTGCATTTTCTACTACACAACTTTGAATTACAAATACAAGCGGGCTTTTTTGCACTTTGGATATATTGAAATTGGAGGTGTTGTTGAAGTCTACTTGGTATTGTGTCTCAGATATTTTTCAATTGTGTCAATTTTGTTCTACAACAAAATAATGAGTACAAGGAAGTTGTAGGGTTCGGAGTTCAGTCCTGGTGGTCAATCTAGAGTAACTCCCCTTCCAAGCTTGAGCTAGTCCATTCAAAACAAAATAACATGAGGTGAGGTAGAGATTTAGAAAACTCAAATCAACCAACTATAATGTCTCACAAATTTGCAAGTTGAACAACATTCAAAGCACCATGATATAGGTTGTCACATCAACAATACATAGTTGATGCCATTTGCATTGAAAAAAGAAAGAATTGGATGAAAAATGGGCAAGTTTATCTTTTTATGAAGTCAATGTGACATTCTAGTAGGCCAAAAATCCAACATTCATTGAGGCAATGAAGGCAACTGAAGCACAGTTCAAAATCCACCTTTATACTATTAGATGAGAACTAAGTTTATTGAACCGAAGTAGCTATGTGCAAACCAAGGCTAAGATAAAATTGAAAATAGATCTTGGGATAAAAAATTATGGGATGACAATTTAGATCCACCAATGTTTGGGACAATGCCAATCAACAGTCACTCATGAATGTAATGATGTCATGGCCCACTATTGATGTATTCCTCAAATCCATTGACACTTTAGGTGAAAAAAAAACATGATTTATATATCAACACATTCATTTGAACTGGTAGGTCCTAAAAGAATCATTTAACTTTGTATAAACAATGTAGTGAACTTGCTTGGAGCAATGGATGATATTGTTCTCAAGCACTTGCACATCTTCGAGCAAATTTGCACAATACTCAATCTAAATCTATATTAGAAGATTAGACCAAGGTTTTTGACTTTGAGGGCATAGTGGGTGTGCCTTTATATTAAGGCCTATCATACAACAATGTCCTATTTTTGCAACCTTAGTCTAGACTTGTAACTTTTGCTAACAATTGAAACTTGTTTTACTAATAACTTTTACATGATGTAGTTGTTGGTCATATTGAGACCACAATTGGAGGCCCTAATAATGCATCCACATCTTATCAATTACTATATAAGACTACAAAATAGAAAAGATGTAGACCAACCACATTCCCTAGTACTTGTGGTGAAGATTACCATCCAAGATTTTTAATTCTAGTAATGATGCACAAATTATGTCCACATAGATCAACATGTGTTGAAGATCTTGCAAGTGTTTGATGGCCAAGAACTAGCAATAGGCAAGGCATGGCTCATGATGCACAACTTGAGAAAGTATAACTACTCACTAAAAGAAGAACCTTTCTTCCTACCCAAACATATAGCCATTGTTTTGGAAATGAACTTAAATAATTTTTAGGACAATGATGATTATCAATGTTTACTATGCCACTTCATTCTTCAATGCTTACGTCAAGGAGATATCAAATTTTGAGACAAACAAAACTGCTTTTTGTACCTTATATTAGATTGTCTATAATTTGGAGGATATTGTAGATGACTGCTTCAATTATTTTATGGTAAAACTAACACATTCTAACTCTCCAAAGAATGAATTGGACTGCACAAACCTAAATAAACAACTAACATCCAGAACATGTAGTTGTTTCCCTAACAAAAGTAACACATGGTTAGAAATTGGGCTTTATCATGCATTAATTGCTACATATATTCTTTTCTTCATGTACCCAACATTGTCCAATGAATGGAACTAGAATATGTATTCTTTTGACCACAACAAGATCGAAAACTACCTTGGAGTGGAGAAGGAAACTTAGACTTTGGTATACACTTATATAAGTAGACGTGTCCTTTGCTAGAGGCATGGAGTCGATTCACTTTGTTGGAATGAGTAAAACATCCTCTTAGAGGACTTTGATGAACAACCATAATCCAAAATTTGATGTGATGGGAGATGTAGATTGCGTTGGAACCTATTTGGATTTACCCAACTAATAGTTACGTTCGTTCCTAGGGAGGCCATTTTAATAGGATTACTTCTACAACGACAACAAGACAACTAATAGGGAAACAAAATACCCAACTAAGTCATACTTCCAACTAGAATTAATTTAATTACCTCACTATTACATGATTAATTGTTAATTCTTTTATTTATTTTATCATATTCTTTTTACTCTCCACTCTTATAACCACCAAGGTTAAGTATCACCCAATTAGGCTTGATCTTTATTCTCCAAATTGGACTCCTTCTTCTTTCTCCAAATCGGCATTTCCTGGTACAGATACAGCAACAATCTTCCAACTTGGCGAAGCTTATCTTCCTGTCTTCCTCTAAGTCGGCATTTGCCTTGCGATTTATCTTTTAACTCCAACTGGGGCACAACACTTACTATCTTCCTTTTTCCAACTTGATTTTTTTTTTAATTAATCACTAGGCTCCTTTTTCAATGAGTTATTCTTACACTTGACTCAAGAAAGCTCACCAACCAAATCGGTTCTGTCTCCTACCTTCACGACATTAATATCTCCTGACCAATTTGGTATTTCCACTCATAGCTTCACAACTTAGTCTTTCAAAACTCTGACATTTACAGAATTTGCACTCTTTCCACCCAACTCGGGAATTTCCTTACTCTCCCTTGTTTAACGCTCTCTTAACATCTCACTTCTTTTCATATGTACTGCATACATTCCAAATACCAAGTTGGACTAGTCATAAATTTAAACCACCCACAGTCATACAAACTTCTGACTTGGCAGCTTATCGTGACATCCTGAACTCACAGACCAAATTGGAATTCATACAGACACACATATATTATTTCATACACAATTTGGACTTGCATTCATACCAATTAGAACTCCGTCACATAATTCCAAATTATACAGCCATGCAATTCTCATCAACTACAACGACATTACAACACACCAACTGGATATGAATTAATTTCATTTAAATCCGAGTTGGTGACACATCACCGTTAACATATAAGTTTTTCTCAAAATCTCTCCAATTAGGACTTTGAAACTCTACAATTCTACAGTCCTTTTGCTCACTTCATCTTCCCCAAGCTGGATCACTTCGTACACTTGGGCTAATTTTTCCACTCGATCTCTGTGTTCACCACCGGTAGCTTCCACACTGACTCCTCAGTATAACTCCAAATTGGGAAATAGTCACGTTCGCATAACAACTTTTAAGCTCCGGCAACTACACAATTCCCATTTGGCATAAACTCTAACTTCACAGCTTCACTACAAATCTTCACTCAAATCTTCATCTCTCCACGAGAAACACCGGGATAATCCCATCTGCAAATCGCGAATAGGACTCACACAGACACGATCCAACCTTGGATCACAGACACAATTCCCAACTGGGAAACACACACAAGCACTCAAACACAAAAACACAAGAAAACAAATACGCAGCACAACTTGGCTGGGACACGCAGCGGACTCTCTTCAACACTGGGTGCCTTCCAATTTGGAAATCTTCAGTTTAACCCCAAGCCAGGCAGTTTCCCAACCAACTTGGACACCATCTCAAAATTCACGAACTGCCAAATAGGAACCTCGAACAACAACCGCCCATCGCACTGAAAAACCTAACTTCCAAATTGGCACTCTCTCCCTACACAACCAACTTGAATCACACACAACCCTAACTGCACTTCGCAAACCAAACTGGATACGACTATCACGCACAAGGCAAATCCGACTTGGAAATTAACCCAGACCATTCCACTTGGAATACACAGTTTGCAATTCCAACTTGGATATTGAATTACGACTGAAACTCCGCACCTCCCAGTAGCATCCACCACTACCCCCGACTTGGAAATTAACTTCAAAAATTGACCCTCCAATAGGTTAATATACACTCAAAATTACCAATTTGGAACATCATTTACTAAAAAAAATAAACAAAAGCATAAAAAAAAACACAAAAAAATAACACTCAAACTAACAAAAAGAAATCCGAATAGGTCATTTACATAGCCCCACACTCATTTGTTTGCGTCCCCGCAAACTTCCTACTTGGTCTTCTTAACCTGCTGCTTCGACGATGTCGACGGTAGTACCGATTTGGAATGTGAGCTTCCACCTACTTGTGCCAACTGACGCAACAACTCTTCACGATCCTTCATTAGTCGCAACTGGTTGTCATAAAACGCCATTGCAGGTCCTTTCTTTATTCCCAGAGCCACACAAGCATCTCCAATTAGGACGCAATGAGCTCCTGGTAAAAACTGCGTTAAACACATCAACTCCAACATCCGTATTCGATTAGCTGAATGGTAGTGAATTTTTGAGAAAATCTCAATATCCATGCTAAGTCGGGCACCAATCTGATAATCCACCACAAAATTGAACTCCTTGCACCAAGTCGCAAGAACAGTTGCAAAAATACTAGCGCGGAAACAAACTGGATCCCTGTGAGTCCTATGCTCCAAAGAAAATTGCATATAAGCAAACTCGCATTCTTCAGGGGTTTGAAACCGGCCTTCAATTTTGGGCCAGTTATACCAAGTAGTATCCAAATTGGCATTCTTAGCCCACTTATATCGCCGAGGACTTGGGCACCATCGCTCATCGCCAGTCACAGACGGAGGAGGTTCAACACTCCTACTTGCACGCTCCATGTGGTCCAACTTGTCGAGCGCTACGATTGGGGGTCTCCGCACCGTCTGATGATCTTTGCCAATCCAGAGCATCGCATCCCAACTTGGAAAAGGTGCATCCATCGCCTCCTGAAACAATGTCTCGTAATGCCCCAAATAGCGCAAGTCACCCTCCGAATAGGAAGGAGGTGGCAACGTCCAAGCTACCAAGTCGGCAGTCACTCTTGGAATGTGCACAATTTTCTCCCCAAGCACCGGCCTTCTAAACTTCAATTCTGCTGCAATATTCCAAATTGGAACCTTCTGCACCGATTTGGCTTTAGTCTTTACGGCCAGCCGTGCTCGCGCTATCCCAAACTTCTGGACATACTCCGAAGAATGCACATCCAGCACTTGATTTTGCATTACACGCTCCTGAGCATTTCGCACCAAGTCGAACATCCAATCCTGATTTCGAAATTGAAATTCCAATTTGGTTAAGGTTCGCAGCCACTCCTCGTCTGATACTCCAACTCGGCCTTTGGATGTTGAAGTCGAAGCTTGGAGAGACTCCTTCAACCCTGCAGAAAGGGAGACTCCATCATAAACTCGTTTCTTTCCAAAATAGGATTCTGCTACCCGCCGCCTCCGCTCCAAAGTTGCTTCCAATTCGGAATAGAACAGCAAACTGCGAGCTCCATAATCACCAATGAAACAAAATGCGGTGGTCACATCTACCAAGCACACATCTCCCCGAGCGATGATTTCGGTGAACAAATTTTCACTTTTCAACTGGACCGCCCTTGTCCAAACTGTTTTGAACTTGGATTTAGAATTTTTTTCTCTAAAAGTCAGCCCCGTATAAAGAAAGAACACCTCCCGTTCCCAAGCATAAGCGAACTCCAAATTGGATGTAGGCGGGATCAGCTCCGATAGTCCATTCAAATCGGTAACATGAAGAACTCGTTGGCGCTTCCTGGCTAGCTTGCTCTTTACTTCTGTGACTTTCTCCCGCTGCTCCTTGAACTTCGTACAAAGCCCCTCCAATTTCAATGTTTTCGCACTTAACATTCCTGGTTCTTCCGCTTCCGATTCGAAATGTGAAGACACCTCTGGATCAACCTCTGCCAACTTGGTGTTCCACGACTCTAACTCGCGCTCCAGAACTGCCACACAACTTTCCACTTGACGCTTTGCACCTGCCTCCAATTTGGCCTTGCGCTCCGCTCGCTCCGCCCTGAGTTGCAATGTTTCCATCTTGCTTGTAATCTCTCGCACCTCTAACAACATTCGATTCTCGTACTCTACTCTTTCCTTTTTCACAACCTCCAACTCGGCCCGCAAGCTTGCACATTCTGCCACTAACTTGTCATTCTACAACTTCACCAATTCGGCTTGGTCCGGGTCGATCCTGTCCAAATTGGACAAGATTTGCACCAATTGAGATTTCCATTGCCCCACAGCTCCCCCTTGCTTTGCCGAACTTGATTCACCTACTTGGGATGTCGTCATACCAGGATCAACCTTAGGTTTCAACCCCGGCTCAGCTACATCAACACAAGTGACGTCCACCAAATGGGAAAGTATTTGAGCACCCTTAAGGGCTCCTTCTGGGTTCCTCTTGTACTCCACCACAAATGAATGAAGTCTTCGTGACAAATACAACGCCCAATTGAGCAACACTCCCTTCTGAACTGCCATAACAACTTGGAGATTTTTCTGTGAGACTACTTGCGATACGGGCTCGAGCAATAAGTTGAAAACCACCAGCTCTACCCAGGGACGCCAATTCGGAAGAATCGACCCCAAATTGTACTCGTCTCCCACCGACTTGGCAGCTCCCTCCTGTAAGCATTCCTTCACCAAATAGGCTTCAGAATCTTGAATTGATTTCACGGAAATGCCCGACTTGGGAAGCTTAAACACCTCTGCAATCCGTTGAGACTGCAGCTCCACCGTCTCCCCCCTCACACAACTCTTTCTTTCTGCTACCAAATAGGCAATTACAAAAACCTCTAACCGATTTGGTTCAATCTCCTTCCATTGCCGCATTCCTTTAAGAAATGACCACAACCCCGATTCTTCGAGCTTCAGCCGCTACTCGTTTCCCCAATTTGCATCATTAAACTTGCTCGCTACCTCCAATTTGAATTCTGTTTGAGCAATCTCAATCGGTGCACCACAATCTTTTCCCAACTTCGGCTTCTTGTCCGTATGCACTTCGGGCTGCATCAATTCAGTTTCTTCCTCCAATTTGGACTCTTTTCCATTGTCACGAAGATCCTCCATGGTACCTGCAAAGACAACCTCGCGCTCTCTCGGCAACTGCTCCAAATTGGCGAGAAAAACTCACTAGTCACTCAAGAATTTGCTCCTTCTTCGTCCCAGCCCAGTTTGGCAAAACTCTGCCCAATTTGGTGTGAACTTCCAATTACTCTCTTCTGTATGCAAAATCAATCCCACTGCACTCTTTCTAATTCAAATTGGACACCAAAAATGATCTTCACAATCCCACCAATAATACTTTAAAACCCTAATTGGAAAGAACAGAATACTTTCAAAGGTTCTAACCGCTGAGCTTCTTCCAACTTGGATCTTTCTTGCTCTCGACCAACTGAAAATCACTCCCAACTTCCAGTTTCTGACCAACCTCAGAAAACGACCAAATAGGACACAATGCAGCATGAACAAAACAACTGGACTTGCGAAATGCACAATACACACAAGAAACACCCAATTTGGATCCACCTTTCTTCCCCTTGATTCACTCAGTAGCATACGCTTCCACTCAGCAAAAGGCTCCAAAATTGTGCAACTCCCGAATTGGTTTCATCAAGCTTGCTTACGTCTTCTCAATTGGAAATCTTGCCTCGTACCCCCCAATTTGGTCTGACAGCTCTGGCGGCTTCCTCCGCAATCTTGGCGGCTCGACAGATCCGATTTGGATTGATCTCCTTCATGTTTGAGGATTCTTGTCACTTCTTAACCCATGGATTGTCATTTCCGATTTGGTACTCCGCACCCACGTCTTGTCATGCTTTTCTCTTTTTTTTATTTTTTTATTTTTTTATTTTTTAACTGGTTTCTTTTACCCATTTTTCATTTTTCATCATTTTTTTTTATTTTTTATTTTTAAATTTTATCATGTCTTAGTTTGTAAGTTTCTATAAGAAAATACTACCCCCCAAATTGAAAATGCCGCCCTCGGCATTTCAAACAAAATACGGCTTAAGCCGGTAACCATTAATCCTAGTTGGAAGCAAATTTCCCTCAAAATCCTTAAGTTGCAATGACCCATTAGGATTGACATCTACAACCTCATACGGACCTATCCAATGCATTTGCAACTTACCAGGAAATTTGAAAAAACGGCTATCGTATAATAAGACTAAACTCCCAACTTTGAATTCTTTAGGACGCAATTTAGAATCGTAATATGACTTCCTCCTATTTTGGGTAGCTAAAGTGTTCAAATAAGCTTCTCTCCTTTTCTCATCAAGAGCTTCCAAATTGGTTAGCCTCACTCTTAAACTTTCCTCATCTCCCAAATTGTTTTCTATAGCCACTCTTAGGCTAGGAATTTCAAATTCGATTGGGAGGATGGCCTCTTGGCCGTATACTAATTGGAATGGGGAAAACCCCGTAGTTCCTTTGTAAGCGGTCCGATAGGCCCATAAAGCACTCCAAAGTTTTTCATCCCAATCGGTAGATGCACCACTAATTGTTTTAGTTAGGATTTTACACAAGATACCGTTCGTTTTTTCGGTTTGCCCGTTAGCACGTGGGTGGTAAGGGGTTGTTTTACGGTGTTTAATCAAAAACCTATTTGTTAATTCCTCAATCGTGGCATTTAAAAAATGCGTGCCCCGGTCACTTATTAACTCTTTTGGACACCCAAATCGGGAAATTATATTTTCGTACAAAAAACGTGCCACAGTCTTGGCATCATCATTACGGGCGGCCATTGCCTCAGCCCATTTTGTAGCGTAGTCTGTTGCTACTAGGATATACTTTTTACGCCCATACTTAGTGGCTGGGGCAATAGGGCCCACGAAATCAATTCCCCATTTTTCGAATGGGGATAAAGCCATAAGAGGTATCAACGGCATTGCCGTTGAAGGTGAGGGTTTACCTATACGTTGGCAAGGATCGCATTGCTTGGCGAAAGTATGGGCATCCTTAAATAAGGATGGCCACCAATAACCAGCCAACAACACTTTTTGTGCTGTGGAAATTCCTGCGAAATGACCGCCACATGAATCCGAGTGGCAACCTTGGAGAATATCTTTAATTTCACTCTTATAGATACATCTCCTAAGGACACCATCTTGACCCAACTTATATAAGGTTTTGTCTAATAGGGTATAAGGGGCACTTTTTCTTATAAGGGCCGCTTTTTGTTTACCACTATAATCTCTAGGAAATAAACCGGTAGATAAATAACTCAAAATATCTGCATACTCGGTATGAATAACATCCACCTCAAATAAGTTGGCGTCAGGAATATCATCCTCAACCGGCGACCCATTTGGATCTACCGGCTCCTCCAACCTAGAAAGGAAATCGGCGTTGGAGTGTTGCTTACCAGGACGAACAATTATATCAAAATTAAATTCCTGCAAAAGCAACACCCATCGCGCCAATCGACCACTCAACTGAGGCTTGTTAATTACGTACTTAAGTGCATCGTGGTCCACATAAAACGTGAACTTATATCCAAGTAAGTAATGACGGAATTTTTGCACCGCATATATCATACCCAATGCTTCACGTTCCGTAGTAGTATAATTCCTTTCCGCTGGAATAAATTGGCGGCTAGCATAATATATGGGGTGGTCCCTATTGAATTCGTCCTTTTGACTGAGGACGCAACCCATAGCAATATTACTAGCATCAACGTATACATGAAAAGGTTTTGTCCAATTAGGAGGCACTAAAATGGGAGCGGTCATTAGCTTTTGTTTTAGTGTTATAAAAGCTTCATCGCATTGAGGGGTCCAAATTGGATTAGTTCCAACCTCCAATTTTTTTAGAAGAGCGGTAAGGGGTGCAGCTATCTTTGCATAGTTTTCAATAAATCTACGGTAATAGCTGACATGTCCCAAAAATCCCCGAACCTGGGTAATGGTAGAGGGTATAAGGAAATTTGCAATTTTAGACACTTTATCAGGGTCCGTACTAATGCCTCTTTTACTAACCCTATGGCCTAACAATTTCCCATAAGGGACAACAAATTGACACTTGGCCGCGTTTAATGATATACCAAATTGGACACATTTTTCAAAACATTTCTTTAATTGTTTAGGATGCTCCAATTTGGTACCAAATACACAGAAATCATCCAAGAATATCTCCATAAATTTACGGAGATAATCTTGGAAAGCCATCGTGACCACACGTTGGAACGTGGCCGCTCCATTGCAAAGACCGAATAGCATAACTTTGCTCGCATAAATACCCAAATCGGTAACAAAGGCAATTTTGGCCTGATCTTCTTTAGCGATTTGGATCTGATTGTACCCCGAGAACCCGTCCATGAATGAGTAGCATTCATGGCCGGCGACCGTATCTAAAATACTGTCAATAAAAGGTAGGGGAAACCCATCCTTTTTAGTGACGGCGTTCAACTTCCTAAAATCCTGACAAATTCTAATACGTCCGTCCTTCTTGGGAACAATTACTATAGGACTTATCCATTCGCTATTAGGAGCTGGATATATAAATCCTATATTGATTAACTTTTCTATTTCGTCTTTCACTAACAAGGAATACTTTGGGTTAAGACGGTGAGGCCTTTGCCGAATTGGCTTGGCTCCATCTTCAATATCAATATGGTGTTGACATATGCTTGGGGAAACTCCCCTTAGGTCCTTATAAGACCAAGCAAATGTCTTAGAATTTTCTTTAAAGAAATTAACCCAATTGGCCATTTCGGAAGGACTTAGCCTATTAGATATTTGTATATTTTTTTCTTCAGCACCAGACCCCAAGTTAATGGTCTGGCAATGATTTTTCGATACATATGATCGAATAGGCAATCTCCCAATTGGCTATCATAAATATCTTCACTACTATCACTTATCTCCCACTCGGAATCCACACCATATAATGGGGAATCGGTTAACCAATTTTGAATGGCTTTGTCTGAATTATCATCATCATCACAAGGGATGATGTACTCTCCGGGACCTATAGCCTTATAATTCTCTATTATTCCTATCTGATTTGGGCTTGAAGATTTTATATGGACCTTATTTGTGGATACATCTTCCCATTCGGAATCGTACCCAAAATCACTTGTATTATTTGGTGATTCCCATTGGGTCTCACCATTATATTTAGGGGGATACATAGTCATACTTACTACATTAGTCCCTTGAAAAATCTTCATGATGCCCTTACCCCAATTGTCTTGAACCTTGGCTTGATAAAGCCATGGTCGACCTAATAGGATTGGATACGAGGAATTTGGGGTATTAGGTTTAAAGACTATATAATCGATAAAATATATTAATCCGGCAATACGCGTTTTTATTTTGGGCAATATGCCCAAGGGCTTTACCCTACTCTAGTCTGCCATACGCAAAACCAATTTTGTTTCTTCTAATCCAATTAGGTGAAGATCTAACATAGTGTCATGGTTCATTAAGTTGACACTAGAACCTCCATCTACTTGGACACCCGAAATTATAAGACCCTCAATTTCCACGTCTATTACAGGGGCGCCTGGATCAGAACTTAAACCCACTTCATGGACTTGCCCACTTCGTTTTTTAACCAATTTAGACTTTAAACTAGCCCTACAACTAGGAGCAATGCCTAATAATTGCCTAATTGTTATATCAGCTTTAACTTGCCCCAAGTTATCGATTATATTATAAGGATTTGTCATGTCCATAATTCCTATTTGGTTATTAAGCCCCCTCTTCCTACTAGGTGTTTTACTAATTTTTTTAATTTGATTTCCAACATTAGTCTTCCCACGAGCATCCAATTTGGTTTTGGCCTGCTCTACTGGACTGTCCGATTCTATCCAAATAGGAGGTATGACCAATGGTTCATTAGCCGACCTTGTCACAGGCTCAACCGATTTGGTCTGACCATTATTTTTACCTCGATCTAGTGTGTCCCTATGATCCGGTTTAGCCATAACACTAACTGGACCAAATTGGACTGATTTTCCTTTTTCTTTAGAAACCGATTGAGACCCAATTTCCTCATTATTTTTGTTATCCCGACTTGGATACTGTAGCAAAGTACTAGCACTAGTCTCAGCCTTGCTGAACTGTGCTTTATCCCGATTTGGTTCAGTCAGCACAAGCTCGGGGTTAGCCTCTGGCTGATTGGCTTGACTACTATCCCGAATTGGATTTGGCATCGGTCTATTTGACGTACCAACTAACTCAGAATTAAAGTTTAATCCTAGTTGATTTTTCTGCTCTAGCAACTGCTGAGCTTCTTTACGGGTCATTTCTTTTTCCTTCATTATTTCTAAATTACCAGGGGGATTCTTCTTCTCGCTTTGCCCTCTAGTAGATACCTTTTGTACTAATTTTTCTTCCTTATTAGGTAAATATCCATTTTCAATTTGTATAAGATAAGATGCTCGGTCTTTATTAGACTTTGACGCATCGTCATCCATTAATACTATCTTTGGACTATTATCTCTCCTTTTGCTATTATAACCCTCTTGGTCATTATTTTTACGTGGACCATTGCATTGTTCGGCCGTATGGCCGTTTTGATTGCAATTCCCACATAACGGTACATAATCTACACTAGCCCTTTCATTACCACAATTTGAAGCATAATGTCCTGGTTGATTACACCTATAACATATTAACGTTTTACCCCTATTTTGATTCCCATTCCAATTTGGAACTTGTCCACTATATGTGGGTGGACCTTGACTTATATTGCCAAATGACATTTGAGACCACCCCTGATTATTATCAGTAGGCATCTGGGCTATTCCCCGATTTGGATTATTACTATACCCTCCATTGTTAAAATTGCTAGGGTTAAAATTGGGATTAACATATTGAGCTTGATTATAATTTTGATTTGGGTATGAACTATAATTTTGATTAAAGTTCCTTTTCTTTGATTTTTTTCCCCAACTTTGATTATTTCCTTGATAATTATTATTCCCTTCTACTTGATAGACTTGCCCACCCTTCTTTTGGGCAACTTGGGCATGTTGTACTAGACTAGCTTGCATATTTCGGCAAGATTTAGTTTCATGGTCTAACCCACAAAACCTACACTTAGGAGGCAAATCTGGAGGAGATGGACAATCGGGCAGCATGTGCCCTTGTCCCCTACAATTTGTGCACCATATGTGGGCACAGACATCAATAGGTTGACCCCTCTTTTTTACCGTTTTGGCTAAGTTAACTTGAAGGTTGCCTAATTGCTTTGTGATCTCAAGTAGTTGTGACTCCATTATTGCTTCTCGCGCATTAGGTTGTACTTGATAAGGAGGAACACCTACTTGGTTCACTTTAACAGGTTCAACCGGAATTATAGGAGCTGTTTGGACCGGTGCCATGGGCACCGCATTCACATAACCAGATTGGACATAGGTGGGCATAATCGTACCTCCTATATCCTCTCTTTTTACTCCAATTTGATCTAAGTAACTGGGTTGGCTTATAATCGGACTTATATATGTCTCTCCTAAATGTACCTCCTCCCACAATTTAGCTCTTTGGTAGGCTGTTGGTAAGGTAGCAGAACTAACTTCTTTCACAAAAGCCTTTAATTTGGGAGGATACAGACCATTTATAAATTGTCGCATAAAATGCACATCAAGATACTCATTATCTGGCAATCTAAGCATTATGTCTTCTAAACGGCCATAATAACTATCAATGCGTTCCCCGCTTGCCATATGTAACTCAGCCAACTTTTCAAATAATTTTTCTTGATAAGCGGCTGGGCGAAAATGGCCTAGGAACGCATCACGCAATCCAGCCCAAGTAGTAAAATGCCCTATTGGCTGTCTTTGAAACCATTTCTTGGCTTGATCCATTAATGTACTTGGAAAAATACTTAAGAAATGCGCCTCTGTCCTAGCGTTGTTTGCATTACAACGAGTTAGGAATTCATAAAGGTGGCTATCGGGGTCGTCGCCCATCCTACCATAAAAAGTCGGAAACGGCATAAGTGAATAAGGCCTATCGGCCTCATCACCTGGCCGCATTACCACTGAAATTACGTTAGCTGGAGCTGCCATATTGCTATTCACTCTTTCTACTAAGGACTCTTCACTAGATGTAGATGAACTACCTAATTTGAATGATTTTCTGAAATTAACGAATTCAGTCTCATCCAAATTGCGTATCGCCGCTTCCAAGACTTGGTCTTGTTGGAAAACAGAAGGGATTTTTAATTTTCCTCGTTCTGCACTCCAAACTGGATTGTCTAACCAGATTGGACTTTCTCTAGACACCTCAACTGGGGTTGTTCTACCATGAAAGGATCCTATTAGGGAATCCGCTACAGGAGATGCATCAGCCTTAGGCTGATTCTCCTCGATTATTTCCAAGTTGGCTACTTCTTCCTCACTCAGTCCTCTTGGAGAATCATGAGGTGAGGGAGTATTAGAAACACAAATTGGTTCACAGTGAAGATGGGGAAGATCAAATCCCGTTCTTACCGTGACACCACTCGTATGTCCTTGTACTACTTGTTTAACTTCTCCCTCAACAATTTTTTCCTTATTAGATTTATTTTCAACAACATGGCCACACTCTGGCCTATGTTGTGAATGACGTTCTAATCGAGAAGAATCTTTCCAACTTGGCGAAGCTGGTACAGATTCCGCTTTAGAAGTAAATTTGCTCTTTTTGTCCGCAGCTCTCTTCTTTGCTCTTCCTTCTCTAGCTTGTTTGCTAATCTTGGAATTTATAGATGTGCTACTCATTAGAGTGCGACAACTTCGTAAACCCCATTAAAAAGATAAAAGAAGAAAACTATTAAACCTATTATGACGCCTCCCCGGCAGCGGCGCCAAAATGTAGATTGCGTTGGAACCTATTTGGATTTACCCAACTAATAGTTACGTTCGTTCCTAGGGAGGCCATTTTAATAGGATTACTTCTACAACGACAACAAGACAACTAATAGGGAAACAAAATACCCAACTAAGTCATACTTCCAACTAGAATTAATTTAATTACCTCACTATTACATGATTAATTGTTAATTCTTTTATTTATTTTATCATATTCTTTTTACTCTCCACTCTTATAACCACCAAGGTTAAGTATCACCCAATTAGGCTTGATCTTTATTCTCCAAATTGGACTCCTTCTTCTTTCTCCAAATCGGCATTTCCTGGTACAGATACAGCAACAATCTTCCAACTTGGCGAAGCTTATCTTCCTGTCTTCCTCTAAGTCGGCATTTGCCTTGCGATTTATCTTTTAACTCCAACTGGGGCACAACACTTACTATCTTCCTTTTTCCAACTTGATTTTTTTTTTAATTAATCACTAGGCTCCTTTTTCAATGAGTTATTCTTACACTTGACTCAAGAAAGCTCACCAACCAAATCGGTTCTGTCTCCTACCTTCACGACATTAATATCTCCTGACCAATTTGGTATTTCCACTCATAGCTTCACAACTTAGTCTTTCAAAACTCTGACATTTACAGAATTTGCACTCTTTCCACCCAACTCGGGAATTTCCTTACTCTCCCTTGTTTAACGCTCTCTTAACATCTCACTTCTTTTCATATGTACTGCATACATTCCAAATACCAAGTTGGACTAGTCATAAATTTAAACCACCCACAGTCATACAAACTTCTGACTTGGCAGCTTATCGTGACATCCTGAACTCACAGACCAAATTGGAATTCATACAGACACACATATATTATTTCATACACAATTTGGACTTGCATTCATACCAATTAGAACTCCGTCACATAATTCCAAATTATACAGCCATGCAATTCTCATCAACTACAACGACATTACAACACACCAACTGGATATGAATTAATTTCATTTAAATCCGAGTTGGTGACACATCACCGTTAACATATAAGTTTTTCTCAAAATCTCTCCAATTAGGACTTTGAAACTCTACAATTCTACAGTCCTTTTGCTCACTTCATCTTCCCCAAGCTGGATCACTTCGTACACTTGGGCTAATTTTTCCACTCGATCTCTGTGTTCACCACCGGTAGCTTCCACACTGACTCCTCAGTATAACTCCAAATTGGGAAATAGTCACGTTCGCATAACAACTTTTAAGCTCCGGCAACTACACAATTCCCATTTGGCATAAACTCTAACTTCACAGCTTCACTACAAATCTTCACTCAAATCTTCATCTCTCCACGAGAAACACCGGGATAATCCCATCTGCAAATCGCGAATAGGACTCACACAGACACGATCCAACCTTGGATCACAGACACAATTCCCAACTGGGAAACACACACAAGCACTCAAACACAAAAACACAAGAAAACAAATACGCAGCACAACTTGGCTGGGACACGCAGCGGACTCTCTTCAACACTGGGTGCCTTCCAATTTGGAAATCTTCAGTTTAACCCCAAGCCAGGTAGTTTCCCAACCAACTTGGACACCATCTCAAAATTCACGAACTGCCAAATAGGAACCTCGAACAACAACCGCCCATCGCACTGAAAAACCTAACTTCCAAATTGGCACTCTCTCCCTACACAACCAACTTGAATCACACACAACCCTAACTGCACTTCGCAAACCAAACTGGATACGACTATCACGCACAAGGCAAATCCGACTTGGAAATTAACCCAGACCATTCCACTTGGAATACACAGTCTACAATTCCAACTTGGATATTGAATTACGACTGAAACTCCGCACCTCCCAGTAGCATCCACCACTACCCCCGACTTGGAAATTAACTTCAAAAATTGACCCTCCAATAGGTTAATATACACTCAAAATTACCAATTTGGAACATCATTTACTAAAAAAAATAAACAAAAGCATAAAAAAAAACACAAAAAAATAACACTCAAACTAACAAAAAGAAATCCGAATAGGTCATTTACAGGAGATAAAGATGTAGTTGATGATGTTAGGAACCGATCTCCCAAGATAACCAAGGACTTTGAAGAATATGCACTAATCATCTTAAAGAAGCAAGGAACTACTACAAGGATGGACCGACTCTAGGAGACTTTGCCTTCAATGTTATAGATGAAGATGTTAACACCAATTGGTAGAGTTCCATTCCCCATCGCAATGCTTCACCTCCCGCCTTTGAAAATGAAAGCCTCACCTAGTAGTAAGATGTCTCTTCTTCTTCTTTAGCCATTACACAAATTCTTGTATTTTCAAAATTTTAAAGATTACCCTATGGATTTTTCTAAAATAGCATGGCAAAGTTAAAGTAAGCTCTTTCCTATAGCCTTTTGTTGTGGAATAACCACTCAAATTATCTTGAAGCTATATGATTATTTTAACACACCTTTGAGCCATTTCTTAAGTCAATTCTTGATTTATTGACTACTACTCAATTTAAGCCACTTTTTACACCTCAAAGTAATTTTTTTAGCCTATCATTTACTATTTAGCAAAATACTTCTCCATTTTGTTTTCACATCCACATCTTTGTTTAGTATTATGATTTGGTCCTATGTACATTGACCTATATTTTATTTGTACATGCTACAAATATTTTAAACCAAGGATATCCACATAATGTGACCTCTCTAATGGTACATGGTTTCTAAATATCATAGCCTAATTAGTGGATGTACCTCCCACTCACCGACTAAGGATGATATTTTAATTGGCTCATACCACTACCTTGGATGTTTAATTAGGCTTAATTGTCCTACTATGGCCTCCCTATAGGCTCGCATGTAGGTTCTTTTTCCCTCCCAAATTCAAAATAGTAAGTTTATAGTGGCTTCCTTGCCTCAAGTCTTTCCTCTCTCACTGTGATGATTGATTGTATTTGGATGTGGTGGTGTTCACGTGTGGGAACCTTTGAGCTTCAAGTTGTTGCATCTCAAGGGAATGACAAAGGTCATTGGGCTTTTTTTATGCTTGGGATATACTTTTTTCACCTACTTGTGTTTTTTTGTCCTCTTTTTTTGGTTTTGTTGAACCTGTGACATAGATAGCAATTGGATTCTAGCTGAAGATACCTCATACATCTTCACTAACATCACATTGGTTTGTGTTTGTGATTGGGACGGGCACAGGTGAAACTAAGCCTTCAAATCTGGATTTTCTAAATTTGTTGGAGACCTTGGGGCAAGTTCTTTTTTATCATCAAGCATAACTTTATGTTTTGATACAAGACAAATGGAGTGTTGTCATTTCTTACAAATCACTTCTTACAAGTTGATTTAGTTTATTTTCTACATAGCTTTATGTTTGGGTAGCTACTATGGCAAAACTTTGACTAATGGTGATTTGAGATTTGATGGTATTTATCAAAATTTTGGCTACAAGTTAAGTTAGGATGAGATGAAGCCCTATTTAGGGATGTTTTGTCTTAGTTCTTTCTTCTTCTTCTTCAGAAAGTGATGAACCAAATGCGAAAATCATAACAATAATGAAGATAACATTCAATCATTTCTAGGAAAATAATAAAAGAAACAAAGATGACAACAACCAATGGAAGTAGTGGGAATGTAGCAAAACATGGAAAGGGATGACCACAATGTTGCAAGCACGTGAGCAGGGAGCAATGAATGGAGAGCGGGGACTAGGGAATGTTGATAGGGGAGCATAAATTTTAGGGTTTAGGGTTGCATTTAAAAAAAATTGGAGAACACTTGGATGAATACAGGTGAAAAAGTAGACAGAAGTAGATGCAATGTAGATGAAAGTAGATGACAACAATAGGATGAAGGTAATTGCACTTTGGATAAAAGCTAGGGGGTGCACTACAAAAGAAGTTCATGAGTGAGAAGCAACCAAACCCTAACTACCCATTTCTACTTTTCCTAATTACTTTCTAATAAACTATAATTTCAACCTACAATTTTGAGCTTTGTTTAACAATGTCTATAGGTTTCTATTGCCAAAAATTTCAATCCTAAATAACATGTGATATATTGTCTGGAAAGGATTGAAAAATGAACTAAAATGACATATTTTTCAACTAAAATATTTATAGAGATCACATGAAGATGACTATTGTATCAATATTCAGCCAAAATAAACTTTCAGTAGAAAGCTATTTTATAGAATTTTTTTTCATTTTTCAAATTTTTTTTCTTATATAATATAGGGGTGTGAAAGTTATTTTTAGCTTTACAATGTATCTTTTTTCTTCTAAATTTTGTTACTAATTATATTAACATAAAATATCAATAATTCAAAATATAAACTTTCAAAGTAGGAAAATCTATTCATAATTCTTTTAGAAAAAAAATAAAATTTTAGAATATAATATAGGGATTCCAAAATTTGGTCGTTCCTCATCTATGAACTTCCTTTGTAGTGCACTCCCCGGGGATGAAAGTAGATGAAAAAATGATGAAAGTACTTGGACGTGGATGAAAAAAATAGATGATAAAATAGGGAGAACATGCATGATATTGGAAGAGAAATTTGCTAAGATAAGTAATAATAAATCTGGTGGAAATAAAATTAATTGGGTTCCAGATGGGGTGAAAATCGGGGATGCTAGTATATGAGCCTATGAGCCTATGAACCTCCATTTGGGGGGTCGATTTTGGGTTTGCAAATCTATTGCAAACCTATAATCGTAGAATTAGATGAAAGGATTTACAATTCGAACGAACAACAAAAAATGTTGTTATAAGATTTTGTACTAAAAAATTGAACCATAGGCTAAACCATAACCTTTTTAGATAAAGATTCATTAATATTCTAAACTATAGATCATCATGAAATATAATGCATTATGACCCATCATCTCTTATCAATGCCAATTCTAGCATTTCTAATATATTATGATACAGATGCATATGTTTTTAGTATTACAATCCATTTATTATTTGTGATTTATTGATTCATGCCACATACAATACGCCACCTTACACACTTCTATTTCAGACATTCTTAATATACCTTCTTCTATATCAAATCTTCATGTGATATATAATAACAAGCATTGAGATCATCAATACAATTTCAAATTTCATTGCATCCATAATAAATTTCCTTCTGTTTCAAACATCCCTACAAGTTTTAAATTCTCCTTTATATTTGCATCCCTTGCACTTACAAAAATCTTTGCTTATTTCCTTTTGTTTTTTAGTGTTGCTACTTACTTGCAACTTTCTTTAACACTTCACTATAGCTACTTTTGTTGCTAGAGGTCATGAGGTCCCATTTGTTTTATCATTAGGTAGTCAAGGTTTTATACATATGCCAACCCATCTACTTCATGTCCACTTTGGATTATCTCCTTCTATTGTTATAAAAGAAGAAATTTAAGGTGACTGCGACATTGCTAAAGAACCTATCTTGCAGTTATGATGTAGCGATTAGGAAGGATTCTATTGGCTTCTTTTTGTTATAGAGTTTATGATCTCTTGCTCATGCTAATGTCAACTTCAAGTGAATTATCAACACTCATTTTTGATAATTTCAATGTTGAACGTCTACTATTACGTTCAATAAAAGTGGAGTCTCTACCTAGTGGATGTTTCAAAAATACAATTATATTCAGTGTCAACAATGTCAAACACAAATCTTTAGAACTAGTAATAGAATTATCCAATGATTCTAAAGGTGAGATGCCAATTAAAGTTGGTCAACCTTCTTCTTTGAATGTTGTTTTGCCACCCATGATAGATTCATTTGATGGCAATATTCTCTTTGAGTTGCTGCCATGTTGTAGATCTATATGTAGGTCTAGGGACATAGAGGATATGGATAAATGGTATAACAGTCATGCATGGTGTCATACCATGACCTTTAACATTCATAATGATTTAAGTTTAAAGTTCAGGAAGTCATATTGTATTGGGCACTTGATTTGTAAAAATACAAGATGTGACTACTGCACACGAGCTTCAAAAAGTAACAAAACTGAGTGGATTGGGACCACCAAACATCCTTTTAGCATAGGTCAAATTCCTCCGCTAAACTCTATTATACTTTGTAAAGTTTGTAAACAATCTCTTACTTGTCTCAGTCTATGTAACTCTCGAATTTATTACATACAAAGAATTGTAGATTTGTCATGTGCAGCCATCCATTTGGATGTCCATTCACATCCAATTGCATATAGTTAATGTAGAGAGTCCCTTAAAGCAATCATTAGATTGATTGTTCACAAAGTGGCAAGAACTCCAACCACCAAAGCTTCTACCATTACCATGGTGGCAAGTAAGGAGTTCCTTAACATAGACCAAAGGAGATCCTTCATGGCAATGCATTAAAGAATGTCATAGATAGGATCGAGTTACTTAGCTCATCCAATGTATAAAATATGATACCTTTTCTTTGAAGCAACAACAAGGGTGGTGGTGAGATTGATCAAATTCTTGACATGAAGGGATGTGCCAAAATGGAATACATCCATGATAGTGTATTTCAAAGATAAGAGTAAGAGAAAGTTTATTTGTTCAAGATGCTTGTGGATAGACTTAGAAGTGAAGCTGATCTTGTACGACAGATGCAAACAAATGGTGACCTTGAGAACTACTTTGTCATATTCAATCATGTGAAGAGGGTGAAATTATGGACAACTATTGTTTGTCACATCTATAACTCTACTTACTACAAAGTCATGACTATTGCTATCTGTAATATGCAAACTAAGGGTACTAAAGGTTATATCATTTTTGGGTGTTGTTTAAATAAAGTCATGGTACAAAATGGGATATCAGATTCAATCTTTAGGGGATTTATATGTGACAATGCTCAAGCCACCCGACCCATCTATCCCAATGATGAACAATGAAAGGACTTGCTTATTCCATCAAGTAGTAAGCATGCATAAACACACAGAGAAGTTAATCGTTAAAGAATTCCAAAACCAACATATCTGACTTTGTAGACAATATAAAGATGCAACATCGGTGTTTGAGATAGATAAAATGTATTTAGAAATCAAAGCTTCGTGGTACTCTTCTAGAATTGCATCAAAACCAACACTTCGTGAACTTGAAGATTGACTTGCATTTTGGCACTTTCAATGTCATCAATGGGGTGGATTCATGGAAATATAATTGTCTTCCTCGACGTGGCAACAATTAGACAAACATGACGTCCAATACATCCAATAGCCCCTCTTTATGTCCAATAAAGTCTAATAAAGTCAACTTTAAATTTGACTTTCAAATAACTTTTAGATAAAACACTCTCTCTTTCCAATCATAACATATTAAAGTTTCATTTTATTGAAGTGTCTCAATTGAATTAACACTTGTTATATTCTAAATTTTAAGTCATGCTTGAAATGAAATTTCTATGAGCATTCAGCTTTGAAAAAGGCCTTATTAGACATGTTTAGACCAACAAATTGTTGTACAGTGGGGTACCAATCAACATGTCGTTTTCGAATTCGCAGTGAGAAAAAATTTCAGTACTGCCAACTTTGAAAGCCTCTCGAGAGCTCAAAAATTGGTATTTTACCACAAAATTTTTACCACAGCATCATCTTTAAGTTAGTTATATGTATGCCAAATTTAAAGGCCAAAAGATTCACCAAAAAAAATTTATTCAAAATCTACCAACATTGGTAGCTGTGGAAATTTTTTCACTGCTGCCAACTTTGATAGCCTCCCAAAGATTGAATTATTTTTTTTTGCCATGAAATTCTTGGAAAAAAACCCTCTTTATATTAATAACATATAATAAAAAATTTAAGGCCAAAAGATTAATACAAAAAAGATATTAACAATCTACCAACATGTGTCGTTTTGAGAAACAATTGTGAAAACCGTTTCACTACTTCAACTTTGACACCCTCCCAAGGGCTAAAAAACTGCTTATTTACTAAGAAATTTTCTCCCATTCTTTTACACTCCATCCACAATACTTTTGAGCAAATGCCAATCGTTGAGACATATGACAAGGTGTCAAGAAAGGTTTTTTAACTGCAATTTGACTGAAAATGCCACTCTCATATAAGGCCCTTTGAATAGTCGATCTAGACACTTGAGTAGAACATATATTAGTGATCTCAAAGAGTGTTGAGTGACGATGAGTTTTTGAGACACGTATAATAGCACGGACATCTCTATCACTAAGCTTTTTAGCATGACTTCCACCACAAGGTTTGCATTTATAGGTTCCATCTTCTCGAAATTTCTTCACTACCCTCTGAATTGTTCTAATATGGACTTCAACAATAGTTGCAATGTCAACTCCTATCTTCCCTGCCTCACTTAAACCTACTATGTGAGCACGAATTTCATCTGAAATAGCCATCACTCAGTGACCATGATCTAGCCTTCACTTAATTATCATGATCCAACCTCACTCACTGAGCACATATATAACCTCACTCAATCATCAAAAACAAATCTCACATATCCTCAATCACTCACTATGATTCAACCTTATTCACCACATGCATAACCTCACTCAGTTATAAAAAAAACTCACATACCTTCAATCACTCACCATCATCCAACCTCACAGCCTTTACGCATTCACCAAACCTCACCAGTCACCACATGTAAGTTATAACCTCACTCACTCTTAGAGAAAATCTCACATACCTCCATATATCCTCAGTCACTCATCCCATGTCTCATCTACTCAGTTATCACATAGCTTAGACTTGTTCAGTTAACTCATCTTTCATGCACTCAATCACTCATGTTCACAAAGTTTTAATCCTTTGCTTAGAAAATAATCACCCATTACTTGCTTCTCTCATCATCCCACATCCCACCTCCTATAATGCTCTATTGTAAATACAAGCATTCTTATTGAGAGGAAAAAGCTTCTTCATGCATATATGGTCTCCAATTTTTAAACAAGTGCATTATTTGAGATGTGACAAGTGACACAAATAGGTTTGGCTATCCTTGATTTTATTGAGAAGCATCTATGAATAGAGATTGCATCATTTGGAGAATTTCAATCTAGAAGCATGAGTGTCTAACATACTTCAACAATTTCAACGTCTTTAATAAAATGTATCTCACAACTACACACATTGGTAGATTGTAAATATTTTTTTTGTATAAATTTTTTGACCTTGAGATTTGGCATGAATGTTGTTAACATAAAAAGCATGTTGTGCCAAAAGTTTCATGGTAAATAGACAATTTTTCAACTGTTGGGAGGGTGTCAAAGTTGGTAGCGATGAAATGGATTCCCCCATTGTTTCCCACAACTACACATATTGGTAGATTGTGGATTTTTTTTTTGTGTATATCTTTTTACCTTCAAATTTGGCACACATGTTATTAGCATAGAGGGAATCTTGTGCAAAAAAATTCATGGTAAATAAGTAAAATTGCAGCCCTTAGGAAGATGTCAAAGTTGGAAGTAATGAAATGGTTTTTCACAGCTACACATGTTGGTAGATTTTGAATATTTTTTTTGTATAACTTTTTTGGCTTTGAAACTTGTCACAAATGTTATTAACATAGAAATCACTTTGTGGAAAAAATTTCTTAGTAAATAAGCAGTTTTTCAGCCCTTGGGAGGGTGTCAAAGTTGAAGTAGTGAAACGGTTTTCACAATTGTTTCTCAAAACGACACATGTTGGTAGATTGTTAATATCTTTTTTTGTATTAATCTTTTGGCCTTAAATTTTTTATCATATGTTATTAATATAAAGAGGGTTTTTTTCCAAGAATTTCATGGCAAAAAAAAATAATTCAATCTTTGGGAGGCTATCATTTATCATTTTTGTAGAAAATAACAACAGAAAAACTAGCAGACACCCAACGTGCAATCTTGTAGAAACAGTGTACAACAAATGAATGCAAGCTTCTTGAAAATGTGGTTCTGATTTGTTTGTTTCCATCTGTGATAACTAGATTTGAGCCTATATGCAGATGACAAACTATAGGGCTTACCTTTGCAGGGGCCCCTTGGAGAAAGGCCCTTCCAAAAAAGATTTGAAATTGAAGAAAGCTATGACATCTGGAAATTTAAAGAAAATTGCAAAAGCTCTAAGTGAGATGCCTAGAGCAAAAGACATTTGCATGCAAATTTCACATTTGGAAGGGGAAGTGGTATTTGGGTCCAGCAAAAGAAAATTAGATCTTTCAATCGTTTTTGAAGGTGATTCTCATGCCTTGACAAGGTCAACTTCTCCCATCCTTGAGTTCAAACTAGATTGATCACTGCAAAAATGCCACTTGGGACTAAAGTTGAGGAATTTATCACAATCATGCCCCATACTCAGTTTGTGGTGGAAACAGATTGTGATACATCAGAATGGCACATAGTGAGAATTTCACACAAGTCAAGGAAGCAATGTCGCGCCATTCAAAAGTATACTCAAGCCAGATGCAAGCTATTAATTGTCAAGCATGATAAACCCACTGCTACCCCTACTTACAAAAGGCAAAAGTGTGAATATAAAGGCACAACGGTTTAGACTAAGGATTTTTAGTTTTGTGCAAACCAAATTGCAAGATGCATCATGGGACCAAAGCATTTACATGTTCTTATCCAACCCGAGATCCCCAAAGTTTGGCCTATTCTTATTGCTACCAATCTTACATGTACTTAAATCATAGAGTTTGAAAAAACTAGATTTTGCCTGCAATCTAGTGTGCCAATGTCACCTCGATGTTTATTCATCTCATCTAGGATATTTGAGCCTATAATGTGGACTGATCCTTAAGCAATACATGCTAAAAGAATCCCCTCCATTTGAAATGGCAAGCAAGTTTGTCAGAGCAGTAAAGCACTAAAGCACCCACTAAATATCACCATAATTAATGGGAAAGTGCAGGGAATGTTACTACAAGTATTACTAGTGTCAAGTTCCTTTCTTATCTTAGACTTGGTACTATTATTACACTTTCATCTAGGATTGAACCTAATCAAAAAGTTTATAACATTACACTTTGCAATTTTTCATCTTGTACTTATCCCCATTATAAAAGTATGAATGGAACCTCCATTGGAAAGCATGGCATGTACATAAATTGCAAACACCTTTATTATATTTTTTGTTATTTGTGCAAATTGAATTATAAGATTGACATGTTCATCCACACTCTTACCCTCAACTTGAATAAAATTCAGCAAATGCTTCTTGCTGCCGGAATCATTAAGACATGCAAGTAAGTAAGTTAGTTGACAAATGTTAGTATGATACAAAGTAGATACGTAGTACCAATATATTATCTTCTAAATTTCTAAATTCAAGTAGCAAAACATCATATTTATATTCGTATATTCGTATATGTATTCTTTGTTGCAATGGAAGGATATTTTATTCTGTAAAGAAGGTTCTACATCCTATGATATTTTCAATGCATTTGTCTTCCTCTCATTCTTAGAATTGCCTCTAAATTATATATACTTACTTGATCAAACACCCTTGACTAGCCTTTCAAAATGTAATATAAATTTTAAAACATGCAATAGCACTAACTTTCCAGTCTTTTAGATATAAAATCCACAGGCATGGGTCCTCTGGTAATAGGTTCTTTTTTCTAAATATAATAAATTTTGTTGAAAAAATAATTTAAAAAAAAATTTTAACAAAAAAATTTAGAAATTACATCATGTTTTACATTTCTAGGCTCTAAGCTCACACTCACATGCTAGCACCGTTGAGGTTGATATTATCCATTTTACCATCTTTTGTGTGTTAAATAGCATGCTATGAATAATAGAATCTTGGACAATATTTTATGTATAATATTTATTATTTTTTAATGAATTAAATTAAAATTCAATATAAAAATATAAATAAAAGATATTTTGCATGTGATTTTTGCACATTCTTGCTTCAATTTACCTTTAATAGTATTACTTCCAATACTATAAAACCTTGAAATTGTCATCCAAATTTTACAACCAATTTTTATAGTTAATTTTTAAAATTAACATCTCCATCAATTTCAATATTGTTACATTGTTTTTTTAAGAATATAGTTATTATTATATTAACAAGTTTAATTTTCAATTCTAGCTAGATATTAAAATATGTCTTGTACATTAGTATATATGCATTATACTCTTAAAATCTACTACCATACTTTGCTATCATTTTATCAAGGTCTAAATATTAATTGAAGTTAGAAAACCAAATTCAACAAATGCTATAGTAGAAATATTTTATCAAATTTATAAGGATACATAATTATAAGATAACAATACCATGTGACTTTGAATTTTGGTCAGTGGCTCATAATACTAAATTTCAAGTATTGATCAAATCTAGCAAGGAATTAAAAAATGCATATAGTAAACATATTCTTAAATATTGCACATGATGTTCTATTCTATCACCAAATATGTGCAATGTTTTAATTTATGAATGATGAAATGGCATTTAACAAAATTAGACAATGAATGAAAATTGAATTTTAAACAATGTATTGATAATATGACATTATTGGTCATAATCTCATTATTTTTGCAATTATGTAGGTTTAAAGTAGAGAGAGCTAAAATACTCTTTATTGGCTTCTAATACTTCTTTTCCAATTTCAGAATGCAATGGTCTAGCTACAAAGTCATAACCCGACACATCTATTTCATTTAGGACTGGTAATATTTTGTTTTTCGTCTTCAATAATTCTTGATTCAATGCTTGTATTTGATTGTATTGTTGAATTGCTACAAAAACAAATAATAATTTTATTTTAATATTATAATTAATGGAATTTAAAAAATATTTATTGTATTAATTTTCCAAAGATACTCTAAATGTTATATTAAATTTTCATAATTTTAGAATTAAAATTCAAAGTTGATTATTTCTATTAAATTAATATATATATTAATTTAATAGAAATAATAGTTTTCAAATATATGCTTACATATGAGTTTTTATAAAAAAATTTGAAAACTTGAAATATCATTAGTAGGATTTCTTTTTAAATCATATTTATAATTAAAAATTATGTTTGTGCAATAATTGGAAATAAATACAAATTGTTGATAATTGTGCAATAATTGGAAATAAATACAAATTGTTTCAAAGAATGGAATGTTTTATAATATGAGTAGATGTTTACTCATGTTTTTCAATTGGGCCTTTTTAAACATGGCTTGAAATCTTTGCTCTAATGCTTGTTCTTTTTGTTGTGCAGCTACTATAAATTACAAAACAACAACATAAATCAATTTAGTATTTATCATTCCCTATATAAAACTTTTTGATGATGCTTTATTTTTCCACCATCGACAAGAAATTCTATTATTATATTTAAATTTAACTTTGAAAAACAATTTTTTATACAATTGATAGCTTGTAGATTAATGAAAAATAAATCAAACATGCATATGAAGTAGATTCATTGTACATACAACATACAATCGTGGATGGTCAAATTTATTTTATTCTATATAGCCCATATTGTAATGAATGTTGACCATCTTCTCTAAATTTGAGAATTTTTTAAAATTAATTATTTTTTACTTTTTAATGATCAAGATTATAAATTGAATTTCATAAATTGTAGATCTTAAACAAATAAACAATTACTCCAAATTTGACAATAGTAAAAATAATATCATTTATTCAAATAATACATTTAAAAATTAATTTGAAACAACCATTAAAAACAAAAAAACTGTCTTTCTATTTTTCATCCATTTTTCTACAATCATGCAAATTTATAAATATCATATAGATCAATTAATGAAGGATTGTAGTCACATTATAGAGCTTTGCATCTTTGGGGTTATAGGAAAATTTTGACATTGTTGGAAAATTTTCAAAGAAAACGTTAGCCGATTGAAATTTGTTCACGATTTTATATTTGAGAAGGAGATATTAAATTTCAAGAAATATTTGTCATCAATTGTATTTAAAATTGAAAAAAAAAAGCCCAAATGTGGAATTAGGCATAAAATTTGATTTTTGGAAAAATGGAGGTGTTATTGATATCGGGAAAAGTTTCAAGAAAGCCTTTTAGCAGTAAAATTTTCACATGATTTGAACCTTAAAAATAGAAGATATCTAATTTTAAGCATTTTAGCCATAAATTTTTGGGTTTTTTAGATAATAAAAAACAATCTACCAGAAAATTAGATTGATTGTGCAATAATATATGGTATATTGGTACTCGTGAATATGCATTAGAAGAAAAGAGGACCTTTTGGCACCAAGCTATAGTACTATACAATAAGCTTAGATCTACGTATATAGTTGTTAGTATATGAGCCTAAGATCTTGAATTCATGAGCCTAAGAATTTAGGCTTGTATATTATAGGAACCTATGTTATAAACACCTTTCATGGTTATAGGATATTTATATTATAAGTGTATATATTATAGAAACCTATGTTATCAGCACCTTCCATGGTTATAGGGCACTTATATTATAAGTACATATATTATAGGCACCTTCAATAGTTGTAAAATACTTACTTATATTTAGGCTCAAGGCTTGCATTTCTAAGCTCACATGTTATTGTTGTTGGTTCTATATGTCATATGTGCACCAAGTTAGTATCTATCTATAAGGGCTTTTGGTCCTATATTCTTGTACTATAACTTGGTGCTAAATTAATTCTTTTTGTATTGCTATTATTAAATTAAAAAAACTATTTAATTTTTATTTTTTGTAATTGTACTATTGATCTTCATGACCATATGAGTAATAGGACATTTTTGGCACTACTAAAAAGTCTTGTTGAGACAAAACACATTAAATGGTTCACAATTTTGACTAAAAGAGCTTGGAATATTGAGCTCTAATTATTAAATATATTAAAATGAATAATGAATATAATTTAAGTATGATTTTGATTGTTGTAATTAATATTGAAAATAAACAAATTCTTAAAATGATAATACATTTGTACCAATTTGTTAGTAACTATTGTTAGCTCTTTACTATTGTGATTATTTTTTGATTCTACAAACACAACAACAATATGGAAATTTTAATGCTATAGAGAAGCCCCTATGAGATAATATGCAAGTTGAAAATTTTGTGCAATTTTCACTTTTAGAGGAGCATGTTTCAAGCTAGGTTGAGCAAATGTTTTTGTCACAATGGAGTAATTTGCATTGTTTTAGGAATTTTGAAATTTCCTATAGGAAAAACAAATTGAATTTTGGATGGAAGATTTAGCAAGGTTTATCAAATTATCTAAGGTACTCAACTACTATGAATAATCCTAAAAATAAACACTCAATATGGTTTAAGGTTGAAATTTAATATTGGAAGAGCATTATGTCATAGCTCATTATGCACTTTAAATTTTAAAATGCCATTGATCAAGATTTAAATCATTTTTAGATTTATAATATAGGTCTTTAAAAATGTAAGGGTTGCAATTTTCATATTTGTATTTAAATTTTTTTTTTCTATTCACTTTCATGTTGAAAAAATTTAGATTATTTTTGTAAAGGCTCAAAAGAACATACTTCTTACTTTTGTTTTTTAATGTGCATTTTACAAATATCATAAAGTGAAAATAAACTTAAAATTTTGATAAAGGTCACAAGTTAGTTCTGACAAATGAGATTGATTTTCAAAGATAGAATTGTCAACTTGAAATTTTCAAGGTTATTTTACATTTAGAGTGGAATGCAATGATTTTTAGAATTTATAGTTACCTAAATCAAGAAAAAACAATTACTAAAAAATAACTTTAAGAAAAAAAATAAAAAGAATCAAACATGTGTTGGAACAAATTAATATGTACCTACTAGAAAATTCAAAATTACCATCATCTAAAATGGTTTTGTGTTAATCATGTGTTAAATTTAAACAAAATAGAGTCAATTTAATACAACTTGTATTAGTTTTAACATAAAATTAGCACAAATTCATTTCACCCATTGGTAATTTTCTAATACTATAGTAGGTGGTGTGTATGATAAACAAAATCTAATATTAGTCCATCACCAAGGAAAGATTTGGCTTTTTTATTTGTTATGACTTTACAAATGTATGCAATTGTAAGACATTTTAATATGGCTAGAGACTAGAGAGCCTTTGAAGAAGGGGTATACAACTTAAACAATTCTCATGGTTTAAACCTAAATGCAAACAATATTCAATTTTAAAATGTATTTGTTATTAAAAATTTGTAAAGGAGATCTTTTAAACACCATCAAAATGCATACAATAAAGGGCAAACATACTTCTAATTTTTTGAACATTTGACCTATGATGACTGAAATTAAAATTATATGGAGTCAAAAAATAAACACTAAAAAAACTTAAGTAGGCCATCATAGCCAAAATGACTAATAGTTATGCCACATTAAAAAATGTGTGAAGTCAAAAGTTTATTGTTGTATTTTGTAACCACATCATTAATTTTGCAATAGTAAGGATAATAGGAGCACTTTTAGAATTGTTGGAAAGTCCTTCGAGAAGAAGTGCACACATTCAAGATTTCACACCCACAAGTTATGAGCATCTATTATCACGCAAATATTAAAAAAAAAATTGAAACTTTGATAAAAGAATAATGTGTATTTCTTTGTAAATAGTAAATACACATATAGGTCTCTTAAAATGGAAGTAAAGTTTTTTGATTTAAAAATAAAGAAATATTAACTTTTAAACTTCATTATTTTGATTAGAGTATCAAAAATTAATAGTGGGATCACTCATAAATTATATACAATTATATGAAGAAGAAAAATGTATAAACACTAAAAATAATATATTCATAGAATGATTCTTGTTCAATGATATTTTCCAATTGCTAACAGTTTAATTTGTCTTCTTTGTACAATAATGGTCATTGTTTGTGTATATAATGATATGAATTTTAAAAGTTGGGACCCATGATCATTGGTATTGAATTGAATGATATGCATTTTAAAATTTGAATAGATATTGTGGCAATGATATATATTATATTTTTATAGAATTTCAATACATAAAGCTCATGATAATAAATTTTGAATTATATTTATTGTGATAAAAATAAAAGAGAAAAAATAAAAAAATTTGGTGAATTGGGATTTTATATGTGTGAAAACATTAGTTTAAAATAATTTGTTCATTGAAAAAAACTTTGTTTGTATATGGCATTGCATTACATAGTAGCTTGCAAAATATTTTGTACACTTACAAAAATTACCATAGCTAATTGAATAATTAGATATTCACAAGAAAAATTGAACATATTATAATACAAGTAATATAAGTAACACAATTGCATAAAATAAATTTTCAAAAATTTTCAAATAATTTTTTTATTTTTCTAAGAATTTAATCAAATTTATTAGTGAAATAACTTTTAATAAAATAAAATTATTTTTCAAGGTTTAATATTTATATTATCAATTATGAATCATTTTTTAATATACTAAAAAATTATATATAAAAATAGTTTTGCTCAAAAGATATTATATTAATTTATAACAAATTTTATTTTAAAATGATATAACTTACAACCACTACTACAAAGGCGATTCAAGAAATTTTGTTCCAAATGTAAGAGTCTTGTTTTAACAAGTAATTTTGCATTTTGTAGCTTAATATTATTACATTTTTCTTGAATTTTATCAAATACGTAGTTTTTGTCTTTCACTCTATGATTTTGCATCTTAATATTGTGTTCAAATCTGCTCATTTATATAAATGTAATTTTCATAATACTTATTATTAGGTACAAATGGATAAATAAATAAAATGTTAGACTATCATGTAATTTGAAGTATAAATTTCTTAAAATATTAAATTACCTATTTATTAAATTATTTTTGTGTAGTATGAGAGATATATTTAATTTTTTATGCAACCAAAAAAATATTTTAAAACATATGTTTTTTATTGTATACTTTGCATAACCAAAATTTTAAAATTTTAAAATATCATGTCACCTTTTTTCAAGTTGCAAACTTTCTGAAGCTGAAGTAGGATCTTCTCCAGTTTTGATTACTTGTTGTGTAGCTACAATATTAAAAAAAATTTAATCTCAAAGAATTAGCAAAGTGATGGGTTTCTTGGGGGTGTATTGATTTATAAACGTGTAGATGTATTAAATTCCACTCTTGAAATAAGTGTTTATAATAGTTTAGTACAAGATATTTATACTCACTATATGCATCATTAAAATATCCAATTTTGAGGTTTAGATGCAATATTTTTTAAATTATGATTGTTCTAAGAAAAAGATTATATTAACCCCTAAAGCCCTAAGGGTGTTTTCTGTCAAAAACCACTTAGAACTACCACTTCTCTGCATTCACCTAAGAAAACCAAAAAAATATGTTTTTTCAAAATCCAACAATAGGATCTTGTACTTGACTTGTTTGAGAACATGTGGTAAAAATTTCATCAAATTTGACCACATATAGATTGCAAGATATTTGCATCCAAAGTGAAGAAAACAAGTTTTTTTGCAACTTTCTTGACTAGATTTTTTGGCTTTGAATCTTTTAACTAAAAATTTTTGCACTATTAATTTTGATTTTTTAAGTTTTTATGTTGAATAGTTGAGTTGAGCATCTAAGGAAAAAAATTCAACAAAAGAACACTTAATTTTCACTCATTAAAAAATTGTTAAGTAGAAATAGTTTAAAGATTGAAGGAAAAACTAAATCATTAATAGCTTTAAGATGGAATTGACATACAATATTCCCAACAGTGAGATTGTTCTAAAAAGCAAACCTAACCTTGTCTAAAATTTCTTTTTGAAAATTGTAAAAATTGTATTCACAAATGAATCCTATAAGTTTATTTTTCAAGAAGATGCTTAGATTGCCCAAAAAACTAAGATTGTCCATAACTTTCTCATAACTAGTCCAAATGGAATGAATCAAAGCTTCAAATGTAGACAAAATATAAGATTTTAGGAAAAAATCTTCAAAAAAATTATTCTGACTTTTTCTGATTTTTTTATGCTGCCCATTGACTTTTGTTTTGTCTTATTGTGCCATAACTTTTTTCTCCCGGGCACTGATTGAAACAAAAATTATATATTTACTGAGCTCTTGGCAAACTCCACAATCTCAAAAAATCTCAAAAATAAATTGAGACAATAGGAACCTACCCGGACCCAAATTGTCCCTTGAGGGGACAAATGATCCTTTAGAGATTAAAAACAAGGTAAGTTTTGTCTTTCCAAATCCAACATTTTTCTATAAGTTTGATATTCAATTCATTTCATAAAAAGTAATTAGTATTTTAACTTTAGAAATTAATTAAAAATAATGTTATTGCAAATACAAGTACACTGCTTATGATAGATGACCTTCATCATTGAGTGCAATAACCTTTTGGACTACTAAAGTCTTATAATCTTTTTGGCAGATAAAATGGAGTTTGGATAGGTTTCAAGATCACAATATTTGGAACTAATTTGTAGATTTGTGTTACTTCATAGAGTTATAATTTATTTGAAAAACTCTCATGGTCTAAAATTAGGTCATTGTTTGCAAAAATGGAATTCATTTGGCATGTCGGGCATGAAAACATTTGTTGATTTCCACAATGGACAACAAATGAGACAAAAACAACATTGAATACTTGTAGAAGATGAAAGTGGATGAAGAGAGATTTGTAGGGTTCATGGAAGAAGCATATGCAAGTTTGAATGGAGGAAGTATGTATATTGAACTAATTTCCAACATTTATAGAGCTCCTATTTAGCTTACCATTCAACTTATTTATGGAGTTAGCCAAAGCAATTAGATGTACTCTATGAAAGAAACTATGTTGATAGAAAACTTTAGAAAAATGTAATGATAAAAAATGTTTGGAAGTAGCAGGAAAGATAATGGGACCTTTCATTCAAAGATCGATTCAAAGATGCCCAATTGATATCTTAAGTGCTTGGATGCTTATATTTGTCTTTTCATTTCTATAGATTTTAAAAGATTTGTTTTCTTTTATAGTTTTCTATATTTTGATTCATTGTAAAGATTGAATAAATGTTTCTATCTAGCACTAGAATTCTTGTTTTAGAAAATTTAATTCGTAAATAAATTTAGTGTAATTTCAATACTTAGCATATTGTTGCATCAAAATAAAGTTTTTGAATGTTTTACAAGTCTTTAATACCTCTAAAATTTGGTGGAAATTTATCTAACATGATCTTCAATAAGGTGGATTTTTCCGTTCAAAATCTATATTGTAAAAAGTTCCGACAAACAATGGTTAAAGTTTCTTGAAATTATCATATATAGTCCAAATTTTTTTTCTTTCACTTCAATTGCTATTATTTTACAATCTATGCAATCAAAACTTTGTAAAAATTTTACCACATGTTTACATATTAGTGTAGTAGAAGATCTTATGTTGAGAATTCTAAGAAAATCATTTCTGATTTCATTGCCTAAGTGAACTTGACATAATTGTTTTAAATATTTTCTAATGAGGAAAAGGTTTTGGAACTTCAATGGTTAAATAGTATTTTAATATTTTTACATTCATGTTTATTAATCTTATAAATATCATGGACCTCAACATTAACTAATGTTGCTATGTAAGCATCTTTTTCTTAAAAATGCTTTTTCCTACATAGTATGAAGTAAATAATATATACATTATATATTTGAAGCAATATTTATAAAATCAATGGTACAAAAGACAATAGTAAGGCAACCTTTGGTAACACGAAGAAGTTGCAATGCACGGATCTTTTCAATGATATGTTGTTGACAAACATGATTTTTCATAATTTCCCATTCTACATAATGATTTTCAGCTTTGATTTGTTTTGCTACTTGTAACATTTCAATCTGTAATGCCCCAAATACACATTTTAAGTTGGTTGAATTTCTTTTAGGAATTTCATCCTAAATTTCTCTCATATCAAAAGGATATTTATATAATTAAAAATAAATTATATTCTTAAGAATGATATTTAGTAAAATTATACTAAGATTTTATTCCATTCAACCTACAAAAAGTGTGATATTTAAATTTTAAAATTTTAAAAACTAAAGTACAAAAAATAGATAATTCATTTAAATAAAATAAATAAGATTTATTATAAATAATTATAAATATTAAATAAAACAACAAAAGAAAAAAAAATTATAATAATTAAAAATGATATCAAACCTTTTAATGAGACATTAAGTAGAAAAACATTATATATTAATTTTGATGATAATGTTTTAAAATCCAATATTATCTTCTATAGAAATGAAAATTGTGTAAAATCCAAAATTGCACATTCCCAAAAATACTTCTATCTATTTTATTATTGTAGAAATCAATAGCACTAGTAGAAAAATGGTTGGTATAGACAATAGTAATAACTTTAGAGAAGATGTTTGTGACCAATTAGATCAATTACTCAAGTGTCTTCATATAGTTGTTTCAAGGTCAACACAAATTGTGTTTTTGCTAGTGTAGTGTGATAACAAAATCAATTTTAAGAGGAATTTCTAAAAGTTTTTTGTTTCAAATTTTATTTAAAATATTTTTACGTGTATTACTCAATCTACTTGAATGGATATGATTTAATTGTTCTTTTAAATTATATTTTATAATTCATTTTCACAATTTTTGAAACCTTGAACTATTTTTGAAGCATAAGGGGTGGGTTCCACAACTTGTCTAACTTGTCAAATACATGACGAGTTATATTAATTGAGGGTCTCAAAAGCTTAGTGTTAGTGGGAATGATCCTTAATACCTAGAGACATATAAATCAACAAAGTATATTTTAAATTGCAATGTAATACTATACTATTTTTTATGAAGTGATTATTAATTATATATTTTGTTAATATAATAAGTTATATTTGTGGTAAATGAATTCTCTATGAAATTCCCTCACTTAAAATAATAATAAATTTGAAAAAATTAAATATTAATTAAAATACATATGAAATTTTATTATTCATTTATATTATAGCTAACTATATCTTTGATAGTGGAAAATTGACTTCAAATTCATATTTAAAAATATATAATATTAACATGAAGATTTATTTTTTAATTTTCATTCTTCATTTCTACTTACACTAGGAAAAAAATCTTGAATTAATTTTATTTTTCTAATTATATTTGCAAATTTATTTTCATCTTTCTTTATTTCATGAAACATGTTGAATCTTTTTATATTGACAAACAAAAGGGAGTTTCATATACCTTATATGCCAAGGTCATATTTGTTAAAAAATAAATTCAAAATACAATAAAATATGGCATCTAATGAAATTTTCAGAAATTATAACCTGAAATAATTGAATAATGTAAAAATATTAATGAAATAATCTTAATCTTCAAAATAACTACAAAGCCGTAGCCATGAATATTATATGTGTAAAGCTACAAGTGTAGGTAAAGTCCTAAGTATTGATAATGCCAAAAAGATTTCAAAAAATATTCTCAACCATGCTAAAGGTCACAAAATATTCTGAACCTTGTAAAATGAAATTTTCAAAAATTCTAAATCAAGTTAACCAAAAGAAAATCAAACTAGAAATAATGATTTTGTATAAGGCCTAACACATCTAAATCCAACATAAAGTAGTGAGAATGTGAAATTAACATTTGTGTATCATTTAAAAGGCCAAATTGTAATTAAAAAAATTATCATTGACTATGTGGTTATAGAATTGACCTTTATCCCTTAAAGGACCATTGTTTCCTCAATGGACAAATGAAAGTTTGGATATGTACCGATAATTCCAATTTTTGAACATAACTTTTTAATATTTTTTTTAAAAGACAGGAGAGTATATGAGCTTTATGAAAATTTGATTTTAATTTCAATAAATTATCTTTTAAAAAAAAAGTTATGCCATACAAAGAAAAAATAGACAAGCCTTGGTAGTAAGAAAATCACAAAGGCTTGAAACATATGTTTTTAAAATATTTTTTTATATAGATAAAAATTTTGTATACATGAAAATCTTTAACTTATTCCATTTGAATTCTTAATGTAAAAATTACAAATAATAACTTGTAAAAATTCATATTCTGTAATACTTTTTACTCTATGAAATGCTTTTCAACTCAATTTTGACAATTTTATAGAATAAAAGAGCACCCCAAAGGTTTAGAATGCTTACTAGAATAAAATTTTGTTCTTAGGTTGATGTATTTCAATTCCATCCTAATGTTATAAACTATTTAGGTTTTCTTTCTTTCTTGTACCTACTTTTGCTTATTAATTTTTTAAGGAATGAAATTTAAGTCCCCCTTTAGATACATTTCTCTATAATAAACATATCAATTACCTAAAGAGAGATTGTTGTAAAGAGAAATAAAATTGAGAGTTCTATAATCTAGTGTAAAAAAGAGCAAAAAAGTATTTTTTTTTTCACTCTAAATGCTAATATCTTGAAATCTATATAGTCAAAATTTCAAAATTTCTTCTATACATCCTAACACTAGTATAGTGCAAGATCTTGTAGTAGGATATGCCAAAAATTTGTGTGTTAAGGATCTCTCTCTTTGCAATAGAAAAAAAAGTAGTTTTATAAAGGTTTTGAGTAAAACAGTCATAGAATTATGGGGTCAATTACTAACTCTTTGTTAAGTTGGTACATAGAGAATTGATTTTCAAATATCACCAAAGTATCTTCAAAATGAAAAAGATTTATCTATTTCAAATATATATATAATGATGCATATTTGAAAAATAAATTTAGGCAATAATATATAGAATGATCTTTTAAACAATAATATTGTTGATACTATCTCTATACATTTATCATTTGTCAAATGTTGCTCATTAATAATTTAAGAAATCCAATTAAGTTATATGATTGATCAAATGATATTAATGCAATTGTAATTTGATTATATTGTCACCTTTGTATTAGCCTCATATAAAATTACTTTGTTAAAATCTTCAATAAGTGCCCTAGGCAATATTGCAACATCTTTATAATCACCTTGTAAAGGATTTAATATTGCTTCAACAAGTCCACCATTTAGAATAAGTATAAATTCTAAATTTTTTCTTTTTTTATCTCGAACATCTCTTAAATCTATTCAATCATTGTTGACAAAGTTTGAATGTAAATGTTTTAATAAATTAAACTAGAATGATTAGTTACTTTACAAATTAATTGTGTGTATCTTATAGATTTAAAAAAGAATGTCTTAAATATTGAAAAAAAATCTTAAACCCTATATATTTACATTCTAGCATTGAAAAATGCATATGTTAGTACAAAAAAATCAATTATTTAATGAAACAATAAATTATATATATATATATATATATATATATATATATATATATATATAATAAAACTTGATATTAGACTTTTAAAACCTCTTTAGAGGCAATAAACCGTCAAGACTATTAATTCTACATCTTTGCATTTGAAAGATTATTTATCTCATCTTGGACAAAAGAAAGTTTAAAAAGATTTTTAATCCATGATTTCAAAAATCACAAAAGAATCTTATAATTTTGATGATTAATATTAAATTATCCAAATTCTTAGCCTTTAAAGGACACAATAAAAAAATCAATTTTGTTTTATTTGCTAAAATTCATTTGGAAATTTTAATTTTACTCTAATTCTTTATTAGACTAAAAACTAGGCTTTACAATGACAATGAGGTGAAAAGAATGGTTGAAGCCTAGGTCCCCCTCTCGCCCTAGAAATGCTGAGCCATTCAATTGATAAAAAAAATTTATTACCCCTAAAGGACCAAGGCCTTATTTCTGCCAAAAAACACTCAAAACTGCCATTTCTATAGCAAAGAGTAAAACAATTTGAAATTATTTTTTTGCACATCCAACCATAGGATCTTATACTTACTATTATGAAAATGTGTGGAAAAAATCTCAGAAATTTGACCGCATAATTTAAAAGATATTTGCATTTAAAGTGAAAAAAACAATTTTTTTCAGTACCTTACGGGACTAGATTATTTGACTTAGAACTTTTTTAACTTAAATTTTTTGCACTAAAGTAGTAGGGCCTTAAAGCAACCATTAAAAGGCCAGGCCCCCTTTTTTGAAGGTTTCCACGAACTGAAATATTTTTGGATCATTTTGCAGAGAAAGAAAAATGGATGTGGAACGTCACACAAGTGGTTTCACATATTTTGAATAATTTTTGAAGTACTTATGAATTTTCAAAAAACCCTGCTGTAGGCATCTATTTGTAACCCTAGGTCTTCCAAAATCCAACCACTTGCAACTTCTAAAGTGATTTGAGTAAATGAAGGCCAACAATTGGCTCTTGCAATAAATAATGCTTTTCTCTCGATTCTCTCAATGGCTTGAGAGGTCCATTTAAGGACTACCTAATATCCATTTCAGACCTAAATAGAGGGGCAATTTGAATAGGCTACTCACTTTTAGATCAGACTACCTTATAAAATTTTGAGCTTTAAATCCCTATTGTGGAAAATTGAGTTGAGAGTTTAGGGGAATTTTTTTTTTTTAAAAATCCCTTAATTTTCATGCTTAAAATATTGTTAAGTAGAAGTAGATATGAGAAAGAAAAAAATCTAAATTATTAATATCTTTAAGATGGAATTAAAATGCACTAATCCCAATGGTGAGATTGTTCTAGTAAGCAAACAAAATTGTGTAAATTTTTTTTTCAGAAAAATTGTAAAAAATGCATTCAAAAATGAATTCTATAAGTTATTTTTTAAGGAAGATGCTCTAACTGCCCGAAAAACAAGATTGTCCATAACTTCCTCATAAAAAGTCCAAATCAAATGAATCAAAGCTTTACATATAGACAAAAATATAATATATGAGAAAAAAAATTTAGAAAAAAAAATTGAAATTTTTGAAATTTTTTTTGCTGCCCCTTCTCCCCTGTTTTGAGCTTATTTGGGCATAACTTTTGTTCCCGGGCATCAATTGAAAAAAAAGTTATATTCCCATGAAGCTCATTAGTTTTTCTATCTTGAAAAAAAGTTTTCAAAAATCATGACAAAATTTCAGCCCATAGGTACTTGCTTGAAATCCAATTTGTCCCCCAAAGGGACAATGGTCCTTTAGGGGTTAAACAATCCCCTCCCCACGCCATTGATATATCAATCAAGAATTGTAGGGGATGTAGACTGTGGATTAAAAATAAAAAAAAGTTGACAACAAGTGATTGTCGATCAAAACTAGGTCACTTAGAAAATTACATGACATCAATTTGCAATACGGTTTGCACAGTAGGGTTTGGTGCTCACCCATGTTGCGTGTTTACGATCTCCATGTTTTTTAAGAAGGGAGCGAAGAGCTTGTGTTGGGAAGTGTTGACTTGTTGAAATCTCTATAACAAAGGTGGAGTAGTGGCAGAGGTAGAAAAGGAGTAGACGATTGACAACCCAAGCTACTTCATAATCGGGTTTAGAATTTTGTTTTGTTTCACTACTTGAAGGGGTTGAAGGTGCCAAATTTAGTTTGGTTTGGAATTGAGTGATTGAATTTGGGGGATGGTGGAGGATGTTTAGGGTGCGCAATTTAGAAACTGTCTTTCATTTGGCAGAGTTCATAGTGACGGCACCTTTGTAGTTCGGAGTGTTAAGCTTCAGAGTTTTAGGTTGTGGTTTCATTTCATTCTCCATTTATTTGCTTCAAATTTTTTTGTTTCTTCATGGGATTTCTTGAAGTTTGATTGTTGTTACCTCTTCAAAGTGCTTCAAGTTTTCTTCAAGTTTTCAAATTGCTTCATTTCTTCATTTGTTTCCTTCGTTTTGGACAAGTTTCATAATGGATCCTTCCATATCTTAGCGCATGAAAGGAGTAGCTCACAAAGATAAGAAGTTGGAGACTTGTGCAGAATCTGAGAATGATGCATAAACTATCATTCCAACTAAGAATGATGTACAAATTATCATTCCAGCTGAGAATGAAGCACAAATGTCTACATAGTAGTAGATGAAAAAAAACATACAAAAAATCATTAAAAGAACTCCAAAACAAACCTTTGTATAGCCTCAAAAGATGAATGTTAATATCACAATATTAGTAGGTAGTGTTGATATCAATGCAAGTATCAATGTTGAGCTATTGGCAAAGGTTGATGAGTTCTTGCAGAAGGCTTATGCTTCATTGAAATGGGTGGAGATTTGTTTAGACTGCATTTGCAAATGGTATATTGCCTAATGACTACTTCTCTTGCCACAATCAGTAAGCGCTTGAAAATATATTTCGAGTGGTATGATGTCAGAAAGGCCCTAGGAGGGCACCGCATCCTTATGAAAGCCCTTCAAAATACCGGATTGCACACTTATATTGGAATGCTTGGTTATTGTACTAAAAACAAGGGTGAGGAGCACTTTCAATGTATTTATAAAAATGTGACTTTTCAACAAATAGAGAAAGGAGTAGAAGAGTACATCAAGCATGGAACACCGTTTGCAAAGAACAAAAAAATTGTTTTGACACACACAAATTTAATTGAGAGGGCTACAACATTCTACAGATTCAAACTAAGGAAGTAGTTGGGAAGTACTCTTCCCGGTACTCTCTTGTCAATGCTACGTTCATGACAATATATTCCCTTGGCCTCTTGGATTTTGCTTGTTCGTTAAGGTGGCATAGAGTACACCAAGGTAGCAGCGCTCTGGAAGTATATGATGAATCCGGATTTCGTTGAAATGGAGGACGTGACCTAAATATTCTTTGAGCACACGAATTCTAATTTGTACTTGGCTGATTTGGGCCCAACGACTTGCAATGGACTTGAGCGATGCTTAAAAAGGTATTGCCCACGATTATATTCTTCCAGGTTATATTCTCAAATAGTCTCACTTTTCTTTAAGTATTGTAATTTTATAAATAAAATTTACATAAATTTTGTTTTCTTTCAAACCATGTTCATATACTTGTTAGTGCAAATGATATTCTGATCTAGCCGCAACTACGGCAAAATGCCATCATAGTAATTAATAGTACTCCGGATGCACCTATCTCAAATGCAAAGATGATGGTGATGCAGGACTTCATATGACAACTTCACCATTATACATCCCAATTGCTTTTGGAGACCGTGATGTATACAATTATTTGTTACTATAGTTCGTAATTTGTAGCTCGTAGCACATGGTACTCTAATTTTGAACTTTTTGGATGTTGAATGCAATTTTTACTATTATCATGTGTTTATGTTTGGTAAATTCAAAATCCGAATTTTTGCTTTCTTACAAAAATTTGTACCCCTTTTGAAAATTTTAACAACTAATAGGATGTCGCCACATGGCCCCCCTTTGCAATTTTCATTTGTACACACAATGTACTTAAAAACTTAGCTACTAAAAAGAATCAGTTACTGACTGAGTTACTGACTGAGTTACTGATTCACTAATTCACAATCTTTTATTCAAAATTCAAGGAATTTAAACACCAAATAGCATAGTTATGATTAGCCAAGTCTAAACTTTGACCGAGTGTGAGTCCTGTACTAGGACACTAGGTATCAATAGTGATGACAACTAAATTCTTTTGAAAAAATTTAAATCATTTTGGACTAGAATCATATTGTTTACACCACTTTTAACACCTATTGCAATCAAACCTTAATAGACCTTAAAATTGGGCACTTCTTAATTTTTGATATCAATAGGTCTTAATTAATTATAATTTGGCTAATTCAAGAAACAAATCAAGATATTCATATTTTAAAACTTGTTCCTTCAAAAATGTTCAATTTTTTATTAGATTATAATTGCCTAAGCATTTTAATATTGCATGACAATGAATGCATTGATTGTTTTCCTTGTGTACAAAGACTTGTTATTTTCATTTAGGTCTTGTAAATTCTTTTATTAATTATGTAACATTTTTAAGGTATTAAGTTCTATTTTTTAAGGATGAGGATTGTCAAAACTTATTCATGTGACCTTAGAGATTGTTTCTTTGATAGCATCACTTATCTTTAATTTCTATAAGATGGTGTTCAAGGGGATAGTAGATCAAGAACAACTACATATTTTAATATTTTGAGACAAGAAGCACTAAATTTGATAAGAATGCTCTTGGCTGGACTTAAAAAAAAAATAACAATTGATCCTTTGCTATATTGATGACAACAATTCATAATTGAATTTTGGTCCCAATTATGAGCCACAAAGGAGGGCCACAATTCATTTTCACCCCAATGGATAGTTAAATAATTTTTTTCCTTCTTTTAGAGTTTAAGGTTGGGAATTGCATGAGTGGGGAGAAATATTTAATTTTCAAAGAATTAAATTAAATTAAATCTCATCACATTCAATCATGTGTTGTTGTTTCAAAAATAATAATTTGGAGAAGAATTTTATTGCAATTTAGGATAAATATTCAAATGACTCTAAAGCAAATTTTAATACACCTTTGCATTTTTTTGCAATTTGGAGTATCCCATTGTTTCCAAGTGTCTTCAAGCCCCAAATTGCTTGTCTCAAAAATAAGAAAATACTCTCAAATTTGCAAAAAAGAATACATAAACAAAAAGAGTTGTAAATAAAATTTTATGTATTTTAACGAAATTCTAACCGTAGGATCTCATTCTCAACTTGTGTTGCAATGACACATACAAATTTAGTACTTCAAGGCATTGCATGAATGAGGTCTATTTTTGCGTAAAAACAATTTTTTCTACTTCACTTAAGGTGACCAAAACAACCCAAAACCATTTCAGATTGAAGAAAGCTTGATGAGTTTAATTTACAATTAGAATAGATTCAATAATTGTTCCCTTTTGTCCTACTAGAACCTTCATAATCAGAGAGTGTGTGTACCACTAATCAAACTACTCCATATATTGATTTTGATTGTTGAGCAAGCAATATGAAATTTAAATCCATTCCCTCTTAATCAATTCTAAAAATCCTACTTTATTTGATCAGCAATCAACAATCAAAACCAATGGTAAATGGAGCAATTATAGTGGTATATCTATTGTTTCCAATTTGGAGGTTTTTAGTGGAATGGAGGGAATTGTATATGTTTACAAAATACCCAAATGAATTATACCCGCAATTGCACGAAGACATGCTTCAATTGCCTTCCGATTGCTTTCATCGGTTTCCGTAAGTTTGGCAAGGAAGCCTCCCATGCTATTCATAATGTTTGTGAGACGTCGTACTTCTTCTTCTTGCGCCATCTTCTTTCCACGAGCTTCAAGGAGTCTTTCCCATTGGGCAGGAGTCACTTCCTATACATTCAAGCGTTTTTATAATAAAAAATAAAAAATGATTCATTAATTACATCAATTTTTGTAAATTAGATTTTAATCATTACAAATTTTGCAAAATTGTTAAAATTATAATTTTAGTGACACATTGGAAACAATATCTTGAAAGCTCAAAATACACCACTTTTGAACTTGTTCAAGGAGCACATCAAGTTCCATTACACCATGATGTTTATCACTATGTATAGTTAATATAATTTTTATAAAAATAATTATTTAAGAAAAAAAGATTCAACTAGATTTTTTTAATTATAAAAAAAATTAAAGCGTAGACATATATTATTACATTTGAAAAAATATTAAATTAATTTAAATGCTTGTTCTAGTGTAGCAATCTACTAAAGCTTAACCAAATCGGGACATGAAGGACAATTTTCATAGTGACCCATTTGGTGTTTGAGGGATAAATATTTGATTTTTTTTAATACTGGTGTTAACATTGTTCTATCAAATTGAACATAATTTATTTTTTGACACAAATAAAGGAAATTTTTACTACAAGAAATAATATAATTTTCACTTACTTGTGGCCTTTCAAGAAAAGGATCTCCTACAGGTTCTGTTGTCGTTGTAGATGAAGTTGTTGCTGCTAAAGCTTTTTGATTCTATAAATATGAACCATGTCAAATATCATAATTAATTACCACAATAAAAAATAAATTGTAAGGAAAAAAACTATATAGATAAAAAAAGGTCAAGTGTTTTAGTAAAAAATAATCTAAAAATTCATTGGAAAAAACATTGAATGGACCATTCTTTTAGCCATATAATATACATTTCACAAGCATTATTGTTATTCAAGGTTTATCCCTAATGAACCTTTGTATTTTGAGCCTAAATACCACAACAAATTGGTCAATTTTGGCTCTCAATGTTTTTTGGTGGAAAAAATGGAAAAAATGGAAAAAATTATAATGCTGATTGTAGAATATTAATTCCACCTTCATGTAGAACACACATAAAAAGTCTCAAATTTAAGTTCATTGTCATTTGTAAAAACTATATAATCATAGGATTTTTTTGGCCCCCCTTCCAAATGTGTACCCATGGGTGTATCTAAAATTCAAAATTTAACGAAGTTAGAGGATGCAAAATTTGATTTTTGTCTTTAGTATATTTTACTTGCTTTAACAAATAATTAGTATTCTAAGAATTAGAACTTGAATTCAAATTGTAGAAGATTTCAATCAACACCTTGTATTATAAAAAAATCAAAACACCAAAGAACATCAATAAATTCACCAAAATTCCAAAAATATTTTTTAACAATTTAAAAAAATAGTCCTATGATTGGCTTTTATCCTTTAGCACTGGCACACTTTTTGAGTAAGGTACCCACTCAAACTTCCTTGCATTAAGCTTATGTTGATGCAAAGATTCTTTTCTTGTGGTCCAAAGCAAACAAATGAATTGCAATGAATCCAACAATAGAAAACTATAAAGCAGGAGATAAAATGATTTTGAATAAAAGTTTGAAATAAAAAAGATTGAATTTTTTGGTCATATTGTACTCAATTGTTAGGATTGGCAAGAAAATTCTAAAAACAACTGAAAAAATATGTGGAGGGGAGAAATTGATATAATGCAAATACATTTCAACTTGCGTAGTCTCAGAATAGAGTGACTTTGGTAAATTAGTGTCACTCACACTATTGAAAAATCAAATTTGTATAGTCTTTCAACAATTATTAAAATTAAATTTTAGATGTCAAATCACACAAAATGCATTAAAAAATTAAAATTGCATCTACAAACAAACTATAGTTTTGAATTTATACTAAATTTTCATATCCCAAAGTCTAAAATTTACATGCAAATAATTCAAAACCATTGGTGTAGTAGTTGACTCAAACATCAAAAAACACAAGGATTTTTAACTATTAAAATTTGAAAAAAAAATTGGAACAAATGCTCAACTAAAAATTGATAGGTATGTAAAGTCTATAACAAATATACTATAGTTGCTTGTACAATAATTTGGTAGTTTTAAATGATGTAGAAAAATTTGTTAAATTTTTTTAAATCAAAAAATTATATCGGAATCAAAATCTTATAATTTGTACCATTCCTTTGATACAAATAAATTATTTTGTTTCAAGCGTGGCATAGTAGTCAACAAACATTCTTTTTCAAGGCATGCTTTTTTCATTCAATATATCATATGGCAATTGCACATTATACATTGAAACCTCAAGTTCATTCTAAAATCCTCTTAATAATGGAAAAATTAATAACATTTATAATTTTTATTATTTCATATAATATAAATTAAATTTGATATGATTATTAAATTATAATGTGTTAATATTTGATAAAGAAATTTTTAATGAATTAATCAATGTATTTGAATGGAATTTTGTAAAATTGAAAAAAAAAACTTGAAATTGAAAAATTAATGATTGAGTGAAACAATATTTTCTTACAATAGTGGTCGAAGTTCTTCGAGATGGACTTCGAGATGGACTCCGGGATGAGCGAGGTGTTTTCTTTGTAGATTTACGTGATTGTTTTTTTGAAGCTCTTGGAATACCTACTTGTTGATTAGTTGAGTTTTTTTCCCTACAATTTTTCATAAATTGATGTGCATCACACTTTTGATTTTTTTTTAAATTCTCTAAACTATATTACATCCTTGACACATTTTATTTATACGTACATATGAGTTTTGCTATATAATTTATTTTGCAATAGAGTTAATTGTAAAGTTAGTCCCGTGATTGTAAATAGGGGTCAGAAGAAGATTTAACTAAGAATAGTACAAAAAAAACAAGGCCCCAAATTCCATTCAGCTTCAGTTTTAGTACTCCAGGGAGTTTTGTCCTGAGTTTTTCCCAAACTACAACTCGTAGTCCCGCATTGTACATACTTTACGATTAACTCTAATATATCAATGCAATCATCATTTTTTAGTAAATTATAATAACTTTAAAACTAAAATCAATGTGGCATCATTCTCTTTTACTTGGGTCTTTCTTTGAATTTTTTGTACAAAACATTGATTGCATCACCACAATCTGCAAAGTTCTTGCGAAAATTCCTATCCAATGCCTTATCTTCATTCATGGCAACATTGTATTTGTTTTCAAATGCATCCACCTAAATCCACATACAATGTCCAACTAGTATGCATTTTAGCATGTCAATAATGCTTAAAACTTCAGAATGGTAGATCAATAATTACCATAAAGATATAGATCATTGTATTCATTATTTTAATAAGTCAATAATGATTTGTAATTTATAATATGTCCTCAATTTTTTGAATTCCATTATTACTCCCTCAAATAGTCAAATTATAGGGATTGAATCAACTAAGTTTCATATTTTCACCATTTAGTTAATAGATCCATTTTAAAATTTTGGATTTTACATATAACTTGCATTTCTCAAGCATTTTTAATTTGTAGAATATTTTAGAAAAAATTGTATAATTAAATTTTTTATAAAGAACAGTTTCTAAAATGCCTAGCAATACAACTATATTTTTTTAAACCTTCTCACATTTACTAATTTTATTCAACTCTTATAAAAATATTTTTTATATTATTGTTTATAGTTTTACTTTTTAATCCTTGAAAGGCCCTTGGGGTCCCTCTATACAATCCGTATTTTGCCTTAGAACTCTTCAATTGTGGTGTAATATATGAATTAGAATACATTGTTATTTACATACTATCATGATCATTAATTTATTTTATACAAAACAATATTTGGTCAATGTTTTTGTGGTCAAATACCACTGTATTCATAATATACTATACGGTTGCAAAGGGCTTTTAGACCCTTCTAGGGTTAATTTTGATGTTTTGGAAGATCTCATTAAAATTATATAAACTTCCAAGCTAAGATTGTAAAATTTTATGAAATTCATTGAATTTATACATTTAGTATAAAAACTAAGTTAGTTTTTCCAAAACATTTGTATCATTCAAAAAGAATTAAAAGACCTACCACTACAAAAAAATTATATATATTGTATTCTTTACAAATTAATAAATAGTTCTAAATGCATCACAACCACTACTTTATTATCAAACTAATAAAGAAGTATTTTCAAAACAATTCAAAATCTCTCATTACATTTATCATATCATTGCCAAGTATACTAGTATTACAACCTTACATGCTTATAAATTTCATTACAAATTTATCCCGCCCAATAATGTATCATTTTAGAGTACTTTTGAAAAATAATGCTTCAAATGAAAATATTTTTAAAAATTACAAAAAGATGAGATATCTAAAATCAATATTGATGTTATTTATTGCCAAGACATGGACCCCTAAAGATTCATGGACTAGAAATTGACAAGCATTCACAAAAGTGGCAAACATCAAATGAATTCATTCTAAGTAAAGGCTATCAATAAGATTTTTTTCTTTTAAAAAAAATTCATACTTTAGGAAATTATTTTTTACTAGTACAAAATTCACATATAAAAAAGATCAGAATATAAAAAATATATATGTGTGAGGACAAAGCCTCTAAAGTAAAACAAAATGTTTTATTTAAGACTACCCAAGTTTTCTAACAATGTGACTTTGTTGGGATTTTGAGCCCTGTAACTCAAATTTTGTTTGCAAAGAATATTTAGAGACTTTATATTTCAGTAGAGACTCATTTTAGGAAGAAATACTCAAATTTTCAAAGAAAAATGATTTTGTTCTTTGCTTATCAAAGTTGAGCCCAAAACAAAAAAAACGCACAATTTCTTTTTATTTTGGGCTTGTTGGATTGACATAAAATGAGATTCTTTAGTAGTAGTTTTTTTTTCACTTTAAAAAAATGAATCTAATTAACATAAATTTGATACCTCATTTTAAATGCCCAAATTTCTCAAAATCCATTTTGGCTTACAATGAGCATTAGAGGTTAAGATAAATTACCAATATGCTAACTGGTGACTACCAAAGAAATAAGTTCATAAATTTGATTTTTGATGCTTAAAATGTTGTTCTTTTCATTTTTTTTTATTAAGTCATGTATCGTAGGTCAATTAGAAATATAAACTTAGACCATTTTTAGTAAATATTGTAATAAAAATATTTTTGTAATTTATAACTTAAATATGATCAGAATTTAAATATCTATTATTTATGATATATTAAAAATTCATAGAAAAGTCTATCATTTTTTTTTTAAAAATTCAATAATTTTGTTGATTGAATAAGAAAAATATATATTGACTATAGCACTATCAATTTTGAAATTAGACATCATTTGCTTTAAAGACTCATATCTCCTAATAAAATATCTATATTTAAAAAAAATTATAATTATATTTTAAATATAAGATTCTTCCATTAAAAACAATCTAAATACTACAAACAATAATTTCACTCCAAATGCATCTTTGCTTCTACCTTTGTAAATGGTCAAAATGGATAGTTATGACCTTCTAATGTATATATCTAAATCACTCCAAATTATCTCCTATAATTGCACATTATCCACTATCTAAGACAAAATACCTACAATTATAATTTTCAACCAATGATTGCATTAATAATATTTTTACTTTAAAATTAAAAATAGAGAGATTTTAAATTTAAGGTGCCACTATATTTAATATTTAGCAAATATTATAACTCGAATGGGTGATATGGTTACATGACATTGAAAGAACTTACTTCTTTTTTAAAATTAGAAAAAGAAGCAATTGACTGCGCTTTAAGTGACTTTAATCGTTCCATTTGCTTGTTCATATTTGCCTCTGTATTTTCATCTATAACTTCTTCAGTTTCAATTCCAATGCTAAGCCTTGATATAGTTTCTTCAATAGAAATACACCTTGCTTCATCCTAATTCGTATTTTAACAAATGAGAATCAATTTATTTAAATACATTGTAAGGTATAGCTTATAAAGAAAGAAATCATACATCAAAAAGTTTAGAACCTACAGTTTGTCAACAATTATTATGTGTTTATCATTGTTTCATGGGTTCACACATTAATTACAATTTATCGCATCATTACGATGAATTACTTCGCATCGTTACAATGTAGTTGCAAAGTAATTCATCGTAATGATTCGCTTCATTGACATGCTTTAGTGCTCAAAAAAATTTCAATTTTTTTTTCATTGCCTATTTTTTAAATTACTATTTTGAGGATAATAAGCCTTCAAAAACTCAATGTCATTAGCTTTGTGGAACATCAAAAAGTTACTTGAAAATTATATTACAACCAAAGAAATCATAGAAAGCAATTTCATTTGCAAAAACCTTGGTAATCTAATTAAAAGTAATCTATAGATTATATACATGGAGCTAGATCAACTAGTACATGAACATATATTTTTAATCCAAAAATTGAGAATTCCTTTTAAAATTGATTGTAGATTGAGTATTTGTGGATTTTACAAGAACTTTTTTTTCTTGAAGTTCAAAATACCAATCATATCAATTTTTGAAGGTTTTTGTCTTATTTTATTTATTCAAGTCATTTTTGAATTGGAAAGGTTATTTTTTGGGGCTAAACCTACCGATTGTACCTATTGAATATTAGAATAGTTGCAAATCAAAGTTTTAAAAATCCATACCATTCAAATGTTAAAAGAACTAATACAAATATCTTTAAAAAAATAATGGATGATAATACTTATTTTTCTGTACTTGGGATGTATTAGTGTTCATTTGTTATTCAAAATTTGAACACCTAATCTTTTAGAGTCTAAATGATATTTCAAAAAAATCCAATACCTTTTGTTTAAGAATTTCATTCTTAATAATCATCTTCTATCGGTGTATAAATGGTTAATAATATATTAAAAATCATCGCACTAATGGATCTAAATGCAATTATTTATAGATACAAAATTTTGTAATCCAAATTTTTAGAAACGTTTGATTACATTTGTATGAAAGGCTTTGGAATAATGATACATATTTTTCAACAATAAAACATTATGTAAAAGTTGATTTGTCGTACAATAAGGCGTTGCTGAAAAAGATCTTCCATATGACTATTGAAAGTTGCACATAATTCATCAACATCAGCTCTTAATTTCTTTTGTTCCGCTTCTTGCCCTCTTATTTTCTTTTCTTTTTCATCTTTGATTTGCTAAAGATTGTATTTACCAAGTTTCAAAAAAACTATTTTGTATTTTCCCCTTAAAAAATGCTTTTACGTGCATGATATGCATAGTTCAATTGCAAGTTTAATTGAATTTATAAAGTATACAAACCTTATATTAATTTTAAAATTTTGATATAAGTTTTAATTAATTATGATTTAAAAAAATTAGAACTATAATCAATATTTTATATTGAGAGGTACTATCAAAGTTGAAATTAATTTGAATATAAATTTTATATAAAGAATTAACATAAATAAAAAAAGCGCATTTTTTGTGCACCTTCAACATGGCATCAAAAGCTTTAATTTCAAGATGTTGTTCTTTTGTAAATTTTTTTGGGTTGCCTTCCATCCATTTGGGACGAACAATCTCTTCTACTTTGGCAGCAACTTCAAGCTTCTTTTCTAATTTTCCTCCCATCATATCTACTAAAGCACGCTCAGCTGCATTATTTCCTGCACGCAATCTATGAACTGATACAATTTACAATAGTCATTTAAATATCTATTATTAATAAGTTTTTAAAAATAACTCTTAAATCTCTTCTACAAGTTTAAACAATATTTATAATAAATTATAAAAATAGAGTAATGAAGATAGAATCAGACAATAAGATCCATTCTTCACATTTTTGAGATGTTTCTTCACATAGTCAATGCTTCACCAAATTTTATAATTAATTACAAATTTTGAAAGCTATGGAAGAAAATAAAAGATATTAAATTTGAGGCCTATCAAACAAAGAGAAGTAATAATAAAAAATCTAGAAATAAAAAATTTAAAACAAGGTTAGAACATTTTAAGAGTGGTCTGACAATTGCGTACACTTCAAATTTGAATACTATTTTTTTCCCTTTTCTAAGCTTTCAAAACATATAGTTAATTTGAAATTTGGTGAAAAATTGTGAGAATTGGACTTCATTATTCACATCTCTACCAAGTCATTGAAATTTTGAATAGTACACAATTTTATACAATCCAAAATTTTGTATAATGTGATAACATTACAAATGTATTGGTATAAATTATTTCCTTAAAGTTTATAAAATATATAAACAATTTATTAAACCTTGCTTCTTGTTCCTCAAATTTCCTTAGTTCTTCAGCTCTAGCTCTTTCAACCTTATTCAAGTGCTTTTGCACTAAAACTTCTTCTTTCTTCACTTCAAAAATATTAGGCATCCCCTATAATTTAACCAAACAACATTTTTCAATATTAAAAAAATTATAAATTATTTGGCTTTCTATGTAGAAAGTTATTTCATGTGCAATTGAAAATAATTGATTTTTTTATGTGACATTTGTGTTATGATTTTAAGTATATTTTTAATATAGAAAAAATTTAATTTCAATGCAATACATTGAAAGATTTGTAGTTGAGACACCTACTAAGTTCAAATAGGTACTTTATCACAACAATTTTTAGATAATTTATTGTCATATTGTTCTATGTATACCACAACTAATATATATTAACCAAATTTTTGTTAAAATGGTGGTATTGCACAAAATTGACACTTTTATGTTTAGATCATGTGTTTTGAAATCTATACTAGTCTTGGACGTTAGAGCTAAAGAAAAAAATGAATGGAAAAATGGCCATATGGAATACAACCATTTTAACAAAAGTTTGTAAAGGTACACATAGACTTACATCAACTACTTCATTCAAATTTGGCCATGGATATTCTCCCGGTTGTGACAACATTTTGTGGAGATCAAGAATCCTAGTTTTCATTTCTGCAATTCTTGAGATGTGGGATATATTGGTCGCTCGTGCATCAACAAGTTTTTTGTTGAAATCTATCCGAATGTCTTTGAGAACTATATACAAAAGTAGCCTCTGCATTTATTTTCTTTTTTCAAAATAATATTCCACGTATAGAATGTTTAATTCATTGATTAAGTTTTATAATCTTATTTAATCATCATACTATAAATATTTATAAAAAAATAGTTGTCATCTCAAATTGCGCCACAAAAATACAAGTTTCTTATAGTGCATCATATACCTGCACTCTTTTCCTCTTGGTGGTTGTCAACTCAAAGTATGAATACAAGAAGGTGGATGTAGACATATTTTCAACTATTTCAAGGTCCGCATCTTCTTCCTCTTCAAGTTCGGGCTCAACTGGGGCGGTTGGAGCTAAGTCTAGAGGACTTTCTCCATCAATTTCACTATCTTCTACTATGGATTCTTGTATTGAACCTTGAACAGATTCATGCTGTGCCACACTGTTTCTATCAACATTTCAAAAGCACATTTTTACCTCTTCATGTTGACACTATTTTGCCATAAAAATTTGGCAATATCTTGCAAAATAGAAAAATGCTATAATCTTTGAGGGAAATGGCATCCATTGAATTTATGCAAAATGATCTTATTCAAGAGCTTTACCATGAGAGCTATACAAAATGAATGAAATACATGTAAATAATTATGAAGAAGGAATTTTTGCCTATTGTTCAATAATGTGACTAAATCGGTCACTTGGTGCTTCATGGCTTTGGTTACTTTGTTGGATAGTTTTATAAGGTTTAAAGTGTGATGAGTTAAAACCAAATAATAAATAGATATTCATTGTAGAATATTTAACTCAAGGACTTTGAAATTAGAGTGTGAGTTTGAAAAATCAAATCTTACTAAGAAACACACAAGGTTGGATGTAAGTGAGCTAGAAAGCACTCACCTACATCAAATGTGATCACTTTTTCCTAATTAGAGCAAAAAATGTATGCACTTGTGTAGTCTCATACTTTGTGGCTATCTTTCACAATAAACTGTTAAATAATGCCTATGTTCTAGTTAGTTGATCAAAATTAATTAATTAATTAACCTATAAAAAATCATGATAGATTTCTATGGGCATCTATAGATTTTTTTTGGAAGAATGACAACTTAGATTGCTCGATTTTAGTGATTACTCAAAGTGAAAGAACAAGTTAATTTCAATTCTTTCAAATGATTAGATTTCATCTTCTTAAAACAATATAAAAAAATGAGTATGTCCAACAATTTATAATGAATGCCACTATGTTAAGAACATAATTTTCCAATAAATATAAAAATTTCAACAATTTTTTTTTAAATTCATTCTTTGAATCTATATTAAACAAAATTATGTACAATATGAAGGAAAAAAATTAATCAATAATAAGTTATATATAATGCCAAATCAATGATGGTAATGTTGTAATAAATGATTTGCACCCTAATATTTATTTTTATTTTTCAAATTTATGAAAAATGAATGAAAAATGAACCTGAAATGTTATTATTGAAAAATATTTATGTTAGTGTCTGCAAAATAAAATACTTCATAATTTTCATTTCATTACTATAAATAGAATGACTAAAAGCTTTCCTTAACTATATAAATCTAGAGAACCAAATGCCTTTTTTCCCCTTACAAAAGCATTTTTGTAGGTTGTGTAGTCTCCGCACACTTCAAAAGAAAACTTTTTGGAGCTTTTTGAGGTGTAACTTTTGGATGGTACAAAACTACATGCCTTAAAGATGCTAGATAAATTATAAATTAGCTTACAGGACTTAGAGAATTATATGGTTTTTTCTCTCCTAGATTTTTCTTTTAGCTTATCAAATAATTATCAATAAATAGACCAAGGAAATCACCTACAAGAAGAATGATTCACATGACCAATTAAATAAATTGTGAATCCTTCTAAGATTCATTCCATTGGTCTATGCATGCCATGTTTGGTTTATATAAATCAATGTATGTAATTCTTTGCGATGCAAGGAATTGTCTATTTGTTTCTACTTTCCAAAATCCCAAATGAATAAGATGCTTCTTATATGAGGCTTTGTCCCTAGTACAAGGTTACTTTATGAGTATGGTAGCTACTTAAACTTCCTCACAATACCTTTTGTCAAAATGAAGCCTCCACACTTTGTGTTTAGAGCCAATAAATAAATCATGATATAATTTTTTTAGTAAAATTATTATTCGTGAAGAATAAAGACTTAGGAAGTACTAGCATGTGAGTAGAGAATTGATGAGCCTAGGAATCTATATAATAGACATCTTCTATGGTTATAGGTGTCTATATTATAGATACTTATATCATAATCTCTTTCCATATTATAGTATATTTGTGTTATAAGTACATATTTTATAAAAACTTTAAATGGTTGTAGATATATATTTACAACTAGATCAAAGCACATAGGCTCATTTGACGCAATAGCATTGTTGGTAAAAATTTTGAGCATTTTTACATCAATTAGTGTGAGTAACACTAAATATCATTATTAATTAGTATTTGTCTACTACTACTATTGTATTTGGTGCTAACTTCAATATTTCATGCTGAATAAATAATCAAAGTTGGCAACTATAATTTGGCAAATGTCTACAAATTTTTTTAAATAAATTTTTTACATACTAATAATTTTTTTTAAATCTCTAAAATTTTGAGCATCTACTTGTAGAAATATTCTTTACCAACTCTCATGACCAAGCGAAGTACTACCATTTTATTATGGCTAGAGCATAGATGGTTGCAATGCAACAACAAAAAGTTTCATCAAATTCTAAAACTTCATTAAAAAGACATTTGAATGTCATTAGGCTATTACAAGAATGGGTGAATGAATTTTTTTGTAAATAATATCATAACAGATGGAATTGTGATAAAATTGCATTAAATTATTGTAAGTAATATGCAATTATTATCATTGTTATCATCATTATTATTATCTTTGTTATCATCATTGTTGTCATTATTATTATGAATGTTTGAAGAGAACTATTGATTAGTTCATTGTTAGCCAATAGAATTAACAAACCTTCAAATAAGAAAATCCAAAAATTTTCTATTCTAAGTAAAAAAATACAAGACAAACCAAAAAAACAAGTTCAATATTGGAATTAAAGGAAAATAGTTGATTAAATTCAAAAACTTACCCCAAACATTGTTTAATATTATTATCCTTATTATTATTATACTATTATTATGTCACATTTAATTACATTTAGAATTTGAAAAGTCCATAATCAATAATGGACATCAAGAGAAAAATAAAATGGTCATGAAGAGATAATGTAAAACATAGAAAGACAAACATTAAAAGATCTCTCAATGTTATTATTTAGAGATCTTCAAATATTATGTTCAGAATTCACTACATAGTCTAGAAGTAGTTAAATGTGGCATTATTATTACTACTACTTTGTTCTCCAACCTGCTTTCTCCTTGATTGACATCTTGAACTTCCAAACTCCGATTGGATTGCTTTGACCTCGATGACTGATCGCTTCGGAAACTCTCATGATCTGAAGCTTCACTTCCTTCTGATTCACCGACAAGAAGTCCCGGAGGAGGCCCAAATGCACGTGCATTTGCTGCATCGATTTCTGCTTGTTGTGCTGCCAACTCCTCGGCTTCTCGCGTTGCTTGCTCCACCGCTCTTTGAGCTGCAAGCTTGGCCAACTCTTTTTGCAAGAGCTTAATGTAGTGGTGTTCATACATTTCCACATGGCGGTAGAGCTTGGCTAGCAAAGCCATTTTCAAATCGAAGATGGGGGCACCCAACAAAGGGAAACTCCAGACTTGATAACCTTGGCCAAATGGCCAAACAGCGGTCCCTAGTTTTTATTTATTAATATCACAAAAAAACAAAAACTAAAGTTATTGGCTATAAATTTTTAATAAAATAATCAATCACACTTACTAGTTAGTTTTGAAGAATGTAGGATTTTAGAATCAAAAGCAATACAAACCTCCTCTATCCTCAAAATTCAAATTTTGTGGTTTGAGAATAATAGTTAAAACATGCAACCCCATGACCAAGGTAGTCACCAAAATGTTTGGATTGTTGAACCAATAGGTGCGTTCTTTGTTTCAACAGTGAAAAATCAAGTCATCCATCAACCACTTTTTGGCCTCAATGACTTGTAAGGGTTAAAAAAAGCTTTGTCAATGCAGACACAATCTTAGTCGAGGAGGGGGGGGCAATTCACACTTGGCTACGATGAGGGGTCTTTATCTCTTGCAATTCAGAGACTTCAATTCTATAGGACATCCAAGAAAATTTGAGCCCACAATATGGAGTCAATTCTAAGTATCTAGTTTTCCAAGTCTCCAAATTCCAAATCTCATTCATTTGTGTTTTTAGTGACTGCCTATTTTTTTTCTAAACAACCCAATATTAGACTTTTTATACTAGAATTGTGCCGTTTGGAATTGCACTAGAAAAAAGGATATGTAGATAATGATTTCTCATGCCACAAAGAATTGTAGCAATATACATAAATATTGCAAGCACATAGTTTTGTAACGCATACAATGAGTGCACGGTACCATTGTTTTTTGACAAAATTTGGAGCTTGTTTTAACTAGTTTTCTCAAACCATTGAACTATTTTGGGGTAGAGGAGTAAAATATTCATCTTTGTAGTTATTACCGGGTTCAGCCATAATATTCCAACAATTGTTTTTTATTCGTTCAACCAAAATGTCTTTGTTTAAATCGCTAATTCTTATCTGCTTCATGAATTCATGTAAGTTTACAAGTTGGTAAGGTACAAAAGTCATGTATAATGTAGATTGTTTTAAATAAATAATAAAAAAAACATTAGGAATTTCAAAGAATAAATTGTGGGTTGTGAATTTGCAAATGTTAGTGAGCTATTTTGAATAAAGGAATTAATTGCTTCACCATGTTCATTGACTTACAATTGAAGAATAGGACATATTTATTTTCATTTAAAATTTAGAATAATAAAGAATTTGCATTTATAAATTTAGATATGAAATTAATGGAGTGTTTAATTTTGAATGTGTATGAATGGTAATTATAAAAAAAACTCTATAGATACACGGTAACCATAATGTTGATTATAAATATAATATCAAAATACAGAAGATGCAAATATCACAAACTGTAATACAAATATAGGATGCAAATTCTATTCATATTTGAAAAATTATGAAAAGATGTGTAAAATCTATTTTTTTATGAATATTAGGTTGATGGAATAAATAATTTACAAAAAATAAATTGAATAAATCATTTACACAAATTAATACAATGAATGAAACTTGCATACAAAGATTGATGAATCATGTGCCAATATTATGCTTATGGAAATTTTGGTCATGTTTCCATTTTCTCAAAACTATATTTGTTTCATCTGATTTAACATAGATGCTCTAATCAATCTCATGCTACAAAGTATGATTGAAAAATCTTTTATACTTTGTGTTTGAATTACAATGTAAATATTTGAAGGTTGGGATTTGCGAGCTTAAAAACAATCATGTAATTTATTGTCATTAAAAATTGAATTAAATAATTTAACATAGTTATAAATAAATAACTAAACATTCTACAATGTATAATCCTTTTTTCTATACGACACTCTTTGTTTTATTTTTGTAATGTACATTTCCAAAAAACAATCTAATCTAACCTCTAATCATCCATTTAATGGTCTCAACTTTCTTTCAAACCCTTGTAGGCTCTTTAGATTGCACTTAACTTTAAAATTCACCTACTAGAGGGATTTAAGTTGGAAATAAAACTAAGTGGTTTGAATGGTAATTGGATAGTCATTTCAATGATGGCAATTTCAGTTCCACTGGAAAAAAAATTGAGTGATTTGGAGGCATTTTTGTTTTGGACAATGCCATGTTTTGGACAATGTCCATGGAAGACTGAATTGTATAGAAAAATGTGTCAATAAGGAGGGCAGAAACCAACCAGGAGACATATTTTTTTGTGCAATTCCCAACAACAAGGGTATTGCCTAATGCAAATAACCTATTAAAAAATGTGGGACACTAAAATGCACAAAAAACCTTCTAGGTGAAGAATAAATAATAAACCCAAATAATGCCCGATTATGCAAATGGATTTGCATAATGCATTGATTATACAAAATATCCTACTCAACAAATGAATAGGGAATTTTTTTGCGGGGGTTTACAAATCATAACAATTACAAGCTAAAAGATCTACTTGAGTTTCATTGCTATCCTCAACCAATATTGCGTCAACTATTAACTTTAAAACTTGGATGCTAAAAGATTGATCAAAATGACCACTTCTATCAACCACACATAGGTTGTTGGAGTATATTACAACTTTATATATTACACAAATTTGATTATTTTTCATTTTGGAATATTTTGCCCAAAGAATACTTTGAAATTTTTTTAATTTCAAAAATATTGATTTGAAATGTATTAAGGAATTCCCCAACATCATTCTTCATCTAAAACTTTGTGACAATATTTTTATTTTAGGCTAGCATTGTGTCCTCCAAAATAGAGATTGAGAAGTATATCAAAAATGAAATGATTTGCAAAACAACAAACAAATGAACCTAAAAAATCTTGATTATAAGAAAAATGATAAAATAACAACCAATCAAAGCAATTCAAATCAAATATAGAGTAGAAATTTTGATTGAATTATTCCAATCATTTCAATCAAATTATGTCCCAATTGACTAGCCAAACTATAAATAAATAAATAAATAAAACATTTCTTTCAAGACAATCCATTGATTAAAGCAAATTAATGAAGATAGATAGATATATCATCATTTTTTTTTATAAGATGTACTTTTTTATATGATCACAAATAATCATTGATGACTTGTGGAATATCAAAACATATGAATATAAAATGTACCTCTTCACGAGCTGCTTCAACTTTTTCATCCATCACTTTCCGCAATTTGCTTTCCAAATCAACATCAACAATCATCTCTTTGGAAGTTAATTTTTCCAAAGGTGGTGCCTGCTTACAAATTAACTTTATATTAGGAAAAATCTAGGCCTGAAAGAGGCTGCCAAGTCTGCAACTCCCATGGTGCAATTATAGAATTAATTTTTTTTTCAAATTTGATGTAATACTACTGTTGCCATGTCAAATTGGCTATTTTTTAATATTTATTTTTTAAAAATTTGCATCCCTAGGGTGCCGAAAATAAAAACTGGCAGCCTTTTCAGGCCACAAACTTTTCCTAATGTTTTAACTTATTTTAAGTATTATTTTTATTTGTCAACTTTGTTTTTATTTGTATCTAGAATAAAATAAAATGACTATCAATGATATGGATTAGAAATTTTAATTTTTAAAGATATAATAAATTAAAGTAAAATCAAATAAATTGAATAGTATTTTTTAATAGAGATTTGAATTTGAATTTCTAAGTTCCAATTTCATTCAACAAAAATATTCATTAGAAAATTGAACCTTAAGGTTTTTTTCATATATTTCTTGAAAATCTTTTTTCAATCCATCCACAATGTCATGAAATTGTTTTTGTTGTGGTTCACCCAAAGCCAAATACCTAAACATGGAATGACATGATTTCATTAGAAGAATTCACATAATTGTTGTAAATTATTACATGAGCAATGATGATCTTAATTTATCACAATGACAATGAGTTTTTAAGTTTGCACTCATATAAAATATATAGCATTCAATAATTATTATTGATGAGAAAAATAAATTATGATAATATTTAATCTTTTAAGATGGATGTTATTGAAATATCATGTATAAATTTAAAATTTTATTATAACACTGTCTTAAAAAAACATTATCAATGTACAAACTTAATACTCCATACATATTTGTATATTTTTTATTCATTCAATAGATTATATTTTTTTGATTCACGGTTTATTTATTTATTTTAAAATACAAGTTTATTATATAAATTTATATTTTTTTTAATAAACAATAAAAATGATTTATATTGTTTTAAATGCAAAAAAACAAAATGCAAGTCTTTAATTGACTTAATGAAAAATGTAAAATAAAAATTTTAGAAACCAAATTTCAATTGCTTTTGTTATCAGCTATTTCATGAAATTTTGGATTACATATTCTAGATTCAATCTTCAATGGACTTGTCATTTTTTATTTATTTTTTGCCTCGGATATGGATTAAACCTTTTTTCAACATCTTGATTGTGTTCTTCTACCAAAGATGGTTGCTTGAGGTTTTCCACCAAATGGTCATATATAGCTACGCTTCCTATTGGTTGGTCATCTGTGATTCAATATATACTTGAACATTACAATGATAATCAAGATTTAGTATCATATCTTATGAAATATTCCTTATATTTGAAGCTTGCGTTTGTGCATGCAATAATTTCAAAATCTCTATAACTTTTTGCATGCATGACATAGAATTAGTGGAAGAGCAAAAAAACTAACACATTTTGTAGATGATATCATTGAAGATATGATTTTGTTCATGTTTTTGGAATGAAGTCAATGATTTCTTATTTTCTAAGTGCATCATAGTTTAATGTTTACATTTGTGGGGTAAGTTAAATTGCGCTCAAAATCACTTCTTGAAATATATTGTCTACATTCATTTCCAATGGTAATATTACGTGCACTTACCTTACATTGCACTACCTTACAAAATAGGCCAATGGTTTATTAGAAACTTGCTATGGCATTTGCAATTGAATATTGCATCATTTATAGATTCCAAGAAAAACAATGAAGCCATAACATATGCTTCAAAATGTTTTGTTGGCAGGATTAAAATTATATATATAAAGCATATAATTTTTTCAAAAGAAGGAAACTATGTGATAGTAAAAGTATTCTTAGGTATTGCATCACCTAAATCTTTGAAACAAGCATACACGTGAAGATGGTTCATAATATTGAAATTGCTTGATTTTTTGTTATCTAGATCTTGTTGAGAATCAAAAGAAGATTCTAGATTTTCTTTGTTTTGAACCCCACATGAATTAAACCACATGATGAAGTATTGTTGTTAGGTATTGCACCTAAAAAATTGAAATAAGTATATAAAAATGGATCATAATATATAGAATTGTCTAATTTTTTGTTAATCAAACCTTATTGGCAGTCCAAATGGGATTCCAAATAGTCTCTTTGTTTTGAACACCATATGAACTAACAATGAATTTTTAAAACCAATTGAAAACATATTTACTCCAAATCAACCTTAAGCTCTTATAAACTAATTAAATAGTGTCAGTACATTCCATTTTATAAAGAGGCATTGATGGACACTTAGTAAATAGGTCACAATTAGGTGCAATTACCTTACTTTGTGCTTTGAAATTCCGATGAAGACCAACTTCCGAGCAATCCATACAAAAGAAGACGCCATTTTCTCCGCCGGTGACGACAAGGCCATTGTGCACAGCCAAGCACTCCATTGAATTTGAATAGAAGTCGTAGATTTGCAAGTCCAATGTTTTGTTTGGTGGTTTTATAGGGTCTAAAGCATTAGTTCTAATTTGTAAGCATCCATCTTTGGCACTAGATATGAGAACCTGCTCTTCGTGCAACAACACTAGAGAAAAAGCCCCAAATGAGGGGCATTTTTTTAATAGTGATTGAATTTTTTTTAAATCTAATGAGAAGGTTAGGCAAATTATAATTCTAAAAGTTAGCATAGAAATTGAAACTTTGAAACTTTGTTTTTTTTGAAAGCTTCCAAAATAGTTTCATTTAAAAAAAATATTGATCTTCATTTTATTTTCTTAAAATCAATTAAGATGTGTTGGTTTTGCCCTTCAACAACAATTCCAACGAGGTTAGAAATTGTTTGCATTATAATTTGCACATGTGGGATAATATCATAGCTAGTCTTGAAGGGGATAAAACATCCTCCATTACAATGGAGGATTGAGATTGGAAGGGAGTTTAATAGGGTTATTTTAACCCATTAATCACTAGAAGCATTACTTATCCTTTAAATTTTATTTTTCTTTACTTTTTTACCTTCTCAAGATTAATTCATAATTGATCAAATTCATTTAAGGTTTTTTTAAACAATTTTGGATAGTTACTATGACTATGATGTCAATTTTTGTTGTGATCTTTTTGATAAATTTTATAAAGATAAGAGAATGTACTAGCTTTGGGGGAATATATGATTTATTTCAATTAGTGCCTAGGAACAAAAGCTAAGCATTCTTAACCCCGAAAGGACCATATAAGGTTTTTTAGCAATACAAAAATTTTGAGCAACTCAACAAAAATAAAATTTTCATTTTCTTTTTTTGAAATTTTCACACAACATGTGGTCAAGGAGTATCTTTAAGGCAAAACAAATTTTGTCACTTTTGACTATATGGTTAAATTTTTTTTTGTATAATATGTAGTTTCTTTCTCAACCTAGGCAACCAAAAAAACTTAAGAAAAATCATTTTTTTAACAAATAAAAATTTGAAATTGGATTTCTAGGTTTGTATGTAAGTGGAAAGCTTTAAATCATTCCATTTTGATTAATGAAATGAAAGTTACAAGGAGTTTGAGTTTGCACGGAATTATGGAATCTCTACTCTAAAAATAAGCTTTAAAATCTTTTCTTTAATTCAATTTTTAATATCTTAAAAAAAATTAAAATCTTAGGATGTAGATTGTATAATATAACAACTATTGAAATTGTCGTTTTTCAATTCCATAACTGAATTCTCAAAAATTTAGTATTTTGAATCATTTTCTATTTCTTTCTATTTACTATTTCTTTCAAGCATGAATATGAATTTTTTTTCCATATGTATTCCCAACTTATTTCTTCAAAATATTATGGAGAGTTGCAAGCTTTGGAGACTAGTGTTTGAAGCAATTTTGGCCTCTAAATATGAAAAACTATAGGGATTAATCCTTAATGCCTAAAGGTGGCTTTCCTTCTATAATAGCCTCCATATTGCCAATTTTGAATTGAAAGTAAAATATTTTTTAGAATCATTTCTTAAAACATCTAGTTGCAAAATCTTGTTCACCACACTAGAAGAAACCCGCGTTTAACTTGACAGATTTTTTTGCGCATCATGTTACAATTTCATGTTGTTATGTCAAAAATTACGTCCAATGTAACATCAAGATGTTTTTAAAAATACAACATTTTTTCCCAAGCATAATGACTTTAGGGCCTATATTCTAAATTTTTACAAATTTTTTTCTACTTTTGACTTACTTTTTTTCAATTCTTTGCCTTGTTTTTTTCTTGTCATCCATATTTTAGGGCATCAATTCTATACCTATTTGGTTAGGACTTCAAAATTATGAAGCAATTTCTAAAAATTAGGGTGTGTTTACTTGAATATTCATGTAAGATTGGATAGTTTTCATTATCACAATTTTAGCTTTAGTTTTTAATCACAAGCCATGGTGAAAAGAATTTTAAAGCTTTGATCACCATATATAATTAGTGTAAAATGAAAAAAAAAAACATATAAAATTTTATGTTCGATTTTAGTTTCATATCGTTCATAATTAAATAACATTTAAGAGAGATAAAGAGTTGTATCTATTGGTAATTGAATTGTAATTAAAATACTCTAAATTAGTTATTTTAGTTTTCATAGCCTTTTTAGATATTTCCAAAAGAATTCATTTAGATTCTTTAATTGTAGAATCTTCAATGCCATTCATCCCTATTCCCTAATGTCCCACTCAAAAACTGAAATTTTTATTGCAGAGAGGAAAAAAAAATTTGAAAATTCATTTTTTTGCACATTTATCTATAGGATCTTGCACTATTAGTATAACAATGCATGAAAGAAATTTCAAAACTTTGACTACATAGATTGTTAGATATATTTTCATTTAAAAGTGAAGAGAACAATTTTTTTGGATATTGTGTGACTACATTATAAGACTTTGAATCTTCTTAGTATAAAGTTTTTGCTCTACATATAGTTTTGAAATTTGATTGTTGAATGTTGAAGAACTGAGGTAAAAATTTAAGAATTATAAATAAATAAAATTTTAAAATGATTTTCATTCTTTAAAAAATTATTGCATAGAAGTAAGTACGAGTTTGAAGGAAAATCATTAATAACTCTAAGATGTAATTGAAACAAACTAATCCCAATAGTGAGATTGTTCTAGAAAGAATACTAAACCTTGAATGACTTTTCTTTTGAAGATTTTGAAAGTTGAGCTCAGAAACAAATCTAATATGCTAATTCTCAAGAAGATGATACAATTACTCACCAAAAAAGAACTAACAAAATTTTAATCAAAATATTTCTTCATAAAAAAAATATAATGAACCAAAAAAATTTGAGAAGAAATTTATTTCAAGTGCATGAAGTTTCATTTCTTTCCTAGGAAGACAAAGGTACTTTATGGGATAAGAATGAAATCCATCAAATGTCACTACTTGATATATATGCTAATTACATCTCAACACTATAACAAAAGGGCATTTTTGGAATAAAATATCAAAAAATATAAATAGAAAACCACTTAACCCCTAAAATTCATTTATGTTTAGAAGCCCAAAACTACTTCAAAATACTCATTCCCAAAGCGAGGTTAAACTCCTCATCAATATTTATTTTTTAACAAACCCAACTATAGGATCCTTTGGTTAACTTGTTTAAGGACATTGATTACAAATTTTAGAGTGAATGTCCCTATCGATTGCAAGTTCAATGTGCCTAAATTTTCAAATGTAGACTTTTCTAGCCCTTCCAATAGGTGAAGTTTGGTCTTTCCACGTTTGTAGAAAAATGCATGTATGTTGGACTATAACTTGCACATTTTGTTAGTATGTTGTAAAATGGTTTGAAAATATATTTTTAAAATTTAACAATTTTTTTTATATATTCTCATATTCATTATTTTAAAGTTATAAGTGAAAAGTGATATTAAATCAAAGATAAAACTAATATGCTAATAAGTTTTGGAAGAATTTGAGAATTGTTAATTTCAATTGTGAAAATGTTTTAATAAATAATTCATATATATTTCATTTTAAAATTTTAAAATTTTAATAATTGAGAGAAAAAGTTGGCTTCATATTTTTTTTTACCTTCATTGTCAACAATAAAAACTTTTTATAGTTTTACATTTTTTGGAATTGATTGATAGTTCAAATGTTTTTGAAGTAGGTATCAAATTATCAATCTATACAATTTCCAAAACATGATTAATATTTTTGTAGAATATATTTTTTGCTACGCACTTTGACATTGAAACAATGCTTCACAAGAATATTACCAATACGATGAGTAGCATTCATTGTTAAAAATTCATGCTAAGTTATGAAGTCAATAGAGCTTGTGGGAATTCTTAGAAGCCCAGAGTAGGCTTCTTGGTCCTTTATTGGTTAAGATGTTACCTTCTATATTGGCTTCTTGCACTACATCTTTTCTAATGCTCTCAATAACTATTCCACTTATACTTGACTTTATAAAATACTATACATTTTAGTAATAGAAGGCTAAACCTTGTTACTTCACATTCAAACTCAATATCCTTTATTTTTTTCATTCATTTTTTTCATTGTATAAAAAAATTATTTTATTTTATTTCATTCCAAAAATGATTATATATATTTAATAAAAAAACATTACTTGGGTGCTATAATTGAGATTGATAGTTAAAATCTATAAGTTGATAAAATTTTCTATAGAATGATTTATAGCATCATCATTTTATTTTGTAATTTGTAAAAGAACTAGTAGTACTTCACTGGAGAGAACTTTAAAAACATCCTATTTTGTATGCATTTAATAATCTCCAAAAAAAAATAGGAAAATTACAATTCTTCATCTAATAATGTTTATGTGGAATGACTAATACATCAATTTTTGGTTGCATTGTTGGCATTTTATCATTGATAGTTAGCAATAGAAGTAATATATTATAATTTTATTTCCTCCAAATTTTCAGAGCTAGGTAATGAATTTTTGAAATTTTAGTTTTAATTTTTATAATTTTATTTATTAAATACTATACATAGTAAATTTGTAGAAAATTGAATGCAACAATATTTACCTAAAGTAGTTCCTGATTTTTGATGGCCAACAATATTAAAGTGAGGGGTTATTGGTATTCCTTCTGGTCCTGTCCATTGACTTATAGCATCTGGTAGGCGATATTGTAACAAATTTTTACCTTTTCCCAAACCCCAAATTATTCTTTTCTCCACCTTCTCTTTCTCCAAAAGATATTTGGTGGAGACAATAGCATTCAAAGGAAAAGCAACATTGAAACTACAAAAAATACAGTATTGTATTGCATTTTGGTGACAATTATTATAAGCTTTAATACTTGTCAATGGATTTATCCATAAAAGATTCAAATGGGAATTAGATTTCAAAAATTTTAAAAATATCCAATTAAATATGTAGAATAATAGTATATTTTATATATTTATTAATATTTAAATAAAAATAATACAATTGGGACAATGGATGTAATTTTCTATTGTATTAATAGAGTTTTCTTAATAAAATTTTGAGATTAATAATGAAGATCTATTTTCTAAATTTGAATATTAAATGCTATTAATTTTTATAAAGATAGTGGCTATAGATATCAAGCACAAAGTTCTAAATATGAAAAAAATTTAAAAATAATTTTGAAGAAAAAATAATTATAAAAAAAAACATAAGTATGTTTCTAAGTATTTTCACCTTTGGAATTATTTTATTTGAAAAAAACATATTTTATAATTGATTAATTGATTAAGAAGAATTTGGAATAAAATGCATTGATGAATAAAATTCAAAAAACCTCAAAAATCTTGTTGAATAAAGGCCATATTTGGTATATTGAGACTTTTCACAGTCTCATTTTTATCTTTGACTCAAAGATAAACCGCTTTATCTCTTTATTAGTAATCTTTTTATAAATAGGTAACAACACCAATTTTTAAAGTTTCATTTAAGAATCACTATTTGAGCATTATTTATTCTTGGTTTCAATTATTATATTTGTGAATGAATTTATAATATTTAATAATGTATCTCAAAATCTGCAAAAAGTCTCAATATAATGAATATAGAATCTGCATAAAGTCTCAATATAATGAATATAGCCTTAATAAGAAGAAGTCATCAAAAAATGATATCTGATATTATATTCCAATATATTTTGAATTTTAATAATGTACAAAATGTTTATTCTGGAATGAATGTTTGATTTGTGCGTCTATAAATCTATATAGAGATATATTTGTATTAGATACTAGCCACAAATTGAAAAGATAAAGGAAAAATCAATTGTATTGAACATCATTCAATATTTAGTGTTAAATATTAGTATTTTATAATTAAATGGTTATATATTAAAATGCTAACCAAAATATTTACCTCTTTCGTTGCATTTGATTGTGTTGAAATTGGAGTTCATTATCCAACATTCTATTATTGGGCACTTTCAGCATTACTATTTCACCACATGCTAATGACACCAATGCATTTAATTCATTATCTCCTGTGCATTAAATATACTATTATTTTATGAATTTATTGATTATTTAAGAATATTTTTCTATATTTAAAATCTATATTCTAAATGAATACATGCCTATGTTTAAAATTATCTCATGATATAATTATAAAACTTAGGAATTTATATTTTTAAAATATAGAAAAAAATTGTGTCAAAATCACTTATATTTGATTATTGTGCATTGATTCTTTTCTAAATTTACTTTTAGAAAAGAAATTTAAATTTAAGTATTAATTTATAAGTACAAAGTTTTAGACAATATGATGCAATATACAATACAAGTGTAATCTATCATTCATGTTTAGAACTTCAAAAAGCATGAGTAATCATTCTTCTAATTGTACTTTATATGAAGCTTGAGCATTTTTAGAAATTTGGACTACCTCAAAAATAATCCTTCAAGATTTGAATTTAAGGGATAGCTAATCAAATCCTTTAGAATTTGAAGGTTAGCTAATTCAAATTTTTAGAAAAGAGATTGGTTAGTTTTTGTATATATTTACTAAACCTTTAATTGTCAATTTGGCCAAAAAGTGTCTAAAATGGATTCCTAGGAAGTTCTCATAAAGCCAATTTTGGATTAATATCTTAAATACATTGACACATCTAAAGTATAGATGAGTGTTTAATCTAATGCAATTTTGTATGGTCAAAATTCAAGAAGATTTTTTCCCCTCATACATTAGAAAATGACATTTTTATATAATTTATGCTGCAATGTATCCATGTCCTTGCCTCCTTGGGCATTAATATAAAGATTGTATTTGAACAACATATCATTAATTTTGTCAATGAAAATGTACAAATAGATACAATATTAACTATAATGACCTGTTGTTATTTTAGTTTCCCAAGCTAGTGCGATGATAGGATTCAACATATCTGTAAATCCCAATAGTTCAAACTTGTCAAATTGTATGGACTTAGAACAAAGAAAGAACAATCGACCATCAGTTTTTGATCCAATCAATAGAATTGAAGAACTTGGACTTTGTATTATCTGCACAAAAAATACAACCATCCACTCAAATAATGCACTGTTTATACTCCCTTTGTCTCAAAACAAATCCATTGTATTCTCTAAGTTTTACACTAGAAACTATATACATTTGATGATAAATTTTGCAAATTGTGGAAATTGATTGCCAAATAGCTTCAATCATCCCTTGTACTTGATAATATTAAAAATTGAATTTCATATTCTATTAGAATTATATCCATGCAAAAAAGTTAACAAAACTCATTATGAGATTTTTTAAGTCCCAAACCCTAAAAATCATTAAAAAAAAAAGCACTTGATTGGTTATACAAATCAATCTTGAATTTATTATAAATTGATTGAAATTGAGTTTTTTAATATGACCCCTCAAAAGTAGGATAAATTAATTTTTCTAAAATTTTCAAAATTTTCAATAAAATAAGCCTTTTATTTATTTAAATACTTGACAATTTTTGCATCACAATTCAAATTAATATTAGAAATGTATATTGTGCAAATGAAAATCTAGCCTACAAATCCATTAATTATTGTTACATAAACACATCTTAATATAAATATTAGAAGACTCTATGGTCAATGAAATTTTTTTTTACTTTAATGCATTGAATACCTACATGATTTTGAAATAAATTAGATATTTTCAAGCATGATAAACACAAATTCATATATAGATGAATCCAAGACATTAAAAAGAATAGCATTGCATGCAACGAAAAATGAATTGTAAACTAATTTTCATAGAATTATAATTCATTTCAATATTTTTTGGATGTCAATAATTAGAAATCATGCTTTAGACCCCAAAACAAATGAGAAAAACAAAAATGAGCAAAAAAAATTAACAAAGGGGTAAGATTTTTCCAGCAATATTTAAGAAATATTGTATATGATCTTGAAAATTAAAATTAAAAATTTCAAAATTCAATCATCTCAAGATTAGACATTCAAATTAGAACTATTGAAAAATTTTCCATTTAGAAAAATAAAGACCAAAGCTTTGTATTTTGCTTCAATCATCATCATAATAAAATAAAAAATGCAATATCATTAATGCCATTTTCACTCATGTGCATAATAAATGAAGATAGGAAAAATATGCAAAAGTGGTGATTTTTTGAAAAAATTCAAAATACTTTGTAGCAAGTCCTTATACAACATAAATCATTAAATCAAGTATCAACAAAATATAATTTCAAAACTCTTGAAAAATCATTTTTATTAATCAATAGAAAAACTTGATTATTTCATTAAAGTAGAAATATACCATCTTGGATTTTTTAAATTAAAAATACTAATTAAAAAAATCATAGATTAATGTCATTTAAAAGCATTTATTTTGATATTACCTATATTAAAAAATACATATGGAGGTGTTAAACTTGACTCTAATTATACTTTTTTTACTAATACAATCATTAAAGTAATCCTTTAATATACTTAATATAGTGATATTATTGTTAATATACTATTCTAAAATTTTGCACATACATGATTATATATCTGTACAAAGACATTTTTCATGTCAATTTGATTGTTTAAATTAGTCATAAGCAAAGGATTTCCTTTTTACATTCAAACATTATTTTTGATGAATGAAAATCTATGTGGATGAAACATCACTTTAAAATACTTTATTTATCATCTTAAATATGAACCTAGAGATACTTAGGGATTTAACAATTGACAATACTATTAGTAGAGGCATTGAGAGCACAATTGTGTTTTATATTTTTTAGTTTTTAGAAGGTTCTCCATTCAAAATGTGCATATATTGTTTCAAATTTTTTTCAATTGATGTACAAATTATAGAAAGACCAAAATATACAATCTTTTGAAAAAAGAGATTTAAACATTGTAGAAAGTACACAAAAATTAAAGTTAAAACAAAACTATTTTGAAATGAAACATTAAATCAATTTTTCAGATAAAAAGATATTTTTTTTATCAATTATTTTGTATAAAAATGATTGTTTAGTACAATGACAATGAGATCACACGAGACAATATAAATACATCTCAATGATTGTTGAAAGCAATAGCTCTTTTTTTTTTCTTTTTTTTTACAATCTTATTGTTTATCCATCCAAATTTCCTAATTAGTGTTCTCAATTATTTTTCATTTGTATAATGTAAGTTTGAAAATTTTTTTCCTATGAAAATATTCTAAGATTTACATAGTGATAGTATGTTAATTTTAGAATTCAATCTTTTCACTTGAAACAAGGACTATTTAAAATTAGCTTAAAGATTAAACAATGCAAAATTAAAAAATCTCCACTTACAAAATTATAAATTAAAATTTTTAATCAATAAAAATTAATTGATATTTTTGTCTCATTAATAACCATTACAAAGTCTAATTTTTAAAAAATAAAGGAAATGTACTCCAAATTAATTTGCAATACAAAAGCCTACAACTAAAGTCAAGCCTTAGCTAACCAAAGATTAGAAAAATAATGACAAGAATTAATATCAATCTTTTAAAAAATTTAAAAGTTTATAAATCTATTAATTAGAAAAAATTGCACATAAATTTGTTATTCAATGTTGAAATTCTTTTGATCTATGCTAATGAATTTATAGATGGGATTTTGGGAAATTAGATGATTGGAATAAAGGCCTGTTCTATTTTTTTTATCATCCTCTAACTCCTAGAATTTTTTTCAAGTACAAATTTGAGAATAGCAATCCAACGCATTTGAAATTTATAGTGTAGGGAGATATGTGGCCATTTTATATTCAAACCTAAATTTTTATCATTTTCTAGAATTAATTTGGTAGTGAACATTGACTTTTGAAAAGATTTCACACTTGCTGATTTAGAAATTGGAAATATCTTTGAATATCATGATGAAGGATTTAGAGTTGAAATTTGAAAGAAATGGCCTTCTATTGACTGATAGCTAATGCGTAAAAGAATTTTGAAAACAATTGATTCTATACTACATAGAAGTCCAAAAAGTAAACTTTACTGAGCATACATTTTAACCTCCAAAGTCCTAAAGCCTTTTTTCCATCCAAAACCACTCAAAACTGCCATTTCTATTGTAAAGAGCCAAAAACATGTAAAACTGTTTTCTTACATGTCTAACTAGAAGATCTTGTACTATACTAGTATCACGATGTGCAAAAAAATTTCAAAAACTTTGACCATGTAGATTGCAAGATATTTGTATTCAAAGTAAAGAAAGCAAGTTTTTTTGTTCCTTGATTGACTAGATTTTTTGGCTTTGAATCTTCTTAATTTAAATTTTTTGATTTATTGATTTTTTTAAAAAAAATTTATGTTGAAGAATTGAGAATATAGGAAAAAAAACTCAACAAAAAAGCACTTAATTCTCACTCATTAAAAAATTGTTAAAAAGAAGTAGGTTCAAGATTGAAGGTATAACTAAACCGTTAATAGCTCTAAGATGGAATAGGAAACACAATAATTCCAACAGTGAGATTGTTCTACCAAACAAATTTAACCCTGCCTAAAAAAATTTTGTTGAAAAATTATTAAAATTGCATTCAAAAATGGATTCTACAAGTTATTTTTTCAAGAAAATGCTTAGTTTGCCCAAAAAATAAGATTGTCCGTAACTTTCTCATCACTAGTCCAAAGAGAATGAATCAAAGCTTCAAATATAGACACAAATATAATCTTTGAGGAAAAAAATTAAAAATTAAAAAAATTCAACTTTTTGTGATTTTTTGGGAGTTGTCCCTCAGTTGATTTTTGGAGTCATGGTAGCATAACTTTTGTTTCTGATCACCAATTGAAATTAAAAAAATTACATTCTCAAAAAGTTAATCTGATTTCCTATCTTCAAAAATAGTTTTAAAAAATTATGTCAAAAATTGAGATAACACTAGCCTACCCAAAATTCCAAAGGTCCCCCATAGGGACTTTGGGACTTTAGGGGTTAAAAGTTAAAATTATGGAATTTTTTTTGATATTTTTTCTTAATGACAATTTTCATAGAATTTTTAAGGATTTACAAAATTTTGTTTCATTTTAAAATTATTCTTTACAAATAAATATGTCAAAATATTTGTTTTCAAGATTTTTAACATCTATAATATTTTTTAATATAGAAAATTATTCTATCATTGATCTTCCTATAGTATAATCTTTATAATGATATATATATATATATATATATATATATATATATATATATATATATATATATATATATATATATATATATATATATATATATATATATATATATGATTGTATAATTTTATAGTAATCCAAAAAAATTACAATTCTTGTAATAAACACAACAAAAGATCCATTGTTTCTCATAGTCACCCAACTCAAAAATCTAATATGCAATGGAACTTTTGATGTTCTATATTTAATTTTTTTGATTATATGGAATTTAATTATAAACTTATTTAAAGCCATTATAAATCCATTATAAACTTATTTAAAGTATTAGAAATGCATTTTAAGTTTGATACTAATATTGCAAAGATCAATGAGATATTTATTGAATATAAAATAATTAATTAAATAATTTTTTCTACCATAGAAGAGTTTATATTATCATTGATACATTATATATTTTCTATCTTCAACTTTAAATATTAAATAACTTTTAAAACTTTTAAAATGAATATTCACAAATGATCTTTTGTCATTCAAAGTATTTCAAATTTGCAAGTGCTCAATTTCTTATAAGAAGCAATCACATGCTATGTAGAGGCTAGATTCTATGATTATAGATTCTATTTTTAATATTGAGATTTTTTAATTGTAATTTTCAACCAAATAAAGTTTTTAAATTAATTTATTTAAAAATTCACCAATCATAACTTATATTAGTATGTAATTCACATTAATCACCCTAATAGTCATATCCTTGTCAAACATTATACTAGTCCATCCTCGAATTCATATTATTAGAAAATTTTGGCTTACTTGGTCTATAGAATTTGTGTGTAACTTCATTTGGTGAATATTTCTAGAATCTCCTCCTTTTTGAATTTCAATAAAATTTAAAGAACCACTACTTGATCCAGTTACTACAATACCCTGCCAATATAGCCACATTTAAGAAAATTAGTGCATTATGTGACGTATTTTGATTAGAATTATTATGTTTAGAAAAAAATGATAATGACAAAATGATTAAAGCTAAATATAGGAACATAAAAATCTATACACTATATTATTTATAGAAAATGAAATAATATTTAAATTTCAAAAAATAATATTATTTTTTAAAATTATTATTGAAAATTTATCTTAAGATTTTCATATAATGTTTTAAACATCAATTTTCAAACAGTGATTGCAATAGAAAATGCAACAATAAAACATGATTGCAATTGTTTGTAAACACACCACTTATAATTTTTTTTTAATATGATATTTCTTCAATACAATGCATTAAAAAAGATTCTCTACTTCAAAATTTTGCTTTCATTTAATAAGACAAATGTTTTTTGTTTATGTATAAATCCTAACTCTATTTTAAAAAAATATAAAATCCTTTTGCTGGAAATTAATATTGTGCTTTTAGAATATTTATAGTAGTACTTTTAGATATACCAAACTACCTATTCAAAAAAATCAAGAAATCCATTTTAACTAACCACACACTCCAAAATAAATGAAAAAAACACAATTTTAGAGATATATTCAAAAATAAGTACGAATACAAGTACAAATATGAATGAGTACGAATGTTAAATAAATACATATATATGTGTCTCTCTCTCTCTATATATATGTCTATATATATATATGTGTGTGTGTCTCTCTCTCTCTCTCTCTATATATATATATGTCCCATATCTCTTGACAATGTTAGATTTGTAGAAAATATAAGAATTTCAAATTTTTCAAATTTTTTGAAAATTATATCTGTATCAATATCATAACATTCTATTTCAGTTACTTCCTTTAAAATAAATGAAAACAACAACAACCAAGATACACTTTCTTACTACTTAATCAAAAGAATAAACACTATTGGATTTTTAACAACATAATAAAAAGTGCTAAAAATCAGTAGTTTTTTAATAATTTAATGTATCTTGTAAATGTTTAATTTTGAGTTTAGAAAAGATTTGTGAAATAAGGAATTTATTTGATGGAACAAGTACATTTTTGAAGACATCTGTACATGATAAAAATAATTTTAAAATGAGATAAGAATTTAAAGATAATAAATAGAATATGTTCAAATACTATATCTTTGAAGAAGATAACACCTCCTATAATTTGAATATTAATATAAGTAAAAAGTATCATATCCAAATTCAATGCACTATATAATACTAATTTTGGATAAAAGGTTCTTTTAGAAGGTTTATTCAAAATGTATATAATGATTTCTATGTAATAAACAATATACAATCCAATTTCTTTGGAGATTTTCCATACAATTATTTGTAGTTTACTTTTGTGATACAATAAATATCCTATCAATAATAAGCTTATATGATACTTTTTTGACTCCTATTTGGACACATGAAATCAATAATATTGAAGGTGCCTTCCAAATATTAATATTGGTAATAAATAATCTATTCAAAATAACAAAGAATTTATTTTTTTCTAATAACACTTGAAATATATTTGATGAAATTTTAAAATTATGTAATGGTCAACTGTTTTAATAGATTTATCCAAAATAAAATTCATTTGTAGAGTTGAATTCTTTTTAAATTTCAAATATATTTTTTTATGCTATATTGATTTATTTTTAAAATATCCAAAATATAATTTCTATAGTAAAAGAAATATAAGGATGAAAGTACAAAATGGTTAATGGTCAATAGTTGTCAAATGTTGAAAAAGAAATTTAGCAAGATTGCAAGAGCATTGAGATTTTTATTTCTAAATGCTTTTCCTTTTATAAGTCAACTAAAATTGCAATTTTAGCCAATAGCAAAATTATAAATTATAAAAATAGAATTTATATTTATAATTTAAAAAAATTAGATTTGAAATAGATCTATAAATTTTTTTCAAATTTTATTATTATAGATAATTTCTAGTTTTTCTTGCTTGATTTTCATTATTTCAATACAAAATTTTAAGAAAATTATAAAATGTGTATTTTTTAACACATTTATACTTTGGAAAATATCCTAGGTATTTTAAAGGTTAATTTTTGGCTTATAATTTTAAGTATAGAACCAAATCCTAGTTTAGAAGAGAAAACAAGTTGAAGCTACTAGATTGCATGCTAATATACAAATTGTTGTCATCTCAATAAAATACAAAGTTTGTATAGAGGTTATATCTACAAATTAAAAAAAATTCTACGTATCAAAATAAAAAAACATTTAAAGACCAACACAATGTTATCTACAAGGTATTTCTAATATCTTGCTCAAATTATAGTATTTTAGCACATGTTTTTTGACCAAAATACATTAAAGCATAGGTCATTAGAAAATGCAAAAGACTATGAAAAAATATAGATTTGAATAAAGGATTCTAATTAAATAAACAAAAATCAGCTTAATTTTTACTAGTTTATAATAAGATGAGAATTTGAATTAAATCTTGTTATTTTTTTACAAATTTCACAATATAAGAAAAAAACAAGTTTATAAAGCTAGACTACCTACATCAATATCATTAAGAATGCATAAAGATAATTGAGATGATTTAAAAGTGTGGCATGATATTTCTTTGCCCCAATCTACTGACCATACTCGAACTGTTCCATCTTTTCCACATGTTACTAAAAACTTGCCTCCTCTGCACATTTACAACAAAAATCTAGAAATGATCATCAATTCATCAATTTTCTTTTGTGGTTCCACATAAAAAAAAATTAATTTGATTTATAATTATTTTAAATATTATTATATTATAGTTTTTTTTAGGGATAAATATATATAAGAAAAATAACATATTTCTTTAAAAAAACTCAATGTTCCAAATAAAAATACTATTTAGAAAAAATCTAGTAATTAACATTTGACATTGAAGTTGTAACCTTTTTATTACTTATATCAATAAATCCAATTTTGGAGGTGTACATTTGAACCAAAATTTTGATTGGTAATTATAAGGGTTACTTTATCTATTTTCATTTGAGGCAATCAAGTTCTCTTGCCATAACTTTTGAGTTACAAAGGTATATATGACTGTTTTCATTTTTTTACACTTTGAAAAGTATTATTTATATCCTCCTACTAGATGTTGCAATTGTCAAATTGTATTTTTAAATACAATTTCTACCTTAAAAACAACAACTACAATATGAAAATTGAAAATTGAGGTTTTCTTGAATTATAAAGACTACCCAAGAGATTTTTATAATTAACAAAATCTTTGTCTTGCACACTTATTCAACCCTAAAAATTAAGAAGACCATATTGGGATTTTGCATTTTTTAGACAAGCCATTGTAAGATAACAAATAATTCTTTTTCAAATTCCTTTTTACAGACTGCATGCCATGCTATTGGCTTTCTACTGTACTAATTTGTGCTCAATTTGACTAAGCCAATGTAGAATTATGAAGTAAAATGTGGTTTTGGTCTAAACCTAGACAACTAAAATAAATATTATTTTGATTAATTTTCTTCATCCAATTATAGAATCATATAGCTAATTCATTGAAAATATATATTATATTAAAATTTCCAAAAAAATAAGTGTGATTGATTGTGAGATATTTATGTTGAAACTTTGACAAAAAAATTCCATGACTATGTACATGTATAGCTCATCTTTCTAATTTTTTCTAGAATTTTTTTTGCATCTCACAACTTCTACAAATAATTAACGACTTTCTTTGAAATTTAATTAAAAATTTGTAAATTATTTAAATATTAGTATTTGGAAGACAAAACAATACCTCCAACATGTGTTGAAAAGATTTGTATTATTGAACTTTAAGAGTCATGATCTTGCAATTGGTGAGATGTTTTATTATAAAAATTTTAAAGAACATTTTCTAACAAATTAGTTGAAAGATCCCTCAATAGGATTAACAACAAGGAAAACAACCGATTCAAAAGGTACTCTTGTTTTCATCTTTCAACCTCCATATCTATTGTAGCTCACATCTAAAGCTCAATTTGATTGAATTTGAATTTATGTAAGTGCAATTAGCATAGATGTTTCAATTTAATCCATTATGTAAGAAGTGCATTCATTCATATGAGATGAAAGTATAGACATGTAATAAAACATCTAGAATAATACCATTAAAAAATTTAGAATCTTTGGTTGTATTTTTGCTAATCAATGTACAATGAAAAATTGGGCAATTGAACAAAATCACATGCTAAAAATATAAATTATTATTTTGGTAAATAATCAATGTTTAAGTTTATTTAAATTGATTTGACAAATATATATATATATAGAGAGAGAGAGATGTTTTCTATTCATGATGCATAACATATTCAAGTGTGAAGAAAACATCAAAAAGATTATAGAATGTCTCTTTTATTGCACATCTAGGTTTGTACAAGACAAGGTACAAGATCCTTTGGATCACTTGTACAAAGTAGCCCATATTTGTCTTCATATTGAATTTAACAATTTTGAAAAATTTACATAAGGACTATATTTGTTCAAACAATAATTTTTTTCAATCAATACATGCAGTTTTGTTCATTCAATTTAATGATACACAAATTTTTCCATTAAATTTCTTCTAAATATGATCAAGCAAAATTATTATTTTTGAATCATATATCTTTTATCTTACAAGGTTAACAAGTAAAATCTAATATACTTGAATACAAAATTACTAACCTGATGAAGCTTATAGCTAAAATGGGACCATCATGAAAATGACTTTGCCACATAACCTCCACCAATCTATCATTTGCCTCTTGTGTTTTGGCCTTGGTTACAATGCGAGTTTGAAGATTTAAAGCATCAACTTTGATAGTAGTAATGAAGCCTTTGGATGATCCCAACAAAAGCTGTTTTTCATCCTTACGATATTCTGCAGAAACGATAGTTCCAATTACCACATGAAGTTCCTCAACAATACGATAGTCATTTGGGTCAATAGGCTCATATTCATCTTCAACCACTTCTAGCTTTTCACCTTTCTTTTGTCTTCCTTTTTTTTGGGGTGCTACTTCAATTGGTTTCATTTTTTTCACTCTAATTGGAAATCCTATCCAATAACAACTTCCACTTGTCCCAATAGCCACAAGGTGATTTTGTCCAAGGCATATTTCAACAATTTGTTCTCCTTCTGCAATTTGAAATAGAAGTTTGCATTCACTTGTTATTAAGGGCCTTTCTTGTGTATTATCAAACTTGGGATATGGTTGTTTTACATCAAAGCTTAAAATTTCACCATTCATGCATCCAACATAGATCATATCACCATTAGATGCCCAACAATGGCAATGTGGTTTATAAGGTTGCATTTGAAATATATGTTCTTTCCATGTTGTCACCTACATCCATATAATTGCAAGCCCATATTTTCATCTAGTTCTATTCTTATTTTAAACATATCGTCTTGCATTATGTGGATGCTTGAATTCTTTTAAAAATTGAAATTGGCCAAGGAAAGTAAGGAGTATTCTATTGAATTATCAATTATATTCATTTACAATTAGTGAATAGAATCATAAGGAAAAATCGTGGAAGAGACTTGTAAGATAATTCTAATGGTTGAAATAAATTTTATGAACTTTCGATAACAAATACAACAATTTTAGTAAGACTCTAATTTTGTTCACACCTTGAAAAAACAATCTCATGTTTTAGTTTTAGATAAGCCTTAATTATATTACATAAAAATCTTATTGATTTGTGATATTAAATACCAATTATTAGTCTATAATTATTTTAAAATATCTTTAAAAACTAAATTAATAAATATATTTTAAACAACTTCTTGGTACCAATTTTTTGCAAATAATCTTACTCCATTTTTAATGCAATATATATATATATATATATATATATATATATATATATATATATATATATATATATATAATTTGATAAGAAATTATATATAAGTTTATTTATTTTCAGTAAAAATTCTTAACAAAACCATATAATTCTACAAAATAATAAATAAAGTCAAATTTTGGAATGTTAAGGTATAAGTTACTATCTGGTGAAAATATGCAAATATGTTTTTGAATAATCCCTCCACTTTTGATTCTCAAAAATTGCAAGATATTGATCTACTCATAAAAAAAAAAAAAAAATGGAATCAATCTTCAAGCCATCGATTTAGGATATGGATATAGAAGACATATATGGATACATAAGATTGATATGGATATAACAATATGGCAATACAACAATATTGAATATTAATTGCATATACCATATCAATCTGAAATTACAAATAGGGTTGGTGGTAGGATTGGATTTGAGTTTGGAATGGGGGTGGAAATTTAAAAAATATTTAAATTGGATTTAATTGTCACTTATAACCTTTGCCTCACTATGTGTTCAAAAGATAGAAACACTAATATGTTACTTTAATATAAAGAGTAACATTATATATTTATTTTATAAAAAATAGAGGCAAAAATTTAGAATTTTGATAGGTGAACATGCTATATAACACTATTTAGAGTTGAATTGTAGAGTTTGCAAATATAATAAAATGTTCAATATCTAAATTCAAATTTTAGAAGTGAAGAAAAATTGATAATCAAAAAATAAATAAATTTTGTTGAATTGAAACCATAAAAGTTGAATGCTAGATTGCCTTCAATATTTACAAAAACTTCTAAGAACTTGAGACAAAAATTTTACTTCACTTTATTAATAATAAAATGAGATTTGACCACAAAATCTTGTAGCTTTTGTTGAAAGTAAACATTTTTTAAAATTCAACTTATTTGATTTTACAATTTTGAAATGATATGACCTAAAGGGTTTTTTTTGGATATAGAAAAACAAATGAAATATACCTTGATAACATCATATAGTTTGGCCATAAACCTTAGAATGGTGGATTTTTCATAAACCAATTGAAGGAAGTAGTTGAAAATATGCATACTAAAGTTCAAAATATTTTAGTCATTTTTAAATTTTGGTAAACTTTGTAAAAATTCCAATGCCAAGTAGACTATTTATATATAGATGTTATTGTATATTCAAGAATTTTGAATACAAAGACACAAAGAAAAAATTAGCTATCACAAAACAAACTTGTGGGTTACTAGGGGCTAAAAGCAAAATATCAATTTAATTTCCAATTGGTCTTGACTTGCATATTTCAAACTTTGTAATTTTAAATTCCATAACTATTGTTTCACTAAAGATAACTTCAAAACTACTATTTCAAATACGTAAAAAAAATTGATAATAATAACAATAAATTGGGATTCAACAATAAGACCTTGGTTTATACTAATAAGAGAATATGTGGCACTTTTTTCAAGAAAATTGACCACATAGATTATAAAATTATAATACTTGAAATGTTGAAAAGAAATTATTTATATCTCTCAAACAATAGGAATAACAAACTCTAAATCTACTTGGTTTTGAATTTTGCACTATAAAGATTTGAAGGTTTCTTGTTGTGTTTTAAAATTGAATTTAAAATCAATAGGAAATTTTATTTTCTATCAAATCATGTTTTATTGTTTGAAAATTCATCAAGTAGGGGACCATTCAAGATGAAAAGAAAAACTAACTTTCTAAAAGATCTAATACATAATTGAAGAATGTCAATACCAATATTGACATTATTTTGGCAAATAATCTAAGTCAACTTTATCTTTTTAACTTTAAAAACTATAAAAATTAAATAAAGAAATAGGCCTTCTATATTTTTTTTCATCAATAACCGTAACTTTAAGCCAATAAAGCTCTCATAATTTTGCCTCAAAAATCAACATTGAGTGAATAAAAGCTTCTTTTGTTGATATTGATCAATTCTAAAACAGATAAAAAAATTTCATTTAAAATATAAATTAAATTCTCAAGGTTCAATTAAGAAAATTTCACCCTTAGAAAAATAATACATTCCCTACATCTTCAAAAAAATCTCCAAAACTATTGGAAAATTTGATGTAGTGGAAATTAACCAAAATCTTTAGAATTCAATTTATGGACTTTGTTCCTTTGGAGATAGAATATAATAACATGAAATAAATGCATTCAAGAGTATCCATATCCAATTAAGTCATCTATGTCCAATTATTCAAGATTTATGAATTAAAATATTACATGTATATAGATAGAGGGTAGAAAGGGGTGTATTAAACATGGGGATTAAAGCACCCTCAAATATATAAAAATGTAGAAGTCTAGAAGAGAGATTTGTCAAAGATAGAATTTTTGTAATCAATTTATTCCTCCATGCAAGTTGGATATGTACTAGTGGAAACATGGTTTGTAACCAATCTAAGTGGACAAAGGGATCTATTTGTGAATCATTTTCTCATCTTAATGGGCCATGTTTTCATGAATGTTGAGTTCAAAATTTGACAAGACCTACATGCTAAAACTTTCAAGTGCGTGAAGAAGTTTTTTGGCAAAGACTTAGCATTGAAAATTGGTAGGAACTTGTTAATTAAGCATGTAGTTGTTTCATTTGTTTTGAAAGACAACAAAATTAATTCACTAGGATTTAATTCTTTAAAAGAATACTGTAGTTGAGTTTTTGATCATGTATAACAAAGACTTTAGTTTGACAATGTAGATTAGATGATTTTCTTGCATTTTTGGATAATGTTTTATTAAATTTGAGATGAATTGAAGTTACCAAAATTAAGTCTATATTCTTTTTCAATTTCAATTTTTTTCTAAAATTGCATATTTTCTTGACAATTTGATATTAGAGCATATAACTATAGCCTATGCATTTTTCAAATATAAAATAACAAGCAAGACTATTTTAAATTGTGACTTTCTACTCTCTAATATATACATTTTGTAAAAATTTCAGCTTATTTAGAAATATTGTTATTTTTGATTAATTTTTAAAAAATATTTCAACAAAAATGAATGGAATTTCAAATTTTACAAAAATGGAGCTTATTGAAAGCATGTTATTTTGTTTGTAAAAATAAGAAGTAAGCTCCATTTAGATATTGTATCCAAATAGAGCTTAAATTTTGCAAATAGTTGTAGTTCTACAATTTGGATTTGTCATCTTTCAAAATCAAGGATTTGTTCTAGAGCCACATAATCAAACATCATTTGTAAATTTCATTTGTCCATTTAATTGATTTACAAGTTCAAATTTATTTAATGAAGCCAATTGTTGTTTACAAATGTGAAATGTAGAAAATTTGAGATAATTTCATAACTTATTATGCTGGTTTATTTTTTATAACTAGAAAAAAGTTACTTTTATAGATAAAACATACATCTAGTCCTTGAAACATGGACTTTTTTTTATAATTTACACTATAAAAATGTTAAAGAATTAATGCAAGGTTATATCTAAAAAAATTGAGTGTTTGGGACATGACTAGATGCATTTATTGTTCAAAATTTGAACATTTGGTCTTTAACCCCTAAATGTTTGAGGGACCAAATTTTGGTGTTGACAGTATTTTAAGTTAAATAAAACCTAACTAGTTTGTTAATTTTAGTAGTTTATATTTTTGATAGATTATTTTTGGAGTCTAGTTTTAGCATCAAAAATCCAATATTGAAAATGGATGATTATAAATTTTCTACTCAAGATTTTACGAAAGGGTGTCCATTGCAATCATGACTTTCCATAGTGTTGAGGGCTCTTGGAAATGATCCTCAACTCCTCAAGTACACTAGACCTTGGAGAAAAAATCACATTAGAAATTCATTTAAAAAAATTGTAGAGTAGATTTTGACAAGTCATAAATTGATTGAAATTATGCATGTGAAGACCTTCAACCTCTTGTTTTTTGGGTGACCAATTTTTTAGATTTGACATACAAAAAGAATGCTGAAAGATTCTTATAGTTTTAACACCTTCATGATCAAACATTATAATCTTTCAATTATAAGTGATATAGTTGGATTTTCTTTTCCTATGTGATCTCTAGTATGTTTAGTTTGAATTTTCATGCTTACAATTTTTTTAAATTGATACAACTTATCAAAATGCTAGCTTTTTGTTCAATTTAGAGCAAATTTTTAGGATCTCAAAATAGGCCTTGGGCATTTAGTTGTTAAAGGAAAGGCTTAATCCCTCAAGGACCAAGAGAACACAATGTGCCCTCTTCAAATTTTCAATCACAAATTCTCGGTAGGATAAAACAAATCTCAATATTTTGTAAACTAAAATCTTGTAAAGTAACAAGTTGACATATTTGTTGCATTTTTTTATTTTCAAAATTTCAAAAGTATTTTAAATTTTATTTAGGATATGTAGTCTAATAGAAAAAGCAAGCAAAAATAATGTTTTTCCAATGAAAGGAATAGTAGTTATAAAAAAGAATATTTTCTTGGACATTTATAGTCTTTACACTATACAATTAAACTAGAGAATTTTTTCAAACTTATATTTTTATCAATTTAAATACAAAGTAATTATTAAAAATGATTCCAAATTTATTTATTCTTTTCAAACACATGGATGATTTCCATTGATAAATAGAAGCAATATACCGGACTAGGGACAAAGCCATGGTGACTTTTTTATGTTTTCAATGATCCCAAATATTTTGAAGATGTTCTAAAAAATATTATAATAATATCAATAATTAAATTTAAAAATCAACGCATATATAATTTTTTTAAAGTTTTGTAGAATCCAATTTGGTTAGTTTTGGCTTTCTATTCTTTCTATTTGAAAATGTACACAAATTTGAGATAGTTTTTAATTTTTTAATTTTTAAAATTAAAAATAATGCATTTGCCTTAAATTATAATAAAATTTCTTTTTTTGGGGGGGGGGAGTGGATTAAAAAAAGAATTATTCATATTCTTATAATTTTTCATCCCCCAAAGCTGCGTTATTGCTTATAAAATTGATCTTCCCAAATTGTTATAATCTAAAAATCCAATGGCTAATATACAATTAATTCCATGCATACTAGACAAAATAATCTTTACTTTTGTATGGTTAAAATTAAAAATTTCAAGTACATCCATATGCAAAAAAATATCAAAGTCAGACAATTCATTGAAAACCTCTATTGTCAAAAAGTTGTTGAGCCTTAGGGGTTCATGGATTAATTTGTAAAGTCCCAAACAATGTTTTTTGGCAACATAGAAAATTTTGTTAGCTAACTACAAATGAAATTTTTATTTTTTTTATTTGAAACTTTTATACAAGATGTGGCCAAAGCATTTCTAAGACATTTGACTACATGGTTAAAAAGTTATTGTATGATATGGTAGTTTAAGCACATCTCAAAAATCACCTTTTTAAGAAATAAAAATTTGAAATTGGCTTTCTAGATTTATATATACATGAAAAGCTTTGAATCATTCTAGTTTGATTAATGAGATGAAAGTTATGAGGAATTATTGGGATTAGCATTATTCAATTCCATAAATAAATTTTTAATAGTTTCATACTTTGAATCATTCTCTACATCTATCTACTTACTATTTTTTCCAAATGATTTAAAAATTTTAAGCACGTAGCCAACTTGCCTTGAATAATAAACCCAAATAAGCACAAACAACATGGACATTTGTGTAGTGCAGTTGCCCGTTTTTTTGCAAGGCCAAAAATGGTTTTTGTCACTTCAAACACTAATATCTTACAATCTACATGGTGAAAATTTTTGAAATTTTTTTTACTTTTTTTCAAACTAATGATCCTATGGTTATATGTGTCCATAAATGATATCTTTCTAAAATTAGATACTTGTACCCAAAATGGCAATTTTGGAATGTTTTTGATGAAAACATAGTCAAAAACCTTTAAGGGTTAAGGGGTTAAGGAATTAAGACTATAAATTTAAGATTTTGAATGAATCTTACCTGCATACTTCTATAAGAAAATCATGTATGTATGATCATTTTTTAATCAAAATTCCAAAATAATGATCCATCTAATAAAAAAATGATACAAACTATATATGAATAACCTCAAAGTTTGATAAGCATTGGAAAACATAACATTCAATCACATTTTTAAAATTATCCCATCTATATTCTTGTCTGAAATGTCAAACCTATGATTATGAGAAACTAAGACTATTGATGGATACTCCAATAACCTAAACTTTAAAAATTTATAGTTCATCCCTATTATAATTCCAAAAAATACAAATTAACAAATTTTTAAATCCTTTTTCAATTGCTATGAAGATTCAACAACAATTAAGATATTTTAATAATAGTTAAAATATATTCCATATTTGAATGTTTATTTATACAAATTTAGGTATAATTGTCTAATATATAGTTGCATATAGCCAAATTAGGTTATCATTTGGAAGTCAAATTAATTATTTTGCAAGCCAAAGTACACAAGGTTTTTTTGTAACAATGTCCTAAAAAATTTGATTATCTTAAAAAATGTACATTGAAGATGAGATGAAGGATAAAATTATAGAAGACCACATTTTTTCTAAATTACATAATCTCCTAAAAGTACCTTAAATAAAAATTTGAGTGGTTGAAATTGAAAACTTTACACCCAATTAGTGTCTTATCATAGTACATTATATACAGATTATATGCAAAGGTTAGAAATCTCATTGATAAAATTTAGGAAAAAAAATATCCTTGAAAAAATATTCAACATTTATGATTTTTATTTTTCATATTTATACTATTTAAGGATTTGAGAAAATTAAATTTGACTTTGAAGTTCTAAATCTTGAATTAGTGTTTAAAGGCTTTAAAATGTATTTTTATTTATTTATTATTTGTTTAGATACATAAATTATGAGCATGTAATTGTTGTGAATTTTTTATGGAAGGTCATGTATTAGCTATGCTAAAAAAGGTGGATATTTTAGTGCAAATTTTCGTAAAAAAAAGATACACCTTGAGTGCATGATAAAATTTTGTATATTGTAGTGTGCAATTTTCCTAAGACCAATTCTTTCTCCAATTTTCATTTCTAATGTCAATTATTGCTCTTGACAAGAAATTAAGATTTAAAGACAAATAAGACTTAGAAAATGAAACTTATATGAGAGGAAGCTTAATAAAATCAAACAATCCAATCTTGATGATTGGGATTTCTTAAGATGAATATGAAGATGGAATGAATTCACAACTTACATGAAAGCTTTGTTCATAGTCCCATATGGAGAGATGACCATTGCTGCTAACACACACCCTATTATCATTGCTTGGGCTAAAGCTTGCATATTTTACTGCATTTTTCAGTTTTCCTTCTATCATCTTGGTTGCTCCCTTTGTTGGATTGATGTCCCACAAGATCTTCTCAAAGAAAACCAAATTTACAAGCCAAAAAAATCAAAGATGAACAATAAATATCCATGAATTAGGATAGAATTATATAAATATGAGGATAATTAAGAATTTAAAAATAAAATGATGAATCTAGTTTTTTTTAAACTAAATAATTTTCTAAATAATACAATATTTAAAATTAAAAAAATTCTTAGATTTTTTATAAAATGGTCTAAAAAATCAGAGATTATATATATATATATATATATATATATATATATATATATATATACATTTTTTAAAAATGACCATGCATTTTATTTATTTCAAATATTCCCATATATGAAAATTTGTATAAAAAGTAGTTGGTAAATGAGACTTTATTTTAAAATAGACAAAAATATGTTGATAAGAAATAAACTCTTAAAGTTTTGAAAATAATTTTTTTAATCTTGAAAAAACATGTTGTATACATTTTCAAAACCAATATATTATCTCTTATAATTGAAATGACATGAATATATTTGTATATTAATGAAATTACAAAGATATTAAGAAAAAAAATTATAAATTTCATAGATAAGAAGACTAGATCATACAAATAAAAGCTAGAAATAAGATAATTAATAAAAATATAGGTTAAAAAACTGAACAAGTAGAACTAATGTGAAAATTAGACATGTAAAAAAAACAAATATGAATATAAATTTTGGCATCATTTCAAAGATCACAAATGGTATTAAATCTTAAAATTTCCAACATTTTGCCTACATGAAAACTACATCATAAAAATTCCATTATAATCTAATAACATTTCATATTAGTGTTTATAATGTACATCATATATTTTTCACTACCATATCTATAGGGCAGGATTGGTAGAAAAAAATTTAAGTTTTAAGAATGACAAAAAATAAATAAAATGAAAAAGTGAAATTGTTGAATTTAGCAAAAAATAAATGACCAAGTTGCTGTAAAATAATAAAATTTCCAATATAAGTCAACATGTCCAAAGACTTTCTAGTATTAAGTAAATTTTTAGTAACAAAGTAAAGGAAATCTTACATTGACATTTTAAGAGAATGGGAGATGGAGAGGCCATTTTTATAATGAAATCTATTGTCCTTCATGAACTCTTAAAGGATATGGGATAATTTGAAGATTGAGCTCCTAATAATCCTTATCATTTATATACCCCACAATCATGAGTTGTTTTACCTCTTACCATCAAATTTGTGCAAAGAGCTTGTCTTCTTCACCTTTTCATTCATCTAAGTGGCCTACGGTTTTTGGTGCATGATGTTTTGGATTTTACTCAATATAGTGTTGAATTTTTAAAAAATTCAAATTCAAAATGTTGAAGCTATTTTGGGAACTTTAATTAAATATTTGTCATCAATAAGTGGACCTTGCCTATGGTTACATTATATTTAAAAATGTGAAATATTTTCTTTTCTAAATTCTCATGTGGACTTTTTTTAAACACATGGACAATTTCCATTGATACGGAATAAAAGTAGAAGAACAAGTCCCTAGCAAAACTATTTAATTTTTTCAAAATCTAAAAAGCAAACACTGCAAACCAACAACATACAAGAAAATTGGAGCTAGTTGCCAACAACCAAGAGCAGGCCAAACGCCATGGAGCTTAGTTCATGTATTGAACATCGATTTTATTGTATATAATTAGACAACTAACAAACTTTTATTGCATATGCTATACCTAAAAACGGATATGGTGGTAGATCCATCGTTCACTTTGTATCTAAATAGACTAAATTTTCCTTTAATATGATATAATTGATATATTTACATAGTGGATGGTTTTAATGTCATTCTAAAGCTTATATTTGTAATATTTTTACACTATTGGATTCAAAATTAAAATTTTAAACTTAAATTATAAAAAAAATTATGTCTTCTTAAGAGTAGCACCTAATAAAATTAATCTTGTTAGCTAGATTTTTTTGAAGTACTACAATGTAAATTTTTCTAACACATTCACAACTATATAAGACTACAACTACAACCAAATTAAATAGTTATGATTCCATCAATTACATTTGTAATGAGGATGTTTTGATGTTTCATTTACCACCTAATTTCACTCATCTAGATGTAATTTTATTAAGAAAATTCTTGGGTCTATTGAATTAGAATATTTAAATTGATTGAATAAAATTCATTTCAAATCAAATTATACTTAAGAAACTCATAAATTTGTTGCATTGGAATATATTATAATGAATAAAATAATAGATTAAATTAATTTTAAGAAATCCTATATCTAAAAGATCAATATTTTATGTCTTAAATCCAATTTTCAAATTAAATAACATATTAAAATTTGAAATTTTCAACTTAAAATAGAGAACAATTAGAAGCTTCATTTCATTAATTGGATTTTAATTCAAAAAATCCAATGTAATGGAAATGTTTTTAAATGAATACTAAAACATAAAAATAAGCCAAATATATTATAAGGCAATTGTAAAAGTGGTTGTTTTAATTTGGAAATGAAATCAACAACACCTCAAGTGAAAAGTTTCCAACACCATTTGCACTATACATTCAAGCAAAAACATAAAAAAATAAAATAAATGAAAAACAATGTTCTTATCTAAATAGAGTGATTAGTAATTTGAAATCATTCATAAGCCATTTTGTTGATTCACATAAATTTTAGAACTAAACAAGTAACCTCAAATGGATTTTCTCACCACTAATGATTTGGAGGTATATTTTATTTTCTTAAAACTATCATTGTTTAATGCATTCATCAATAATGAAAACAAAATTCAACCATACAAAGGTATACATACATGAAGGTCTGATATGGCACTCAAGTGTTAAAATTGGATTTCCACATCAAATTTTCAAGAGTCCATCTTACCTCACATCAATCATAAGATGACATTTGGCACTTGTTTTCATAGAAGTAACTTAATTTATGCTAGATCTAAAACTTTTATATAGGGTAATACACTAGTATGGAAATGTATTGAATTTCTTTTGAATTTTTTTACGATACAAATTGCAAGATTTTAGTTTTTGGAGTTATTGATTGAAGTTTTTTTGAACCTTTCCTACAAGATTAGTACAACAATTTGACTCACCTATGTACAAATTTAGTCATCTAAATTTATTTCTATCCAATTGGTGTTTTTTTTTGTCAAAAATAAAGCCCAATGCACTCAAATTGATGGTTGTCTAATTCTATTTTTTCACAATTGAGGCTCAATTTCAAGTATCATTTTAAGTTTCGAGATTGTTCAAATCAAGATTTAAAAGATATGGAATATTTCGCATCTATATTTTTATCCACATCCACATCCACATCCACATCCACACACATATTCTTATCCTCATCACACAAGTAGGGATATACGGAGTCAGATTTTAAACTTACACTTACCTGATTTGTCATTTTATGAAAAAATCAATTAGTATTATTCATCAAGAATAAAAATTTATAACATTTTAAAATCAATTAGTATTTAATACTAAATTTCATTATTTGAGTGGCCCTTTTTTTAGACACTATATGGTAGTCATTTTTTGAACTATTTGACCATATATTGCATAAATTATTTGTATTTATAGATTATTTGATTTCTTGTATTCCGTGTATTCCAAAAAGATTTTAGGCGCCTCACACATCTAAAATCTCACTTATGTCAAAAAGAAATGAACATATCTAAAATCACCTTGCACCAAGAGGATGTCCAAACAATTGTAGTACACTTGCAAGATATCATTTTAAAAAGCTCAAATATTAGAATAATCACAATCCTAAGGGTGAGCACAAATCTTTCATCATCTAAACCAAGTACATAAAAATCCACAAAAAATAGAATCTCGTGATTGCTAACATTACAATCAAACTACTAACAAAGTGTTGTTTATAGAGCAATGAATTAAATATTGAAAAATTCTAATCCAAAATAGAACCTTACGATATGGAACTAGAATGCCCTACAAGCAAAGAAATCTTTTGACTTTGATTATGATTTCAAAGTTTGTTTTTGTACTACCAATAAATCATAGTATTAAAAAGTCAAGGAAATATATTCTACCAATTAAGACATGTTGTAATGCCACAAATTCAAAATATGAATCAATTTTGACATTCAAGGTAGCAATTAAAAGATACAAAAGGTAGATGTTTAGTATGAGTTTGAACTAATTCCCATTAGATCAATTACAACCTTACAACTTCAAACATATACTCTATTTCAATGCCCTCTTATGCTATTAGAGCCTTTCCCAATTATTCATCTTGTATGTTGTAATGAAAAAATGAACTTTGAAGAAAATCGAGCATGAATCTCAAAATTCAAATAAAATGAATTTCATGCTTTGTCTTTCCAATTTTCTTCTTTGGCTAAAAGATACTTGTGTTCAAAGTGAAGGAGGAAGATTCTTCAACTTGCCCAACAATTGGACCTATCTATTAGCACCCTCTAAAATTTGTTTTTAGAAATTTTTATTTTCATTAAGCTTATATCTATATACATCTTGTTTCAAAATTTTGAAAAAAATTCATTAAAATTTCCTACTTTTTAGGAAAAAACTATGTTCATTATCATTGGATCTTCTTAGAGACATGTGATCTCTCATGTCATTCATAATGCAAACACATTTTCTAAAGACTTCTCAATTTCAACCAATCAAAAACTTCAAAATTCTTTGCCCCCTCACCTTTGGATCTAACATAACCAAGCCTAAATTAACCTTTAATTACTAAAGGTCTTTGCATCCTAAAAAAAGATGTATTTTAGTGAAGTACACAAGGTTGATTGTAATTTTTAAACTATCCACTATGGATTTTGATTTAAATTTAAGTAGTGACACCAAGTAGGTTGTCTTTCTATTCCATTTCAATATTTTTTAAAAATTCAAAAATTCAAAAGAATTATTCCAACTAGATGCTTTGTGGATTATGATCTTAAAAAAAATTTCACACTATTCTTCATGGCTACACTTATCTCTTCAAGAAATTTCAAATTAATTGAATTTTTTTTGTTATATTTACTAATTTTTCTATTAGTGTCAAAATTACATAAATGATTATTCATGACGAAATTAGTAGAATTTTTTTAAATTAATAGATAATAGATTGCCTTATATAACATAAATATTACATTGACATTTAAATATGATTTTATAGGCTTGATTGAATTAGGATACAAAGCTTGACTATAGAGCAACGAAACCATGCCTTTGAGGATTAAATGTAATTTAAGCCTTTCTCCCATGGCCTTTCTAAAAGTGTAGGGATTGATTTAGATCATTACCTTTCAATTTTCGAATTCATTATTAAAAAAATACTTGTTACAAATCAAACAATCTCACGTCTACATAGTAACAATAGTAGGTAAAGAAAATTACAATTCAATATGCTCTTATTTGTACATGTAGAAAGAAATGCCTTAAGCCCCTCTATTCTATTTCAATTGTATTGATTTATATATTCTTTTCATATTGAATTTTAAGAACTAAATATTTAACTGTCTGGATAGGTTAATGGTGTTTTCATTCTATTGATATTTCAAAGGCTTTGAACTAGAATTGTATTGTCTTAGTATAATTTTGAGCATAATTTCCAATATTAAATTGTGAAAGTTTTTGTTGAGTCTCGTAGGCAATCGAAAAGGGATTTCAGATTCTCTTAAAAGTTTTGGGCATCATATAAATAAACAATGAATTTTTGAATTTTTGAAACAAATTTACTTCAAATAAACCCTAGGCTCTCATGAACAAAGGCCATACATTTATGAGGCAAGAATCAAGAGTAATGGATTTTTAAAACATGTCAAAATTTTGTGCAATTGTCATGTGATTATTCTTGTAGGTCATATCCTTATTCTACATAGATTTTCAATTTTCCACTAGTGTGAAAAATTATTGATGATTAGAGAAATGACCAGATTTTTTGTTTTTCTTTCATTCATCCTCAAAGAATTCTATAGAATCTATTAGGAATTAAATTTCACATGACCAAAATTAAATATAAATTTTTGGGCTCACCAAACAAAAATCAGGCTCTCCAGAAACTGTTACAAATCGCCACGAACTTTGAGAAAAAGCCATAATAACAACTTCCAATTCTGCTGCATCTGCACATTCAACATAAATGGGGAATTTCATTAAAATGGCGATTATTCTGTGACTTTGGCATTCTCACAGTTTAGACCGGGCGGTCTGAACTCTACTAGCGTCCTAGATTTTGACATCTATACCATTATTAGATATCTAAAATCTAGGAATATGTAGATGTTTTAAATCAATTGGTCTGAAATCTACATCTTTCCTAGATTCAATACATCTAATAGTGATATAGAGTTCACAAATTTAGGACACTAATAGATTTCAGACCGCCCGGTCTAAACTGTGGGAACGGCACACTGTGAAAATGGCACATGGAATATCGCCATTTTAATGAAATTCCCCATATAATGATGCCCTAATTATTTGTTGAGAATTCTTGCATTAGTATTTAGTATAGGGCAATCACTGAGGCGATGAGGAATTTTAAAATAAATAGGTTGAGGAGGAGGATGAAACTTGATGAGGAATGCCTATTTAGTTTTAGAATTTTCAACAATGAGGAGAGTACTTGATTTAAACACTTGTTTAGAAATGGATGAAATATGTGGTCAATGAATGAAAAATTCATAGTCATCAATTATATAGATTTCACATGCTAGGAAAGGATTACAAGAAATAATCCTCCCACAAAATGAATGGGATATTTCTTGGTGGGATTTTACATGCTACTTTGCAATTGAAATATGTTCAATGAAATAATGAATCAACATTAGTTAAATAATCTTGATTGCAACAAGTATTTGTCAGTGGATCCCTCGAAGACATGCCATATGTGGTTGCTATCAACAATTTTTTCCCTTGGTTTACCAAATACAACATGTGAGGCTCTTGGCACAAATAAACATATTACAAAGTACTCTATTGTTAAAATTTATGATATGATGTGTGGAAGTACCTGATACATGGCACTTCACTGGAATAGTTTTTTGTTGCTATGAGTTGAAAAAAACAATTGATGTATCTAATAAATAATAATCATAATGAACAATGAGGGATTTTATAGTGATTAAATCTACAAATGCTTGTTTTTAGGAACCAAACTAATTATATAATATTCCCACAAGTAGTTTTTGAATTCTTGTGATACCAAGTGTGAGAATATTAGAGCTTGATGTGAAAGGCATTTTTGGGTACAAAACTCTAGTGCTCTCATTTGGTGCCATAAGACCACTAGGCTAGTAGAAAGGAGATCCTTGGTGCCACAAGATCCTTCTACTAGTGCAAAACATTTCGTATATAAAATGTTATATGTAAACATTTTTTGTCATTATTTGTTATTTGTTATTGTAGGCTCACCTCTAAGAGTAGCAATCTCAATATTTTCATTTTGCATTAGATATACATGTACTATTGGCTTCAATCCCTGCAACCATTCAAGATACTAATAAATCAAGCCCTAAATACACAAAAAAGTTTGAAAACACCAAATTCATCACAAATGTTTGAAGTTGATATATTTTTCATACTTTCAGAAGATAAATGAGTTGGCAAACCTTTTCTGCAATTGCTATGCAACGTTGTTGCAAATGAAATGCAGATGTTTGTAGACCAACACTAGGACCCCAAAGAAGATGGGTATTGAGTCCACCAGTGAGAGAGTAGAGACAACAACAATTGCCGCATATGGCCACTGTGGTGCCACTATCAACATAGTGCAAGTGTGTACCTTGATATCCCACCACATACCTACATGCAACTCATATTACAAAACATTTTTTTGTCATTTTTTTTTTCAAGTTTTAAATTATTCAGTTACAAGTTTGTTAGATTGAAGCAAACATCAAGTTTTGACTCTTTATAAAAACTTGAAGCAAATGTCATTTCAAGAATCTTCTAGAATTTGCCTTCTACACAAGGCATTAAGGATAACATTTTCTACCTTTTTCAAATGTCAAAGATGATAGAAATATTTCCAACAAATTTTTCATTTTGCAATTGCCTTAAAACAATATTTTTTTTACTTTTTTGGTGTTAAATCAATTAGATTCAAAATTTCATTTTTACATTCTATGTTGTTTTAAATTTTTTTTTTTTTTTTCAAAATTAAGACTATCTAGAAAGTTTAAGGTGTTCCTTGATGATTATAGTAATTACAAAATAAAGGTTTTGTGAATATCTTTTTAGATTGAAAATTTTACTACAAATTTATTTTGTGAACAATTCAAAGAGAAGATGTTTTGGAAGCTCACTTGGAAGACTATCTTATAATCATTATTTGTTACTTTTATAAGTTAATCAACTAAAAAACTCAAGTTATCCATTGGTAAAGAATATTATGTAGATGAACAAAAGTTGTAGGAGAGAATTGACTATCACAAATTTGAGATTCCCTATCACTCACATAATACATCTTTAAAATTTAATCCCCAAATGTTCAACCACCTACTTGTTGAACAATGATTGTTTTGAAAAATACATGTCACCTACTCTATATTCATTGAGAAAGATTTAAGAAATATCATGTCATATATCAATGGAAAGACAAAAGTTAAAATATTCTACATGCAAGTACTATAATATGAATCAATAATGCAAATTTTAAAGGAACCATTATTTTTTATTATGATTTTTTAATCAATTTTATGTTTAATCCAAGTAATTAGGATTATTAATGAATTCTGATTTTAGTTTTGAATATCCACTTGCTTCATTGAAAATTTCCTAGAAGTTGAAGGAGAATGTCTCTTTTTAACCTCTAAAGGACCAAACTGCATTTTTTGGCAACATAGCAATTTTAAGTAGCTCACTACGAATGGAATTTTTATTTTTTTCTTTGAAATTTTCGCATGATATGTGCCTAAGGAGTAGCTTCAAGGCCCAATAATTTTCATAACTTTTGGCAACATGGTTAAAAAATTAGTATATAATATGTAATTTTCAATGTTTAGCAAGTAGCCCAAGCAACAATAAAAAAAACTTCTTTAAAAAACACTTCTTAAAAAAATAAAATTTTGAAGTTGGTTATCTCTATATAGAGAGAATTGGAAAGCTTTGAATCATTCCATTTTGATTAATGAGATGAAGGTTATGAGTAATGGGGTAGTCAACAAGTAGTTATGAAATCTCTACTTTAAAATAAACTTTGAAGTCCTATATTTAACTCTATTTTCACTATTTTTGGGGAAAAAAAACATTAGGTGTACATTGTTTATTACATTATTACAACCATTGGAATTGGCATTTTTTCAATTTCATAAATAATTGGTTAATAATTTAGTATTTTGAATCATTCTTTGCTTCTTCTACTTACTATTTTTTCCTATATGTTGTACAATTCCAAATGATCTAAATTTTTTCAAGAATGTAGACAACTTGACTTAAAGAATGAACCCAAATAGTTACAACCATTTTAGACATTTTTTCATAATGATTTGACCTTGTGAAGTGCAACTGCCTAGTTTTTCCAAGGGCCAAAAAAAAGAATTTTTGTCACTTCAAATGCTAATATCTTGCAAACTTCAGAGTGGAAATTTCTGAAATTGTTTTCACATCTTCTCAAACCAGAGTACTACAAGATCCTATGGTCAAATGTGTCCCAAAATGCTTTTTTTTCTAAAATTTGCTACTTGTATTAGAAATGGTAGTTTTGGTGAAAATATAGTCAAAAACCTTTAGGAGTTAATCAGTCTTTAGAGGTTCAATCATGTAGCATGTGCTCTAATTAAAAGTATTGATTTTTCCATTAAGATGGGTACACCCATTGTTAGTACCTTTAATCTAATTGCTTTCTTATCTACATTTGTCTACCTTTTTAAGGGTTGAAATTTTAGACACCTATATAAATAGGAAGGCAATTGGATTGAAGTTCCACAATGGATATACCCACTTTAAATCTAATATTGGTTGTGGGATGCTTTTTATCTTTTCAATGATTAAAAAATTGCAAGGGCTAGCATCAAACTTAAAATTTGAAGAAACATAATCCAACAATTGTGAATGTCTTTTCTATTTGTGTGCTTTCTATATCCACATATGTATACAAACTTTACCATTGAGCCATGGAAAAAGGGGCTTATACACACACAAAATGAAATAATAAAATTACACTGTTAATCCTATGCGCACTTGGAATGTATATACAAAGAACAAATGTCTTCGATGCTCAAGGTAATTATACTTAATTGTTTCTAAAACAATATGTATAGATGTATAATCTAAAATTTACAACCTCTATTTATGAGAATTTAGGGTCAATTTTGGGAACCTATTTCCCTCATAATTTATATATTTGGTTTTCAAAAAATGCATAGTAAAAGAATATATAATCATCTATTGACTTCTAATAAGATTTAACAAAGATTTAAATAGTTTAATAATAGGAATCATACTCAATTTGCTTATGTGGTCACTATTAATCCTTAAAGGTATTTAATGTTTTCAAGCCCAAAATTGCTTCTAAGTACTTAAATCCAAAGCAAGGCTAAAATCTTCATTCAAATTTATTCATTAATAAATCCAACCACAAGATCCTTTAGTTAACTTGTTAGAGTTCACCATCCTCAAATTTTTTAATAAGAAACCTTACCAATTGCAAGATCAAGTCTCTTGAATTTCAAAAAGAGGTATTTTCAACTCTTCCCAAATGGTTGGATTTCATCTTTAAAAAATTTTACAATAAAATGTGTAGATCCTAAAACTTGTTACTCTCCATAATATATTGAAGATATAGGTTGGAAATACATATACAAAATTTTAAACAAAAAATGTTTCATATTCATGCTTGAAAAAAATAGAAAGTAGAAAGAACTAGAGTATGATTTAAAATACCAAATTATTAAGAATTTAGTTATAGAATTGAAAATTTTAGTTATAGAATTGAAAAATCACCAATTTCAAATTTTTATTTCTTAAAAAGGTGATTTTTTCAAATGTACCCAAAGTGATTGTTGAACAATGAAAATTACATATCGTGCAATAGCTTTTTATCCATGTAGTCAAAAGTTATGAAAATTATTGTGCATTAAAGCTACTCCTTGGGTACATGTTGTATGAAAATTTCAAAGGAAAAAATAAAAATTCCTTTGTAGTGAGCTATCCAAAATCGCTATGTTGCCAAAAAATGGTATTTGGACCTTTTATTAGGGGTTAAGTTTATTTTTGATTGAACAAATTGAGAAGTAATGGGGTAGAAGAACGAGATGAATATGTATTATATAATCGATGAGCCATGCTAGTGGCAAATAGGTTATTGTACATAAACGGTTGTACATTTTTCAATCACCACATTTGATCTTCATGATCCAAGAGTGTTGAAAGGAAAGAAGGTTATGAGTTGTAACTTGTAATAGCAATGGTGATGGATTGTCAATGGGACAGTGCCACTTTAGTATTGAAAAGTCAACAATTGGTTTTGACTTTTTCACACATCAAACCTTAAACTAAGTCAATTGCTAAAGGTTTGTACATCTCCAAAGTTGATGTGTCTTGATTGTAACTTTCAAAATAACCATTTTTGGTATTTGATTTAAACTATGAAAATGAAACTTTGAGAATTCTTGTATTTACTCCATAATAAAATTTTAGAAAAAATGAAAAATGAAAAAAAAAATTATTGCAATCTCAAGCTTAATGGATCAGAATTTAATTTATACCACATTTGGTATATTTTATTTGTTTTTTAAAAAATGGTTTTATAATTTAATTTATAAAAACATGTTTTTTATTCTAACCTTCATTTACTGTAAAATTTCTAAAATTATCTATAGTATATATTATAATTGATATAATTTTATTACTTAAAAAAGTCACAATAATTTGATATTTTTATAAATAATTCTAAAAAAGTCAATATCAACAAAAAAAATACATTATTTTATAGTGAAAAATGTCAAAATTATACATATATATATATTACATAGAAGAATAAATTTATTATGAATGATAGAGGCATTTGACTTAAAGGTCATTTTCAAAGGCCTTTTCAGTACAAATATACAGTAATTAATTGATAAATCTTCACAACAATTTTTATTGCTATTGTATCACTTGAAAAATATAAATTAAGTGAATTTTTTTTCTACATTTAATAATTTTTTTCCACTTTTTGCAACGAAAATTACAACAATATTTGATGTATTTTTACAAAATGAATTGAGTTTTTTATGGCAGAAAATGATTTATAGTATACTATATACTAAAATTTAATGATTGATATTTGAATACTATTTAAAAGACTAAATGTAGCTCAAACATAATATTTGACCATTTTGCAACGAATCTAATCTGTTTGGAATTTTTTTGTCTAGGTCCTTGATTCCTATTGGAAAGAAAAGTGTGATGTTTTCTTTGCAATGGAATAAACTATCCATTTGGGTTTAAGAAGCTTCAATATTAATTTATCATAAACTAAAGATCACTGTGTGATTTTAAACAAAGGTTCGCAAATTTAACAAAAGGTATGAACATGTATTCCCTTAGTAGGAATATGATTTTTTTCAATTAGGTGCCCTAATAAAAAATTATGTTGCATGCAATATGTTGGACAAGACAAACAACTTCAAGCAATATGTGCAAAATCTTTCCTTCAATTTTAAAATTTCACATCTATGTAACCAACATGACATAGGATGCAAAATAACAATATATATTGTGATAATTTCATTCTTGGAAGTATTAAAGTTTGTTGGTCAAACAAGTTTAGAAAAAACGCCTTCAAATGCTATAATCATTCAATCTACATGGTCAAAATTTCTGAATTTTTTCCACATTTCCATAGTAGACTAGTACAAATTTAAATGGATTAGTATCAAAAATTGACAATTTTTTGCTCCAAATGTGCCTTAGTCTTTTAAGGGGTAGCTTTACTCCTCTTGTCCAAAGCTAAAAAAAATTCAAAACCAATCAAAACTTCTATTTCTATTGTGAAGAGTAAAAAATTTAATTATTAATTTTTAGTATATCTAATTGTAAAATCTTGCACTTGATTGATATAAAAATGTGTGAAAGCAATTTTAGAAACTTTGACCATGTACATTGCAAGATTTTTTTCTAAGTTGAACAAAATGGATTTTTTTTGCACCTCGTATGACTAGATTATAAGACTTTGAATCTTGTTAATTCAAAATTTATGCACAATAGATTTCAAATTGATTACTTTTTTCCTTGAACAACTGAGTTAAAAATCTAAAAAAATAAAATTTTAAAAACACAAACTTTGTTTTCATTCTTAAAAAAAATCTAAATCATTAATAGCTCTAAGATGTAATTGAAATATAATAATTTAAACAATGAAATGGATCTCACGAGCAATCTAAACCCTGTAGAACTTTTTATTCATTTTAAATTATAAATATTGATTTCAAAAACAAACTAATATAGTATTTCCTCAACAAAATGCAATGATTGCCCATTTAACAAAATGCTCCTTAATAAAATGAATAAAATCTTTCTATATAGACAAAAATGTAATCTGTGATATTTAAATTTAAGAAAAAATTATTTCAAATTTTTGTAATTTTTTTGCTACAGGATGAATTCTATTTTCTATAGATATTGGCATAATTTTTGCTTCCAAGCATCAACTGAAAAAATAAATTATATATTCCTAAAAAGCTAATGTGTTTTCTATCTTCAAAATAGACTCAAATGTCTAGGCTATTTTTGTTGAGAAACTACATTAAATTCTTGTAGTTCAATATTCAATCATGCTCTTTAATCAATGAAGAATTTTGGGTTTTAGCAAGGATAGGACATGTCATTGCTTAAGGATTTAACAAGAAAAAGCTAGTATAATAAAAGGTACCATAACTTCTCTTAAACATAAGTTAACTTCAATTTGCACAATAACTTACGTTGACTTCTCATATTGTATTCTACGAGAAGGTTCTTTTTTTAATGCCAAAAGCAAAGAAAATTGACCCTCAACAAGATAAGTTATACATCATCAATATTCGCGTTTTCTTTCCCAACACCACTGAAAATTAGCAACCAATTGCACAGTCCTTTGGGGACCACTTTGAATACCAAAACCACTTAAGTCACTTCAAAACTATTAATTTCAAACCCTAAAAAAAGTTGAGCCCAAAAATATGAAACTAGGTCATCAGCTCGCAACGTATTTGGAAAACCCTAATAGAGCCACCACAAGAATTTGTTTACCACTTTGAACCCTAAAAACAACATGGCGACCTAAAAGTGTATGTCCAATGGATGACAAAGAATCCTTCTAATTATGTCTATATAAGATAAACAAAAGTGCACATGTTCATCCTTGAAATTTTGTATGAAAAAGAGAGGTCTTGCACAATAGTTCAACCTCCAACAAGTACTCTTGATTTTGTTTCAGCGCACGATTCACATGATACCCCAAAGGATGATTTCCACAATGACCAATCAAGCCTTCAAGCTAGAGTTAACCTAGTTTACATACTAAGAATTCATGATTTTAAGCTGTCAATTTGGATTGATCATATCATAGAAAGTATAACCTAAATGGAAAATTTTATTATATCGTTATCTTGAGTGAAGAACATTGCATGCATTGGTTTGAAAATAATTATTATTAAAAGACATAAAAATCCACATATAAACTCTTCAAAATAGCTAAAAAAAAATGTGAGGCCCAATTTGAGCTTCTTTGTACTGAAAGGGTTATTACATTCAGCAGTCAACAAATTATGATTACAATTACAAAATGGGGGTGGAAGGTATGTACTCAGGGCGTGTCATTTTAGGGCACCACTAGTGCTTCGGTTGCTCTTCTCCTCTTAAAGCTTTCCAAATATTTTCTGCAAAAAAAATTCTACAATTATGGAGCATTCAATTGTCCAATGTAACTTATATATAATAGAGTTAATCATAAAGTGAACCCTAGTTCGTAGAAAGGGGTGTCAAAGGAAGGTTTACCTAAGAATAAGTCAGTACAAAAACAAAAACACCACCCAACTCCATCAATCAATCAAACCAAGTTTGGATGCTTCAAGGAGTTTCCAAATATTTTCTGCAAAAAAAATTCTACAATCATGGAGCGTTCAATTGTCCAATGTAACTTATAGAAAATAGAGTTAATCATAAAGTGAACCCTAGTTTGTAGAAAGGGGTGTCAAAGGAAGGTTTACCTAAGAATAAGTCAATACAAAAACAATAACACCACCCAATTCCATCAATCAATCAAACCAAGTTTGGATGCTTCAAGAAGTTTCCAAAAATTCTACAAAAAAAAATTCTACAATCGTGGAGCGTTCAATTGTCCAATGTAACTTATATATAATAGAATTAATCATAAAGTGAACCCTAGTTTGTAGAAAGGGGTGTCAAAGGAAGGTTTACCTAAGAATAAGTCAATACAAAAACAATAACACCACCCAACTCCATCAGTCAATCAAACCAAGTTTGGATGCTTTAAGGAGTTTTGTTCTATGTTTTTTTTTTTCAAACTCCAGCTCATAGTCCCTCATGAAACTCACTTTATGATGACTGAATCTATTTATTTCATGTGCTTGTTGTTTGTAAGCTTAACATAATCCAAGCACGAACATGAGTGTGTTGAATGATTCCTCATGTTTACTTACATGACTTAAAGTTAACAACTAATTATTTTGTTGGAAATCATTGGGAAACAAATTTAGGTAGGAGGACCATAAATTGCCCATTTAAGAGGTGAAACTGAATTTTGGGAAGGTGGAACTTCTTGAACTATTTTTCAATAAATGTTCCTTGAAAGACAAGTAGAATTGGCATCTAATCCAAGTTGTTTCATATTTTTTTAAAGCTTTGTGGAATTAGTTATGAAATTGTGAAGTTGAAATGGCACACGGCTCTAAAATCATCCACCTCCTCAAATGTACACTGCAGAAGGCTATAGAAAAGCAACATGTATAAATAGTGTACATTTGATAAGGTGGGCGATTTTAGAGCCCGTGCACTTTTAGAACCTCCTACCTCTGTCACTAGAAGCAACACAACAGAGAGCTTCGACTGCGTCAAGAAACTTCGAGCTCCAAGAAAAATTAAATTTAATAGACTATAGATCAAAAAACAAGCTCAACACCAAACCCTAATAAGTGAAGGTGGAAGGCGGTGACCAAAGTTGAAGGGCCCTAATGAGAGCAGTCCTTGATAGGCCACATTATAACTACCAATAAATTGATTAACCCTTGAAAGGCCCTTGGGGTCCCTCTATATGACCCGTATTCAGCCTTACAACTCTTTGATTGAGTTTTACTATATGAATTGTGATACCTTGTTATTTACACACTACCATGATTGTTAATTTACCTTGTATTAAGCAATATCTGGTCAAATACCACCGTATTCAAAATATACTATATGGTCGGAAAGGGCTTTCAAGACCTTGACCACATATCTGCAAGCTGGGTGGGTTTCTCTATTGGAGAAATTTTCCCATTTTCCCATGTGCAGAAATAGAGTGGAGAAGGTTTCTGCCATAATTTTTTAGATTTTTCATTTTTCAAAAGCATAATTACCATGAATTTTTTAGCCGAAGATTTTGGACAATCCAAATTAGTCATATAGACCTTCCTATTTCTAACTAAGAGTGGGTCGCAAAACCCACCAAGGGTTGGTTGCAATATTGAGAGTCTTGTAGCCAATCATAATGTGCCACAACAATATAGGGAACTATACCATAATTGAATGATCACTCTTCGTCACTTCCTGCATAGAAGAAAGCAACCTACATTGCTTGAATGGAAGGGGTTGATCAAGAATGATGTCAAGTATTACCTTTGGAGGCCAAAGGGATTAATTAATATACGTCACTTCCAAACAAGCCATTCCATCTAATATTTAGGTCTATAAGACTATATCATGGTAATTTTTGCATTTTTTTTATTAATCTCATAACTAGGGCTTTATTGTTCTTCGTGCTACCCTAAATCCATTAGAAGCTAATATTAATTTTTTTATTGTCGAAAGAAAAGAAAAACTTGAAGTAGAGACTTCTAAGTTATGCAAATTGATATGATTTTCAAAATTTAAGTTGAAGCGACTGTAAGATCCACAACATGAGAAGTGAATATCACTAAAGTAGGAGATTCTAAAAATGCATAGGCTCTAAAATTGCCTATGTCCTCAAACGTATACTATTTGTATATGTTGCTTTTTTTAGCCTTCAGGAATTTATAAAGAGTGTACATTTTATAAGGTGGGCCATTTTAGAGCCCTATGTCATTTCATCTTCAAAATTTCATAACTAATTCCACAAAGCTTCAAAAAATATGAAATGACTTGGACTAGATGCCAATTCCACTTGTCTTTCAAGAAAAAAATTTTGAAAAATATTTCAAGAAGCTTCACCTCTCCAAAATTCAATTTTATCTCTTAAGTGGGTGATTTATGGACCTTCTATCTTAAGTCAACAAAGAGAAAGATGAGAACGTTTACAAATGTAAACAATAGTGCATACCATGCCAAAAATAAATAGCAGTGGAGTTCACCACCATTTGGTTGAATTGTGCACATTTGTGAACTCATTGGTTATCTCAAGTATTATATGTCATCCCTAGCATATTTTTTATTTGTGAAAGATTAGAATTACTCATTGGAAAATCCAATTATACCCTAAAAGACTAAAGAGAATTTGAATAGGTCATATTGCCTTCTTAGGGAATTTTAAGGCGCCTTCACACTTGGTGATATGGGAGTGTTAAGTGGGATAGAATATGCGTTTGTAAGTGGGATAGACAAGCGTTTGTAACGTAATAGGCCCTTAAAAGTTAGTGCTTAAGCATTTAATTAGAGAGCGCTAAATTTTTTTTTAAATAGAAAAATAAAGAAAACATAGCATTTAAGGTGCGTCGGTGAAGGCCATGCCATGCAATGTATGGAACAAGGTGTTCGAAGAGGATAGAGTGAAGAATGGCAATAAGGTAGGAGCACCCAATGGCATCAGTGTATCCAATGGCATCACTTTCTGCACATGATAGTTATTTCAAAACTTAAATGTAGATAAACTATAGATAGTTTATTTCTATTGGCCAAAATAATAAGTTATCTATAATCTACCTACATTTGCGTTCTAGAATCATTACCTTACCTAGAAAATGGGTGCTCCTACCTAAGTAGCCATTAGAAAAAAATGAGGCCACACGAAGGCTACTAATTTGGGGGGTGGGGGTGGAATGATTTAGAGTACCAGCTCGTTGACTGCTTGTGCATGTTCGAGTTGGCACTACTGGTGCCAATACAACTTTGGAAAATCCAAAAACCTATACTTCTTTAATTCCCCACGTGCCAAGATTGTGGTAGTAGACTTATGGTTTACATTTTTTTTGGACTAAAAAAAGTTGGGAAATATATTTAAATTTCATCTCCAAAAATCCGTTTCATATTTCAAGCCTTCAATCAAAAGTTATGAACAAAATTTAAAGAGGATGTTTCAAGATGTAAAATGTCCCTTCCAACCCCTCTTTGAAATGTCTATAACTTTTGATTGGAGTCTTGAAATATGAAACGGATTTTTGGAGATGAAATTTATATAAATTTTCCAACTTTTTTTAGTCTAAAGTTTTTTGAAATTTTTTATTTTACTATGACTAAATGAGGCCTAAAATTTTACTTTAAATAGAATTCTTGCTTTAATTTGACTTTACTATGAGCAGTTGAGCCCCTACTAACTTTAATTTATTTATCCCACATTGTTTACTTTACCTCCTACCACCCCATATGTATATAAGGATTTGTCTTCTCACTCTTGATCCACAAACCATAAAAGGTGTTCAAATCACAATGAGGAAACTAAAGCATTAGTTTCAAATGAGTGTAGAATATTTCACACCATATCATTTTGGGATGAAATGTTGTGGAATATTCCACATCATTTTGTCTAAGGGAAGGTAGAGTTTATTGCTATTGAATGTTATGTGTAGAAGTGGATCAATTGTTGTGAGTACGATTTAGAAATTCCGGACTTGTAGGGTTAGTAGGATTTGTGATTTCATTTGGATGGTCCATTCTTGAGCCCAATCATGCTTTGCTCGTCCATCAAATTGAGCGGATACAGGGGATTAGTGCACTTCTAAAAACACTAACAATAGTCAACAAATCTTCTTAACAGCCTTCTGCAGGGCTCAAATTTTTTGTAATGAACCTTTGAACACATTACAAATTCATATGTGGCTGATGATGAAATCATACTACAAGCGTCTGTAGCAAAGGTGCAAATTGAAATTGGTGAGATTAGGTTTTTTGTCATTGATCAAAGGTGATTCATGTATTGTGGAGTCCATTGTACATGTGAAGTGGGGTCCATTGTACATGTAATGTGGAGTCCATTCCTGTGTTTTATGTGACTTTTTATAGTTTTTGTAGACGGATCTTAGATGACGTTGAATAAAACAACTTGTATTTTTTATTTTAATGTCAAACCATGTAGCAAAAAATATATTCTAAAAAAATATTAATTATTTTTTTTGAATTTTGTAGATTGATACCTACTCAAAACCGTTTGAACGTTGTCTTTTACTCTCAATTTTGAAAATTTTCTAATAAAAATAAAAATAAAAGATACTAATTATTTATTATAATATACCATTAGGATTAAGAATTATTAACTTCTTGTAACAATTATTAGCAAATTAGTTTTTTTTTCATCCAATACCACCTTCTACTTTATATTTTTTTAAATGAATATAAATTATTTTTGGTTAAATGTTTTCAATCTATTTTCCAACCTATTGACTAAAGTGCACTAGTTATAGGTTTGAAGTTTAGGCACATTGAACTTGCAATTGATGGAGACATTCATTCTAAAATTTTGGGACAATATGTTTGAATAAGTTAACAATTGAATTTGTTAAAATGTAAATAATGATGAAGACTTCAACCTTGCTTAAAAGACAAATATTTTGAAATAGTTTTGGGCCTCTAAACATGTTGGCCCTTTAGGGGTTAATTTGTTAAAATTTCTAAAATTTCAATTATGTTGATTTTAAATTTCTAATATTTTAAACAATTGAAAATATTTTGATATTTTGATATTTAAAATTTTCTAATTTCTAATAATTTTTTTATACATAAATTATAAAAATATCTAGGGCTATGTTGCTCTCCGGGCTGCTAGTGATGCCTATTGAAGATTAAAAATTTTGAGACTTTGTCTCCGGATAAGGAGACCTTGGCAATAGAAATTTGACCCTTACAAGATTATATGGGTTTAAACCAAACAAGAGTGGTCCTCAAAATAGATTGCCTTCTTGTAAAGAATAAGCATGCCAAATAGAACAACGAACTTGAATAAAGTATGAAATAAAAGACACAATATAAATGAAGTTGAATTGATCACATGTATTGATTGATAAAGCACCTTTTATTGGAAATGATCATTGTTGAAGGTTAAATTTTGTTTTAAAAAAAAATACCCAACAACTTATTGGGTAGACACTACAAGGAAACTGTATGCTATTTGACACAAAATTTGACAAAATTGTGTCAAAAGTGCTGTAGATTAGGAGTACTTGTTTTGGACATTTAATTGACAGGGTTTTGTCAATTCGGCTGTCATTTTGGACAAAGATATACGTCATCATGATTTTTCACCACAAAAATCGTAATTATTTGAATTTCTGCCACGTAGAAAGGATTGTTAGTTTTTTACATTTGCAACCAACACATTTCTACCAAAAAAAATAAATTAAAGTTTCAAAAGTGCATTATGCATTTTAGAATAGAACTTCCATAACTTTCAACGACATTCAAGATTATTTGGCTTAATCAACATTTCAACTTTGAATGCAACTCACCATGGAGTTTAAAATGGTAAGAAGACAAGTGCTTTATACAAGTTGGTTGGTAAGAAGTAAGACAACCCATGTGGGATTTGTAAATGAGGGTTAGAAGGAGCTCCACCGCTCATAGTTTAGTGAAGAGTAGGAATAATGGTTAAAGTGGAATTTCAGACCTGATTTTAACATAGTAAAATAACTTTTTTTTCTTAAACTTTGAACTAATAAAATGTGGGATTTCAAACCAAAATTTATATTCAAAAATTCGTTTCAGATTTAAAGCTTCTAATCAAAAGTTATAAGCAAATTTTAGTGAGGATGTTTGAAATTGTCAAAGCAAATGTCCCTTCCAATCCCTCATTGAAATTTGTCTATAACTTTTGATTTGAAGCTTTAAATCTCAAAAAAAATTTTGGACATGAAATTTGGTTTGATTTCCCACATTTTCTTAGTTCAAAGTTTCCTAAAAAATGTTATTCTACTATACTTAAATTAAGTCTGAAATTCCACTTTAACCATTATTCCTACTTTTCACTAAACTATGAGCGGTGGAGCTTCCACTAACCCTCATTAAGATATCCCACATGGTTTGTCTTACTTCCCTACCATCCCACTTGTATAAAAGACTTGTCTTCTCATCACTTGAAACACCATGGTAAACAACACTTGCAAATTCCATTTTGTGTGCCCTAAGCAACCATTAATTGTCTTCTTTTGTCAAAATTGACGGAAAAATTGACTAGATTTTGACAAAGATTGCAATATGAACCACATTAACAGAGTGCCAAGTTCCAGAAGTTATGGTGGTCATTCTGGACACTTTTCTATTAAAAATCTTGTCAATTCGGGCTCATTTCCCTTGTAGTGAGAGTTCTCTTTGTAAAAACATGTCCACATCTTGTATCAAAAATTGAAAAAATTCGTTCCGAATTGCCTATATAGAAACCTACCTAAATTCTCAATTGTCTATTCAACAAATAGTAAGTCTTTTAGGAGTTTACAAATTCCAAAGTAAGATTGTTCATACCCTTAAATTTTTAAATTACTAAAATCAAGATGGTAGATACAAATAAGAACTAAAATCAACTACTTGAAGAATCCATGAATTAAAAGAATAAATGAACAAATGAATTCCTATCAAATGATAATTTATTCTATCATTTATGTTATTCTTCAAATTTGCAAATGCTAGGAAGGACTATCATTTTATTCGTCCTAGTGAATTTGTCTTAAATGAAGTTCTATTTTCCTATATATAAAGTTATAGTGACCACTAGTCCCTTATATCAATGCCTATAAAATAATGATTCAATTTTTTATTTGATTGCCAAGACCAAAAAATTAGATATTTTACCATTTTGATGCATAAGCATACCTCAGCCTAAGGTAGGAGACCCTACTTGTGCCACAACTCAAAGGCCACCTACTCTTGTCACTATGTCTTTGTGGTACACATTTCAAACTTTCAAATGTAATCTATTAGTACATAGGAACCACATTGTGGCCTGAATAATCACATGACACAATAAGATCTCCTACCTTACTACAACAGTTGCTACGTCTATTTGACAAAACAAAGTTAATCCAATGCCAAAGATTAGAACTTCAATCCAAAACACTTCTATGTGTCTAGTAAATTAAAAAGAAATTCATAAATGCAAAATCAACAAAAAAAAACTTATTATTGAAAAGAAGGTCTATATGATCTTCTCAAAATACAACCATAATTCTCGCCATAATTGGTTCATTTTAAAGCACATTCCATACTAACAGATTCATGTAAGTAATTTTAGGCTTTCATAACATAAGGGAAACAACCCATTCCCGACCAGTTAAGCAATTAAGCACATCTACAGTATGCATGTGGTGATGGGAAAAATTTGCTTAGGTGAAGAAATAAATAAGAATAGTGTTCTATAATTTTTTCAATTTTTTTGGTGAAAACTGGAATTTTTATGAATTATTTTCATGAAGATTTTGCTTCATACATTTCTAATATGTAGGCTAGCCATTTTCAACCATAGGCAATAAACAAAACTGACAGTGCTTTAAATCCATAAGTGACCATCGTGACAGTACAAAATCGTTCACTATAGACTTTGAAATTGACAACTGAAGTCATAAATATGTACATTAGTTAAGAAAAATTCATACATCCAATTTTCAAAAAACGGTCAAGTTTAGAGATGTTTGAAAACTTGGGGTTCTTTGTTCCCGCTCAAATGAAAACCCTAATTCAAAATCCTAGGGCGGTCATTATTGAATTGCTTGTCTCTCTCCATCACTGTACTCCATTTCTCTTGCATTAGCCATATTGCTTGTAGTGGATATGCAACATGGATGGTCTGTAGGTAGTTAAAATTAAGAATGTGTGAGTGCTGCATGGATTGGAAGGGGGGAACATAATGTTGAAATGCATTGCCGGTGAAGTATGGTGCTCCATTGTTGAGGAGCTGCGATTTCAAGTTGTGCCTCCCCCTCTACAGTCCCTGTTGCATTGACAACAGAGGTCAATGAGGAAGGTACATTCGGAGGCATCCCTAGCGCAACGATGTTGCAATCGGAAGCACCCCCAAGGCACAAATCCGGCAGCCAGAGGAGGTCCCGATGTTGCTATTAGAGGACCCCAATTGGAGGCACCTCCGATGTGGTAGTCGGAGGCACCCTCGGCACCGCCATCAGAGGGGGCACCTCCAATGTGGCAACCACAGAGTCACCCCCTGTGCCACAATTAGGGGGCACCCCAATGTAGCTATCACAGGGGCACCTCCTGCACTGTAGTTGGAGGCACCCTTAGCTTCGCAGTGGAAGGGGCCACCCCCGACATTGCATGTGGAAGGGGGTCCTCCGGCACTACATGTGGAGGGCGCCCCTATGCATTTTTTCTAGTTGAGGCACGGAACTGCAACTCCCATATTTTGGCTTGCAAGTACTCCTGCTCTAGCTATGCTTCACATTTTGTTGCTATTGCCTCTTGTCAACGTTGTGTGCGCTTGGTCGCAACTTCCTCTTTTTTTGCAGCAGTTGCCCGTGTTGCCTCCACTCGCGACCAAGCGCACACAGCGCATACTCGTGCTCGTTGCTCATCTGCCTTCGCTTGTTGCTCTTGTGCCTTTCGAGCACGTTCTTCCGCTTGTAGCTGACGGTGAGTTTCTCTCTCCAATCGCTTACTTTCTTGTTCTATCAGTTTCCTTCGTTTTACCTCTTCTTTGTCATATTTTTCTTTTTCTCTTTTTGCTACACGTTTTGCCTTCTCTTGTTGCCTTTGTTCCATAGTGTTGATGTATTCCATTGAAGTGATCAACAGGGATTTGGAGAAATCAAGAATAGGATTTCCATTTCGTTTTTTCTTCTTGGGCAAGTTTTTGATGGTTGGCATCTGCAAAAATTATGTGATAGATTCTAGGTTGTTGTCATTGGAATGCTCATTGTCAATCTCTGTCGGGACCTTTGACATTGACAAACTCATTGTTGATGAAGAAGTGTTCTATAATGGAGTTGGAGCTTGTTCGAATTCAACAGCTATGGCATCATTCTCTAGGACAGGTACAACTACTACTTTGAACTCTGTGTTTTCCTTTTTTTGACCCACATCCTCTTGTAACTATGCATTTTGACCACTACCATTGTCTTCTTCAACTACTTCATGGATACAGTCTCTGTATGTATAGCTTTGGTCTAGATGCTTGTCCATTGTAGTTGGGTCCAATGGAAAAATTCCTGTACATCTGAATCCTTTAGTAATGTTGTTCACTGTCAATGTCTGCCTCAAGATGAAGGCCACCCATTGTATTAGCACATGTTTCTGTGTAGTCTAATTTAGATGTCTAGCTATCCAATAATCTTGATATTGCTTGAAGTAGTTCTTGAAAGGTCCAAAAACACATACATCTAAAGATTGCATTCTATGTGAGCTATGAGATGGTAGGGTTACAATGTCCAGTCCAATGTCATGTGCTACTATGGCCACATCAATGGAAGCATGACTAGTATCACTGTCTAAGATTAGTAGATGTCTGTGTGTTTGGGATATGCCACCAACATCTTCCACATTCTTAATGAAATGAGAAATCCAAGCTAGAAATAACAAAGTTGTCATAAAAGCCTTGGATTGCATTTCCATTGTTGCACCATGCTCACAATGTAATATGTAGTTGTAATACACTCTCTGCCCTTTGAAAATATACAAGGATGGTATGGCTGACCCTACTGCGTTGATGTAGATTAAAGCTGAGAGCCATTCACGTTGATTAGGGATAATGAGATGTACTTGTTGAATCCCTCTTCAAGCTAGAATGACTGCACCTCCATTCCTATTTGCTTATATCTTGGTCTCATCACAATTCGAAATTCTATTTGGAGGGTAGTCACAAGAGGTATACATCTTACTCAAGTTTTCATAGAAGCTTTGGACATTTTCTTTTCATAGTCCCTTTGCTCTAGCAGATGCAAGAGCTTCAATTGCCCTCAATGTCAGTTCTGGGTGACGATGTTTGAACCACCTCATCTAGCCATCACCTAAAATTCCGTTTTTGAATGGTGTACATCAATTTTTTGTTATATCATACACTTTCATTTTCAATGCTATTGGACTTAAACCTAGACCTCTCTCACACATGGCTAGAATGTATTCCACAAGCTGTCTCTCTTCTTCTAGTGTTAGAATACTTTAAGTTCCCCTTTTCTTGTTTTTTCTTTCACCATAACACCACTCCCTGAAAGTTGAGTATGGAATGCCATGGTTTGCAGTTTCTTGTCTCATGCTTCCACCTTCTTCATACTTTGCTATAGCTTCTTTCATTTCCTCATCACTCTACAAGAAATTCTTTTTAACCTTTTTACTACTGCTCTTTTCTTGCCTTACATGTTTTGGTTGGGATTTGTGTTGCCTCACTTCTTCTATTGTTGCCCTCTTTTTTGCAGGCCTTGTAGATGCTGCTCTAGCAGTGATATCCTCCAAATTTGGGTTGGTGTACAACAGGACCCCATTCTCCTTCTTGACTTGGCTAAGCTCTAACTGCCTGCTCCTCTTGCCTTTGTCCAAGTTCTACTGCCCTCTTCCCTGCCTGGTTTGAGTTGCACTTGTACTTGTTGTTTCAACTTGTCCATCACTTTTGCTACTTCTATTGCTTTTATTATATATTTGTAGTTTGAGTAGTGCCTCTGTTAGAATCGAGAGAGAAGAAGAAATGATATATTATGTGTATTATATTAATGATGCTTACATACAAAGTGTAAGCTATATATAAAGTATATATCTTGAGAATCACGACTCTTCATCTCTAAAGAGTCACAACTGTAGATTAACTAGTATACTAATATACTGTCTGGATACAGTATGTCTAACACTCCCATTAGTGTGCTAGTTAACTTTCGTCCATTTGGATGAATGTCATAAAACAGTCATCCAGAACGGTCTTCTTCTTGCCTGACTAGGGTTTAGGGTTTCGCTCGTTTTCTCTTGGCCACGGTGCGCCATAGCCGAGTTCCTGCTCTCCCCCCTCCGTGCCTTGTGTACGCTGCGTCCATATGAGTTTTGGAGGCGACGACCACTACGCTTGTGGAGTGAGAAAGCTGGATCGACAATTTGATGCAACGCGTTTGTGAGTTGTTGAAGCACGGCGGATAGCTGCTGGAGGGAGCCAATGATTTGAGAGGCAAGCAATGGTGGCACTACGAGTGGATAACTCGATTGTGGTGGTAAGTCGTGGTCTTGTGGAACTCCAATGGTCTTGCCGATGTTCTGTCCTCTTAGGTTCACAGCTCTATCCAGTCCAGGTTCAAATTTGCAATGTTCCGTCTTTACTTTTGAGGCACACTAAATCCTTCGTTTGCAGCGCTTGTGAAAGTGGGAAGTTGCTTGGCGATAGTGCTGCGCTTGAGGTGAATGGAGCTGTGAGTGGAAGTCAATCTGCTTAAAATCTGGTGAGTTGTTTCTTCGCAGTTGACTTGAGATTTGGTTTTGGCTCTGCATTTCTGGCTCTTTGGCTGCATTTGAGGTACTTTTAACTGATTTGTTTGCATGATTTAAGGTTTGATACATACTTGGAAACTTCTGTGAAAATTTAGCTTGAATATATTCCTGTAAAACAGGAGAGGTAGGCCCTCCAATATTTGGATGATTATGATCTTGTGATTGAGGCAATCCTGATTGGACTGATAATGTGGGCCTTCCTATTGAGCCTTTAATAAGTTGAAATTTCTGTATCTTGTCAGGAATAGAGAAGGCAGCTCGTCCAGTACAAGGAAGATTAAGACTTGATTTGTAGCAGTAGAGACAATTTCGACTTTGTTGGGCATAGTTGAAGGTATTATTGTTCATACCTTTGTGTTGCTTTTGTTTATTTGTTGTCCACTTGCTGAAATTTTTAGATTGATTGGATTTTCTAGAAATATCCAAGTCAATTATTGCTTGAGGGGTCTTTGATATGAAAGTTTCTGTTGACAGATGGTGTCTCCCACTCGAAGACGACTCAGGGTATGGAAATCTCCCACATAAAAACTGGTTAAAATTGGTAGATGTTACAAGTGCTTGAAAATTCTTATTTGGAGGAATCATACACATACCAAGTTTGGTCATACAGTGAAGATGTTTGTCACGTGGTAAAGATTTAGTAAGGATATTAGCAGTCATATCAACTGTGGAAATGAATTTAAGTTGAATGTCTTTAGCAAGCACTCGTTTACGAGTGTAATGATATTGAGTATGAATATGCTTAGAACGTGAATGATACTTAGGGTTATCTGTTAGTGCAATAGCACTTTGGCTGTCACAATAAATAGGTGTAGGATATGGTTGGGAAAATCCAAGTTCTTGTAATAATTTCCGCAACCAAATGGCTTCAGCAGTGGCTTTTGCCAAAGCCATATATTCAGATTCTATTGAGGAAAGAGCAATTGACTATTGTTTTTTATTGCCTTAGGAGATTACGCCATTAGCTAAAAGGAAACAGTAGCCAGAGGTGGAACGTCTGGTATCTTTGCAGCCAGCCCAATCAGCATCAGAATATCCATGAAGAATATTACCTTGGGGTGATTTTTGGTAACGTATTCCATAAGAGAGAGTGCCTTTGATGTACCTTAAAGTTCTTTTTAGGGTTTGGGTATGTAATTCAGTTGGTGCTGATAGATATTGTGCTAAACTACTGATTGTGTAAGCACAATCAGGTCTTCACAATGGCATGCATGAGGCTGCCAACAATTTGTGAGTAGAGATGCTGATCTTCTTGAGCTGAATCTGATTCTGCGTTATACAAATGAATGCCTGATTGCATAGGTGTACTCATAGAATTGCAATTTAGCATATTGTATTCTTTAAGTTTAGAGGTGAGATATTTGTGTTGGTGAATAATTGTCCAACCTTCAATTTTATTTCTTAAGATAGTATTTCCAAGTGTGAAATGAATCTCACCTTCATCAGACATGTCAAATTTGGAGTATAGTTTTAATATTTTGAATGAGTGACAGCTGATTACTTACGAGAATGCAATCATCAACATAAACTGTGAGGATTATAAAGCTTTCATCAAGTCCTTTTTTAATGTAAATGCTGGCATCTGATTCTAATCTTTGAAATTTGTGAAGTAGAAGATATTGGTCCAAACGTTGATACCAAGCTCTTGAAGACTGTTTGAGTCCATACAAAGATTTTTTGAGCTTGCAAACCAAATTAGAATCTGCGGGAATTGTGTAGCCTTCAGGTATAGACATGTAAATATCTTCTTCTATAAATCCATTTTAAAATGCAGTTTTAACATCTAATTGATGGATTTCATAATCATGTTGAGTTGCAAGAGCTAGTAAAACTTTAATGGAATTAAGTTTGACTACAGGTGAGAATGTCTCCATGTAATCAACCCCTTGTATTTGTATAAAGCCACGGGCTACTAAACGTGCTTTATATTTGTCTAAATTGCCATCAGCCTTAGTTTTTATTTTGAAAATCCATTTTGAGCTGATGGGTTTCCGATTTGGTGGTAATTGTGTAAGAATCCAGGTTTTATTCTTTTCTAAAGAATCAATTTCAGCTTGAATGGCTGATTGCCAATGGTGAGAATCTGACCTTGACAATGCTTCTTGCATAGTTTTAGGAGAATCCATAGAGAAATAGGTATAATTGGCTTGATGCTTTTTAGGATTAGGCTTCTTTGTGGATGGTTTCCCAGCTATTGATTCAAGTAATCTTTTTGTAGATTTGATTTGCCTTGTAGGTCTAGCCAATGAACTTGGAGGAGCATATGGAGACTGAAAAGCTGAAGTAACTTCACCTCCATGAGGTAATGCATTAATTGGATTTGAGTCTAAGGATAATTTAGAAAGACTATTTGGTAAATTTCTTACTTGATCATTATCAATTGGTAAAAGATTTTGACGTTGTGGAGTAGATAATGATGAACCTGGTGGACTGAATATACTTTGTTGTATAGAAGATTCTTGTAATTGGTTTTGAGTAAAAGGCTGAGGCAGAATTTGAACTTAAGGAAGATCATTTTGTTGACCATGTTTAGTAGGATGTGGTCTAAATAATGCAGGATCTATTAGAGCCTCTGTGTCATTATCTGCTTCTAATAAATGCCTTTCATGAACTTTGACAAGAACTTCATCAAATATGACATCTCTTGATATTATTAGCTTTTTGGTGTTAATATTCATCAAACGGTAAGCTTTAGCTTCTTCACTATAGCCTAAAAAGATTGCTTCATGGGAATGAGAATCCAGTTTTCGTCTTTGCTCTTTAGGAACAAGAACATGAGCTTTACAACCAAAAATTCTGAGGTAAGATAAGTTAGGTTGTCTACCATACCACAATTCAAAAGGAGTTGAATTTGTTGATATTGCTTTGGTAGGACTCCTATTTTGAAGATAATTTGTTGTATGTAATGCTTCTTCCCAAAATATTTTTGGCAATTTGGCATAGGATAACATTGAAAGAACTGCTCCCATCAATGTCCTATTTTTACGTTCTGACACCCCATTCTGTTGTGGTGTGTAGCTGTAGTCATTTCTCGTTTGATGCCAGACTCTTGGCAAAAGGTGTTAAATTCAGCTGACAAGTACTCACCACCTTGGTCAGTCCTTAATGTCTTTATTGTGTGATGTGTTTGGTTTTCAACATAATTCTTATAGAGCTGAAATTTGAAAAAAGCTTCAGATTTGTTTTTCATTAAGTAAACATGACAAAATCTTGTCAAATCATCAATAAAGGTGATGAAATAAAGATAACCTGTATGTGTGGCTACTTGCATGGGGCCACAAATATCTGAATGAATTAACTCCAATATCTCATTAGCTCTCCTTGCACCTTGTTTAGGAAACTTAACTTTGTGTTGTTTTCCTTCTATGTAGGATTGGCACAATGTAATAAGCTTTTCATCAAAAGGGTCAATTCCTTTTGAAATAGCTTGTATTTGCCTTAGTCTTTGCTGATTTATATGGCCTAGCCTTAGATGCCATAAATCTGCCTTATTTAATGTTATAGTAGTTGAATTTGCTAATGCATAGTTATTAGATGTGATAGTCTCACCTAATTCATATAAGTCTGGATTAAGCTTGCAAGTTGCTATTGTTTGTCCTTGTTTATTTATAAGAATGGATACTCCATCTTTTATATGGATTTCTCCACCTGCCTTGTCAAGTTGCTTTGCTGAAAACAGATTCTTTGCAAGGCCAGGGATATGCAAAACATCAGGTATGCATTTTTCATCCCCATTAGTTAGCTTGACATTCACATCACCATATCCTTGAATGGTATAAGATATAGAGTCATCACCTAGGTAAACTACTTGTGTATCATTACACTTTGTGTAGTTTATAAAGCCTTCACGTTGGTGGCACATATGCTGGGTTGCTCCAGAATCCATATACCAAGTAGAATTAATTTTCTCTTGAGTTGCTAGTGCTACTACATAGAGTTTGTTATTTGTTACAGCTAGATTTGTTTGTTTCTTATTATTTGATTTTTCTGCTGCAATTCTAATTCTACAGTCTCTAATGTGATGGCCAAGCTTTTTACAATAAAAGCATTTCTTGTCAGCTGCAAGACTCTTCTTTTCAAAAGGTTTGTAGCCAATTCTCTCTCCTTTTGATTCTAAACTTTTCTTAAAGTTCTTGTTATTAAAATATGGTTTCTTGCTTTTGTTGAAAATTTTCTTTCCAACATATAAAGCTGATGTATTTTCAGAAGTGGAACTCATATCCTTGATAAAAGTTTCCTCTTGAATTAAGTCTGTAATTAAAGACTGTAATGTTATCCCAACTTGCCTTTGCATAGAGCGAATGAAGGATTGATAACTTGGAGGAAGACTCCTCATCAATGTGATAATTGCTTCATCATCTGGTATTGTGTAACCAGCTGCTAGCAATTGTTCTAAGTGAGCTCTAAAGTTGTGAATGTGTTTCACAACACTTGAGTTTTCTTTCATTTTTAAGTTAAGCAATTTATCTTTCAAATGCATTTTTGTCACTATGTCTTGGGATTCAAAGATATTAATCAACTCTAACCAAGCTGAATGAGATGTTTTACAGGATTGGATATGGGAAACGATTGAATTTTCAAGGCAGTTGTTGATAATAGTTAATGCTAATGTATCTTTGTCCTCCCACAGACTTATGCTTCCTGCACCTGTGGACGGCAAAGCAAGAGTTCCAGCAGCAATTTCTGCTGGTGTTGGTGCCACTGGTAAGTGGTCTTCTCCACTTACTATAGGCCATAACTTTTCATTCTTGAAAATTAGGGTTAACCTATGTTTCCACACATTGAAATATGATCCGTCAAATTTAGTGACATTACTTATGTCTATCTTGTGGGTACTCATTTTTAATATTCTCCTCTTAGAATTGCTTGGATTTCACTTGCTTCCATGAAATCTTCAGGAAAGGATTCTGGATTTGGCTCATTGAAGTTTCTTGAGGCTTCAATGTATGATATTGGGGCATTGTGAATTCTATACATATGTTGTACAGATTCTAGAGGTTGACCTTCGTCTTCAATTGAATCTAGAGGTATTTGTATAAATGCATTATTAAAAGTTGTATTGGCAAATTGAATTTCAATTGCTTCTCTTTCAGGTTCAAATATTAGTAGATCATAAACATCCTCACTTGCATTTTCTGCAACAGGATTTGTAGCGGAATTCTCAGGATAACACATATCGCTCTGATACCATGTTAGAATCGAGAGAGAAGAAGAAACGATATATTATGTGTATTATATTAATGATGCTTACATACAAAGTGTAAGCTATATATAAAGTATATATCTTGAGAGTCACGACTCTCCATCTCTAAAGAGTCACAACTGTAGATTAACTAGTACACTAATATACTGTCTGGATACAGTATGTCTAACAGCCTCATAGTGCTCAACCTCACTACCTACAAGAGAATCGAATCAACTTCACTTCCACTAGTATTGCTCCATCCTTCATTTTCTGCATCTTCCTCTTTGCTACTATCACTGTTGAATTGCAGCTCCTCACTCTCTAATACTATACAATCATCCATGGACATCACACTCAATGTGCACAACTTGATTTCTATGTCTTTCTTGTTAGCTTTGAGTAGTATATGGGAGTTCTTGCTTCTGTAATTGTGAGTTTCGAATGCCGACTACTTTGCTTCCTATTGTCAATCAAAGTCTTTTGGAACTCCGTTGTGTCTTCTATAAAAATCAGCACATGACAATACCTTCACCAAACATAGCATAATAAACGCTAATCACCAAAATATGCATAATTAGCTGCCTAAAATGGCTAATTCCATTAATGCACAATTTTTTTTCCAAATATCAACTGCATGCATTTACAAAAATATAATTAACAAACATATTCATGGGTATATGTAAACTAAACCACTACAAGTCCTATTTCTACTCGTACTGTATCACCGTTTCTCATAAATACATTGCTACCTACATGGAATTATAGTAGCCTATACTACAAAATTATGTCCTTGGTCAGGAATGGGTCACCTCCCTTAGAGACGGTCCATTACAATAGAGGCACCCATTAACAACCATCACTCCATTGGCAATCAATAGGGTGTTTGAAATTAAAGAGAGGTTAGGAGTCATTTCCATTTTTTGTAATTCCCCCCAAATAGGTTATAATAGTAGCCTAGCTACCAAAGTGCCATGACACATGTCCATTTTCCATGCCAAAGTCAACAAGAAATAGTCTTGAGGTGAGCAATTTTGGAAGATTGTTGACATTGGACATAGGTCCAGACCAACTTTTGGCTTTCAAAACTCATAATAATTTCAAGCAATAAATTTACCAAATTTTTGAAATCCCTATCATTTCTATCTTTGTACATAAGAAAATATTTGTGTGCCTTATACTACTGTAGATCATGTCCAAAATTGCTTAAGTAATTGGTTATGGGTGCCTCCACTTTAACCCCTAAATGCCCAAGGCTTTTTTTGAGCTTTTAGGAATTTGTTCTAAATTAAACAAGAAGCCAACATTTTGATAAGTTGTATCAATTATTTTTATTGTAACCATACAAATTCAAACAAGCCATGTTAGAGATCACATAGTAAAAGGAAACACAACATCACTTATAAATTGAAAGATTATAATATTTGGTCATGAAGGTTAAAATTGCGAAAGTGATTTGAAGTCTTTTAATTCTCTTTTCATATGTCAAATCTAAAACGTTGGTCACCCAAAAAATATTAGTATAAAGGACCCAACATGCAAAACCCCAATCAATTTATGGCTTCTCAAAATCTACTCTACAATTGTTTTGAATGAATTTCTAATGTGGTTTTTTTTCCAAGATCTAGTATATTTGAGGCTCATTTCCAAAAGCCTTGAACACTATGGAAAGTGTAATCAATCATTTTTTTATTTTTTTTAACAAATGGAAATCCATTGCACATCAAAAATTATAAAGCAGTCAAGCCTGATAAGGCTCGACAAAAGGAAAACATAATCAATCATTTTCAAAATTGGATTTTGGATGCTAAAACTAGACTTCAAAAATATTCTTTCAGAAGTATGAACTACTAAAAAATATCAAACTTCATTAGGTTTTATTTAACTTCAAAGCATTGTTGACAACCAAAATTTGATGCCTCCCATATTGGGGGGTTAATTTGCAGTTCTTTGCTAAAACAAGCCAAGGGACAACAATGAGTCCACCTACCTTACGTGTAATGAATTCTTGGCCGGGGATGTAGCACATTAGTTGGCCATGCTATAACAATAAATACCAAAGTATTATCCAATTTTGACAAATTCTTGCTTTTGCTAAGAACTAAGTGAAGTTAGAACATGCCCACCTGTCCTGCAAAAATTTGGCTGACAAAATGCCAAGCCTTCCATTTTGCAGGCTGGGAGGGACAATGAGCCTCATTGGTTGCAAGCTGAGAGGCCAACCAGTGAAGTCATGTGGTCAAATTATTTTTGTAGTGGTCATTTTTAGTTTTGACAATATTAAAAGCTTTTATGATCAGGTGAGAAGTTTGGAGAGGGAGGACTAATTCTTATCCTATGTTGTTTTGCAAGCCAATGGGCCACCCCTGACTTGCAAACCCTCCTCTTAAGAAATCATCCGTTTTGCAAGACGAGTGGGACACTTTTGTAAGCCACTCTTAAGAAGTCATCTTAGAGCATGCCCACCTATCCTACAAAAATGTGAGCTAGCATTTTGCCAAGCCTTCCATTTTGTAAGCCAAGGGAACAATGAGCCTCATTGGTTGAAGCCAAGAGGCCAACCAGTGAGGTTATAAGTGGTCAAATTATTTTTGTAGTGACCATTTTTAGTTTTAAAAATATTAAGAAAATTTATGATTGAATGAGAGGTTTCGAGAGGGGGCCACTTCTTGTCCTTTGTTGTTTTGCAAGATGGTGGGTGGCTTGCAACATGACCCCAATATACAAGCCACCCCGCTGCAAGAAGTCATCCGTTTTGCAAGACGGGTGGGGATGCTCTTAGCGATCCCTAATATTGAACGAAGGATCCAAGAAACCGCACTGTCCTCTTCCCACTGAGTCCACCGGAGTTACAGAAACATTGTCGCAATTGGATCTTCTTCATACAGTGACAAAAAAACTGTAGCAAGAAAGCTCGGTGGTGGACAGCAAACAATGCAAATTTAAAGCATCCAAAGGCCAAAACTAACCATAAGGAAGCACACATTGGGGCCAGGTTTTATTAACGACCACAGAACTTCCACTCAAAAAGAGAAGAAAAAATGGAAGAAAACATCAAATTAATGGGGACCCTTTGAGATCATTTTGTTGGGAAAGTCAATTTCTGGCCTCTTGGAACGGATGATGCCCAAGTGGGAATCGTAGTCATCAGACTGAATGTCCCATTTCCTCCTCATAGCCTTGTCAGCTTCAATCTCTCCAAAGGTCTTTGAGTTCTCCTGGGCATGAACCTCCGCCAATTCCGTGTAAAGACTTGCATTTCCAGGAAGTGACAATTGTTCCTCCTCTGTAAGCTCCCTCAAGAATTTGGCAGGACTCCCGGCCCAAATCTGTTATCATAAAGAAGTATGCCACAAAATGTAAAATAGCAGTTCCAACATCAACTCTCCAAACGCTTTTGAAGCCCACAAAACCCCGAAAGCCTATTAATTATGTAATACAAAATATATATTTATGTATCAAAAATAGTAGTCCACACTCAGAAATCAATTCCATGCAAATAAAAGGCCAATAAATTCCCTAATCGTAAAGTTATTCTGCAGATAACGATACTTACAACAAAATGATTACGAATCATATGATTAAATGATAAAATTATCGAGGAACAAAAGCCCATAGTTCATCAGCAGAAGATTAAATGACCTGTCCAGTAGGAATGCGGGTCTTCTGTGTGACTGTAGAGCCAGCTGCGACCATGGCGCCCTTCTCCACCACGGCTCCATCCAGAATGGTAGATCCCATGCCAACAAAGGCCTCATCCTCTACAGTGCACGCATGAAGCACGGAATTGTGTCCTGTCACGTGGCAGCCCAAATTCAATTCACAATCACATGTGGACACAGTAAATTAGATCAACATAGAAAGCACATCAATTTGAATAAGAGAAGAGACCAACAAAACAGGCCTACGAAAGCAGCCGAGATTTGAGAACCTACCGATGGTGACTCTGTTGCCGATGATGGTAGGCAAAACATTCCCGCTCACGTTGGTTTTCGCCACATGGACTAAAGTATTGTCTTGGATATTTGTCTCCGAACCTACTTTGATGTGGTTAACATCACCTGCCACATAGTACATTCATGTGAGAACGCATAAAAAAGATCGCAAGAAGACTCCTCATCTTCCAGGACTGAAATTCTCCGTCTCTCGTGAAAACAGTTATCCAGCCTATCCTTCTACTCGTACCAAGGCTCTAAAAATTGACTGCGAATTTTGTATGTCGTCAAGACGGAACTATGAATTACATCGGGAATACTAGATCCGCCACAAAGCATATGTCTACTGAGCCGTGAAGCCGTCGTTTGCAACCACAAATAATATCATTTCGAATATACACAGATAGACATGGCTAAACTTCCGAGCAACCTCCGACACAGCCTGATACTTCCCTTAACTACAAAGAATATGAGGCAGTAATGAAAATGCGCTCAAAATACTGACAAGCTCTGCCGCAGAATAGGAAAAGTGGATGATCGCAAGTGCCCACTGCTTAATCTCTCGCCATGAGGTAATGACAACAAAGAATGAGAATGGGTTTTTTAATTACCTCGCAGAACACATCCGTACCAAATTGAAGACTTCTCCCCAATTTGCACTTCGCCAACAACAGAAGCACCAGGAGCCACAAACGCAGACTCCTCAATGACAGGAGTCTTGCCGAACATGCTCAATATCGTTTGATGCCTGGAAACTGCGGAAAATGAAAAGACAAAATCAGAACCGTGTCCAAATTGATTGCAGCTCAACTTTCAAGCTCATAAACACACCAGATATGCTAAACCAAAACCCAAGGACAGTGACAATGGACATTCCTGATCTAAATATAAAGGGTGAAGTGCCGCTCAGAAGACACCCAGTGAATGTTCAATAGTGAGAAAATACCAGAGATCTACTCTCGGGGGGGGCCCCACCTGAGCAGCACTCGTCCCAATGGAAACCATGTCTCCACCACATGCATTCGAAGAAAACCCTCTAGACCTACTCTCAATTCCGTTAATGTCATGCATTGCCTTGAAACGGAAATCTTTCAACCGACATCTACATAAAAGCAATACCCGAAAAATAGCGCATTACTCGAAATCTGACGTGAAAGCGCAACCGGGAAGTTCCCACCTCATACGAGATGTAGCAAGACCTCCCCAAAATTCGAAAACAACGAAAATCGAAAATCATCAATTCAATACAACAAACGACATCACTCATCACTGCAAACATGAGCTCACACTGGATCATTCAACTGGAAATCACACCACCTCAGTTCACAAATCCAAGAACGCAGATCGCCTTCCAAACCCTAAAACTGAAGACTCCACCAAAACAAAAGATCAACCCCAACGCCACCGTCCAGTGAAACCTCCCCGCCACCTGCTTCGCCTGACTAGTACCACGCATTGGAACAGAATGGAATGGCAGCCCGCCACCAAAGCGAACCCTAATTGGTCGCTAAATGGGAACTTACAACGACAATCGAAAGTCGTCAATTCACTACGACAAACGACATCACGCATCACTGCATCCATCAGCTCACATCAATGCGCACTATATTAATGAGTTCAAAATCACACCACCTGAGTTCGCAAACCCCAGACCGCAGATCGCCTCCCAAACCCTATACAGAATGCTCCCCCAAAACAGAAGATCGACCCCAACACTATCGTCCAGCGAAATGCTCCCCACCACCATGCTTCGCCTAACTAACTAGCAGCACGCATTTGGAACGGAAAGGAAAGGAATGGAATGACATCTCGTCACAACCCGTGCTCCAAATGAACCCTAATTCGGTCACCAAATGGGAACTTACCCTCGTCCTTGACGGAATAGCTGCCTTGCAAAGCGGAGCCGAGGCGATCAAGAGCCTGGCCCGTGCTGCGAGCAGCCTTGCCCAGCGAGTACACCACTCGGCCCAGCGTCCCCATGCTGCCAATTACGCTGCAACACTGCAATGCGGGATCCCGTCTGGCGGTCTGTCGAGGGGGACGGGGACGGGGACGGGGAAGAATGAATGGGAAGGCGAGGGAGAGAGAGAGAGCGCCAAACCCTAAAATGGCACTTCAGTCGTGCGCGGCATTGCGTTCCAGTTTCAGCCTCATAGAGCTTCTCCAGTCAGAAAGCAATGCCCAGAGGGGTTTACATCCGTTGAGACATTGGTAAATCATACAAAAGGTGGATGAAATTTTAAATATTCATCCAAATTCTGTAAATTTCATCTTTAATAGAGCGATATTGTCTCCAGATTTTGTTGCACTGGAGTGATTTTCATCCATTGAAATTAGGGTATCTACTGTCAAATATTCCTTCAAAAAAAATTGTGTAGTTTTTGAGCAATAAGTCGTCCAAAAAAAATTGTTCCATCTCCAACAAGGTCCTTCAGAGTCTTCTTCCCTAAAGTTAAATTGGATGAGAAGTGCAATTTGGATCCTTCCCAATTTTCCCATCCTACCATGCCAACTAGACCTCCTTTTTTACTTTTTGAGAACATAAAGACCAAGTGGTCATTTATAATTTGGCGAACCATTGTATTTATACTTTTATTTTTGATAAAAAAATTTAAAAAAATTTAACTTCTAATTCTATTCAATCATGCACTTTCCAAATCCAAAATTGACAAATTCATATGTGTTTTAAATGGAAATGGAAACATTTTGGTGAAAAAAGACTACTTTAGTTTAGCAAAAAGTAGAGATTAAGTTTTGAAATGCGGTGCAATTTGGCCCCATGGTGCCCAAAAAATGGATTGGTACCAACAATAGACATACCAAATCTAAGCTTGTGCCATCGCCCCAACCAAAACAAAAGTAGAATTAATTTATTAATTCATTAAAACTTTGAAATTCAATAACTTTCACATAGTAGTGTGAGAAGTTGCGTTCTTGGTAAAAATAAAAAACTTTATGTACAAAAGAGTGCAAAGGCTTTGTTTTGTGGCATTTAGACATACCATGTGAAAGTTATATTTTTTTCAAAATAAAAGATAATTTAATTCAATTTTTTATTTTGAAAATTTCATAATTTTCGCAACGTAGTTCCAAACACCACAAAACAAAGTCCATGCACTCCTCCTTGCAAAGAGTTTTTGAATGATACCAAGAATGTCGTTACACGCCTTATAGTTCTTAGATGTTAGCATATCAAACAAACAAATAAAACAAAACAAAACAACCTAATTTAACTAGTATACCCTGTGTTGTTGTCACATTCAAAAGAAAAACTAATTTTTCTAATTTTTTTACTCATAAAAATTTAAAATATCCATAACTTTTCCACCATACACTATAAGAAACCCGTATTTTATGTGACACTTTTATGATTTTAAGGGATGAATTTTAGTAAACGTCCAATAAAATAACTTGTGTTTTTTAGACAATTATAACATCCAATGTAACATCCAACAAACAACCCATCTAATAAATGGATTGGCTTTTTGCTCCATCCCACTATATAGAACACATTTGGTACATAGAATTGAGAGACAAGCCAAATGGTATATGTAGAGGTAGGTTTAAAATTATGGTGAGTTGATTTGGCCATGTTGGGATAGCAATGCCTATACTGAGTGTGTGTTAACCCAATAAGGATGAGTAGGAATAAATGTCTATGATGAATGACTTTCAAAGAAATTATAAAAACAAATAATGTCCCTATTTGTTTTGGAATCAAGTAAGTCTTGGATCACAATGTTGATGATAGGATCACATTGTTTGAAGATTAAAAATGTAGATTTAGAGGTATTGAATCAGTATATAAAATATAGAAGAATCTAAAAGAGTCTAGACAAAAGATCTTCATTTCTACAAGTTTTTTATTTTTCTCTCTATGACTTTGTACAAAAATGAGCAAGCATTGAGTAAGCAAGCTTATAATATTGTTGAAGGATGAACAAAATTCTTTTTCTCTCATACATAAATGTACTTCATCCATTTCATTTAGCTTAGACAATAAGCTTTGATGTATTCATTTTCTAATTTTAAGATGATCCATTTCTAATTGCAATAAATTTCTCAATTTCAAGAATTTTATAACTTTTTCAATTGAAATAACAACCGAAACTTGGTAAATTCCATTTTAATAGTTGGACTCAAATTCTAAATAGATCATTTTTATGACTCACATTCACATCCACAATGAAGAGCAAGGCTTGGCCAAAAGTACCATTAGGAAAAAATTGAACCCATAAAGAGGCCTTCAATTTTCTTATTAATTTTTATACTAATTGAATGAATATGAAGGTGGCCACATCCTCATTAGAACCACCACTTGGCATGTGCTCCATTCTTCATCATGATGTAACCATCATGAGATTTATAAGATCATGGAGATGGATTGGGTAATGATAACAAATTTTTGAATTCATGGTGCAATTCATAGCCCAATTAGTGAGTTGAGAAGGTTCTTCCCACCTAAATTTATGAGATCGTGGAGATGGATTGGATAATGATGATGAACTTTTTAATTCATCATGCAATTCTTGGCCCAATTAGTGAGTTGAGAAGACTCTTTCCACCCAACCTTTTGCATTACGAAGCAGCCTCTTTGGCTGCTTCAACTTTTTCCTAATGCTTAACTAGCTACAAGAGTGAATTTTGAAATAAGCATTTTCTTCAATAAAGAAGTCAATAATACCACAATGAGGGAATTTCCCAACACTAACCACTGCAAATGTATTCAAACAACTCCCAAAGAAAAAAATTTGAATGTATTTTTCTCACCGTCCTACACGACTACTCAAAGTCATCTATCGAACACAAAACATCCTCAACCGAAGATTATGTTCTTCAAAGAATATAATCTTCGATGGCTTTTGCAACTCCATCCTCATCATTTGTAGTGGTAACTGCTTTAGCAACAGCTTTGACAACAGCATTTGCATTGCCCATAGCAACCCCCCATCCAGCCAATGTCAACATTTCAATGTCATTTTCACCATCGCCAATGGCCATAACCTACATTCAACAAAATTAGATTTTTTTAGTAAGGTGGGTACCTCTAAAACCGTGACTTTTTGCTACTGTGCCTAGTTACTACAAGAAAGGAGCCCATCGCAATGCAATGGCAGTGCAATACAACAGGGGCGCGATGAAAAAATGGGATGAGAAAAGTGGGACCATTTTGGTGACATCAAGTCGTGACAGGGTCGTGACGGTCTGCACTTAATATAATAGATTAGAATGGTCAAATTTTTCATATTTTCTTGTTGGCAAGTGAAAGAAGGTTTCAATGCACCAAACAATGTGATATTTGGATATCGTATGTAAAATTTATGAAGGGTTTGAGTTTTTTTGGTAGATGTTCTAGAATCGTTTTCTTCAACATGTGTATACATAGATTTTGGAGATGTACATAAAGTGATGATGGCAATTTTAGGTAGAGTGTGATGTTGGGTGTACCCACCTTAGAAAGTATATACTGACATGAATGACTTGAGAACTTGGAGTATCTTTTACCATTTTTGTGAAAAATTTATAAATGAAATTTTTTATGTTTATTTTCTTAAAGACAAAATCACGGATCTTCTATAACTCATATTTCATTGAGATTAATGTGTGGATTAAACATCTCTAGTCCCTTAGAAAAAGTCAATAATAATACACTAAAGGAATTTCCAACACCATCCATTGCTTAATTTTTTTTGAGAAACTATAACAAAAAACTAAACAAAAATTTGGGTATAAGGCTTTTTGAATTCATTCAAAGGACACTAATTGTTTTTGGCATTGTTTGAGAGTTTAGGTTTAGAGTTGCATAGTCAAAAGTGTGGGATAAAGTAGGATTAGCCCATTCCAATTGTGTACCCATGAAAATTCATTATCAAATGTAAATCATAAACACATATGTATAGAAAATTTGATTACAAACTATTCAACAATAGAATATATAAATTAGGGCAAGAATTTTTAAAATCTTCTAATTGAACTTTGGTCACTAATAACATAACTAAGTCTACAATATTTCAATTATCATTGTCTCATGTCATTGTTAAAATTTATGTAATTTTAGTTGCAATAAATATGTTGCCAAGTGACTTTAAAATTAGACTCACTCACTCTCACAATTCACAATTGCATGAACTTTTGTCACAATTTCATCTATGGTACACAAATAGTCATCTTCTCATCCATAGTTTTGTTTTTCCATCCATTTGGTTTTGTTAAGAAATCACTCTTAAATTTTGCAATAAGATGTACTATTGTATATGCACAACACATTTTAGATATATAAACACCAAATTATTAGATATAACCTGATCATTGGATACATCAAGATGATCCAAGAGAACTTGTACGCTTGCACCTTTTGAGGCTCCTAGAGGGAGTACCTCCAACATATTAGGAAGAGATTGGACCACATTGGCTCGCCCTTTTAAAGTCAAAGTCCAATGTGGTCGAAGAAATGAAGTTACTTTTTGTGGACTATCATGAAATACTACTTTCTGCAAGAATGAACAAATCAATACAATCATGTGAGCTATCCCATGGGAATAATTGATACATTTAGAATTGATTTATATATAGAAGAATTAAGATATGGTATGGATTTTGCCATTTGAATTAAACAAAGAAGAATTCTAAAACACGAGTTTATAATCAATTTGGGTATCTTATTAAAATTGATTCTAGTTTTAACTTTTTTTTCAATACATTGTATTCTAGGTCTTTTTTAATATGCCTTACTTGGAATACTAAATGTGACAAGTAACACATATTTCAAACTAGTATATCTTTGAAAATCCTTTCAACTAACTTCCCTTTCAAATGGCTTCCCTTCCAAGTGTAAATTAAAATAACATTGATATAAAGTTACAAACCCAATATAAATGGTAGCACATTTGCCACTCCCTAATACTTAAAAGCAACATTAGAAGCCTTGTAAAAAAACATTAGTATGTATGCACAAGTAAAAATATAAAAATTGTGGGTTGCATCAATTGATCTATTGATTAGAATTTAGTCATCATATTCTTCAAATTTGTAAATTTAAGATGCAAATTTTGCCAAAAATACCTGAACTTTAGCTTTCTTCATTTGGTCCATGCACTCTAACACTTCTGCCTACAAAAACATTACAACCATGAAAGAACACGATAGATGTGCCCAATTTGAACTACGGTAATCAACTATATCAACTACATCCATCATACTACTAAAATCATAAGTCCCTCTGTAATATCACAAATGCTATCATTAATACTAGGGGCTCATGCTTGCTATGCTACACATTCATTATATCACATATCAGTAAAAATTTGATATATTTGAATGGAATGCATGATAATGATTTCAATAAGTCTTTAAAATAATTATTTTAATTATTTTATAAAAATATTTCCAATCATGCATACATAGAAATCATATTTTCACACAATTTGATATTACTGAAATAGAGTAGCAGTTCACAATCACCTCACTTTTTACAAAGGGTGATATTATAAAAATAATATAGTCATTGCAATTGAGGTGATATTAAAGAGGATCAATATGGTGATATTATAAAGGTAGCAATTCCATTGCTTTTCTTGGCTTTATACTTCTTTTGCATTTCTATGATTTTGTGCTTTTGTGAGCTTTGAGCTTCTAATTTCAATTTTCTATTGCTACTACCAAATGATTTGAGAAATTTATTAGATTGAATCGATTTTGGATTTCACAACAATTAAATTGTTCACGAAGCTTTTGAGATTTACAAGTTTTTCCTTTAAATTCTTCTATTTCAGTTGCCATTGTTTGTAACAATTGAGTCAAATTTCTAATGCATTCTAATGTATGTGTATCTTTTACCATATTCATCATTGCATGTATTTCATTCATCATTCATTAAATTTTTATTGTTTATTTCAATATATGCTTATTATTAAAAAATTATATGAAGATTTTAGTAATTTTTATCTTAAGATTTTTTGAAATTCTTACTCTGCATTCTATCTAATACATAAAAATTCTTATGAAATTCTAATGGTGAATGCGTAGCATAGCAAGCGCCAACTGCTACTTCACTACTAATAATGTGAAGCATGAAGATATTACAAGACAATGAATGAACCTTCTAACTTTGATTCGAAAAAATTTGAAATTTTTGATGTTTTTTTGTTGAAATTTCATTAAAACTTACATAACATTCATCAAATAGCAATGCCAAAAGCTTTATCAAGAAATGCAATTTCAAGAAGTTCAAATATATTAAAAGATTTTATCTATAAATGACTATTGTAAGTATAAATCAAAGGGGTTTTTTTAATTTTTTAAAATTAGATATTGAATCATTTATACATTTGAAAGAAAAAATATTTGTATTTAGAAGAAACACGCTAAGAAGAAAGAATGACTACCTTAGGCTCGTAAAAAACATCATGAAGCTCTTCAATCAAAGTATGTGGAAACAATGTCACACAACGATCTCCACAAAATCCAACTAAAGGAGCTTGGTGTTCTACAGAGAATGCAAACGTCTATCACAAAAGAATTATATAAGATGAATATTATGTTGAATAATCTTAAATTTTAGAAAACATTTAAAAAGTATCATATGACCAAGCTCTAACATTGTATTGTGGTGCTCTAGGCTCACATTTCTACTACACTAAAATTGGTAAATAGTGTTGGCTGCACTAATTGTCAACAATAATACTAATTGTGATTTGCAAAGTTAGTGTTAGAATATTATTTAACCATTCTAATACTATTTTAGCTCTATAGTAAAATTTGGTCATTTCAACATTTCTACGAGAGTGCATTTAGTGTTAAATGGGAACAAAATTATATAGTATTGGGGTAAAAAATAGGGTTTAGGGTAAATAGTGTTGGGGATAAAAAAATAGAGAATAACACTAATTATCACCCAACACTATTTACCAATTTTAGTGTAGTGGAACATTGTAGAAAAAAAACCCAAATATATAGCATATTATTGCATTGTTGTTACCTCTTCAACAATTGTAGTATCAAGTGCAATATTGTGTATAATTCTCCCTTTCTTTCCATAAACTTGTAAACCCTAAATCTAACACATGCTTTAGATTTTGTACTTTATACTATAAATATACGAGACAAAACAATTATCTAAGATAATAATACCATTTATTTTTCTAAATCATTAAGTTTTGAGATTCATGTTGATTACAATATCCAAACCTTCATTTCTACATTTACATCTAAAAAGAAAAATTTACAAACTTTGGTCAAGAGCTTTGCACCAAAATGGTTATTTAGAATGGAAGGATAAACAGTCAACATGAGAATTTGGATGCCTAGTTAACAATGTTACCATTGCACACTATAAATGCTACAATGAATGTCACAACTAAGGTAGGAGCACCAAAATGGCGTAACTTTCTAGGTAAGGTAATGATTTTAGAATGTAAATGTAGGTCAGCTATACATAACTTATTACTTTAGTCAATAAAAAAAAAACTATCTATAGTTTATCTACATTTAAGTTCTGAAATGACCTGCCATATGTAGAAAGTCACGCCATTGAGTACACTCACGCCCAAGTTATTTTGTTTTTTTTCTGGCGATTTGTTGCTACTATCATACAATTTAGCCTATCTGAATTAACCCCTCCATAAATGTGCCACTATACTAAAATTGGTAAATAGTGTTGGCTACACTAATTGTCAACAATAATATTGATTGTGATTTACAAGGTTAATGTTAGAACATTATTCACCCATTCTAACACTATTTTAGCTCTATAGTAAAATTTGGTCATTTCAACATTTCTACAAGAGTGCATGTAGTGTTTGATGGGAACAAAATATAGAAGTTGGAATGGTAATATAATAAGTTAAGGCTATAATCCAGTTCACTACAACACTAATTATCACCCAACACTATTTACCAATTTTAGTGTAGTGTGAGGGCATGCAACCTCTATTGTTCCAAAAAAAAACCTGCTCACACCATTGGGTGCTCCTACCTTACAACCAATGTTGAATAGTATGTCTTTGTGATAATTAGTATAAATCATACTAAATAACCATTTGGGTATAGTAGTAATGGACATATATATGAAATCAACAGATTTTTGTCAGATTGTGACCGGATCAACGCGACCAAAACAATAGAAAAAATAAATTTTCTAGTAGATATATATGAGGATTATAATTGTGACCTGTATAAATACTCCTGGTGTAGATTCAGACACAATCCCTTCATTTCCAGACAATCCCATGGGATCCAATGCTGCCATTGCTACTGGTCTAGTCTGAATAAAATCAATGTCAAATACAAAAAACTTTCATATATTGTACCACTTCATTAGGTTCAACAAAAAAATGTTTCTAAAAGTAAATGCCATTTTGGAGGAGATTTCAAAAAAAAAATGGTGTGCTAAAATATTTGAATCTTACAAAATATTTGCATATGTCAAATCATTTTTTTTCAACTTTAATAGTTAATTAATTAGTGGATGAGAATGCCCAATTGTAAATCTATAACTACTATGTATGGCAGTCAATTCAAATAAATAAATAAAAAATAAATTTGGAAGGGTAATGTTTTTACTTTTCCAGTAGCAATGAGGACTAAAACCCCTGTTTTCATAGCAGCTCTAAGAGCCCTGGTTGTCTTGTGAGAAAGTATGCTTTTGCTATTGAGTAGCGTTCCTACAAAAATGAAAATGAAATAGATCATTTATGGAAAGACAATTCATTTGTTTTATAAAAAATGTTATACATTCAATGGGATTTAAGGCCTGTAGAGGGCCGTTTCAGGCCTGTTCCCTTGTTGTTCCCCCCGCAGCAAGGGAACGGTTGGTTATCAAGGAAAAAAAATCAAAACAACAAAAAAAAATCTTTAGTTCTTAGAATGCAAAAAAGATTGAATTTTTTTTCTTCCAAAAATGATGTGGCTGGGTCTTGGCCATGTCAGCTTGTTGTGTTGTCACAGCTCTATCGCTGTTGCAGTACACTACAGCAAGTTCCCTGCCATGATAACTCACGGCCTTCTAAAAGCCTCAAATCCCATCTAATGAGGTTGAGAACTAGATATATTGGGCAATGAAATAAGTAACTTCAAACTTCAAAATAGGTATAAGCAAGTGACTACAAGGTCTTTCAATAAACTATGAAGAGGTCTTTGAAAGAATTGCATCAAGTCTACCCTTCTATTCTAAGATCACTTTTCCTATAAAATTATTTAAAATATATAAAAAAAATCTAATTTTATTAAAAAATTATTTATAAATATAGCTATCTAGAACAAATTTGTTTCAAAAAAAGGATGGTGACAATGGAATACCAAATTATAACCTTCAATTGATGGTTTTGAAAAGTGTACCATCCATATCGCAAAACAAAATCTTGAATTTTGATTTTGAAATGATACTACGCTCACAAATAGATTCTGTTTTTCCACCCATTTTATCCACATCAATCAACATAATGCACCTAAAATTATTGAAATGGTTCCAAAATTCATTCATCTTTATCACTTGTACCTATTTCTTTAATAAATAGAGTTAAGTTTCTTTATGAATACTTCTAATGAACAATAGTATGTAGATTGTTCCAAATTTGCAAACTTAAAAATAAAAATGGATTATTATTATTTGAATATGAAGATTTGAGTTTATAATGAAAGTAAAAATGAAGTAAATAGATAATAGCATTAAAAGATCTATAATTTAACACTTTTCCTTCATATCATTAAGATTGTAGTAAGTACAATTATTGTACATGATAAATCATTGTAAAAGACATGATATTCTTTATAGAAAGTCAAAGATTAAGTTCAAATTAAACGACACATAAAATAAAATTAGATATGATGGTCCAAAACAACATTAAAGCAACCATTTGTCAATTTAGGACTATGAATGCAAAAAAAATTGAAATGCTAAGAATTTTTGTTTGAATTTTTTTTGAAAGCATTAAGCTTCCAAATTTTCACGAGTGATATGTTTATGGCACCTAGCAAAGACTGTACCAAAAGTATACATGAGATTTTAACCTAATTCATATAATTTAGAAACATGTTCTTAGAACTTTCTTAATTGTTTCTATATAGCTAGGAGAAGAAGATCAAGAGTAGAATAGTTTATCTTGAACCTTTTTTTATCTTTTGGATGACTCTTGTAAAATATTTTAGAAATCTATAAATTATTCCAAGAGCATTGGTACTCTATAAATAATAGATAGACAATCTACATATGTATATGTATATGTAATGACTCAAAATATTAAAGAATGCTAAAAAATTAACAGCTAAAAAGAACAAATATTTAAAAGGTCAAGTAATATACATTGCAAACCAAGTTAGTTACCTGGATAATATTCAAGCAATGGAACCTCAGAATTCCATGTAATTGGGGCATGGTCACAAGATGAACTTCTAAACGGTGGTTCACATTGTGTTTCACAAGTAGTCAATCGATGTGAACAACTAAAAGGACCTAAAGGCAATTGTTCCTTTATTGGAGAATTTTTTTTTGCAAGAGTGAATCTTTTTGAAGTAGGTAGTATAGATCCAAGATGAGGTTCAATTTGCAAATCCAGGGGATCATGGTAGAATCTTCCATTTTGATTTTTTCCTAATAACAATTTCTTGTTTTTTTAAAAAAAATTTTGTTGCTTCTTAGTTGAGATAGGGTGAGAGGATGTAGACATATTTATTCCAAGTCGGGATGCTACAAGCTCACGAAATGCAGCTGTAGCTGAAAATGAAAGATTTTCACATGCAGCCAATTGTAACTGCAAGCTAACAATTGTATTACAAGTAGCCCCTTTACCAAGACAATTGCAACCTCGCTTTGCGTGACCACTATTTGTCTTGTCTTTGGAATCCCTAGCTGGAAGAAGGTTACATTCTTCTCTAAGAGTAGCAATGACAACCTCAGCATCAAGGCATGCCCTAATAGCACGAGTTGTTATATTTTCATCATTGTCAATCCCATCCTCTAAATCTTCTTTGTTGTCTTGTACAATTGTTTTGCTTGTTTTTGTAGATAGAGAATTATCTACAATATTTTGATCCTTATTGCCTAAATTATGCCCATTAGGTTTTACATCTCTTTGTATGATCAAAGCAATTTGATGACCTTCAGCAACAAAGTTGGAGTTTTGAGGTGTATCTTTTAAAGAGGATTCAGGTTGACCTAAAATAAGCTTATTACTTCTTTTTTTTGGATTTTTTTTTAGGCTTTTTGTATTGTCTTTCCAACCTTGGAAAGCTTTGTGCTTTAGAACACTAGGACTATTTTTGGGGATATCTTCTTCCTTTGCCAACTCTTCATTACTCTCAATTTGGTCTTCTTCTTGATTTTGCGACATATTAAGAAAATATCTTACTTTGTTCTAAAAATATTGTCAAAGGTGCAATTTGAATTTTGAAAGCATGTATTTAAATCATGTATAATATAATATAATATCTTCTTCATACATCATTGGACTATACTTTCTTAGTACCAAAATAAAAATCATTTGGACTTTTTAACAAAAAGAAGTCTTTAGTTGCTTCTATAATAGCATCATCAATTGAAAAGTTACAAACCATTTCAAAGAGTCATATTTTCCAAAATTCTTGTGCTATGTATAGATAATAAGAAGCTTGGTGATTTCAATGACTTATAGATTTTTAATTTATGATATTTAGCATGTGCAAAATGCACAAAATCATCCAAATTCAATCTTGAGGTTTTAATTCATTTTTTAAGATTCAAATTTGCAATGGTTATTGACTAGAACATTTTGATAGAGTTCTCTATGGTATTGTTCAATGTTAAAGATTGTTTTTAAAGGAATTTGCATAAAAGACACTTTTGCCTTCCATCCAAGATGCAAAAATCCATGCCTCCTCTACAATAAGTCCGTTTTATTTAGCACTTAGGATAAGATATGAAATTGAGCAAATTGTGGCCTTAATATTATTATTCAAAGCCTATGTAAGATGATGAATAATTAGAAAATAAGAAAATACCTCCTTTTTCTACTTGTCTTGCTACAACTTCTTCAAAATCATTCCAACAATTACTGATTGTAAATGAAATCCATTCAACAGATGAACAATATTGAGTTTTGTAAAATATTGATGTACTAGTAATTAAGTAGGGTTTAAGATCCAATCATGTAATTTGTTGTCATGTAATATGATAGTAATTAGTGACAAGCAATGTTGGATTCATTTGATAATGGGCATTCTTCACCTAGTCCAAAAAAAATTGTAGCAAAATTTACAAAGATACATCAATGCCATTGCAACTTGATTGCAAATAAAGATAAGATACCTACCAAGGAACCACCTAGTAAATGCTTCATTGAGAGCTTGATCTTGAGAGAATGTCAAAACATTTATTTTAGAGTTTCTTGGTTTTGATATTGATGTTAGCTCTTGAATATTTGCATTGTTTGCACAAAAGAATATATTATTTTAGTCCTTCAAATACCTGTCATCTTCAAATTCTTCAATTGCAAATTCAATGACCAACTAATGCATCTAATTCCAATTACTCTACATTTGTTTGTCATACTATCCATAAACATGTAGTATATAGAGGCTAAAATTCATCTTCTCATGCATTCTGTTGCAATTGAAATGAAAAAAATATGAGTTTATATGCACAATAAAATTTTCTTCTAAAATATATATTAAAAGTAGAGAATAATATTTAAATAATTAATGAAAAATGTGTAAATAGATTCTTGACTTCTATGCAATATTTTGAACGCAATACTTTTGATATCTTCAAAAACGTCTAATGCTAATTATATGATTTGCTTATACAATTGCATAAACTTTGTAATACCATAGCTTGAGATTACCTTTAGCAAAAAAGTAATTAAATTTTTTGAAGCCATATGGTTTTCGAAATTAATAAACGACTTTGTTGGATTCACTCAAAACTAAACATAAATAAAGTCAAAATGTTCAAAAAAATACTTATTTAACATGGAATCCAAATTCAATCTTCTAACTTTACAACAAAGCAAAGATACAATGAAAAGTAATGAGTTCATTGAAAGCCATAACTATCACTTTCCTATGCAATGAAGAAAAACTGTACAACTTCCAAGATTATTTAAAGGGTTTCAAAAGTTAAAAAATAATATCTAATAATTAAAAAAAATTTAATGTTGAACTAGCCTTTTCAATTTTAAATATTTATTTGGCAAGAACGAGTTGAAAGTGACCTCAAGCTATGATTATCAATGAGTTGTATTGTACAAATCACAAATCTACCCTCTTTGTAATTCTATTTTCAATTTCACACCATGTAATTAGTTTTAAAAACTTATAATACAATAAATACAAAAAAACTCACTTGTATAGTTCCTAAAGTCATATCCCCAAACAAATTTCAACATATAATATATTTTGTGAGTTGAAATTCAATAATCTTCCAAAATTAAATCTTATTTAATATTAAATTGTTCATGTAAGCACAATTCCTACTTAGGTTTTAAATGTAGAACAAATTTATTAAAAATCAAAGACGACTTTGTTAATTCAAATGATAGAATCTTTCTTTGTCATTTTACTTTAGAATTTTACTTTTAGGTTTTAAAAGTAGGCGTATTTAAGAATTTACTATCATATTTATTCCCTTGTAGAATAATTGTGTCTCTATAATCTTCAATCAATTCAAGGATTTATAAGTTTAAAGATGTAAACCTTTGCATTATAAATCTTATATTTATATTCTCCCTTTATAAGAACGAGTATTAATGAATTCTACCCTACTAAATCAAAAGTGCCCCAACAAACTTGAATCTTTGATTGAATTAGTCATTGCAATAATGAAATAAAAGATATGAAGATAGATATAAAAAAACCTTGTTTGTTCAAAATAAAAACTTGATAATAAAAAAGATGTGCATGAAATAAAAATAAATTGGATCTTAATTGATAACAGCCAGATTGAATGAAAAAAAATGATTTTTAGCACAATAATATATGAATCATTCTTCAAGAATTTGAATACAAATTGTGGTTAGAAGGCTAAAAAGTCATGAAGACTTGGAAAGAATGATTGTAGTGGATTGTATGAACAACAATATTTAGTTGATTCAAACATCTTAATTTGTACATTTTTAGCATAGAATGTGTTGATTTGGACATTTTGAGTTGGTTCAAATGTCTTGGTTTAGGCCCTATTTTACACTAGTGTAGACACAAATTCAAGAACATGTGACACTAGAAAAAATATATATCAAGTACCAATGCACTTTCAAACCATGTCTTGCAATTCATTTACGAACTACCTATTTGAGTCGTGCACATTTCTTTGCATAACGTGGAAGAGATTTGGAATTTTTCATCTTTCATTATTTACACTCAATTCTCACACAATCCCACTCAAGCCTACCAATTTTCAACTAAAAAACAACAAAATTCTATTTTTGGTGAATTTTTAAAGTCAATTTTCATGGTTTTATATAATATTTTATTGAAAATATTTGGTGATGAGTTTTTTTTTAATTTGGTTGCATAAATATGTAGGGAACATCCATATGCACATCTTTCATATTAAAAAACACCCCATTAAGTAACAAAAACATGAGCTCCCAGTAAGGGCTCAATTGAAGCATCATATGACCAAATTTTGTGAAATAAATATCTCTATATTTTGAATTAGATCTTGGCAAAGTAATTGTACCATCATGCTCAAATGTACCAAATTAGTTACCATATGAGTGGCAAATAGAAAAATCTAATTATAACAAAAAAAGATCTATTCTTACAACATTTGGACATTGTCATCCTAATACTTAAAACTCTATAGAAGGAGTTGTAAAACTTTTCTAGTGAAACTTGCCTAGAATAAGATGTGTGTATGGATGCTACATATATCCACAATCAATCTTTAAAAATTCACCACCAATTGCATGCAATAAAATATCTTGTAAAACCATGAAAATTAACTTTAAAAATTCATCAAAAATGGAAATTGGATTTTTTTGAAGTTGAAATTTTGTAGGCTTGAGTGCAATTGCGTAAGGATGCAATGATAATTATCTCTTCCAAAATCTATCAATTATACTCTACATTGTAAAAGAAAATTTCAATGGTTCAAATAGGCAATTTATAAATGAACTGGACCCTATTGTACAACACCTTGAATGTGACTTCCATATGCTAGGCCAATGAGACCCCCTTTCGATCCATAGTAAAATATCAAAATATCTTCACCTTGAATCATGTTTTTTTTCAATTAATAGATTTAAAAATAAATATGATCCTCAAATAATATATCCATTCAACTTTCGAAGGGTGGTACACCAATTTGTTCAAGTACTTATTATATTATTATAATGTGCAAATAAATGCAATATTATAATTATTACAAATTCATTAGAATAATGCATGACATTAAAATGTGCTAAAAACAACCTTATGTAGCATATAAAAGGATGTATAAATTATGGACCTTAAATTATAGTCTCAAACTTATGGTCTCAAATTTCATGGCTTCATTTGTGTAGCCTTATTTCAAAACTTTACTCATTCCTTTGCATCTAATGCACTTTGTATTTGTCAATGTAGAAAGATACAAAAAATCACCTAACTAAGTTCATTACTAAGGTCATCCCTAGAATTCTCTAAAATATTACAAAATATGGCTATATTTTTATCTTTTTCTCAACTAATAAGCTATACGTAAATTTTGCAAAAAAATTTTATGCTAATTTTTAGAGTGTTTGCAAAGTCTTGCTTTTCATTTCAAAAATTCATTTTATGTGTGACAATAAAATACTTTGTATTTGATGAAAAGCTATAATAAATACAATTGAAGGCAATTGATTCAATCTGGTAGTTAATCCCTAAAGGATCATTTGTTCCCTCGGGGGACAATTTGGGTATGGGTAAGTTCTTATTGTCTCAATTCATAATGAATGTTTTTTGAACTTTTTGAAGATGTGTGGTTTTGCAAGAACTTTGTGGATATATAGTTTTTTTTATTTCAATCGATGATTGGGAGAAAAAGTTATGGCACAACAAGCCAAAAATGGAGGTCAACAGGCAGCACAAAAAATTAAAAAAAGTCAAAATAGTAATCAGAAAGTTATGGACAATCTTATTTTTTTGGCAATCTAAACATCATCTTGAAAGATTAACTTATAGGATTTATTTGTGAATGCAATTTTTACAATTTTTCAAGAAACATTGTTACATAGGTTAGGTTTTCTTGTTAGAACAATTTCATAATTGAAATTATTGTATTTCAATTCCATCTTAGGGCTATTAACAATTTAATTTTTCCTTCAATCTTTAACCTACTTCTACTTAACAATTTTTTAATGAGTAAAAATTAAGTGTTTTTTTGTTCAATTTTTTCCTTAGATTCTCAACTCAACTATTCAACATAAAAATTCAGAAAATCAAAATCAATAGTACAAAAAAATTTATTTAAAAATATTCAAAGCCAAAAAATATAGTCAAGCAAGTTGCAAAAAAGCTTGTTTTCTTCACTTTGGATGCAAATATCTTGCAATCTATGTGGTCAAATTTGACTAAATTTTTACCACATGGTATCAGACAAGTTAAGTACACGATCCTATAGTTAGGTTTTAAAAAAGGTACTTTTTGAATATTCTTAAGTGAACATAGCAGAAGTGGTAGTTTTTAGCGGTTTTTGACAAACACTCTCTCAGGGCTTTAGGGGTTTAAGGGTGGTCATCATCATAATGTCTATACATGATGTTTTCCAAAATGAAGTTCTTTTCAGCTATTTTAGTTCAACAATGTTGTGACTCTATCGCAATCATTTGATTATCCTACAGTCCCACCATCTTTTCTACTATTATCTTGTCTTTTAATATTTCCTCTCAATTTAGCACATGAAGTCTTTCAAGAAAAAGTCTTTGAATCACAATAGTTAAAAAATGATTTGATTCTTCTTATAGCCAATTAATTCTTCCACTATCTTATCCATCATTCTAATGATTTCCCATAGGCTCACAAATGATGTCATTCAAAAGAGAAAATCTTCTAAACTATGGTATTCTAAAATGTTATGATTTTGTCCAAACAAATCAATTCATCTACCATCTTCTCTTTGATTTTTCCTATTATCCAAATACAAATAATTGTTAAGTGGCAATGACTTTCATGTGCAATTTGCATTGTATAGTGATTCTTTAATTCTTTGAAAAGTATTAAAAGAGAGGCAACAAAAGATGGTAAGAGCCTAGAAAAGCTTGGGAATCAATTCAAAATTGACATACATTCAAGCAATTTGTCGAACTAGACAATCAATTATTTTGAGCCCTTATTGACTTCAATTTTCTACCTTCCAACATATTATGAGGCTTGGGTTTTAAAACTTTATAAATTTTCACCTCAATTTTTTTTTTCTTCATTTTTTTCTAACCTCTTAATAAATTTAGCTCTTTTAATGGAATATCACTAATAATTTTCAATAAATCTACACAGAGTATCTACCATGTTCAACTAGATTAAGAACATTCGATTGCACAAGGAGATGCAACTCATTAATTTCTCTTTCTTTCTCCAAATAGAAGGTATAGCACTAAGAAAGATCCACCAATTACAAAATCCACCCTTTTTAAAAAAAATTGTTTTTTGCAACAACAAATTTTTTTGCCTATAAATGACATTTGATTTTTAGTTAGAAATGCTGCAATATAAATCCTTCAAATACTTAACGTTATGAAGATCACCCAACTAGGACAAGAACTTACATCACAATCGGTCAACAAAATGGCAATTTCTAAAGTGGAAATTGTTTCCCTCCTTTTCATTTTAAACTACAAGATATGGTACTAAGAAAAAAACACCAATCACAAAACTAGTTGTTTTGCTACTCTTTGTACAAACATACTCATTGCTAATTTCATCTTGTTATAGGAATCTCTTAAATAAACTCCTAAATGTTACAAAGATTGCTCAACTAGGTCAACAATACTATGACCAATCAACAACATTTGGAACAACATTACAATTCCAAAAGTGGTAACAATTGACTTTTTTCCTAATTAGAAGGCATGGCACCAAGAACCCCCCACTAATGTAATTGTCCTCCTCCCAAAGATGAGAATTGATAAGGTAGATGTCCCATTGTTGTCCCTTTAGTCATTGCATATACTTAAACTAATTGAATCCATGATTTTTTTGGCAATAGAATGGCAAATCAAAGTTTTTTTTACATGTATTTTGGTTCACTCAATTTTCAATAGAAAAAAGACACACTAAAGATAGTCAAAGCAAAAACATATAGCTTTCTAATATTATCCCTCTGGAAAATCATTCTCATCCATTGGGATTCTAATGTGGTTTATTAACATGATTGCAGTGATCAATTTAAAAATGCCCCTTTAACTTGTGGAATAATGAATGAATTTTTTGTCATGCATCTAAAGGATTAGAATGAATTTGAGGGTTTGGAAGGGCCATTTCAAGCCTGTCCCAAGTTGTGAAGGCATCATAATATTTAAATATTAATTTTTTTTTTAAAACATTAAAAAATTAATTAATTAATATCATCTGACATGGCACGGTTGTGATTGTGATTACGTCAAATTGTTGATTTGGTAGAGTTCATATAGTTCCTTGCAATCCGGAAATTCATAGGAGCTTGTAGTCTTCCTTTGCCCTAAAAACTCTTCTAATGTTCATGGTCTAAATGTTATTTGAAATTATGAAACTATGATCCAATTCCAACCCTTTTAACCCCAATTCTACATTGAAAAAGCTAAAAATAATATCAAGTAAGATCCCTTCTTTTTGACCCTTTTAAAAAATTGAGCCTTCTAGATTCATGTCTAAAATCTACTCCTATTATTCATGAGACTATTGAGTTAGTTTCAGAATTACTTTTTTTTAAACACTTTGAAAATCTATAGTTATTTATTCATACAATCATTACAAGAGAAAGGGTTTTTTTACGCGAGTTTTTAAGTATAGTCCTAGACTTAAGATTATAAATAATGACCTTTTAGGAGATTTTCAATAAAAATTTTACTAGAAACACATGTATTTCAAGTAAATTTTTGTGGAAAATCTCCTTGAAGGTCACTAATTATAATCTTATATCTAGGACTATACTTAAGAACTCACTTAACCCTTTTTTCAAAATTGACGATTTGAAAAAAATTGTTATAAAGTATTATTTGAAAGAATATTTTGAAATTGATATACAAATGAAAGTTGTAGATTTTGAATTTTAGATTCCATCTATATGATTAGATTCACCTATGCTATCACCAATATTTTTTTTATGAATTTTGAAAGGAAAAATTTTAAATTCCTTCAAAATTTGATTACAAAAAAATATTATCATTTTTGGAGTAAAACTTATTGGAATGGATTTGAAAGAGGTTCTCTTTGCATTTGCATGGTGATTTTTTGAATTTTTTTTTACTTTTAATATGACCTCATTTTTGCGAATCCAATTTTGAACTAGAATCACTATAATTTGGCTTGGCCAACCACTTGACATACTTTCACATTTGTAATTTTAGAAAAATGTGTATTCCAATAACACCAAATCCAATTGATAAGTAGGACAAGAACTTGATAAAGTATCCCTATAAATTAGAATGAGTTTCATCCAAGTAGCAACCAAAAAAAATAAGAATATGAATCTATTCATCATCCAAAAATTAAACGTCAGAGCCTTTAAGGGTTAAAACATCCATTTTTCTTATAATGAATGTCCCAAAAATGCTTTTTAAGAGAATCTAGGATTTCCTTTTGACTACCAATAAGATCCCACAAACTTCTTCAATATAAAAATGGGAGCCAAACTCAAGAGCTTATTAAGATGCTTTTTGTGTAGTTATTATAATGCAACCCTTCTCAATTTTCACTCAACATTAGAGTATACGTGTGAGGGCACAATAGAGCATCAATAATAGATGGAACTCTAGCGTGTGTGTTTTTTAGCAATACTTTATTAAAAAATAATACAATTATTTTTTAAGGAATATTAGGCAACATATTCTTTTATTTTTAGTGAATGAAATTGTTGAATTGCTATGTAATCTTAGGATAACATTACTTTTTTTAAGATGAATATATGTTCTTTTGGAAGAATAGTTTAAGTTTCATCCACATTTTATACATTTCATCCATTTACAGTGATGTAAATAATTGCATCTTTCTAGCAAACACTACTTCCTATATTATCCAAAATAAATGGAAAAAAAATCCATGTTATTTATATACTAGTAGAGACAAAGTTGATCCTTGTAGAAAAATGATTGCAAAAAGATCCACTAGTAGCCAAATTAATCATGTAGGTGTTCCATAACATTATTAACCAATGCTAAGGGGGACCTTTTGCTCCCCTAGAAAGGAGGAACCCTTAGTGTTGCAACTTCCCAGTCCATTGAGATAATACTTTGTTTGACATCATTGATGGTTTTATTATTGATCATTACTTTTTGCAACTTCCCAGTTCCTTGAGAAATTACTGCATCTGACATCATTGATGGCTTTACTACTGATCGTTACTTGTTGCAACTTCCCAGTCCCTCAAGAAATTATTGTGTTTGACATCATTAATAGCCTATAGATCATTACTTGGCCTTGTTGACCTTGTGTGGCAATTTGACTATTGTATTCACAAATCCGGTCACCAATTTACTACCCAGTTAGCTAACGACACTAGATAGATTAAACTAAATTCACCCCATGGATCTTAAGAAGGATTATCCCCATTTTTTTGGAACCCGATGGAAAAGCATAGGGGTTGGTTACCCCCCAAAGGTCAAGCTAATCAACATGGAAATCATCTTTTTTGCTACCGTGTACATCGTTTCTTTAAAAAATCCAAACTAGAGCACTCATTGGAGGTTGATCAAACTATAGTATAAGACCATCCTTTTTCACACAAATCCCAAGGATGAACATCTATACTTCTACCTTGCATAGAAGGATTTTCTATCATTCATTGAACATTTAGTGTTTGTAGCATCCTTTTAGGATTATCATGTTTCTTGTGAGCCTCCATGAATCCATAGACCCACAGATTATTGATTTCTACTACCTTATATGAAGGTCACATTTAACACAAATTTAAGTCATTTTTGTTTAACCCTAAAGTCCCATGGCCTTTTTTCCAATCAAAAACCATTTAAAATTGCCATTTCTATTGCAAAGAATAAAAAATTCAAAAGTTTTTTTTTTTCTGCATATCTAATCATAGGATCTTGCACTAGACTAGTATTAAAATGTGTAGGAGAAATTTCAAAAACTCTGACTATATAGATTGCAAGATGTTTGCATTTAAAGTAAAGAAAACGAATTTTTTTTACACCTTCTTTGATTAGATTCTGACTTTCAATCTTCTTAACTTAAAATTCTTGCACTACTAAATTTGATTTTCTAAATTTTTTATGGTGAATAGTTGAGTTGAAAATCTAAGAAAAAAAATTCAACCAAATAATACTTAATTTTCACTCATTAAATACTTGTTAAATAGAAGTACATTCAAGATTGAAGGGAAAACTAAACCATTAATAGCCCTAAGATGGAAATGAAACACAATAATCCCAACAGTGAGATTGTTCTAACAAGCAAACTTAACCACGTCTAACAAATTTTTTTTGGAAAATTATAAAAATTGCATTCAAAAATGAATTCTATAAGTTATCTTTTCAAGAAGATGCTTAGATTATCCACAACTTTTCTCATCACTTCAGTAGTCCAAGTAGAATCAGTCAAACCTTCAGATGTAGACAAAATACAATCATCAAGGAAAAAAACTAAAAAAATTCAATATTTAATGATTTTTTTAGGAAATACCCCTTGAGTTGTTTTTTGGACTTGTAGTAGCATAACTTTTGTTCCTAGTCACCCGATTGAAAAAAAAAATCATATTCCCTAGAAAGCTAATCAAATGTCCTATCTTTAAAAAAAAACTTCAAAAAATTGAAATCACGCAGGCCTACTTGAAATCCCAAGAGTCCCCCATAGAGACTTTAGAGGTACCCAAGAGTCCCCCACAGAGACTTCAAGGGGGCTGCAGGGATTGCCAGATTGCCACATGTCACCTTGTGATTGGTGTGAGGTGACCTGGACCCGCTGAGAATGTGACGTGGAAATTCAGTTCTTTGCCCAATCAGACCCTCGCGTACGGCGGGTATAGGAGGCGGTAATAAGTTAATAAGTTTATACCTTACCCCACCTCCGCCCCCGCCCATGCCCACTTCGTCTCTCTCCCGTTTTTTTTCCTTTTCGCTTCCCCCATCTGCTCCCTGGCTCCCTCCGCCTTCCCCAACGCCATAGCTCGAATCCCCTTCTCCACATGTTTCCTTCGCTTCCCTCTTGTATTAGGGTTCCCTTCTCCCTTTTCCACCCTCACCAAGGAGCTACGCATCTTCTTCTTCCACTACTTCTTCTTCTTCTTCTACTTGTTCGTAGGTTTTCAGCGACGCTGGGGTCGCAAACGGCCACAACACAGGGTTGGTGGGTTTCCGGATGGTGATGGTGGAGACTGGCAGCGTGTTTTTTTCTAGAGAATAGTTAACCCTTTTGCTGTCCTCACGAATATTTGGAGGGACTTCGTGTTTTAAGTGGGATCTGGCGAATAATTTTCGCCAGGAAAAAACACACACGCTGGAACTACTGGAGAGTCTGGGCTGATGCTTCCGAGCTTCGGGTAACGCGCACCCTGTCTTGCCTTTGCCTGTGCCTGTGCCTGTGCCTGTGCCTGTGCCTGTGTCTGTGCCTTTGCCTTTGTCTTTGTGTTGTTGGGTTGGGTTGGGTTGCAATTCAACACCAAAAGGGTTAGGATGTGGTTACCATTGACAATCGGGTTGAATGCCAACTAGAACTAGAACGAGGGTTTGAGAGGTCCTGCCGGAAGGCTCCGAATTCTGCAATTGGTAGGGATGCTGAAGGACCGCGTGAACAAGCTGCGTAACGGCTCTGAAATGCGACTGGACACAAGTGCTCTTCAAGGTTACCCCGACCGCCACATCAAAGTCTCTCGTCGTTTGCAGGACCGTGATTTGCTTGCCTCTTTTGACCCAGTCTGTTCTCACGTCATCGACCATGTTTTCGTCGGCAGTAGCACCGTGGCAAGCTCTCACGAAATTCTTCTTTCCAACGGCATCACCCACATTCTCAACAGCGCAGGGTACGCTTGCCCCGAGTTTTTCCCTGACGAATTCGTCTACATGACACTCTGGCTCAAAGACAGCCCCTCAGAAGATATCACCAGCGTCTTATACTTAGTCTTCGACTTCATCGAAGGAGTCCGCAAGCAAGGCGGTCGTGTGTTTGTCCACTGCTGCAAAGGCGTCTCCAGGTCGACTTCCTTGGTGATAGCTTACTTGACCTGGCTCCAACGGTGTACATTCCAAGACGCGTTCAACTTCGTGAAAAACGCAAGAGCGGTGACGAATCCCAACTTGGGATTCGCGTGCCAGTTGCTGCAGTTCCAGAAGCAGCTCCAGAATGCGCACTTGTTGAGCAACAACAAGCTGCGGGTGTACCGGATGGCGCCCCATTCGGCGCATGATCCGTTGCTGCTGGTGCCGAAGAAAGTGACGGGAGTGGATATCACGACGTTTGATTCACGAGGGGTGTTTGTGATTCACGGGCAGAGGAGTTTGTATGTGTGGCATGGGTGTGTGGCAGATATGAGGATGGCCAAGGCGGGACGGGAGTTTGCGGATCAGTTGATTCGGTATGAGAAAGTGGAAGGTCCGCCTGTGGAGGTCTGTGAAGATGAGGAGCCGGATGAGTTTGGGGAGCTTCTGCGAACGGGGATTTTTAGTAGAACCAGCAGTGATGTGTCGTCGTTTGGGGATGCTGTGCAACCACAAAAAGGGGATGAAGCTGCTGATCCTCATGTTATTGATGGAGAGGTTCTTGTGAAGCGTTTAGAAGGGTTGCGTCCCAGTGAGGGCCAAGGTGAAGCAGCAACAACAACAGCAGGAAAAGAAGCAGGAAAAGAAGAAGCAGAAGGAGCAGTAGCAGAAGGAAAAGAAGGGGCTTCCTCTTCTTTGTTGAGTCAAGAAGAAGGTGTGGATTGTCACAGTAGTCCAAGGAAACGGTTGTGCAGGTTAAAGACGTATGCTATCTATGACAAGGACTTTGAGTTGTTTGAGCATGCCAAAGGGGAGAAGCCCGGGGAGAAGCTGTCACCGGGGTTGAAGGACAATGGATGGAGACGACTCAAGGAGAAAATCTTTTTAGGGTCTTCGTCGGATGTGTCGGTTTCGGATGTGGCAGAAGTGGTGACTGCCATTCCTTCGCCTTGAGGAGGGTGTACAGGGATGATGCTACTCCTGGACGTGAAATTTCTCACACTGGTGTTGGATTATGGACTGTGTTGTTCTCCCAAACCTGGAAAGAAGTGCTGTTTTGGGGCTTCACAGTTCGTGACTGGTCTGGTTGCACGCATTTTGTGCCGCCCTCTTGTACCGTGCAACAACAAACAAACGAGCCAACAACGGAGGTCAACAACCACAACCACAACCACAACCACAACCACAACCACAACCACAACAACCACAACAAGGCTGTGACCGAGGTTTATCAGAGTTGGAGGTTTATCAACACCGAGTATTCAGCGGACGAAGAGGGCTCTACACGACTGAAGAACTGGCTTTCCCCTAGTTTTGACTTTATACAATATGCAAAGGCACCGACCAGTGCTACAACACCAAATCGACGGACTGTGTGTTGTGTTGCATCACACACCTCAGGTGCCTTTTGGTAGATACCATTCTTTAAAGCACAACCGTTTCAGAAAAAAATCTGAGTTGCTGCTTGCTTGCAGATCATGCCTTTTTGTCGTCGACAGTGGTGTAAAGTTTTTTTGGGAGCTTTTTCCTTTTGGGGGTTTAGTTATTCCGGAGATCATGCTTTTGAGTTTCCGTGTGGCAGGCAGGTCGGTATGATGGAACTACGTGAGAAAAACGAGTTTGGAATAGGAAAAAAAGAGTCATGTACTACCCGCTCACTTGTTTTTTTTATGTCTTAAATGGTTTTAGTGATGATTGGAGAAATTCTATGAGGAGAAAAATATGTGCTGGAGCACAGGCTAGTGTAAACTGTGGCTTCTTCTCCAGGGGCATTTCCTCCTGGGCGACTGTTTATTCAAGTGATGGTGTTCTCATATAAAAGCAGAGTCCTGTGTTGTACTGTGCACGTCTTTTTTAAGGCAAAGATATTCTAACTTCATGGAACTTCATTTTTCGTTATGTGTGAAAGAATGATGCTGGAATTTGTTGCACAAGCAGAGAATCACAGTCTTACATCACACGTACCTTTTACGGGTATGGCTTGTGGTGTTGGCCTCCGACTATTTGGCTCATTTTTGTAAATAGTGAAGGACAGGAGGAACACTTTGAATTTCCATATCTGCAGTTTCAAAATTGTATGTAAAGATCTCTTATGAATGATACCGGTTCTTTCTAAAATTGTTGTTGAATGGAAGTCACGAGTTAAGAAAGGAAAGAAGTGTATCTTTTAATGAATGGATGATGACCTTTATGAAAAACTTTACGAATAGTAGACCTATGACCTGGGTTGGATTTCACTTGAGGTTGGTACACTTTGAGGTTGGTCTACGTACAGACCTGTGAAGCCTTGCAGTGTCATCAAGGAAATGGCTCTTGGCTCTTGCTCTTGGAATTGACCTTGCCACTGATGTTCTCCACCAAGAATTTTTTTATTTTCATGAGGTAGACAATATTTGAGATACCACCAAGAATTTTTTTATTTTCATGAGGTAGACAATATTTGAGGTACCGTCTACCATCTACCACAAAATTATAATCTTCAAGCCATAGGAATCTTGAATGTGCCCCTCCTTTCCTTTACAAGCACCTCCCCAAGCTTTTTAAAAAAATTTATTTTATTTTATTTTATAAATTTTGCTATCTCCTGAAATCAAATTCTATTCGAATAATGAGATTAGGTAACAACCTCAAGTGTAATCATTACACTTGGAAGTCATTTTGCAAGTTTTCAATACTACAATAATGTTTTGAGAATTTTCAAGGTTGAAAACATAGGGTATCTACATAACTCCCTTTGAATAGCCTCCCTTGCAACATAAAATGCTTTCAACTTTGATTGGTTGCTCTTGAAAACTCATGGCAATTTTGAGTGGAATCTAGGAAGTCATTCAAAGTCCACACATGGAGATGGCAAGAATTTTGAGTGGAATCTAGGAAGCCATTCAAAGTCCACACATGGAGATGGCAAGAATAAGAAAAATGACACATTTGAATTATAAGAAAATATTTACTGTTTTCCAGTTTAAGAATAGAATTTATTGCCAAAACACACTAAACTGTGGACAATCTGGATACTGTGTGAAAAGGATGCGACTTCTCGAAGTTTGAAATTGCAAGACCCTAGAGCCTAGACGACTCTTGGACAACAATTAGTCAATCTCCAAGATGTTGCATGAAACCATCCTTGAAAGATATCGTTGACTGTTGTAGAACCTAGACGTACCTCCTGTCTTACAAGTCACGGCATTGAAAATGGGTGACCCACGGGAATGGTGCCAACCTTGAGCACCCACCAACAAATGGAAACAAAGGATATAAGGGAAAAAAACTGGCTTGAAAATTGATGCAACTGACTATTACCAAAGGTTAATGCACCAAAAGCATCAGAAAGTGCAGCGCTATTTTTGTGTTTCCCCGTTCGGCCAGAACATGTACCTGATGTAAAATCTCAGCATCGTCACAGTAATGCCTCAGCAAGAAACAGCAGTCTTACTCTCTACAAGAACATAACAAGCAGCTACGCTACCAGAGGCTGTTCCTGTCGCTATTCAAGTAAGGTTTTACTCAAACTTACACATTCACTGTAAATGCAGCTTTTGACAATGCAAAGCCTCCTCCCCTTCAGTTCAGAGCCAATAAACCAAGTCCAGAGAGAGTACGCATGCTCCCACGACCAAACAAGTATATCAAAACATATTCAAAACGCAGTTACACTTTAAATATTATGCAAAAAAGAAAAAAAGTAAATTGCTTGTGTGATGGAAAACCAAGAAAAGTCGATGCACCAAAACTCTCAGAATGAGTGGATTCTTTTTTCCAGATTCCCCGTTTGTCTATTACAACAAGTCCCCGACGTAAAACCACAGAATCATCACAGCAATGCCTCTACACGAAACAACAGGCTTCCTCTCTAAGAATACTAAGTTCCAGAGAGGCTTCAAATGCGCTCGTGATCCAAATAAATTTATCAAGACGTATTCAAAACAGAAAAGAAGCAAATAAAAACAAAATTGGGAAAAAGAATCTAACTCTTCACAAACCCGAGCTGATTCTCCGTGGCATACCGCTCCATGAAGCGCATGAAGCGGTCCCATTCATTGGTGTTGCGCATGATGTACTGGCCTTCGATCTTGGAAGGCTTGCCGTTCAAAAACTTGGCGGACACGTCCACGGTGGACAAGGTGCCTTCCTCGTCCAGCATGTAGAGACCCGTGATGTCGCCGAGCTCCCGGGACGAATCGAACACCGAAGGCTGCTCGAAGGAGAAGATGGCCACGCCGTTGGTGCCGTCCTTGGACCTCGTCAAACGCACGTCCGGCACCACGCGCTCGTCGATGCCGCGGATGAACTGGATCACGGGCTTTTGCATGCTCACCACGGGCCTGCTACTCCTGCCACTGGAAGCTGGGATGCGTGAGGTGAGCTCATGAGAATGGCCGGTGAAGGATGCTTGCACGCTGCTTGTGCTGCCAATTCGACAAATTAGGCCTGGCCCTGCAATGGAGATCACATATCATTGGCGTCAGAATCACCATATGGGAAACAGAATCGGCAATGTGAGTGAGGAGACGTCATGCCTGTCGAAATAGGAAGAGGAATTTGACAAATTAGGCATGATCCTGCAATGGGGATCACATATCATTCTTTAGACCTTGGACTCAGAATCAGCATTTGCGAACCAAAATCGTCACTACGAGTGAGAAGGCCTCATGCCTATCAAGATAGAAACAGAGGAATTCGAAAAATTAAGCCTTGCCTTCCAACATTCTTTAGACTCGGATCCTAGTACCTCGATTCCGAATCACCATTTGACAACTAGAATCGTCATTACGACTGAGAAGACTTCACGCCTATTCAAAAAGAACAGAGGAATCCGACAAATTAGGTAAGGTCCTGTCATGGAGATTGCACAAAGCTTTTTAGACTGGGGTCCAAGCACATTGAAATGAAAATCCAAATTCGAGAACTACAGTCACCATTATAAGCGAGAATGCCTCAAAAAAGGAAACAGAGGAATGGATAAAGCCTATCAGAAATGAGCCTCTAACAACTCAACAAGTAGAAACAGAGGATTGTAAATAGTCAATGAGAGAAGCGCCCTTAGTAATTCAACAGTGATCGTCCACAGTAATTCAACAGTCAATTTTACTCCTATTCCCATGAAGCTTTGAATTCCATTCCAACAGTGGAGAGAGTGCATCTCGCCAACATTATGCACATCAAAGGACCACGCCCTCCAACCGACCAATTCTTATCCTTTTCATATTTCCAAAGGCGAAACCTATGAGATTGCAAACACATAGGCTAATTCTGAATGAAGGAGCTACCAGTAACACACCAAATCCTTACTTACTCAAGAAGAAGAACTCTGACCCCAGCGCCAATCAAGAGTCTCCCTTATTCTTACCCTTACAAGAAAAATGAAGACTAATTGTAGCCCTGAGACCACAATACATAAAGAATCTACCAAACTCTTTCTTACAGAAGAAAAACTCTAGCCCTAAGACCAATTGAATAAAAAAGAGCAATTCCACTGGCTAAGCCCGATGTCCTTTCCAAACACAAACTCAGCAATTACTCATAAAATTTATACAGGCATTGAGATTCCCTCCAACTTACCACAAGAAACTCAACAGTCCTCAAGCAATGCCTCACAACACCACACCAAGAAACCACAAAGACTCCCTCTATACCGCATTAATTCACAGTATCAATCCATTTCACGTAGCTATTTCCAGAGCTCAACATTAGAGTTCCAAGAATCTTTGCAATGAGCCTGTTCCGAGAAATTCCACTAGCTAACTAAGCCAATTGCTAATTTCAAAACACAAGCTCTGTGATAATTCCTCATAAAATTTATATAGGCATTGAGATTTCCTCCACCTTACCACAAGAAATTCAAAAGTCCTCCACCAATGCCAGAAAACACCAAACCAAGAAATTACAAGAGCTCCCTACATCCCGAATCAATTCACAGCATCACTCAATTTCACACACCTATGTCCAGAGCTCCACACTAGAGCTCCAAGGCTCCTCGCAATGAGCCTGTTCCGTGCAATTCTACTAGCGAAGCCAAAATGCCCTTTCCAAACACAAACTCTGCAATTCCTCATACAAATTACACAGGCATTGAGATTCCCTCCACTTTACCACAAGAAACAACACAGTCCTCAACCAATGCCACACAACACCAAATCAAGAAACCACAAGAACTCCCTACATCCAGCGCATCCATTAATTCACAGTCTAAATTTTCCAGAGCTCCACATTCCAGTCGCAAATGCAATTCCAACAACGTACACACGACATTGCGAGCGTGGAATTGCAGAAGAGGAGGAGTTTGTTCACCGGAGGGGCTTCTTCGCCAAGAAGCGGAGACCATGGCGCGCGCTCGGGAGGCTGTGGCGACGGGCTGTTGCGGGCCCGCGCAGGGCACGGAGACCGCCATGGAGGGAGCTGCAACCACCATGGCTCCTCGAGGAACTAGGGTTTGGCGATGAAGAGGAGCTTGTGGCTATGGCGATGGCGATGGAGGTGCAAATGCAAATAGCAATGGCGATGGCGGGGTGGTGGCGAAGCCAGTGCGACAAGCGGACGAAGAGGCTTGTGGTGGAGGAAAAGAAAGTGGATAGGATTGATACTCGATAGCCACGGACGGCTTTGCGACACGCTGGCCCACGTAACTTACGCATTCTCAAATGGGGCTAAATTTAGTGAAACTCCTACCAAATTAAAAATTGGTGGGGGATGGTAGAGCTAACCCCTAAATTAACCCCTAAATGTCCAAAGTCTTCTCTAGAATTGACAATTTGGGAAATACCATCATAGAGTACTATTTTGAAAGAATGTTTTGGAACTGATATACAAGTGAAAGTTGTAGATTTTGAATTTTAGATTCCATCCGTATCGTTAGATTCACAAATGCTATCACCAATATTTTTTTTTTGATGAAATTTGAAAGGAAAAAAAATTTGGAATTCCTTCAAAATCCAATTACAAGTAAAACATGTTGGAATGGATTTGAAAGGAGGTTCTCATTTTTGCAAATTATCCAAGTTTTGAACTAGAGTCAATGCAATTTTGGCTTGGTCAATTACTTGATGTACTTCCACATTTGTAATTTAAAAAAAAATAATATGTACTTTAGTAATACCAAATCCAATCGATAGATAGGACAAGAATTTGATAAAGTATCTCCACAAATTAGGATGACTTTCATCCAAGAAACAATGAAAAAGAAACAAGAATATGAATCTGTTCATTGTCCAAAAAGTGGACGTCAAAGTACTTAAGGATTAATTGTAAAGTGATTTCCAATTTATACTAAGGGTATCAAAGGAAGGCTTAACTAAGAATAATACTCCCTTTGTCTCAAAATGATCTTTCAATTGGACAAAATGTTCAATCCTGACCCCTGAAAATAACATTATTTCAATATGTTTTGAGCTATCAGTAGAATTTGGTAGTATTAACCTTATTGCAATTAAATGAAGGAAACCCGGAAGATTATTTTGGGACACAATGAGTACAAAAGATTTACAACACCAAACTCCACCAACCCCAAGTTTGGTGCTTCAAGGCCTAAGTTTTGCCATGTATTTCTCTCAAACTTTGGCTTTGACTTGTCCTTCATTGCACACACTTTACAATTAACTCTATTATGTGAAAGGTTGTTAATTCTTAAATAAGCATTTGAACATGGTTCCTATCAAGCGATGATCTTTCAATCAATTTTTGGAGTGACCTATGGAATTTGTGTACTTCCACATATACAATCTACTTTGCAACTCTAGAATGAGGGTGCCTTTGAAGCTATGGCTAAACCTAAAGCCATTACCAAACTGGTGAAATGAAACTAGGACAAAAATAATAAAATGAAGTCAAGACAAAAATAATGGAATTACAAAGTCATATAACTAAATTCTAGTAACAACTAGTTTAGTGATTTTGAAGTAACTATTGGAATCTTTATATTGACAAATATAGTGTTCATTTTGCAACCATGGAGGATTTTGAAGACATGACTAGAATGGTGGAATGAAGTCAATACAAAAATAAAATAATTTCAAAATCACACAACTAAAATTACACCTTATTTTGTATTTTCAATTGAAGGAATTCAAAATATTTTGAAAAAACAAATGAGAACCTTTGGGATTTACACTAGAAGAAATTAACATTAATCTGGATGACTTTTTTTTGTTAAATCTAACAAAATTGTGTTGGAAATAATGCAAATTTACAAAACTTTTATTTAAATAATGCTAAAATTGCATTTTTTCCAACACAATTGTGTTAGAGTTAACAAAAAACATCATTTGGATAAACGCAAATTTTTTCTAGTGTCAATTAATTGACAAGATTAAGAATTTGAAATTTTCAAATAAAATGAGAGTTGAGGGTTTGTAAGGCAATCAATGGAGTCATGGTTCTCTATTGACAAATATAGAGGTCAACGTTGGTTATTGGTCAACACACACTTCAAAAATCCACCATAACAATTTTACACCACAACAAATTCACAGTTGCCAGGACTTCTAAATCAACTACAGTCTACCCATTTATAGCCTTTAAAGAACAACTTTTGTTACTACTTTTTCAAACTTCATTTACAAGTACCTATAGATGTGAGTTTTTCATTTGTTTTTAAGATATGTGGTGATTTCATGTAATCTATTAGTCACAAAAAATTTGTATTTTCTTGCTGAAGATTTGAAATTAATGTGAATTTTTGAATAAAAAGTGAAACAATTCATATCAAATGTAATTGATGTTCAAAATATCTAAAATTTCTTTGTAATATATTCTACAATATAAGTTTACAATATAATGTAGAATGTCATGATGCACATTTTTTTATTGTATCATTTTAAAATTAGAGAATTGGAACTCCATGGTTATAGATTCAAAGTTCTAAAATCCCATTGATGACCTTTAGGTTAAAACTAGTTTAGAATTTATTTTGATTGACTTTTGGAATTTTAGTATTAACAAATATAGGATTCACTTTGTGACTATAGGAGCCATTTGAAGTCACGACTTAAAAATGGTGGAATGAAGCCATGATAAAAACAATGGAACTTTAAAACCATAACAAAAATAATGGAATATTGAAGTTACACAACTAAAATTGAAGCTCACAATAGTGTCTTTCCAATTGACGGAGTTGAAAAGTTTTTTTAAGGAATCAATGGAAACCTTTTAGATTTAATTAATTTCGTAAACAAAGTTTAAAAGAATTTGGAATTTTAAAAGAAAAAACGTAAGAGTTGAAAATGCCCAATTTGTAACCATGGGGCCAGTCTATAGAGAATTCAATGTCTTTTCAATTAAAGAAGTTGAATTTTTTTTGAGTAAATCAATGTGAACCTTTGGGGTTCAATTAATTTCCAAAACCAGGGCTGTGAATGTAATTTGCCCTTGAGGCAAACAACGCCCACAAAGTTGGCCAAGGGGGAGTGTATGAAGCTTCTACTCTAATTTTCCTCCAAGCAATGGACTCCTAAACAATTTTTGGTAAGTTTTTCTTAAATGATATTTAGTTGGGAGGAGCAGCCCTTCTCACCCTACTTAAATGACCTTTCTAGCCACTTTCATCATATAATTGGACCATGAAGTTGGTTAAGACCATACAAGGGACAAAATTCACTTCAAATGTGCAATTTGATGCCCAAAATGGCCCAAATTGGACCCTCCTAACTAATTTCAGCACATCTTTACATGATCCAATATTTCATTTAGCATGCATTGCCCTACATTTCCCCTTCTTAATTGTTGTTCTCAATTCAAGGTTAAAGATTTTTTCTTCTTTTGTAATTCTCAAAATGATTCTTGCATTTTAGATACTTGATCCCTCTAAACCCTAATCTTAGTCCAATTAGGGCAACACTTTTGCAATTGCCTTCACACCCCTAAATTCAACTCCCATGCACTCTTCATCATTTTCAAACATCCAATTCAAGTATCCTTCCATGCAAGTCTTTTTTCACGTTCATGTGCAATGAAAATTGCAAGTAATTAACAACAATGGTGAAGAAATCCTATCAAAACCTCAATTCGGACTCCCTCAGTGGGGGCAGCAGACGCCCTGTTGGAAAACTAGCTGCCATTCCTTCATCGTAGCTCCAAATGGCACACAATTTGTTTCATTTGGAAGCTAACTCCACTTTGCATCATTCCCCAAAATTTGAGCTCCAAATTCACCGTCGTTTTGCCGCAGTAGCCCTCCAAAGTTGTTGCTCTTGATCCATCGCGGCTGCAGACCCTCCTCCACCAAAACGACCACCATTTCTTCAATTCTGCTCCAAATCAGGCGAACCATATCTTTCTGAAAAGCTGACTTCAAGGCGCTCCTTCTCTCCAATTTTCAGCCCATTTAGATTCTCCACGCTCCCACAGTGGCTCGTCAAAGTTGCTTCTCCTAATTGCAACGGCAGCGGACCTTCCTCCTAAACACCTTTTCCATCTGACCCTGAAATCTTCACTTTTCACCCATCTTTTACCTCTTGAGGTGAAAACCTACTCGACAAATTGGCTATATTCTCAATCCACCTCTTGTGCTCATTGTTTTCTCCCAAAAAAAACATGCACCCTCAACACACACACAAGAGACAAGAGAGAGAGGAGAGAGAGAGGAGAGAATGAGCTCCTAACCCTAATTCGACCTTTACCTACTTTCCAACTAATTCACACTCCTAATTACCTTCATCCATCCTTAATTTACTGAAAAATACCTTTTAATTATTATTTTTACCTAAAATAGTACTCCTATCACTATGTTAGTGCCTTCCTAGTAGTTATATGTTTGATGGCTTCTTTTGTGCATTTCATATTTCTTCTTTTTTGTTGGTTTTCAATTTATATTTAGCTCTATTTTCAACTTCTAATCTTGGTTTTCAATTCCTTTTTTGTATTTCTTATCTTTTAAATATTTTGAGTTTGTAATTTTGAAATAGATTTCTATCTAATGTATTAAAAGCCTTCTAACTAATGGTTATAGTTTAATCTAATGAACTAACACTTTTGAACTTGAAATCTCACACCTAATTTTTATATTTTCCATCATCTTAGAGGTGAACCATTACAGTGGTTCACAAGGGCTATAAAATTTTGAATTGAAATTTGGATTGGAAAAAACATGAGAATTGAAAGGTTCTACTTTGCAAACATAGGGGGGGGGGGCTCGTTGGAATTGGCAAATTATATAGAGTTCAATGTAGGCTATAGGTTAACACACACTTCCAAAATTTATCACAATGAGTTCACATTTGTGAAGACTTCTATGTCAAAAATCATTTAATCTTCAAAGGATGAATCTATAATTATTTTTTCAAACTTCATTTTGCAAGTACCTATGAATGCAAAATTTTTGTATTTATTTTTTGGAAATGTGATTATATGCTTCCCATTAGCTGTAAAGCTTTTGGAAAAAATTGAAACTATTGTAAATGTCTAAATAAAAAGTAAAAAACTTCATATCAAATGCAATATATGCTCAAAAATTTGAAATCTCTTGATAAGTTTATATCATAGTGTAGAATGCCATGGTGCGTATTTTTTAATTGTGTCATTCTAAAATTAGAAAATAATCACCTTTTAGTTACAAATTCATTTTTCCAAATTGCTTTTCAATATTTCAAAAAAAATTCTATATTTTAACCCCCAAAGTACCAAATGTCTCCTTGAGGAACGTAGCATTTGACCATTTTTAGCATATATTAGAAGCAATCCTAAACAAGTGAACATTAATATTTGTGTACTAGAAAGGCCAAGAAATAGTAGCATTCAACTAAATCCAAAACATATGTTGGAAGCAAACCTAAATACAAAAAAGCTTAATTGTTAACGGTTGTCAATTAGGAAGGCAAAATAAATTGTAGCATTATTTTGACCAAGTTTTAGTATATGATGTGAACAAACTTGAATCTAAGAATACATGGCTATTGATGGCTAGGCATTAGAAAGACCCCCCAAATTGTAGCATTTAACCAATTTCTAGCACATATTGGAAGCAAACTTGAATCTAAAAAAACATGGTAGCTAATAGCTATCCATTAGAAAGGCAATAAATTGCAACAATTGACTAAATCTTAGTATATAGTATAAGCAAACTAAAATCCAAAATAGAGTGTCCATTAACAGCTATGCATTGGAAATGGAAATATAGGAAAAGCAAAATAAATTGTAACATTTGACCAAATTTTAGCATATGGTGCAAGCAAATCAGAATTCAAAAAAGCATGGCCGTTAATGGCTAGGGTCTAGGAAGGCAAACATATTTCAACATTTGAGTGATTTCTAACACATAACAAAAGGAAATTTTAGTCTTGAAAAGTGTGGCCGTTAACGGCTAGGGTCTAGGAAGGCAAACAAATTTCAACATTTGAGTGATTTTTAATACATAACAAAAGAAATTTTTAGTCTTGAAAAGCGTGGCCGTTAACGGTTGGGGTTTAGGAAGGCAAACAAATTTAAGCATTTGAGTGATTTCTAACACATAACAAAAGGAAATTTTAGTCTTGAAAAGTGTGATTTCTAACACATAACAGAAGAAAATTTTAGTCTTGAAAAGCGTGGCCGTTAAGAGCTGGGATCTAGGAAGGCAAACAAATTTCAACATTTGAGTGATTTCTAACACATAATAGAAGGAAATTTTAGTCTTGAAGGCATGACCGTTAACGGCTGGGGTTTAAGAAGACCAAAATAAACTTCAACATTTTTAAAATAATGTTTTAAAAAATTCAAAAATAAAATCAAAATGAATATATAATATGGTACAAGTACCTCACAGACATTTACTAGCCACGTTTTGCAAGTGCACTTGAAAGAGAAGACAAGCTCTTTATACAAGTGTAGATAATTGAATTGGACTTATTTTGCAAATTTTTGAGGCTAATCGGAGAGCATTTTGAGGCTTTTAGAAGTTAAATTGTCTTTTTTTTATTGTCCAATTGGGTAAGCTCGATCATTTATTTTATCCCAAATGAGAGTTGTCTTTCTACCTAGTCAGTTCATGTTTAGGTCAGAGTCCCAAGTCGAGTATCCAGTGAGTGCCAATTTGGTAAAGTGGTGATGGTTAGGTGAGTGAGTTATCTGGAATTATTTGGAAGAAGTATGGAAGTTTAACCCAGAAACGACGCCAACGCCATTTTGTGGCGTTTGGATGAAAATTCATTAGTGTAGATGACGAAATGAGTGCAATTTTCATCCTTTGGTTTTCTTAGCATGTGGTTGGCCAGTTTTTGATTTAGTGGCACTTGAAAGCGCAGCCATGCAACCATTTGTGAAAAAGTAAAGTAAGTAAGAGTAATAAAACGGTGTGGCAAAGTAGAAAATGGCGGTTAGGTTCATTGACCGAAGACATAAGGGTCAGCAAGGTTAACAATTTTTTTTGAAGAAGAGAAGTTGCCCGCTAAGGGAAACTTTGGTCAACTATTTGAGAATGAGGGTCAGAGTACAGTGCCATGTCATCAACGGGGCAGCTAGTGGTGGTGGGAAAGCTAGCAGTTGGTTGTTGGTCCTGTAGCACTATTTCAAATGAAGCAGCATATGCTAAAAAATGAAGAATGAGGAACCCGGACCCATAAGTGTTGCGGACGGCGCTTGAGCATCAACAAATATAAATTTCCCGTGATTGGCAAAGTGGCGGCAAAGAAAGACAGTGGAAGGTCCCAAGTATGCAATGAAGCTCATAACTGAATTGCAAGGAGAGAAGAGAAGAAACAAAAGAAAACCCTATCAAAGTGTGTTTTTCGCTCAATTTAGTACACAACTTATAGGAGCAATGCCGAAACCAAGACACAAGAGAGAATATGATTGTCTTCCTTATCCTTGTCCACCACCAAAATGGTGTCCAGTAGAAGCAAGAATCATAGGCCAACATCTGCTTGTGAAACATAGAACAAGGAAGTGGCAGATTGAGTACTTGCTAGGAATGCTAGATGAAAACTACTTGATCACTCTCCCAAAACTAAAGAGAGACAGCAGTGAAATTTTCGATAGATCCCCACAACATTTACGCTGGTTGTGGTGTGCATGGGCCTTGAAAATTCTGGGTTGGACATCACAGAGGCCGGAGGGTCATAAGCGAGGCTTCTCGGACGAGGTATACATTGCACTGAGGGAGCAAATATTTATACCTCGTCCGAGAAGCCTCGCTTATGACATTATAGAGTATAACGATCATGAAATTGAAGATGCTGGCACGTTCAACTACTCTGCGAACCAACTTCGGCAGGACATTGGAAGCACAAGAACAAGAGGAGAGCACACAACAGGAGCTATACCTAGACAAAGAAAGAAGCGGCGATGCCAACGCAGGAGCTCCGTCACTGCAGCGACCAACGCTAGCATCAGTCCCGCATCAGGTGCTTGCGAGGTGGGAGTCGACAGATCGAATAGCGGAGGGAGTGGCGATGGAGCAGTTGCCTCAGCTTGCGATGCACAAGCCAATGACAGGAGGACCATCGACAAAGCAGCTGCGAAGAGGAGCGGAACAGCAACGAACGGCAATAGCAGCGGCGATGGAGAGGACTTCGGCGAAAGATCCTCCAGATTCAGCTGCTGATGGGCAACGCCCCACAACACAACGGCCATTGCAACAAGTGAGCCATACAACCAAAAAAACTAAGTACATGGACTCTAGTACAGTGGAGGGCATGCGCATGAATCATGAGGTGGTGAGAATTCAACGGGGAATCCTACGAGAAGACATATCAAATCCTTGTGAAGATACCGAGCATTGGAGCCGAGCTACTGTCCTCGCAGAGACAATGGACCCATGTACAAAACACAAACTGTTGCGTGTGCAATTCGAAAATGGGAAAGAGTAAGATGTGTGCGAGGGGGCTGTCATGAGGATGAAGCCAACACGTTCTCATGGAAAGCACAACGGCAATGATGAGAATGTAGTTCAAGCAACTCAGAAGCTCATCATACCTGGCTGCATTGTACGGGAGATAGTAGACGATGAGGAGATCTATGACGGGAATCCTTCCTCCGTTTAAGACTTCTTCTGGAGCAGCTCCTCTGATAAAGGGGCCTCACCATCGTCGTCTTCAGACAACACCAGGGACGCCATCAAGAAGGGCTTGGGTGGAAAGAGTCCATCGAGCAATGGCAACAGCACCGCGCATTGCCACTCTGACTCAACATTGTCGGAGGGCGCGTACGAGAAGGCTAACAGACCACGGTGCGTCGGCAAGGCAAGGCCGGCCTCAGGGCATGGAGGCACCGACGTCAGCAATGCAAGCTGGACAGAGCGCATAGGCAGCAGCAACCGACAATGTCGAAGAAAAGTGCGGTGAACCTTGGAGGCAATCAAGAGAAAAGAAGGGCCACGAGATGCTGGAGGCGGCGACAAGACTTGACGGACGCGGAGGAGGCGGGAAACTAATTTGAACAGAGGCAACCATGAGGCAAGGGAGTAGGAGACGCCAGCGGCAGCCATTGTGAGGCCTCTAGCAAATAACAGTCACTGCGTGATGCCAGACGTTGTCAACGACTCCAGTTCCGACTCCTGGTACAGCCCCCCGAAGTTGAAGGTCCCCAAAGCTAGAGCCCGAAAGTCTCAGAAAGGCAAGGCTGTCCAGGACGCTCTACTTAGTCGCTTCGCACCAAAGACATGGAAATGCAATACACCGCATTATAGACATGCTCCGTTGCCCTTCTATGGACCAGATCTTGGCTGCACGCATCCATACGGGCGGATTCCTTCTGTCATGGGCATTTTTGAGAAGTTTTGGTCCGAGAAACTTCAGAGGCGAATTGTACGGGAGACGAACATGTTTGCCTCTGAAGTCATATATGACGATGGAGGAACACGTGGAGGGATAGATTGGACTCCATTGGGTTTAGTAGAGTTTTGAGCATATTTGTCCATATGTTTGTATATGGGCATCAAGAAATTGCCGAACCTACGGTTGTATTGGTCCAAAAAAGAGCCCTTATACCATTGCCACGTTATCTTTCAAATCTTGAAGCGAGATAGATTTGAAAGCATTACGTGGTGCTTGCATTTGGTCAGTGCAGATGCTGCTGTAAGGGACCACAGAAGTCCAGCATATGACAAGTTGCATAAGCTGCGGTGGATGGTGGATGACATTTGCAACCGGTTCAAGGCTATGTGGTCACCCAACCAGCAGTTGACAGTGGATGAAAGTATGGTGATGTACAAAGGCAAGTATTGTCCCATTCGATAGTACATGCCGAACAAACCTGTTCGATTTGGCATCAAGGTTTGGGCAGCTGCTGATGCCTGGTCCAAATACGTGTGGAATTTCCAAGTTTACTGTGGCAAGGAAGGCAATCCACATGATGAGGACTTCGACTACAATGCCAATAGTGACTTAGAGACCTCTATGGCTAATCATCTTCAACGCAATGGCAAAGGTGAAGGGCTCCAAGGTCGGCATGTTGTCAAACATCTTCTGAAGGATTTGGGTGGAAGGGGCCACATCGTCACAACAGATAACTTCTTCAAGTCAGTGCCTTTGTTTCTTGATTTACTGCAAGATGGAATCATGGCCACGGGAACCTTGAAAGCGAATCGCAAGTATGTGCCATGGGCATTGTATGCTAAAGCCATCACTAGAAAGCAATAGTGTGGGTGGATTGATTATAGGATGCACCAGGAAGGAAACATTTGTTGCGTAGTGTGGAAGAACAAGAATGTTGTGATTCTCTTATCCACGCATGCTGAGGCAGTACCACCCCCAGGCCAGCGGCAGTTTGTGTATCGTATAATACAAGGCAAAAAGAAAAAAGTTCCATCAGGCCCCATGCACCTCCAGTACACGAAAAACATGAGAGGGGTTGACACTTCTGATCAACTTAGAGGGGTTTATTCGTGCTTGACCGGAAGCCACAAGTGGTGGCATTGCTTGTTCTTCTACTTGTTGGATACTACCGTATGCAATGCTTGGATCATTCATAGTGATCTCAGTTTCAGATTCTTGAATGAACCCATGACTCATTTGTCTTTTCAGATGAAGCTGGCGAAGGAATTGACAACAAAATGGGCTGGTCGCACTATGGGGTATTCTACAATCTCACCTCATGTACCATCAACACATGGCACAAAGAGTATGGGCAACAAAAGGGCGGATTGTCTTGTATGTGGGAAAAGAACGAATCAAGCATGTCCTGGCTGCCAAGGACATATTTGCAAGGGAGCTTGCTATTGGAAAAGTCATTGGTGACTATGTATATGACAATTTCTTGCTTTGTTTTTAATGCTTTTTTTCTATTGTTTTGGTATTACTAGTCCATATAGTTGTACATATACTATAGTCTATGTTCTTTTTTTTACCCTTTTTGTGTGCATCCAAATAACTATAAAAAAATTGTACTTACTTTGTTGTGTCCCTTTTCTTAAAAAAAAAATTTGTAATTACTTTGTTGTATTCCTTCTCTGTATTTCATTCTCTGTCTAGGGTAGTGGAGAGTTTTAGCAAGGTGGGACGACAACAACCGCAACGGTGGAGTCCCTGGACTGTGACCACGAGCATGGCAGTTGCTCATCGCCACACAAGGGCCATGTGTAAAGGAGCTGTGTCTTCGCCGTACTAGGCCTCAAAGCAAATCCAATGGGGCACTGAAACAAGCACCGGGACGGTCCCAACGGGCTTTGTAACGTTCTTCTTTCAAAAAGGGCTCTCCAATGCGGCCGTTGTAATCAACGGCATTTTTCAGGGCACTTCACACAAGAGCCCCTGCTCTGCATTTTTCGACTATTTGCTGAGCACGGGATAGTACTCCAGAAGTTTAGATTCTCTGACAATGATGACAAGTGCCCCAGGTTCCCAAATTCGAAAGGGGAGGAATTTTTCCAATGATGAGGAGTGGCAAGTTTGTAGGAACGGCAAGTATGTTGATTTTTGTTGGGCTTTATTAATTGAGTCATGTTGCTTGACAAATCCTTCAAGGATGCTCATTGAGTTGTTGCAAGGGCTTCAGAGATTGAATAACTTTGCTTGAAAATAAGAAACTATGATTTTGTATGACTAAAAGAAAATTTCTTGACTTCCCTATTTTGAAATGGTTTCAAGACTTCTAATTACTTGTACCCAATTCCAAAAAAGCGCCTCAACATAACAAATGAGACAAATCATCACCACTTTGATTTTTTTAGGATATTTATTAAAAAAACATCAAATAATTGTGAAAAATACAAAAAGCATCCAATGCCTTTGAAAACTTCCACATAGGGACCTCATCTAGTAACAAACACATGTTCCAATTTTGAAGAAGTTTCAATTGCCCCAACAAAAGTTGTGGCAAATTTACCCAGTTGTGACTAATGTGACTAATGCCCCTAAGGGGCATTAGTCACATTAGTCACAGTTGAACCAATCACCCCAAATTCTTGCCTTCTTTGTTTTGGGCAGCTCATTACGAATTGAATTTTTACTTTTTGTCTATTAAATTTTCATTCAAGAATTGCTCAAGTAGTAGCTTTAAGTCCCAAGAATTTGCATCATTTTTTATTACATGGGTAAAAAATTATTGTATAATATGTCATTTCATTGATTAATAGGGGGTTCAAAAAATCATATAAAATCTTTTTTTTAAAAATAAATTGGAGTTGGTTCTTTAGATTTATAGATATTTCGGAAGCTTTTAAACCATTCCATTCAAAACAAAAAGCAACTCTCAAAACAGGCTTCAAAAAATCCACATCACATTCAAAGCAGAAGACTCCGAAAACAATGGAAAAGAGCCCTTGCGGCTTGCTTGTTGGGTCTCACCCAATGGTAGCATTGGGAACCATGCATTGAGGGTCAGATCGGCAAAGAGCTCGGCCCTCCCCCTCACTCTACATCAGACCCGGGTCTAACAATTTCAAGTGCCGGGAGCAAGGCCTCCATTGGAGATGCTCTCAGTCGTCAAGGGCAGGCCAGTGCGGGGGTGAGACACTTTTTCTGTTCGGGCTGTCATTTCCTCTGCGGCCCAACGCGCAGCCTGACCTCCGCTTCCCCAACTGCCCACGAGCTGCCCACCGAGACTAGCACTGTGGTTCACCTCCACAATTGAATTGCAAGCTGGACGTCAGCTTCACTCTTGCGAATCCGGCCATTTTCTCTCCCTATTCTCACAACGTTGCAACTGACCTCCTCAAATCACTCCTCTGAAATCCCGTGCGAATGACTGGTTCGTTTTTTTTGCAATTTCTGTGACCTTGTCCTGCTTCGCAAAACTTGCTACCTTGTCGTCATTTCCGCCACCAATTCATGTGGTTACAAACTTTTTCCTGTTTTTGAATGCCCTACGACATCTCAGCACATGCAATTTCCTCCCCATACACTCGCCAGGCCTTCCAATCACTTTGCACGACCAAGAGATTCTTTCATCTGCGACACCACGGCTTTGGGTCTTCTTTGCACTTTCTCTCCACGGTGACCAGTCAGTCGTTACAGGGTTAAAGTTAAATTTAGCTTTGAGAATTAATGCTGGTTGGAGAAGGAGAGATGGAATGAAGAAGAAAAATGAGTGGAATTGGAGATAGTATTAAAATAACTTTAAAAATAAAGAAAAAAAAAGAATTAAAAAAAAAAGTAAAATAGAAAAACATGTTCAATAGTGAAGCTTTTCACTGACTTGATTAATGTGAATTAAATTAAAAGCTATGAGTTAATTGTATGTATCCAAGTTGTGTGATTGGTTTGTAATAAACTTGTGTGAATATGCCAAGATGGAAATGAGTACTTAATGATGTCATTGATTTACATTCCAATTTGGTTGTTGAATGTAGCAATAGAGGGATAGTCACAGTGATTCATAGGTTTGATTTAATGCAATTACCAAGTTGGATTGTAAGAGTGATAAATTTATAGCAATTGAGTTGAGAGCATAATTTTTAATTCATGGTGAATTTTGTTAAAATGGCGGTATTCCTGTAGAATGGCACTACATTCAATTAAAATGGCACTGAATATGTCAAAGATGACACGACATACCATTAGAATGGCACACAGAGTATGGAAAATGGCAAAAAATCACCGCCATTTTAACGAAATTGCCCATATTTCAAGTTGGTGAGATCTGATGTGTTGTCAAGTGGAAGAAAAGAAGTGATTGGTCCAAGTAGGAAGTGTAAGATCCATTGCATTTGTGTAAATTTTAAGACTGATTTGGAAGTAGCTGTATCAAGTCTGCTGTTGTGTTGAGTTGGGAGACTGAAAGCCGATTTGGAAGAAAAGGAATCAAAGAAGATTTTAAAGGAAAAAGAATTCCAATTGGAGATAAAAGAAATAAAGGAAATCAAAAGAAAAATAAAGAATAATAAATAATTTGGGAGATGATTTAACCCTTGTGGCCCTTAAGAGTGGAGTGATGAAATCTAGCAATTAGATATTATTGCATGAGAAAAACATATATGCTTGTGGTTAAAGAACTTTTCTTTAATTTCTATAATTGCAATGACTGAATAGGAAATTAACATGGAAGTATCTTTATTTAAATAGCCTCCCTAGGAACGAACTTTACACTATTAGTTTAGGGAATAATTTCGATTAGGCTCTAAGCTTTATCAACAACAAGTGAGGTGGTGAGAGGTAAGACAACTCATGTAGGATATGTAAACTAGGATTATTAGGAACTGAACCGCTCATACTTAGTTAAGTCAAAAGTAAAAATTGTGTTCAATGTAACACTTGGGACATCATTTTGGCATAGTATAATAACTTTTTCAAAAAAACTTTTAACTAAAAAAAGTTGGGAAATCAAGTTAAATTTCATCTTTGAAGATCCGTTTGAGATTTAAAGTCTCCAATCAAAAGTTATGAACAAAATTCAAAGAGAGACTGGAAGGGACATTTTCAAGCATCCTTTTTAAATTTTGTTTATAACTTTTTTCGGAGGGAAAAAATCACAAACAAATATTCAAAGATGAAATTTAGCTTGATTTAACAACTATTATAAGTTCATTTTTAAGAAAAAAAACTATTCTGTTATGCCCAAATAAGGCCTGAAGTTCTACATTGAATCACGAGGAGGACACTCCCTATGTTTTAGAAACCTATGTGCGGCGGAAAATGTAATACATGTAATACATCCTAAAATTTAATTTTTTTTCCAAAAAAAAATTATGAATAGATTGTGCTACTTTAAAAGTTTATGTTTTGAATTATTGATATTTTTTTATGCTAATAGTAATTAGTTATAAATTTTTAAAGAAAAAAGATACATTGTAAAGCTGAAAATAACTTTCACACCTCTATATTATATAAGAAAAAATAAATTTGAAAAATGAAAAAAATATTCTATAGAATAGCTTTCTATTGAAAGTTTATTTTGGTTGAATATTGATGCAATAGTCATCATCATGTGATCTCTATAAATATTTTAGTTGAAAACCATGCCATTTTAGTTCATTTTTCAACTTTTTTTAGACAAGATATCTTATGTTATTTGGAATTGAAATTTTTGTCAATAGAAACCTTTAGTCATTGTTAAACAAAGTTCAAAATTTTAGGATGAAATTATAGTTTATTCCAAAGTAAATAGGGGGGCAAAAAATCACTTCGCCGTACGTGGGTACCCCGATGTAATGAGAGTGTCCTCCTTGGGCATTGAATACAATTCCTACATTTTCACAATGAGTAATCAAGCTCTCATCTTTGAATTGGCCCATATCCTTTGAAGATTCATGATGAACAATGAATTTCATTGTAAAAATGACCTCTCAACCATTCAATTTCACTAAATGTCAATAAAGTAGTTTTGTCATTTCACCATCAAAATTTTTTTTGATGGTAAATGGTCAAATGATAGTTGATATTAGATTCAACAAACTATTATTGTTTCCCTTGGATTTATAGCAAACCGTCTTTGTATTTATTTGTAGATTTAATTGTTTAGTCTTAGAATTAGCAAAAAAATAGGTACTTTTTTACTATTGTTTAAGCCAAACTTGCTATCTTATTATAATATTTGTTCAAGATGTTTATAGATGGACTAACCTTGGGAGTAGAATCAATCTTCTACAATAGATGCAACTAGGTAATGACCTAAAAAATTGATTTGTCATGTTTGATCATGTAGATAGGGTGAAATCATAGACAAACTATTGCTTGTCATGTCTATGACTCTATTTATTGCAAAATCATGACCATTGTAGTTTTTTATATGTAGATTGAGGGCATTGAAAGCTAGCTCATTTCTGCCATTGTTTAAACAAGGTCATGTTAGAAAATGGGGGGATCCAACCTTCAAAGGATTTATGTATGATATTACTCGAGCCAACTTTAATGCAATTTACATTGTATATGGTTAGGGGATCCATTTATTCCAATGGTAGACCATGAAAGGACTTACTTGCTCTATTGGGCAACAAGCATCCACAAGCACATAAAGACGTTAATCGCCAAAGAATTTTAGAACCAACATATTTGAGTCTATAAGCAGTACAAAGATGTAACATTAACATCTGAAGTATATAAGATTTATCTAGAAATCAAAGCTTGGTGGTACTTCTTTAGAGCTATATCAAAATAGACAATTTGTGAATTAGAGGATTGAATTGCATTTTTTTTTTTATACTGTTAGTGGGGTGAATTCAAGGAAACAATATTACCTTTAACCTCGTTTTTTTTCTATTTCTTGCCCTAACTAAATCCTAAATTTCAAACAATTAAAATAATGACTTCATTCATTATATTTGTAGAAACTAACAATAGAAGAATAAGTAGGCACTTCAACATGCAACTTAAAAAAAATGCTCAAAAAATGAATATGAGCTTTTGAAAAACATAAGGCTGATTAATTTGTTGCTACTTGTGATGACAAGACTTGAGCCTTCATGTAAATGACCAATTCTAAGGCTTATCTCTTTAAAGGCACTTTTGAGAAAGGTTTTTTTAATGAGAATTTGAAATTGAAGAGAACTATGACATTTAGAGATGGAAAGAAAATTGCAAATGCACTTAGTAAAATGTTTTGAGTAGAAGACATGTATACTTGAATTTTGCACTTGGAGGGGAAAAAGTTATTTAGGTTTAGCAAAAAGAATGTGGAATTTTGGATTAATTCTAAATGTGATTCTTAGTGATTCTCATCATCCCAACAAGGTTAACTTCTCTTATTCTTTGATTTAAACTAAATCAATTGTTGCTAGAGTGCAACTTAGGATTGTAGTTGAAGAATTTAACACGGTCATGCTCCATACTCAATATGTGGTGAAAATAAATTGGAATACATTAGAATGATAGATAGTAAAAATTTCACACAAGTCAAGAAAACAATGTCACATGTACCATTCAAAAGTTCACACAAATCAAATACAAGCTATTGATTGTTAGGCATGGAAAATCCATAACTGCCTCTATTTAAAAAAGGCAAAACTATCAGTATAAAGGTACAACAATTCAGGCAAAAGATTTTTGATTTTTTAAAACCAAATTGCACTATGTATCATGAGACCTAAGTGTTTTCATATTCTTACCCAATTTGAGATCCTCAAAGTCTAACTTGTTCCTATTGACATCATTCTTACATATACCAAAACCATTGAGTTTGAAGAAGTTGGATTCCACCTATTGTTTACTAAGTTGATGTCACTTTGATATCTATATACCTTGTTTAGGATATTTGACCTTGTGCTGTGGACTCATCCTTGACTACCACATGCTAAAAGAATCCATTTTAATTGAAATGGCAAGAAAATTTGCAAGAATAGTAAGACATCCACTGAAAATTACTACAATTAGTGGAAAAATACAAAGACTGTTATCACAAGTATTATACTATTATTAGGATGAGCTTACTTCCTTCCCTTGAACTTGGTGCTATTATTATGCTTTTGTTTGAAATTGACCCTAACTAAAATGTTTATAACATCACATTTTGTAATTTTCTATCTTATATCTATCTCTATTATGGAAATATGAAAGGAACTTCCATTGAAAAGCATGGCATGTATATAAATTGCAAATACCTTTATTACATTTGTTGTTACTTTTGCAAATTAGATTACAAAGATATTGAAGATAGACACGTTTATTCATACTCCTATCCTTAATTTGGATGAAGTGAAGCAAGTGTTTACTATTGTTAGAATTATCAAGACATGTGAATGAGCAAGTTTATTGATAGATATTAGCATGATATGAAGTAGATATGTAGTACAATATATTATCTTCAAAATTACAAAATTTTAGTTGCAAAATATTATATTTATATTCTAATATATATTTTTTGCTATAATAAAAGCATATTTTATTATATACATAGTGTTCCACATTCTATTGTATTTTCATTGCAATTGTCTTTCTCTCATCTTTAGAATTGCCTTTAAAATTTTATACTCTCACTTGATCAACCTACCATGAGATGGCCTTTAAGCCTTTTAAAACATGATATAAATTTCAAAACATGCAATAATATCAACTTGCCCGATTTTTAAATCTAAAATACACGGTCATGGGGTCCCGTGGTAATAGGTCATATTTTCAAAATATAATAACTTTTTAAGAAAAAATATTAGTCTATTATTTTTTTAATCAAAATTTTTTAAAATTAGATCTTATATATTAAAATTTCAAGCTCTAGGCTCACACAATCCCTGTTCAATCTCATAGCTCTTAGGCTCATGCTCACATGCTCACATATTAGTGTCATTGCTTGTTACTGCAATAGGCATTTTCATGCAAGATTCTGTCACCTTCATCTTGTGAGAAAAGTGTGGAGAAGCAGTCTTTGAATGATCCATTTTATCATGAATGACGGATAACATCTGCGTTGGAAATCTCTCGGAATACTTTCGATTTCCATAGTAGTATTCCCTATGAGCCCTTTGCCCTGCAACATGGGTATTTAGAAGATTGGTCCACTTCTCTTTTGACTCATAATGCACACAAGCACTCCTCAATTGCTTGTATGTGTTATACAAGCCACACCTAGCAAAAATGTCTCTACAAGCCTTTGCTACAAATTCAGGGAAAGAAGCATGACAAATGCTGCTCAAGCCACTAGAAGAAAGTAGTTGCAAATTAAGAATTGCATTGGACTCATTGATTTTTTCTAATTGGTCACTCCAACAAAATGCGGATGGCAAAACTATTGCATGCAGGGACTTTTCCCCAGATTCTAGTGTCTTTATCTTGTGTGGCATTTTATCAACATTAGACTCAATAAGTATTCAAAGTGTGGTAGTAGCTTAAAGAGTGTGCATGTGGGGCTTCTTGGACCCTAAATTTCCATGCCCCTCGGCTTGCTTACCAACTCTGGCCTTTTCTCTGTACCTATAGTAGGTACATTTTGCAATCCCATGAATGACCCACCATGTAGTGGGGCACACTTCTCTACCTTTCAAGGTTATCCACTCTTTGCCAGTATTGTCCTTATGGATTTGCCTATGTACCTCCAAAAGTGTCTTATTGCGAGCCTTAAAGCCATCACCTGCATAAAGTTCATTCTGTATCACTCGAATTTGCCCTCGAGGAAAAAGTTGCACACAGTTTTTCTTGCAACATGTTTTTGTGGACACTTTTATAATCGATTCCATAGAGAAGAGAAGTTTTTTTGAGGGGGGACATCAAGATCTACCTTTTCATGACTTGTTTCGTATGATTGAACCCCCTTCCAAACTCTTCTATTTGAGGGGTTCATGGCTGTATTGTATATGTAGGTGTGGTCAAGGTCATACAAACTGACATCGCCATGTAGAAACACTCTTTTGATGTGCCAAGACCATAGTGACCATATATTTCTAAACAAAAAGAGTTCCTTGTTCAAAGACTCTGCAATTTGAATGGCAACTTGGTCATTACCGAGAGGCTTCCCATCTTGGTCAATGACCAGGTCTAGGTCAACATTATGACAAACCCCCCTTGCAATGTTCACCTCGTCTTCATTCCAAAGAGTGACAAACTGTGAAACCCATTTAGCACGAGGAATTCCTTCGCACAACTGAACATCAGGTGGCAATGCCAGAACTAAATTTGCAAATTCTTCAGGTGCATGAAAATCCATTTTGAAAATACAAATACCACTAATTAGATTTAACATCGAGTCAAAGATATTAATAGAAGATCTATGCACCATTTTGAATTTTGCAAAGGAATTGAACCTATCTCTATGACAATAATTCTTTGAATTCTTATGACAATCAATCCATTTATTATATTTATCCTCGAGTTGAAGAAAATAATGACGAGTTGCAAACCGTAATCTGGAAGGGTGAATAATCAGAAGTCCTATAATTGTCATTAACTACAATTAGGTTCAAATATATATTGACAAATTACTAAAAACTTGCATTCAGATTCTTTCTCCAGTTCCCTATTGATGAAATGGGGACTGAATAAAACCAGAGCATGCCTCTTTATTCATCCGGCATGAAATCAATCTAATCCAACTTCTAGTGTTTACTTCGAACCAACAAAAACACCCAGTAACCATGACTTATGAATTTCTGTTCCAATCAACAGAAGAGAATACTTTGAAAATAAGAAGGGATGAATTTCTAGAGATTTGCTCCAAAATGGCCCTAAAGAAAATATTTTTTTGTTTCACTAGGTCATCAAATTTACAATATGCTTGAGAACAAAATATATCACTCACTCACTCCGTGTCAGGTAAATCATGCATGGAATAGAAACATATTATTTTACATGTACTCGTAGGCAGTGCTCCGCATATCATTGAATCAATGATAAATTGTCCTCTTTGATATGGGAGGATGATTATTACCTGTGACTATTTTTATGTAGTTTTCCATGTATCACCAATGGGTGACAGTACTTAATCCTTACTAGTAACAATCATTTACGTGAACCACAATATAGAGGATTGCAGAAATGATCTTTAAGAAGTTTTAAGCTAGGAATAAAGGAAAATTTGTTATCATCGGCACGAGGATAAATTAAAATCCTTACTTTGAAACACTAGGTCATCGTCGAGTCGATGATAAAAGTTGTACTAATTCTGAAGATGTACCCATACAATTACATTTATTCTATATCAATTTGGTATCATGCTCTTGCAAATTTGATTATTGTCAAATCAACAATAATGTGGAAGTTAGTCAATCATGTACGGATCTAATTAATAACTTCCTGATATTTGCGTCGGAATAATCGGAACTCAGTATATGTTGACATGATGACATTGCATTCAACAACACTTGTATACGAAACAATAGAAACATGGACTACTACGTTTTGAGCACATTGTCCATGAAGTGGGAAATGAGAAGTGCGTAAAAGAGCGGCAAACGACAACATCAAGGACAACGTACTGCAACAAAATGGTAGAAGGGTTCAATACATACTAGCAACTACACTGACTGCATGCACTCTTGTCTATTAAACTCTCGAATCTTAGTAAAGAACCACCCTAATGGAGCCAAATATTTGCATCGGAGCAACAACCATTGATGAAGGACAAGCAAAGCTATGGCGTCGAAACTGAAATGGGAGACTACGTTGCGAGGACAAACTTTTGACGTCCATTGATTGGAGAGAGAAGAACAAGCTGCTGCGGAGGTCGGGGCGAGAAGTGAATACCGCGCAATCATCAAAATTCAAATTCTCTAGGATTCCACAACATGTATCCACGATCTCCGTGCAATTTGCTTGACAGCATCCCATTTTTCATGGCACTTTGACAACTTTTTGGCCCCAACTTGTGCCTTCATTAATGAATGACCAAACTGAGTTTGGCTATTATCGATACTTTGGCCTATTACAGGTATTGAAGCTAGTACTATTTCATACAACTTTTTGAAATTAATTGTGTATCGCTATTTCGGGTATTTTTCATTTTCTTGGTAATTTTTGGGTTGTCCAAGCTTTTGGGTTAGCAATGTAGGGTGTATGTACGATACATAATGTAAAGTTGAGGGTTTAGGATTTAGGGTTTAGGGTTTAGGATGTTTCAATGTATGGTTTAGGTTTTTGGTGCATAACTTAAAAATTATAGATTTCCAATGTGGAAGTTGCTCTATTTTCTATAAGTGGACATTTTGTAAACTACAATTTCATAACTTGCAATATTATTCTTAGAGATCTCAGTTGTTCACTGTATTTTGTGCATTTACTTCTTCCCTCATGTTAGTATTTTTATCATCCAATAAAGTAAGCATGCGTAGGAAAAAAAAGAAATTATGTAGTTTTCCAACATTATAGAAATGTTGGTCTTATAGAAGATGACATCATTGTCAGTATAGGAGGTTTTCTAGAGGTAATATAATATTTGTGCCAAATTAATAAAGCTAAGTATGTATGAATTCCTCATTTTTTTGTACATATTTTAGTTTAAGTTACAACAATGAAAGTAAACTTTGCTGTTTAATTGGTAATTTTCATTTAAATTTTTTGAAATGTGCATTTGCATTAAGAATTGTCTTTAGGATAGATTAATCACACGTTAATGATGTTGTTCATATTTGAAGCCTCAATAAGATCGTAGGTAGTTATGGAAAATAATGCATGCTAAGACATAGAATCACAAATTTGAATGTGTGAATTTGTTGAATTGTTCTTCATATCTCACGCTTTTTATTTTTAGTTGAAAGACTTACATTTAGCATGAAGTGTGTAATGCATGCCATGTGAATGGAGGACGTCAATATGGTGGTTTTGGAAGTTGAGTTTGTTTAGGGTTTTCTAAGGGTTGCAAGTAATCCATTTTGTTGATAATTATGTGTTTTGTTTGTCATAATTATTCTATTGGGGGATCATGGTTGTCATACTGGACAAGTTACTATTCATTTTTTGTCCTGTAGGACGAGTTACTATTCATCAAACGTACTTAAGAGGTACATTTGATAAATAGTAACTCGTTCTACAGGACAAAAAATGAATAGTAACTTGTCCAGTATGACAACCACGTGGGGGATGATGTCATCAACAAGAAAGATATAGATGAGGAATTTAATTAAAATGGCGATATTCCATGTGCCATTCCCACAGTTCAGACTAGGAGGTCTGAAATCTATTAGTGTCCTAGATTTGTGAACTCTATACCACTATTAGATGTATTAAATCTAGGAAAAATGTAGATTTCAGACCAATCGTTTTTAAAAATCTATGTATTTCTTAGATTTCAAATATCTAATAATGGTATAGATTTCAAAATCTAGGATGCTAGTAGAGTTCAAACCGCCTGGTCTGAACTGTGAGAATGCCAAAGTCACAGAATAATCACCATTTTAATGAAATTCCCGATATATGTGTGAACATCGGGTAATTACAGGGAATTGGGTATTATTTTTAATGTATCATTTTCCTAAAGTGAATCTCTAAACATGTAAAAATCTTGTTCCATTCTTCTTGGATTTATAGTTGCAATGGGAACTATCTACAACTTGTACATTGTTGTTATTTTGCATCGCATTGGATTTGTCATGAATAAATTCAAATGGTTTGGATTGTATAAAACACAATGACTATATTTTTGAATTTCCATGAACTCTTTGGGTGAGCCCAAAAATTAAGGGGGCATTGTGCAATGTCAATTAGGAGTACAAGAACTATTTACAACTTGTATGTTTTTCTTTTTCTCGTGGATAGAGTTTATTAAGAATAAATTTAGGTCATTTGTATTGTATAAAATATAATGGTTGTATATTAGATTCTTCATGAACTATTTCCTCAAGCTCAAAAATATTGAATACAATAGCTTGAATACTAAACATTTTAAACTTCTGGAATTTGTAATTGATCACAATCATATGCAAATATAATAATGAACTCCTGAAGTAGTAAGAATACTCAATTATCAACTCTAAATGGACAAAATAACCGATTTTTATATAATTAAAAAAAATGGAGATAATTTTTACCATATACTTAGTTTCATGAACTCAAATACTAGAAACCATGAAATTTGTATGTGAATGATTTAAAAACTAAATGTAAAATTTGTAACTTAATGGATTATCACTTAAGAGCATGCATTCAACTTCTACCTTTTTTTTCCCATTTGCACCTCCATTGCATGTATTTTTGGACTTTGCAAGACAAAGTACAGGCTGGGCCTTTTTTGCATGTACGTGGAGCCATGTGAAGAAATACAATTAAATTTTTTTTCAAGAGGTGCCCATGGATTATCATTGAAGAGCGTGCATTCAACTTCTACCTATTTTTTCCCATTTGCGCCTCCATTGCATGTATTTTTGGACTTTGCAAGACAAGATAAATTGTGAAAATTTGGGAGGAAAAGAGTGAAATTAAATAAAGAATAGAAAACAAGATAAAGAAATATATAAGGAAGGACAAGAATATATATATATATATATATATATATATATATTTAAAATAATAAAATAATATTCCACACAAAATGCTAATAATAATTGTACTTTAAACAAACTACTTGATTTACAAGCTACTACTAAACTATCCCACATTGATCAAGACTTCTAGTTCAATGGCCAAAAAAAAATAAAAAAAGTACTCTAAATTTTTTTTGGAATTTTTTTAGCTTGCTCTTCTAAGCTTCTTTTATTATCTCCAAACTTATGGCTTCTTTGAGGGTTTCATCTTTTCCTAATGTCATCATTATAAAAACTCAAGATTGCAATGAACATCCACACTCAAAATCTTGAATAGAATAATCAAAATCAATCATTTTCAAAATGCAACTCCTAATGCAAAAACTAGACTACAAAAACTTGAATTAAAGCCTTGGGATCAGGTTCGGAAACTGTGCCTAAGGTTGGAGGAGGCTAAGGTTTGGAAGCCGCTTTGGTGACGGCTCGGGGGTGCCCTACGAAGTCATCTCCCTCTTCAGAGCTGATTTTTGCTTTCGCTAACTTTTGCTTTCTTTTTTCGTGCTTCTCCTACTTTGCGTGCTTTTGTATTGTATTACGGTTGCTTTCGTTGTGAGGTGGTGCTCACTGGTGTGGTTTGTTGTGTGGCGGGTTGTGTTTGTCCTTCCTATGTGGTGCAACAGAGTTGGGGGGCGCGACACAATGCAGTTTTGGGCGCTTCTCATGCTTTGCGCGCTTCTAACTTGTATTGCGGTTGCCTCGGTTGTGAGGTGGTATTCTCAGGTGTGGTTTGTTGTGTGTGTCCTTCATGTATGGTGTGGTAGAGTTGGGGGGCGCGGCGCAACGCAGTTCTGGGCACTTCATGCTATTGTGTGCGCTTTTGTACTTGTGTTGCAGTTGCCTCGGTTGTGAGGTGGTGCTCTCGGGTGTGGTTTGTTGTGTGGCGGGTTGTGTGTGTCCTTTCTGTGTAGTGCAGTGCAGTTTTGGTGCAGCGCAATGCAATTCTAGGATATGGCAAAGTTTGTTGGCGTGTTGTGAGTTCACTTGCACGCGAATTTGATTATGCACTTGTTTGTTTGTGTGTTCACAAAGAGTACTTCTGTGTTTTGTGGAACTTGGAGCCTCTTCCAACAGAGTTTGAAGTTCATCCTGATCAGATAATTGGTGCCCTCTTTTTAGCTTTAAGGTTTGGCTTTGTGAATTCCAAGCATTGTAGGATTTAGGTTGATAGATAGAGTTGGAAAACTTGTGGTTTTCAAGGTCTTAGGGTTTAGGGTTGACGCAAATGAAGAATCTATTCTTCTCAATCTTTTTTTTTCCAGAATGCGTTCTTTTTACTTACTTTTTGTGTGGCAGGTTGCATTGTAGGGCCTACAGTGTCTCCCTCTGGAGGCCTAAAAACAACACAATTCACCAAAATCTAACAACAGGTTGGTGACATGTTTCCTTTAAAATTAGGATTTTGGCTTTTTTAATGGGATGAAAGTCTAAAATCAGGGTTTTAAGGTTTAGGGTTTAAGGATTAATTAAGAGTGAATAGATGAATATGTCAATTCCAGGGTTTAGGAAGTATTACCTCTATTATCTTTGAACCAAAGATAACAAAGTATTTCGTCCTCCTTCTACACAGAATATGTGCACTGACATTTTTATTGAGGTTGCCAATAAAACAAGAGGCAGTTCTTCTAAGAGATCATCGGGTCGACGATAAGCAACTGCCATTCAGGGGAACAAAATCCATGTTTATAGATGCCTTTACCCTCGACCCGGTGATAAAAGCAATGGTCATTAGAATTAAAATTTTCGAGTACGCATCTAGGTAGTAATGACACAAAAGTTGGAGAACCTTCAAATAACCCCCATACTTTACAATCATACAATAAGATGAAATTTATCATCGATTCAACAATATCAAATCTTAAAATTACAAAATCTGCCCATAAAAAATAGTGGGTGCAAGCCAAATTCATTCCAAAATGAAATAAAATGTAGCTCGCGATGTATCAATCAATTGATTTTAATCCAAGCACCTACAAAATAGAGACATAGTACGTTGTTAGATCGTACATGAAGAATTACACATTCCAAAAAAAATTGAAATAGATATTCTTCAATACAATGTGGTCAACAGTGCTAACAATTGAATCATTGGACTCTGAATATGGTATCATCGACTCAAAGATAACCAATTCTTAACTGTCCTATGATTTTATTGCAGGAATGTTATGGATTCGGATGAGGGATACAACTACTCCAAAATGGCTCATCACCTTCATCCATTTGTAAACCCCATGAATGACGAGCCCTTCATAAGTGAAGGGGAAAATACATACGGCGAGCTGTGGCAGTTTGACAAACACATCTCGACATGGAGTTTTGGTGTCAATCGGTGGAAAGACTATGTGCACCTCTAATATCGAATTGAAGGGACGGAGACATTTTTGCCATAGAACCTAAACGAAAAGGTGATAGTAATTGAAGATCACCGAGAGAAATATATCGTCATTGTCTTTCGCAAAGTGGACAACGATAGTAAAGCAAAGTGTCACTGCCACTCAATTGTTCTTAACGTTGATGCGGACCTAGGGAAGTTTGATCTCTTGAATCTAATGAATTTCCTAGAGGGGATCACAAATGGAATCCCTTAATGAAGAATTCCAAGCTTCAGGGTATGTTCCTTGGAAAGAAAGCAGTGCAAGGTCTAATGCTCAGAGACTCCGTCTAATATGGCAGATTTGGGATAGGTACGCTCTGATCAATGTTGAGAAAAGACCTCTCATAAAAAAAACATCTCACAAGTTTAGAAGCACTATATTGGTGGAACCCAACAGCTTCCAGGACTTCTAGGCCTCCTAATTCTGCAACAAGAGGAACTAGATCTACTCAACCAAGGTTTGATTCAAAAAAATGAGATGTTAATGAAACTGGTGGGGCTCAATATAGCTGGAAGAGACAGAAATCTTCTCAATCAAGGGGGACAATAAGGGCGGGTAGTTCGGGTTTTGGTCTCACAAACGTGTTTGCTGTCCCTGAACAACCATTGGCAGACTACGAGAAGTTCGCTCTAGTGCAATGCGACTTTTGGATTGAGCACCAAGACTGTTTTCTACATGATATGGAAACTGTCAATGTCAACATAGAGCAATGTGTCATTGCAAAAGACCAATATGTCATCCGAAAGTTGCAGAAGGACATCGTTAACATTGTCAAGAATGAACTTGTCCAACTAGGGGACATAAAGCAATGATAGAAAGTCTGTTTAACTCCCTTTGATGAAAACAGAAATTTGTTGAAGAGGAAGCTTCTTAAGTGGGAGGAAATTAAAGACGGCAAGTTTATGATAATAAACGGACAACACAACATAATAGTGTCAAAACAACTTCAAGATGCGGCTGTGGTGGGAGGCGCAAAAAAGAACTTCAAACGTGGGATGCATTCATTGTGTGGACCCTAGATGCGAGTACGCTGCGGAATATATCCAGGTTTTACAACTACACCAACCATCTGGATCATGCGCAGCCGACTTGGGGGAACCAGATGATTAGCTGCCGTAACATCTGAATCGTCTGCAGAAGGGCCACTGACATCAAAACGGAGGCTGCAGTCTGTTACAACAAAGTAGTGTACAACATCAATAACTACAAAGTAATATTGCTAATATCATCGACTCAACGATGAATGCCATTTCTTGTGTAGGTTAAGGAAACTTGTTAGCAACCATTACAATTATTTATTTCAAAAAATGTGGATATCATCGACCCAATGATAGTTATAGGATTGTTCCAAAGATTGTGGTCAGCATAGATTCGATGCTAATTATCTTCAACTTGATGACAGTTATAGACGACTTGTTTCTTATGGACTCTGTTGATCTATTTTCATGAACAAAATTTCACAGATGTAGTGGTGCAAAGGTTCCAGAACATAAATCCTGAGAAAGATGGCACTTCAATAAAAGGACCCACAGACCTAAAGAATGAAATCCAAAAAATCACCTTGCTTGACAAGTCATGGGCATATTGGGAATGCTTTCTAAAAAAACACTCTAAAGGTGAACTTATTGATCCAGTTTCCCTGAAAATGTACAAGGACACGAAATACTACAAATTCAAGAATGTGGCACTCAAAAAGGAGTTCTTTAGGCACTACGCCCGCTTCACGGACCTGGACTACAAGGTCTTTGCTCAACATCTGCTGGGTGAAACACCTCATCAAAAGGCTGTGTACCCAAAGGTGTCCATGCAAAAAAACAAGGTTTTCGTACCCGACAGTCTTACACATGGAGATTAGGTGGATCGACGAAAGCGTAAGAAAATCATCTTCCAAGACTTGATGGCCCTAAATCCCACTCTGAATTTCTTTGATAATGGCGGCGACGTGGTGTATGAGACGTGGAAGGTCTGAAAGGCAAGGCATTAGTTCACATCCGGTATTTGGGATTTTCTTTTGTCTCACTCAAAGGTCGCATATTTCTCTTCTCACCTGAAGAATGATGCTTGGTTAAACAGGCAAAGGACCTCGAAAAGCAATTTTCGGAGGTATTGTACATGTTCATGTGGTTCATAAAGATGAAGTATCAACTTTCAGAACCATTCGAGGCGTGCAGATGAGAAGGATCAACGTAAGGGCCAAAGTATTGGTGACAAGCATACAATATCGGTATGTATTGAGAGAGCTAAACCTTGTTGTATTGGATGCCAGGGAAATCCCTAACTTTCTTGAAACGAAGAGTATGGCCGTGCTTGAACTTTCTTCGGGAGAAGTTGGAGCCCAAAATGAATGAGCCAAATGTATGGCTGTTCATTTTGCGCAATAGGGATGATGTGAAGGCAACGATGAAGTATGTCGCATATAAATTGAAAGATTACGACTACATCAAATTTGTCTACATTCCTAGCAAGGCTGAGATGTTGGGCAACTTGACGAACCGAGGAGTCGTTGCTGACATGCCACTCTTCTTCCTCTTGAAGAAAGAGAACGGGTTTGCAACTTCAGTTCGTGCTTGCATCAAGGCAGAATATAGTACGCTGATGAGTTGCGGGTACTACTTTGATAATACAAAGAACACGGAAGCAAAATGGAGAATACATGCAACGGAACTCAGGATGGAGTTCTATCTCGACCTTCTCCAAGCTTTCATGACCACTGGAGATAACGTTCTTGGGATTTGTACGAGAGCAAAATTCATATTGGCTTCAAAGGTGCGTCTGAAAGAATTCATTGTTAGATACTTTTGACTTGAGGATAACAGTCCTTGTTGTATAGCTATCCATATTTATAGTGATTTTATAGCCTAAAGTTTTCTTCGATGTGAAGATAATACTCTGAGTACTAGTTGCAGCACTCATTGTTTGTATGTCTTATAAGTGACTAAGATTTGTTATGTGTGTAGATGTTTGGGGCTTATTTTTACAGCTTTTACGCTAGGGACGAAGCAAAGGCTCTATAAAAAATATCCTATTTGGCAAAAAAAATGGATAAAAATGATTATTTGTTTATGAACTCCCCCTATTCAATTATTGGAAGGAGCAAGAGGATAGGCAAAAGAGGAGAATCGCTTGGGCAGTCGAGCGAGCGGAAACGAAGAGGCAACTAATTGATGCAGTGGCCGGAGCCAGGCTTCCAAGCAAAAGCTCTATAATATGGAGAAAGCGAACAAAGCCAAGTTCTCTTTATTTGAAAGTCAGCTTGCAATGATCAAGCAAGCAATGGACACTCAAGTCGAGGGGTCCCAAATCCTCCTATCACCACTACCTTTGGCCACGCCATAGTAGACCCTCGTCACATACGGGATACGGAAATTGGTCTCCTAGCTTCCAGATCTTCGAGTTGACGATAATGTCGACACTGTCAATCTGGCCGATGAGGAGATCTCTCTTGTAGTTGCAAAGTTTGAACTCCCACGTGAAGTCTCTCTTGATCCAACGAGATTTGAATTGACAATCCCAAAGACTCAAGATCCCACTTCTATAAAAGATGTCATGCCTTTGGCTGAGCGTCATCCTCGAGTCGACGATAATGCTCCCACAGAAGCAAGTCCTATGACTGCTGCTACAATTGTGGATGCGTTGGTGGAAGTTCCACCTTGTCAATTGTCTAGTCAACAACTCATAGAGTTGGACTCCCCTCCTTCGGTGGAGGAGCAGTTGGTCGATTACGGGGAGGACGAGGTGGAGGGTACAGACAATCATGTGGTAGAGGACGAGCCGACACCCTTGGCGGTTGAGGAAGGAGACAATCCACCTGTTGGTGGATCTACTCATGTATAGACATTAGATCCTTATGGTTCTGAATGAGTCCATAGAACTTGCAATCATGCATAATCGTGTGGTTGTTAGGAGTTTGTCAAAGTGTAGATGTGAACTCTCATTGGTATTCATAATGTTTAACAGAATGGTATTGCTACACCATGATTCCCTAGTATTGACGGAGATCCCATGTAGACTAGTGTAGCATAGTCGAGAGTGTACAGTTTTGTCGGGTCTACATGAAGAAAATTTTGCGACATGTATTATATAATCTATGTAAATAAAGCATAAGCCTATCCATATATCATGTATATCATCGGTCTAATTGTCCAATTTTTTGTTGCCCAACTCGAAAAAACTAAAAATGTGCACCGTCCGCTGCCTATGAAAGCACCCTCTAATGGGGGACCCTAGTCCATTAGTGGATTGAAATGCATCTCTTTGCTTTTGGGATCTTCCACTTCTGCATTCAAATAGGTAACTCTATTTCTTTGTTGTTTTGCTTTGAATATGTAGAGTTGTAGGAGCAAAGAAAGGTCGTGCCCAAGAACGTTGTTGGGTAGAGAGGCCTTGCCTTGGGAAAACGCGGGAAATCTAGCTACAACTAGATTTGGCCCAGAAAATGAAGGACTACGAGGTCAAATACACCCACAAATCCACATATATACACATAAACCTCCAAATAGTATTTAATAAACCAAATAAAATATCACGTGCTCAAATATTCCCATGATGTGTCATATAGGCCAAAAAGATGTCACTTGTTTGTATAAAAATATGAAGCTGCACATAAACATCTTAAACTCCCTTTGAAGAAGCATCTGATATTAAAATGAGTGCCAAAACTGCTCCAAGATTCCAAATTGAGAGTGTGATAACTCCATAAAAAAATAACAAAAATCTTTACAAACACTTTAAATATCAACTGAAAAGCTTATACTGTTCGACTTTTATAGTCTCTCAAAGTACACCCTATTCAACTCAAAGGCAGCTCATCACTACTTTGTTTGTAAGCTCATAACTTTCACATGCTAACTCCAATTTGAGCTTGTGATATCTTTTTAAAAAGCTAATACAAATACCTACAATTCCTCCAAAACTCATTCTAAAATATGATACTGTCCAACTTTTATAGTTGGTCTAAATTTTCTCACTTCAAATCAAAGGCAACTCCTTACCACTTCACTTCTACACCCATAACTTTTGCATCCTAATTCCAAATAAGGAGAGTGATAGCTTTTTAAAAAGCTAACAAGTCAATCTATAAACATACCAAGTCTTAAAAGAAAATACTATTCCATCAAGTAGTTATGAGCCCTCAAAGATTCTACCCTCCATACTCCATGACAATCATCCCTCTCTCACTCCCTCAAGCATAACTTTCACATAGAAACTCCAAATTGAGCAAGTGATAGAGTTTTGGAATCACAAAAACATGATGAACAACCTTCCAAAATTTGATTACAAAACTCCTCATGTACAATCTCCTATGGCTCTCCAAAGTCTTGGTTCTCCCTCAAAACTAAGAGGAGGAGGAACAAGACCCCTCACCTCATCTGCCACCTCAATTTCCATACCATCCACCTAAGCAAGTGGATTTAGTCTTAAAAAATACCACATGGACATATATTCATCCATTGGCCATCTCTTTTGCCCCATAACTCTATCTTTATCCCCTACGTAGACTTCTAATCCATTTTAAAAACTTTAGAGAAAGGTAAAACAAACTTTACCTTTCATTTCAACAACCTCAAACACAAAATAAACTTTTGAAATACTTTTAAGAATAGAAATGAAAAAAACTAATGCCAAATAGTTGTCTAATAGAGGTAAAAAAGGTAGAGTCTACTTCACTTAGATCATTAAACTCTCCAAAAAAATCTTTATTATGACAACAAATATATATATTTTTATATAGTGGATGTATATACAACATGACAACGTGCCGCCTATAGTGCCTCCACCGCAGAATAAATGGCTGAACATTGTCTTTGACTTGAACGGCGTGCTCTGTCAGAATACTCTCAAATCCTATGCTGCAAAAATGAAGTCGTATACGCTTGAAGACAATGTTCTATGCCATCGCTACCCCACGATCATCGGGCCTAAGGGGTATTCGCTCGACAGAATGTCGAAGAATTTCTCCGTCAGGTTGCGAAGATCGCGGATAGGGTCGTAGTGTAGACGACCATGTTCAAGCGAAACACAGAATCCATTATAGGACGCTTGTCCAGTCGCTACAGGCCCGCCTACGATATCCTAAGTCAGGAACAGTGCACCAAAATAGAGGTCGCTCCTAGAAAGTTCTACCATCGAGGAGAGAAAGTGCACTGCATGAAAGTCCTTTCCGATACTCTGTTCGCCAATCACGGTGGGGGAAAGCCCTTTTACGCGCACAATACCCTTCTCATTAACAATTCTCCCGACAAGAGTATCTACAATAACAATGAGAACGCCATATTCCTTGACGCGTGGAGTCACATGAAATGAAGGGACGATGTTCTCATGGGGGAACTCCTCCCATGGCTCCAATGTCTTCATGCCAATTGCCTAGATGGAAAACTGCTTGAATATGTCGATGACAATATGTACTTCAGATGTGAAATGCTTCACATCTACTCTTCTGTTACTCTCTCGTAAAGTTATACATTATTCTACGACTACTTTGCAATTAGAACAAAGTACACGACCAATTTGGTGCAAATATGGAGGGCAATGGTTGTACGATAGTTGTACATAGTCGCATTTCAGTGGGTTGTAGCGGACACGTTTTTCTTCTAGTGTATGGACCTATTAGGTCAACTTGACCTAATTGTATTCTAGGAATTGATCATAAGTCCTTCTATCTAGATATTCATTCCTTCATAAATAAGGTCAAATGGACTTGATTTGAAAACATTGTTTTATCATGTCGATGCTTTGTTCTTACTCTTGAAAACCATATTAGATTATTCTCCTTATTTAGGTTGAGTCAATCTAAGTTGTTTACTATCTTCATTGTCGCCGTCGTTTTCATGTGTAGATGCTTGGATGTTTGGATTTAAGTCTACACTGTTGAAGCGTCAAATGAATTCGATCCTTGGACATCAATTATGGAGCTGGGAAAATCGTTAGACAAAAACAATTTTCTACCTGGGGGCTACTTCATGGACGAAGCGGTTCATAGAAAGAAGCCTGGAAGTGCCTTGATGCCTTCACTACAAGAGAAAGTCGTCCTAATTGACAGAAATCAACCCCTCCTAATCTACAGAAATTTGACAAGTTTCTGTCAATTAGGACAAAAAACTGTCCGAATTGACAGAAAATTGTCCAAATTGACAAAAATGTGTCAATTTTCTGTCAATTAGGAGGGGCTGATTTCTATCAATTAGGACGACTTTCTGTCAATTCGGACAGGTTTTCTTGTAGTGCTTCTTCATTGAGAAGGAGATGAAAGTTTATATAGGATTTACCACACACTCCTTCTTTGCAAGCAAGACCATCGTAGTGGGAGGTTATAGATTTAGACTTCAATGTTGAGGTGGACAAAGAGGATTATGACGATGATAACGTCCAAGACAAGCAATGCACTCTAGTAAATCTTTTACAATGCATGCAGAGATTGTCGGCTTCATTAGGGCAATTGGTGGATTTACAACTGTTGAAAATGTAACCTTCAAGTACGCCACCTCTCTCTACGAGCCCTCTACGTGCCCTCTATGCAGCAGAGGAAGCGGATGAGGCCCGCGGAAGTTGAAGAAGACTTTGGCACGCAAATTGTAGAGTTGCAGGTGAAGGAACAACGTGACCGGAACAATCGACTACTATGCAACTAGTGTCCTATACAACTATCCTACGATTGTAAGACCTTTCTATTAGCACCAAATTTAAAATAATTGCCTATTTTGACTACAGTTGTTTCCTAGTTGCTTTCTAATTATACACTAATTGTTTCTTAGTCGTTTTCTACAATATTAGAAAATTCAAATTTTTTGTTGATTTGGTTGCATAGATTTGATTCACTTTTCTATTGATTTAGAGAGTAATTTGTTGATTTGAATAGGAATCAATAGAAAAGTGAACCAAATGAATGCAACCAAATCAACAAAAAGTTGAATTTTTTAGTACTGAAGCTAGTTGTTTTCTAGTCACTTTTAAGTTGTACACTAGTTATTTCTCAGTTGTTTTCTAGTTGTTTCCTAGTTGCTTTCAAAGTTCATTCTCATTTTTCTTGTATCAATTGTCCCATATCAATTGTAAAAAGTACCATTAGGTTGAACATATAAGACTTGATGGGGAATTTCATTAAAATGGTGATATTCCATGTGCCATTTTTACATTGTGCCATTCCCACAATTTAGACTGAGTGATCTAAAATCTATTAGTGTACTAGATTTCAAATCTCCCGGTTTGAACTGTGGAATGTCAAAGTCATAGAATATTCGTCATTTTAATGAAATTCCCCATCTTGTAAATTGTTGTAGTCTCATGCAATGAATTTTGTTGATTTAATTCTAAGATTTTTACAATTTTTAGATCTCTATGATTTATAGATTTCTACAATTTGTAGAAATTTAAAAAAAATTTAAATCCAAGAAATTTTAAAATCTATAAAATTATAAGGTTTCCTAAATCGATAAAATCTATTAAATACCAATATTTGAATTTTTGAAATCTAGAAAGAAGGTAGATTTGAAATTCGAAAATCTAGAAAAATTTGAGATTTGAAATCCAAAAATCTAGAAAAAGGTAGATCTGAAATTCTAAAATCTAAAAAAAGGTAATTCTGAAATTTTATAATCTACAAATCATTGAAATTAATAATTTAAAATCTATAAATATACAAGTTGCAAACAAGTTGCAAATGAGTTATAAACAAGGCATAACTTTTGCATTTGGTATACTTTTTTCTTAGATTTTAGAATGTCCACTATGACTAGAGGTCTCCAAATTATCACCAGTTACAAAATAGTCACAAATGTCCCATACAACTGAAAAACCAATTACATAGTGTAGTTGCAAAACCCCTCATTTTCTTCTAGTGAGGATGAAAGATCATGCGATGAACATGGCAATGTATGTGAAGCAGAGCCAACAAATGGACTAGTTCGAGCAGTTCATTTTTTATTCATCCTTGAAGTTTGATAATCATTTCGACGCCATTAAAAATTTGTTCAAGGGTATCAGGCCCCTCGTAAAATTGCAACTGGCTCAAGTGTTGTCCTAATTGTTGTCGCAAGGCCAATCCTTAGGTTTGGTGGAAACTAGGGGATGCAGTTCAATTGAGGTGGGACGGATACCCCTATAGACAATGAACCCGCCAACAATTATTCGTCCTACTCATGTAGACATACCTCCACCTCTTTTTCCTAATAGGACGTGCCCTGAGATTCTCCTGCCACCTCTAGAAGCTCAAGAAATCACTGGTGTTCATGAAAAAATCATCTAAGTTTCCCAAGCAATTGCTTCAAAATTTAGTGACCCAAATATCGAACTGATTATGGGTCCATAGAGGATCAACCTACAAGGTGTATCCAAACTAAGACCAAATGCATCTGCAAGCTTGTTTGCAAGTTGACCTAATATTATTACTCAATGTTATTTGTATAGTTTTAGTTCAGCTTGAGCTAATTTATATTTTATGTAGCTGTAGAGTTTCATTGGATAGGACTATTTTTTGTAAAACAAAACCTAAATTGGACAGAACCATGGAGTTATACATTTTGATAATTGATTATATAATCCGTTTTAAACTACTTCTACAATATGTATATATAGAGCTACCTTCTTGAATAGTTAAGCTATCACCCATTAATACAACTCCAACATTATCTGATTCTAAGTTCAAAGCAATTCCGATACTACAGTCTTAAAATTCAACTAACTCACCAGCCATTACTTTATCGAGACCATAGATATGTGCAATACCATCTCCTACTTGAAATGTATTGCTTACAAATTTCATTCTTTGCATTTTTGAATGGTAGGCCCAATTGATGTAGATGTTGTGCCTTCATCTCTCATCCATGAACCACCTAGAAAACATTGTTCTCTGGCTATTATTCATAATGCACTAGATGAAACGCCAATGGAAATGACGAACATGTTCACCCTGATTGGTGATGTCTTCCTTCACCAGAGTTAAGTGTTTTGAAGAAAGATGCATCCATTCCAAGTGACATAGTTATTGAGGTGACAATTCTAGATTCAACTATGAAGGTGGTCGAAGAAGTAGATAAAACAGTTTTAGCCTCCAAACACAAGGTGTTCTCACTTGTCATTACATGAATGTCAATAACATGGCATGTCATGGATGTATTTACCTTGACATGCCCTTTTAGGACTTCTCCAATTTAGATTTATTGCCATTTCACTTGGGATTCAGAAATGTGTTAGTGTAGGCTAGTAATTATCTGCACATTTGTATATTTGATAACAAGGATCAGATCCTCCATGTTGTCGTGGAAAATTTTGGAAGGAGGTCCATTTGCCATTGAGGTCTAAAGTAGTAGAGAAGTGGCTCAATGTCGTCTTGGACCTGAATGGGATTTTTTATGCGTCAAAAGATGTGAAGTCTAAAGGCTGGTATAGTCACGTCGGGGAACCTTTGCAAGGCTACTCGGCCGTAACTCCCACGATTTTGGGCTCCAAGGCTGTATTTCTGCGTCCCTATTGCTTACAATTTCTAAATGACACTATAACAAAAGCAGTGTTTTATAACTGCAAAATATGACTGCAATAAGTTGTAAAATCAAAAAATATGATTCATACAGAAATCACTATAGATGACTTGGAATATAACTGACTCCAATAGTTTAAAAGCAATCGCTTCAGACATTAGTCATATTGGCAATCATATGGGTTAAGGGTATAAATACCCATATTTAGTCATAGTATGCCAACGTGGTGTATACTTTGACTATCCTAGGAGGGCTTGATTTTTTCTTGAATTGCCCAGGCAAACAAAAAAATCTTACGTGGAATATGACTATGGTGAGTCATATTTTTTGATGACATGGAACATGACTATAATAAGTCATATTTTGCAGTAATGTGGAATATAACTATGGTGAATCATATTTTGTAGTGACATGAAATATGACTCTTCTGAATCATATTTTGTAGTGATTTAGAATATAATTGCCATGAGTCATATTTTTTGATGACATGAAATATGACTACAATGAATTATATTTTTGTTCATATAGAATGTAACTATGGTGAGTCACATTTTTTGATGACATGGAATATGAGTACAGTGAGTCATATGTTTGGTTGATGTGGAATATGATTTACTGTAGTGAAAGATGGTTCTATTGAATTATAAGTAACTTTCAACAACTTTATTTCAGCTTTTCATGTCTATATACATATAATTAAAGAAATGGGAGATTAATTTTTAGTGAATGAACAATAAAGCTCAACCTTCAAAAACTTACAACAATACAAAATATGTAGTACAAGTTTAAAATAAGAAGAATAACAATGATAATGAAGTGAAAAATAAGTAAAAAATAGTAAGTGTTAAAAAATAACAACAAGCAAGAGTTAAAATTCAACAAGGAGCTTAGGAGCTACAACTAAGAAATAATAAGAAACAACAAGAAATGAGAATTAAAATGCAACAACAAGAAAACTAAAAGCAAAAACTAAAAGTCAAGAAGAAGAAAGAGCTTTGATGCAACAAGAAAAAAGAATTTTGATGCAACAAGAAGAAACAAAAAGTATGAAGTAAAGAACAAGAAGAAATAAGAGTTAAAATTCAAGAAGAAATAAGAGTTAAAATTCAAGAAGAAATAATTTTGATGCAACAAGAAATAAGAAGCATGAATTAAAGAGCAAGAAGAAACAAGAGTTAAACTATGAACTAAAAAAAAAAGTAACAATTAAAAAACAAAATCAAGAAGCAACGAGAATTAAAAGGTAAGAAACAACCCAAGGCAAGGAAGAAAAGTTCAAAGAAGTGGTGACTAGGGTTTCAAAACTTTAAAGAAGTGGTGGCTAGGGTTTCTAAAATCCTAAAAAATTGGCGACTAGAGTTTGTAAAATCCTAAAGAAATGGTGGCTAAGATTTTCAAAACCCTAAAAAAGTGGCGGCTAAAGTCAAAATCTTAAAAAATTAGCGGCTAGGGTTTCAACATCCTAAAACAATGTCTTGACCATATTTTTTTTTTGGATTGCTCATATTTTTTTTGAATTACCCATATTTTTTGAGGACTGCCCTAAAAAATATGACTGGAAATATAACTGACCCCAAAATATGACTAGGCACTTTTTCAACAATTTCCTTGCCCAAATTTCCTTTGGGCTACCCAAAACAAAAAAATATAATCATTGTAGAGATATGACTAAAAAATATGACTAAAAAAAATGACTGTAAAATATGACTCCATATTCCCAAATACATTCTCTATGATTCCCTATGAAGTATTTGGCGTCCCCAACGGACGTATACTATACTCCCATGAAGTACAAGGTTAAAATATGACTACGAATAGTCGCTAGTCATCCTCAGTCATATTTTCGCAGTCATAAAACTTACAATTTTCTAGTAGTGTGAGTTAAAAAAGATGTGTCTATGTGCCATGTGTAGAGCTCTATGATCATGTCCAATACTGAGTGAGTGTACAAGCATCTTTTTTATGGTCTTGAAAGGCCCTTAGTGGTACTTGTGCAAGACTCCTACACGATGCTCAAGTGCAAAAATGGCTCTAGAAGGATTACCACTTTCATAGAGCTAGGCACGCATAAGGATCTTTTTCTAAAGAACCTTAGCACCTTGCTCGATGGCCCATAAGGGAATTTTACGCTCAAAAATACCATTGTGGTGGACGACAATCCTTATAAGCATGTCACAAATAAGAGCAAAAATGTGGTTCTTCCGGACACTTGGACAAACAAGGAGAATGGTCCAAAGGATTCATTCCTCATAAATGTCCTTCTTTGTTGAGGCATCTTCATGCCGCTTGGGACCAAGAAATTAAGTCATTTAGAGGGAATAACTTTGGGAAAATGGGTCACCAAATGCTCTGCAACAAGTGCAATCAAAGGGAGTACAACAAGGTTATGGATGTGGTTTGGTTGTCTATAGCATTGAGATAGGGTGGCGTCTTGGTATATATAGTTTATTGTCATGGCTTTTTTATGCGTACTTTAGAACCACTTCTTCATTTGCCCTTTTAGCTTAATTCAACTTCATTTGTATATAGTTTTTATGCCGAGAGGTTTCTATTTTGTACATTTTGTTTTAATGTTAATAAAACAAGAAAGCATTTTGACATCAAAGTATGGCTATTTTAAGTCGGTTTGATCTCATTTGTGTATTGCTCTGATTTGAGAATTTTCTTCTCTAGCTAGGTGCTTGGGAATTGCACTTAGTTCTACTACAACAAACCACGTGCAAACAAGTGGTTTCTAATAAACTATAATTTTAACTTCAAATTTTGAGCATTGTTTACTAATAACTATAGGATTCTACTTCCAAAATTTCAAACTCAAATAAAATATAGAATGATTTCAAAAAGAGGTTAAAAATGCACTAAAATGGCATGTTTTTTTTAACTCAAATATTTTTAAAGAACACATTTAGATGAACATTGCATCAATATTCAATTCAAAATGAGCTTTCAATAGAAAGTTATTTTAAAGAATTTTTTGTTCATTTTTTAGACAATTTTTTTTACATAATATAGGGGTGTGAAAGTTATTTTTCAGTTCTATAGTGTATCTTTTTACTTCAAAAATTTGTAACTAATTATTATTAACAAATAAAAATATCAATAATTCAAAACATAAAATTTTAAAGTAGAAAAATCTATTCATATTTTTTTCATTTCACTTTATTTAAAATTCAAAAAGTATATAGGGGTCTAAAGTTTTGTTTGCATGTGGTTTTTAATGGACACTCTAAGTGACCCCTCCGAGGCTAGGTGATACTTGCGTTTGTGAATCCATTTGCAACATCATTGTAGAAAGTTTCTAAATATTGTATTTTTACAAAGTACCTGCAACTTTACATCTCTAGTTTGTAATGCAAACCTTGCATGCATTGCATCAACTGATTCATTTCTAAAGTATGGTCAAAATGCAATTCTGAGCATAGAAAACTTCCTTTGTTCTGTTGCAATGGCCAACTCTACAATGGACTTCTCTCTCATGTCCGTGGATGAAGGTGTGGTAGATAGTCTACCAAATAGAATTCCGCGTTCGCCAAAATTCTTCTCCCCTTCTTTGCTATAGTTAAAGAACCTTAGGGCGTCATGGATGTCGTCGGCTACATCAGATAGAGTGTTGCAGAGGAGGTTGTAGGAGGACGCAAGAATTCCAATACCTTTGCCTTTCATAGAAGAAGTGGTGCCGGAAAAAACACTTAAAGACTTGGTTGATGGCCATTCTCATGGACCTCTACTTCCACAAGGTCAGGTCAAATCCCTTGGTGTGTAAAAGACGAAGATGTATGACGGAGTACCTCTATGGTGTACCCCTCCATTTTTTGATGCGTGGGATCAAAAATTCATACAACTTCAGAGGCTATAGAGTCTATGTGAGTATAAGAAAAATGATAATGGATACAATCGGGGGTCGAAGATTCACAAGGCATTAGAAATGCTAAAGAGTAAATCACACATGTAGTATTTGTTCATATTGTAGATTCAATGTCCATACATACATGACAAGAGTGTGCAAGTGCTACATAGAACTTAATACTTGAGTAAATCACACTTGCAGGAACTACATACATTTTGAATATACATTTTGATAAAATAAAATTGAAAAAATAGAAGAGTTGTAAGAAACAATTAGAGTTGACTATAGTCACAACATTTTTTGAAGATGAGGTTTGAGGGAACTTTTTCTTGTGGTAGCTATGCTATTATATAGTAAAGACTCATATTTATATTGTGAGCAATACATACAAAACGTTATCACAAATCAGGTAGTCAAAGTCTCTCATCTTCTAAGGCCCCATCTAAGACTATGTTGGTCTTGTAAATAGAAGCTTGAGGAGACAAGGCCATGGTGATTGAAGAATGATGTAGATGATGAACTAGGCCTAGATCTAAGTAAAAAAATTATAGAAACAAAATAATCCAACTCAAAGCTCATCATCCACTTCATTCTTCAATCACCATGGCCTTGTCTTCCCAAGCAATCTACTTGCAGTGTCTAGTATAGTCAAAGGAAATGAGATACTTTGTTGCCAAGAGTGTAACAATAGAAAAATATTCGTTTCACATTAAATACATCTTCTATATGTATATTTCAAGATTCTATTTCATTGATTGCTTTTGACATTGCCATTCATGCATGCTATTTTCAAATTTTGCATTTGCATATGTGTTTTGTATATCAGCACATTGTTGTTTTGGTATTTAAAAATATGAAATGCTTCTTTAATTATGCTTAATGTCCCTCAAAATACTCTCATTTCATTGAAAATCTCTTATTTTAATGAATATAGTATTTTTGATGATTTCTTCTATAGTGATGATTTTTTAAAATTTGAATTCCAAACTTACAATGAAAACTTAGAAATTGGGAATATATATATTTTTTTGAAGCAATCAACAATGAGAGTTGAGACATTTTATGCTTCAAGGAGGGCCATTCAAGGTGAGTCTAATGTCATAGTATAGGATACTATATGTTCAAAACTTTGAAAATTTATAAAATATCACTATAGCTTTGAAAAATTACAAAACAAATCGTGTTGTAATTTTCTTAAATTTGCTAATAATCTAATCGAAATGTTTGTAGTCATTCAACTATTGAAATATAGTAATAAGACCACAAAAATAAGTTTTACATTGAGGTGTTTCTACCTTATCCCTATCCCTATCCCCTACTCTCTAGTCTCTACTTCATAAAAACCCACTTTCCGGATCATGCACGATTTTTGAGTGATCCTACCTTGAAACCTCGAAAAGCGAAAAAGAAAAAGAAAAAAAGAAAAAGAAAAGCGAAAAAGAAAAAGCGAAAAGGGTCGAGTCGTCGTCCTCGTCCTCGTCGTGGTGTGGACTGCGGAGCTTCGGGCCTCCTCTGATTCTCTGGCTATGGCGGACCTTCATCACTGCCCCATTTTAGGGTTACATTTCTTTTCTTGTCGCGTTTCCGCCCATTCACTCTAATTTTCTCCCCCCCGAGCACTCTAGCCTTCTTCTTCTGCTATGATTTCCATCATAACCTTTCTTTCACCAGAAACCAAGCTCACATGTTTCCGACCCGCAAGCAAGCTCACATGTTTACGGCTATTTCACAGTATCCCCAGGATCCATGAGACGGTGACACAATAGGATTATCAAAGCTCCGAGAATCGCCAATTGATTCTTCTCCAAATATAGATAGGATATTCCGGTCCATGAGTCAAGACACCGATCAGCCATGGCGATTTTTTCCTACGGCATGTGTTGCTGCGAGGGTTTAGCTAGAGAAGTGGGATGTTAGAGAAACGGTGGTCGTGCCTGGGGTTTGGTTGCACACATGGGTGCCCCACCGCCAAGTAGGAGTGAGGGATCGGAGGGCACCATGAACGACGAGGGCGACCACAAGGGGAATAGTCGGCCGATGCTGGTGCAGCTGTTGCACGACACGGGACCTGATCTGGAGTGGAGTCCCTCTGAGCAGAGCATTCTCACTGAGAGTCTTGCCAAGTGAGTGTTTCTTGTCGTTTGAATTTTTTTCGTAATTTTTTTCGTAAGGTTTGTGTGTATTTTTGTTCTGTTTTTGTTCTGTTTTGGTTGCGGGGTGTTTGAGTGTGTTGACAGAGGTTTTTTGGTTTATTGTTCCCGTGATGGCAGATTTTCAAATGAGGCGAGCAGTATGTCGAAGTATGTCAAGATTGCGGCCCTGTTGCCGGAGAAAACAGTGCGGGATGTGGCGCTTCGGTGCCACTGGCTCTCTGTAAGGCTCTGTGATTTCTGTTCTAAGATTTAAGGAATTTTTTGAAGATCATCAGTCTTTTAGGAAATTTTTCAGCGTTTGTGCGAAGTGTTGGCTTTTAGTAGTGTTTGCTACAGCAAATTTGTTCCAAGATTATTTGACTTTAGGTTTTCTCTTAGCATATATGTGAAGTCTTGGCTCCAAATGTTCTGCTACTTTAAGTCTGTTCGCTTGAAGAATATTTTTAGGTCTTTAAAATTTCGTGATTGAGTTCGAGACTGATCAATTATTTAGCATGATTAGAATGATAATTAGACTGATCAATTTCTTACGTCTTCTTGATAGGAAAGGAAAGAGGATTCCATTGCATCAAAAATGTGTCTATTTGATCTCTGTGTACAATAGTGATAAAGTTTCAAATGTTTTTATTTGTAGATGACCTGAAACTGACGCTTGGATAGATGGTCTACATCCTCTTAATCATTATGTACCTATTGTCTAAGATTTTAGGATGGCGATTTTGGGTTAGTGGTGATTTGAGTGGACCTACTTTAGATTGACAGGAGTCTGTTGAGCTCGGGGCGTATTCATCATGTTTCGATGAGCACGGATTTATAAGCATATATTTTTTGCAGAAGAACGAAGATGCCAAGCGTAAAGCGGAAGAACTTGCTGCTAAAAACAATGTAGACCAGAAGGTACGATGATGTTTTGATATATTATTTATTTTTTAAAGTCACTACCGTATACTCTGAAGGGTGAATTTCTTTCTCGTAATTTTTTTCGTAAAATTGGACGGGCTGAAGAATTTTGTTGTGGTTGCAGGTTTTCTCCAAGCAGGGGCAGTCTGTGGTGCCCATGTATACTGTACCCCCCCCACCGATGGACACTGATGACGGCATATCTTTTGAAGGTCTTCGATTGTGTCAAGGCATTAATTCTTATTTCTTCTTGCTCAATATGTTTGCGTGGACGCCATTCCTTGCAGTTACTTTTTCGAAACTGTCTTGGCTGTTTTGGGGGTGGGTTGGTTTGGGAGTTGTTGGCGATGTATTCATGATTTTAGGGTTGTTTTTTGAAGCAGCTATTGGCGGCACAACTGGCAAGTTGCTCGAGGTCAATTCCCAAGCGATATTGAAGATCAGAGCAAATCTTGCTGCCTCTCAGGTACAGCATCTTCATTCTTTGGGGGACTCTTGGATGACCTATGCGGGTTATTACGTTTATAAAATTATGGTGACATAACAGAGTTTAATTTATTTATTTATTGACCTACGAATGCAATATTTTTCTTGCTGATTCTGATGATGTATAATTCAGTCCCATCTGGTTTCTATTTTTGACAAAATGGTCAATCAAACTGATCATTTTTATACCGTGGAATCTTGGGAGCGTTTAATTTGAGAGAACTTTGGCAAGCCTGGGAAGGATCTGTATCATGGCTGGACTGTTTCTGACCCTGTGGTCGATGCAGGCCCAGGAGAATACGGACTTATTGGCGCAAGTCAGGGACAATATTTATGCTATCTTGAATGGGTAAGTTCCTTTACATATTTGGGATTGGCTACTATTTTCAGAGCTCATGGCTCATTTTCATTCTCATTGGTGACTTGCGTTTCCTTCCTTCAGCTCTACCCTTATTATTTACGTGTACGGCGACCAAATCAGGTTTCAGTGAGGATTATAGAAAGCCAAATATCTTTCACTGAGATCGTTATCTTCAATTTGCTGAGGAACATGATAGTGTCTTAAAGTTCTTTGACCTAATCTGATAAAAGCAATCTCTAGTATGCGTGTCACACTATTTTAAAGTAGTTGAAATATTACTGCATTGTACTATTCTCCTCGAAGGTAAAATCTTGTCCTGACAGTAATTTTGCGCCCTCATTAATCTGCTAAACCAATACAAGCTCCACTACTTCCAATATTCAATATACCAAAATTCGAGCTAATGTGTGAAGTAGCCATGGTAGCTTCAAGGCCTCTCATAGTGACTCATATGCTTTATATATGGTGCAGAATGATGTCCATGCCAGGGATAATGAGCCAAATGCCTCCTCTGCCGGTGAAGCTGAACTCGGAACTGGCAGACAGCATTCTTCCTCGACCCACCCCTCAGCCATCAGCAGCCTAGCAGTGAATGTGGTGTTGCATCAACTGATCAGGCCCTGGAATGGCCAGAGTTGAAGCAATACACAGAATTTGAACAATACTATCAATTCGGGTACTTGAAATTCAACCGCTGAGCAGATTCTTCTGAATGATACTAGTTTTAAACATAATGCCCCTAGTAAATAGATTGCTCCTACATGTTGGGACTTGATTTCAGGATTTTTTTTCAGCACCGGAAGCCAGCTGGAATGTCGAAATGAACATATTGATCCACACTCGAAAGTATATTAGTCCTTGAGGTTGAGTATATTGACGTTGAGTTTAGGGTGTAGTGGGAAATGCTTAGTTCCTGTGAGGATAGAAACTGTACTCTTATTATTACTTCAGAATTTTTGTCATTTATATGTAATTTGATCAATGGCATCGTGTGTATATCTAAAGGTTTAGGGGTGCCTACCACAATTCTTAGGATTGTAGGCTTTGCTTGTCAAATTTTTGGTTGTAGCACTGAGCAGACATTCCTAGATAATACTAGTTTAGACCTATTGCCTCTGGTAAATAGATTGCTCTTACATATTGGCACTTGATTTCAGGTTTTTCTCTCTATACCGTAAGCTGGCTGGAATGTCGAAATGAACATATTAATCAACAATCTAGAGTTGTAATATTCCTTGCCTTTGATTTTAGGGTTCAGGGGTAAGTTGCGACATGTGAGAATAGACACTGGACTCTTATTCTTTTATTTTTTGCAATTTTTTTGTCATCTATATGTAATTTGATCAAATGGTATCCTGTGTCTATCTACCACAGTTTTGGATTTTGGATTGCTTGTCATATTTTTTGTGGATGGAGTTGGGATTGTCATGCTGCTCTCGTCTGGTTTACTGTTGGCTAATATTTATTTTTCAGTTTTAAGTACAGTACAGTACACCCCTTTGTGACCCAGTTTAATTGTTCGTGTCTGAACTTGAAAAACTCTAATGTCTGATTTATTCTTAGGTCTAAAATGTAGATGTCTGAATATGTCATAGTTTCTTGATTTGGGGTACATCAACAATCAGCGTTTTGAAAATCAGTTACAGGTTCTTCAGACTGTTGAAAAATCCATGCTCAGATGCTTTGGATTCTTCAGTCAACTCAACATTTAATCCAACAAAAAAATTAGGAAGTTTAATTTCCAGTTGTGTACAGGTGGTCAACTCTGTAGTCTTCTTTCAATGGTCACAAGATCCAACAAAAAAGACAAGTGTAGTCTTCAAGGGTCTTGTGATTCTTGTGGTTTGTCAAGCACTAGGGTCCTAAAAATAATCCTTGTATTCTAATGCATTTAAAATTCCTTCAACATTCCATTCAAGTATTTTGGAGGATATTTAACCCTTAAAGGACAGATATTTAGCCTTTAAAGGATGGATTGGTGATTGTGGAAATCGTCCCTAAAAATAATCCTTGTATTCTAATGCATTTAAAATTCCTTCAACATTCCATTCAAGTATTTTGGAGGATATTTAACCCTTAAAGGACAGATATTTAGCCTTTAAAGGATGGATTGGTGATTGTGGAAATCGTCCCTTTTGTTACCATGTGAATCATTCTCTTTCAAAATTGTAAAAAGCACTTGTTGGAAGTCAAACTATCATAGAAGACCTCCTTTCTTCATAACAGAATTTTAAGGATGAATAGTTACATTTTTGTCCTACTATAAGGATTCTCTATCTTTTATTGGACACCAAATGTTCTCATTGACATTTAAGGGTTAGGAAGATTTTAAAATATTAAAGTGCATAGTATATTTAAGAAGATGTGGATGTAGAGATGGCTCTTCACGTGCTAAGAATATTTACATCATTTTAACCATTTAATCCTTGAACTATAGTCCAAGCTCGTGGGGTTTAGTTTTGAAAGAATTGTTAATAAAAAGTGGTTTGGACATTCTCTGGGAATATTTTAGCACACTAAATCCACTTCTATAGTGAATATGACCTGCCAAGCATCACATTTAGGTTACAAAGTCAAAGTACTATTCAATTTTTGACAAGCAACCAAGACATTTTTTATTCTCCCTTAGGCAAGAGAATGTCATTTAAAAAAATATCGGACAATGCTTTTACAAATATTGGACCTTTTTTCTTATATTTTCGTATAAATATATTACTTAGTTCAACTTCATCAAACACATTATAAAGGAATCTTGCCTTTTAAACATTCAAGTATTAGTTTGAATGAACGAAAAATTGTTTGGGAGAAACTTTGCTCATCCATCCTGATTTTGGACTTTAGAGAAGTTAGGGGTTAATAAAATGCTTCTATTTTTGTTAATACCATATGGCAATGGTTACTTTGTCAAGGCAACTTTATAAAATAATATTGTCTAAAGATGGATTCTTGTGTTTTTGTACATCTTCTATCATATCTCCATTGTCAACAATCTTGTCTCATTTTTGTATTCACTATTTCTTCCTTTGTTTCTCTCATCTAAATTCATCATCAACTACCAATCATCACAAATGGATTAGAATAATTACACCTCAAAGCATCCAAAGCATAGATATTTTGGAGGAATTACAACTAAATGATTTTACAAATTTGAATAATCATAGACTATCCAAGAGGATATCAACCGGAATCTGATAAGTCATATCAATAAACAATTACTAGATAATACAATTGATTAGTAGTTACAACCCTTAGTGGATAAAACAAATGAATATGGTGCATCTACAAGCCTCAACAAATCAAAATCAAAACCCTCATTAATAAATCCAAATTGGATTCAATAAGCTATCAAAGAGAACAACAACTTGAATCCAATATGTCATACTAGTGAATAATGAGCAAGTCATATAGTAAATTAATAGATACAACCTACAATAGATAAAGTAAAATAATGTATATGGTACATTAATTCTTAAACAATGAACCAATTACTAAACAGTAGTTGAGCCACATACTAAGTGGCACCAAGGCCTATCATTGACCCATATGTAGGTGAGTGTTGCTTGGATGGAACTAGTGAGTCATTGTACTTGAAAATCCCCAATTAATTTACTGTGTTTATGATGGTCACAATAATCTCTTCCTCTATTAGAACATTGAGTACACAATTATTATTGGCCCATGCCATGTCAAATTTTGTTTTTGAATGAACTTAATACTAATTGTAATTTACAAGAAAAGGGCCCAATTGTCACCCTACATTTTTTCTAATGTTGAATTCGTAGTTTTCATCCATTTTTTAGGGACGTGACTAGCATCGTCACCTAGTGCTTCATGATTTTTGTGCAAGGTTCTAAATTAGTCATAGGGATGGGAAGCAAAAAAAAGATTTGTAGAAATGAAAATCTTTTATCTAAATTCTTTTTAGTCCAACAATTATTTGTCTAAAAAGCTCTAAACCTATATTTTCATCCCTACCCAAAACTCTATAGGAGTCAATCCTTTAATCATGTTCAAATGGGCTAGTCACCATGGAAATCATCTTTTTTGATGCAATGAGAATCATCTACACAAAAAAAAATCTAAATCACTCATTAAAGGTCAAACTATCATGCAAAACCTTCTTTTTTACACAAAATTATAAGGATTATTATTTGTACTTTTTTATTATATGGAAGGATTTCTTGTAATCCATCATACATTTTGAGTATCCATAGTAGTGGTACATGGTTAAGGAAGACAAATTTGTCATTTGAAATTGTTTATTTTGATTGGTCATGTAGTAGTGAAAAGTCCATAAATCAAATGAAAAAATCCTTCATATGACTAGATTGAGTGAAGAAAAACGCATGAGTTGACTTCAAAAATTAATTATTGAATAGATAAAAAATCTCCATAATAACACTTCAAAACTCTAAAAAAAACCCCAATAAACTTGAAGCCAAAGAGGGAGAAATAGACCTAGTTGTGACCCCTCAAGGCAATCATATCTTCTCGTAACATTGTATAACCAAGTGATGATCTTCCCCAGGCATGTTGAAAAGGTATTATGCTTTGCTAAATACTTAGGATACAATTTAAGATGGATACCTCCAAAATTGTCACTTTTTTGCTACAGTGACTAGTTATTATTATTATACTAGTCAAATTTTCATTGATTTTTTAATTGGCAAGTAAAAAGAGATTCCAACATAGTCACCAAAAAACACAACATTTGGATACCTTAATACAAAAATTATCAAGAAACAATTGAAGTTTGGTTTAGATGAAGGAACAAAAATTAGTCAAACATCATGTTTGAGTTGAATTTAGCCTATTAGATTGTATTCAAATATCAATCCTATATTTTTTTGCTTGAAACTATGAATTATATATTACTATAAAAAACACAACATACAATGTTATTTGGATTCTAATACATGCAAGGAGCTTGCAATTGCAATATTTCTTTCACTTTCTAGATTTTTCCAAATTTCAAGATGAAGTTGAAAGAGATCTTGTCAAGCTTCATTTTCTTCACTTAAAAATCAAATACATGGGGAATTTCGTTAAAATGGCAATTGTTCTGTGAAAGTGACACAAAGGGGGACTGCAAAATGGAAGAAATTCATAGAAAGATGGCACGGGGTGAAGAAACATGGGAGTTGTGTTGCAATTTGGACTTCTTGTGGACAGAATTGACACATCTATGAAGGTTGACATGCCGAGAAGCACTGTCATATGTGCTCTTGACTTGCGTAAATTATGGCATGCGGAATATCGCCATTATAATGAAATTCCCCATATACCAAAAATGGTCATATTAAAAACTACAATCATGATTAAACAACATTAAGGTAGTCCAAGGTTCTTAAATCACCGACCTCCTTAACCCCTAAAGGACCAAGGCCTTATTTCTGCCAAAAAACACTCAAAACTGCCATTTCTGTAGCATAGAGTAAACAAATTTGAATTTTTTTTTTTGCACATCCAACTGTAGGATCTTATACCTTACTAATATGAAAATGTGTGGAAAAAATTTCAGAAATTTTGACCATATAGATTAAAAGATATTTGCGTTTAAAGTGAAAAAAAACAATTTTTTCAGCACCTTGCGGGATTGGATTATTTTACTTTGAAATTTTTTAACTTAAATTTTTTGCACTACAGAGTTTTGAGCTTTAAATCCTTATTGTGTGAAATTGAGTTGAGAGTTTAGGGGAAAAAAATTTCATAAAAAAAACTTATTTTTCATGCTTAAAAAAATTGTTAAGTAGAAGTAGGTATGAGAAAGAAGGAAATCTAAATTATTAATATCTTTAATATGGAATTAAAATGCATTAATCCCAATGGTGAGATTGTTCTAGCAAGTAAACGAAATCATGGAAAAAAATTTCTTCAGAAAAATTGTAAAAATTGCATTCAGAAATGAATTCTATAAGTTATTTTTTCAGGAAGATGCTCTAACTACCCGAAAAACAAGATTGTTCATAACTTTCTCATAATAAGTCCAAATGGAATAAATCAAAGCTTCCCATGTAGAAAAAAATATAATCTACTAGAGAAAAAATTCAAAAAAAAAATTTCAAAATTTTGCAAATTTTTTTTTGCTGCCCGGACTGCCCCCCGTCCCTTGTTTGAGCTTATTTGGTCATAACTTTTGTTTCCGGGCACCGAATGCGAAAAAAATTATATTCCCACAAAGCTCATCAGTTTTTCTATATTCAAAAAAAATTTCAAAAGATCATGACAAAATTTCAGCCCGTAGGTACCTGCCCGAAATCCAATTTGTCCCCCGAAGGGACAATGGTCCTTTAGGGGTTAAATGTGCACTATTTGTACATGTTATTTTTTTATTGTATAAACCAACAGTGTACCAATAGTGTATATTCAAGGAGGTGGGCAATTCTAGAGGCAGTCCTATACTATAATTTCAACTTCAAAAATTTATAACTAATTCCACAAAGCTCCAAAAAATACAAAAATGGGCAATTTCGTTAAAATGGCGGCATTCCATGTGCCATTTTTCAGACCGCATGCTTTGAACTATAAAAGTGACATCTAGGACAGATATAGTTTTCAAGAATCTTGGTTATTTATAGATTTAAGAAATCTATGACTACTATAGATTTCAGACTGCACAATCTGTAACATCTAACACAGGTATAGATTTCAAACATCTAAAAGTGATATAGATTTAAGATATCTATGACATTTGTACACTTCAGAACACCCGCTCTAAACTGTAAAAACTGCCAAAGTAGAGGAATTTCGCCATTTTAACGAAATTGCCCATAAAACAACTTCGGTTAATTAGATGCCACTTCCGCTTGTCTTTCGACACGGAAAATGAACTTCACGAAGTTCCACCTCCTCAAAATTCGGTGTCGGCTCTGCAATCATGGCCGCTTTTCTGGACCTCTTCACCTTATGTCTAGACTTCGATCACGTAACTGAAAAGTCAAAGCTGAAGTCCACCACGTCTCCGTCACGCCTTCTTCCCCGCTCCGCTGGTATGACGTAGCGACGCGACGCTATTCAAACTAGTAGCGGTGTACGTTAGCGGTGTACGTACGCGACCCTATTCAAACTGACAAACAGTAGTTCTACAGTAGAAAGTACAAGAAAATCACATTCTAGCTAGCTAGCTATGGAGTCCGTCAGCCGCATTACGACAGGAGTACCCAACCGTCAGTCCATCGATCCGTCGATCCGTCCGTCCTCTCCGGAAATTAAACAACTGCAGTCGGAAACCATGGATGGATATATATATATATATACATCCTTGTTGTTGTTGTCAGTTGTTTTGGCTTTCCGAAGTTCAGCGCGACGGAGAATCAATTCAAACAACCCGTTTTTTTAATTAATCAACTTAACGAAGCGAGACTGGTTCAACTGAGATCAGAAGTCCACGCCGCTTTTGGTGAAAGGACTTTCACTTTGGGTATGGAGGATCGATCGAAGCCGCTCGTGGAGCCCCGAGTCGAACTCTTTCCAACAGTGGAAACCGCACTTTACATGAAGAGTCGACGCTCTTTTCCAATCCTTTAGACAATTGGAGGCGTCAGTCACGGGGTTTACCAATGCGAGCGGGCAGCCAGGCAGGCATGCACGCAGACAAGGCAGGGCAGGAACACGGACAGGATCTCTTTGGCATGGCATCCGCTTGAATTGAATTGAAAAGCCGCCGAGGGAGTGTTTGTTACTTAATAGTGAACCAGATTTGTCTTGCTGGTTGCTGATCGATGGCTACGCCTCGATCAGCGCAACCCCAATCCGCTGGAATTAACGGATAAGTCCGTCCCAGGAATCGAGGGAGGCATGATACCCTTCCTAAGAGGAGGACCACTATCCGGTTCTATAATGTTATGTTATGGATGGAGATTCTTGCTCCAACGGCACCTGTTGTAAAACTATTATGCTGCACCAGGACCACTGCCTGGTTGTACAATGTTATGGGTAGAGATTATTTTGGATTCTAGCAGCATCTATAGTAACCTAATATGTTGCACATGAGGAGGGCCATTGCCTAGTTGTACAATGTTATGGGTACTAAAGATTCTTGCTCTAGTGGCACCTATCGTAATCTATTTTGTTGGATGAGGAGGACCATTGTCTAATTAGTTATAGGATGTTGTGGATAGAGTCCTAGAGATAGGTTCTTTATTCCAGTGGCAACTACTTTAATCTGTTGTATTCACCATTATAGTAGTGGTACCTATTGTAACCTAATATTTTGCACATGAGGAGGACCATTGCCTAGTTGCACATGTTATTGGTGGAGATTCTTGCTCTAGTGGCACCTATCGTAATCTATTTTGTTGGATGAGGAGGACTATTGTCTGACTAGTTATAGGATGTTGTGGATAGAATTCTAAAGATAGATTCTTTATTCCAGTGGCAACTACTTTAACCTATTATGTTCACCATTACAATAGTGGCACCTATCGTAACCTAGTATGTTGCACATGAAGAGGACCATTGCCTAGTTGTACAATGTTATGGGTGGAGATTCTTGCTCTAGTAGCACCTATCATAATCTATTTTGTTGTATGAGGAGGACCATTGTCTGACTAGTTATAGAATGTTGTGGATAGAGTTCTAAAGATAGATTCTTTATTCCAGTGGCAACTACTTTAACCTATTATGTTCACCATGATAGTAGTGGTACCTATCATAACCTATTGATTGTGCTATAGGAAATTAGGAATATCCCGTTTTGTTATTGGCTTATTTAGCCAATAAAATCCAACTTGGCTCAAAAACAGAAAAAAATTCTTAAAACTACATGGAAAAAAATACTTTGATTAAAAAGAGTAGTAACTAAATTTTAACCTTGGAACGTATGTCGAGGTAGTCACCATGGAAATCATCCTTTCAAATATTGTGTGAATCATTTGCTTAAAGAAACCCAAGAATATTCATTAGAGGTCAAACTAGTATGTAAGTTTTCCCCTCCTTTTCCTCACAAAATTCTAAAGTTTAACATTTGCATTTTTGTCTTTTATAGAAGGATTCTCATTGTCATCCATCAAACACTTAGTAGTTAGTATCTACAACGAAGTTACTAATAGAGTCAGTGCATTTTGAAGAACTTTTAATCATACAATTTCATTTTTTCCTTATGCTACAATGACGGCATGTAAAAAATAAGGTCTTCAAGGTATTGCATAGCAATGAGATCCATACAATCATGCAAAAAATACAGCTTCTGCTAACTACTTCAAACAATTAAAGTCATCAAAACAATTCAAAATCATAGTTTGGATTCAAAACAGCTTTAGGAGTTAACCCTTTTTGTAATTTTGTGCATTTTTGCTATATTTCTAGTATAAAAATATCATTTTTCTCAATTTCTTCAAGTCATAAAAAAAGCCATCTTTTGAAGATTGAACTATTAATTTGGACTAAATGTTGTCCTAAAGCACTTGGTTCAATGGTTCATCATTTAGAATATGGATGTCAAAGCACTTAGGGATTAACCCCTAAGAATTTATGGAAGGAAAGTAGATCTGTGGATGTAGATTTTGAGTTTTTTGGTGAAATAAATTATGGCATAAGTAGAACCTAACATTGTATCTTTATTTTTATAAGTTTTTCTTTTCTTCCCGTCCCTACATGAATTCATTCACAACCTTGCACAATAATCATGAAGCATTGAGTAGCCATGCTAGTCGCATTGTTGAAGAATAGATAAAAATTATTTTTTCAACGTTTCTAAATATACTTCATTTTTTGTGTAGCTTCAATAGTAATCCCTTGAAAACATTCATAATCTAGTAGATGCCTACTCTCTTAGGAATTAAAAGGGGTCACTTGACAAACAACTACTTTATTAAAATGTTCAAAATTAAGACTTTGAGAGTTTGTTGATTTTTGACCAAGTGGATGAAACTTAGCATTGATATAAACTTGAGGTGGAAGTTTGAATAGAGACTTTACTCTGAAAGTGAGCTAGTACTACATGGGTTGGACTTTTTAATTATAGCATAGCTACTCATTATATTAGTGGACACTCATGTTCATGGTTCAAGCAAACCAACTCATACACTTGTCTTTAGAAACTCACCTTAATCTACAAGGAAAAACTTGTCTTCTATTATGTAGTTAATTCCATATATGCTCACTAATTGTATGTATTTGATTTCAATCATGAATTCAAAATTTATATTTGTAATGAACAATAAATTTAAGGGTTAAGCATGTAGCCATTGAATCGCGTCACCCCAAATGATCAATTGGTATTATATACATTAATGTAGAGTAATTCACACAACAATAGCATAAGTTGAATTCCATTGGTGTATTTTCTAGCTCCAATATGCTTTACTAAGAGTGTTAGTCATTAACTATAAAAGGATCCTATTCAATTCAAAGAGAGTCCATCTACTCATGTAAAAATTTGTCTAAAAAATAATATATTCTAAACGATTAACCCCTAAAGTCCCAAGGCCTTTTTTCTTTCAAAAAACATTAAAAACTGTCATTTCTATTGCAAGGTGCAAAACTCTTGGAATTTTCATTTTGGGGGCATATCTAACCATTGGAACTTGCATTGGACTAGTATAGGAATGTGTAGCAAAAATTTAGGAAACATTGACTATGTAGTTTGTAAGATATTTGCATTTAAAGTGAAGAAAACAAGTTTTTTTGCACATGTTATGACTAGATTTTTTGACTTTGAATCTCCTTATTTTAAATTTTTTGTACTATTGAGTTTGAAGTTAAAATTCTTTATCTTTAAGATTAGAGTTGAGAGTTGAGGAAAAAATTTCAAAAAGAAAAACACTTGATTTTCATTCATTAAAAAATTATTAAGTAGAATTAGGTCAGAGATTCAATAAAATATTAAATTATTAATAGCTCTAAGATGGAATTGAAACACCATAATGGTGAGATTGCTCATGCAAACAAATTTAACCTTACAAAAAAAAAATTGAAAAACTTCAAAAATTGCATTAAAAATGAATCCCATAAGTTGTCTTTTCAAGAAGATGCTTAGATTGCCAAAAAAATTGGTCATAATTTTCACATCACTTATCCAAATAGAATGAATCAAAGCTTCAAATATAGACAAAAAGAAGATCTATAAGAAAAAAAAGATTATTTTATTTCAATTTTTTGTGGATTTTTTTTTTACCTAGTAAAGTAAAACTTATATTTAAGTTGGCATAACTTTTGCTCCCAAGCACCAATTGAAATAAAAATCATATTCCCAGAAAGTTGATGCATTTTTCTTGATTTTTTGAATTTTTTTAAAAAAAAATCACCAAAAATTGAAGTCATAAGAACCTACCCAAACTCTTAAGTGTCTCTCGAGGGGACACTTAGAACTTTAGGGTTTAAATGGCCTAACTTCTTTGATTTACACAAAATAAGATTTCTTGTTTTAAGCAGATTTTCTTAGATCTTCAACAATATTTTGAGGACCTAGCTCTTACTTAAAATTGCACTATATGTTATTTGTTGCCTTTGCGGTTTTTGACTTTAGTTCCTTCCATCTAGAATTGAACCAAGTTGTTTTGCCTTTCTTGTTTTTTTAGTTTACACCATCACATTTTAAACTAAACTAAAATTGAATTCCATCAATAAGTACTACATTTTTATTAAGATAGCTTAGAACACCTAAAATTGTCTAGATAAGCATTATTAAACTATCTAAGTAATTTTTTGTTGGTTCTTGTCAATGATCCACTTACTAACAGTCAAATGACAATTCTAGATTTTTTTAGCATACATTTTTAAGACTTTGTAAGAACTATGAACAAGAATGGTGTAGTTGTGTCCTACATACACAACAATCTTAGTTTATTGATAGTGAATAGTGGGAAAATTAAACAAAGAAAACATTGAATCAATGATACACAAACAAAATAAAAATGAAAAAAAAATACAAAAAAAAATAAAATTGAAACCCTCATTCGACCAATCAAATAGGGAAGGTAGGTTCAACTAGTCGCCCTTTTTCCTTGACCAAACTCCCAAATGCGTTGTGCGTGTGAATGTGGTTGCAAATAGGATACAAAAGTTACTAGAATTTAGAAACCGATAGTCAATGCAAGAGTCAATGTGATAGTCTATGTCAAGTGGACAAAGCCAATAAACAATGGACTTTCAAAATCAATAGTGAAAACTAGAGTATTTCCAAAACCAATCCGACAGTCACCTCGCCTTTTCAGTCACGATTGCTTGTAGATTTTAGGCAAGAATGTTTAGAAGTTGGTTTTGGAGTGGAAGTGGCAAGAAGCTACGTTTGTTGACCACCTACATAAAATGTCAATTGAAAGTCATATGGATTGATTTTTTTAAATCTTTTTTTTTCTTCTTTTTTCCTTTTTTTTCTTTTTTTTCTTTTTGACACAAATAAAGTCATCATACTGATTTCAGTTCAGATGCAGCAGTTGTGTCATCATTTTGACCAATTGTCTGCCATGAAAAATTTAAATAAATTGATTGATAAGTTTTTTCAGTCTGACGGCGGTGGTGTCAAAAAGTCAAAGCATTTCATAGACAACTGAAGCTATTTTCAGCAACTCAGTACACATTTGTCTTCGTTGTACACCCTCTTGTAAACAAAGAAAAAATCATTCACCATTTGAGATATCATTTTTTAAAAGTTTTACCGACTATTTTTCTTTAATCTCTTAACCCTTTGAAGTTTCACAGTCCTATCTAAAGTCCCAAAGCCTTCTCTCTATCAAAAACCACTCCAAACTGCCATTTCTATTGCAAAGTGCCAAAAAAAATTAATTAATTTTTTGATGTACGTACAGCGACTGACAAAACTGAGCACAAAGTTGAAATGTTTTCATTCAAACAACCATTCCATAAGCATCAATGGACAAAGTCCAAAAGTAGATGTACGGAAGTTGTAGCGTGTGACATACTACACATTACGTAACTATGGAAGTTTGAAGAAAAAATTAGTTGTTCACGATCTAGAAGAAAATCAATTTCAAAGTTAGCCATGTCTCAACCTCAGTTTTGTTCAACCCGATTTGAAATTGCTTTATTTTTTCCCAATTTTTTCTTAGAACTCCAAAAAAAACTTTTAGTACCTTGTTGTGTTGGTATACATCATTTTAGATTGTTGTACACAAAAATTGAAGGAAGTTGACATTTGTGAAATTTAAAATATCAACAGTTTGACAAACATGTAAATGATGTTGGTTCTTACAATATTTGAATTTTCTTTCTCAAATTGAGTAGCATTAGCCATTGTAGAGAGAGTATAGGTTGCAATATGAACCATTTTTACATCTTAATGCCCTCGCATTTGAAATATTTGTTGAATTGAGCAATGTGTTTAATTTATATTTGATAGCCATTTAATGTGTTTTTAGGTTCAATTTGTTTGTCCAAAGATTGGAGTTCATGATGTACTTAATTGATCCAACTAATCAAAAAAAAATTATCATTGTCAATATGGTCAAAAATGATTGCAAGACTTTTGGGTCTCACTAACCCCTTGATAGACATTAAGGCCAAAAAGTGGTCAAGGGATGGATGACTTTAGTGTCCACAATTTGTTCAATAATTGGAGCAGTTTTTTTGGCTTGTGACTTTGGGAGGCAATGCACTCCTAATCAACAACCCATTTTGTCACTATACTGACTATAGGGTTGTGTAATTTTGTGCAAGAGGTGATTAATCCTTAAACAACGAGTTGGTCACTGTGAAAATGATCTATTTTGGTACCGTGTCAATTGTTGGTTTAAAAAAATGCAAAAGTACTCATTAGAAGTCAAACTACTATGAAAGACCTTTCTTTGTTATACATAATTTGGAGGATGAATAGTTGCACTTTTGTCTTGTATGAAGAGGTTCTTTGTCATTCATTGGCTAGAAATCATCCTCAATGTTGTTTGTGGGTTAATTGTGATTAATTATGGCACAGTTTCCAATGCAATCATGGCGTATTATAATTGGCTACAAGACTCTCAATATTGCAACCAACCTTTGTTGAAATTTGTAACCAGTCCTTGGCCAAAAAATAGGAAGGTCTATATAACAAGTATAGGTGGAATAGAATCTTTTGCTAAAACATTCATAGTAATTATGTTTTGAGAAATAAAAATCTGAAAAATTATAGAAGCCTTATGAACTCTATTTTTACACATAGAAAATTTTCCCTCTATTGAAACCTGCCTTGCAAATAAGTATATTTGCTTAACTCCCTAAAGTTCCAAAGTCCCTATAGGGGACTCTTGGCATTTTGGTAGGCTCATGTGATCTCAATTTTGGACATGATTTTTTGAAGTTTTTTTTATAAAGATAGAAAATAAGACAAGCTTTCTAGGCATATAATTTTTATTTCAATCGGTACTTAGAAACAAAAGTTATGCCACCATGAGTCTAAAAGTAACTTGAGGGGCAATCCAAAAAAAATCACAAAACGTTATATTCTTTAAATTTCAAATTTTTTTCTCAAAGATTATATTTTTGTCTACATCTAACGCTTTGATTCATTCTATTTGGACTAGTAATGAGAAAGTTATGAGCAATCTTGTTTTTCAAACAACCTAAGCATCTCCTTGAAAAAATAACTTACAAACTTCATTTTTGTATGCAATTTTAACAATTTAAAAAAAATTCTAGGCAAGGTTAAGTTTTCTTGCTATAAAAATCTCACAACTGGGATTATTGTGTTTCAATTCCATCTTGAAGCTATTAATATTTTAGTTATCCCTTCAATCTTGAACCTACTTCTACTTAATAAATTTTTAATGAGTGAAAATTAAGTTTTTTTTTAAATATATATTTTTAGATTCTCAACTCAATTCTTCAACATAAAAAATTAGAAAATCAAAACCAATAGTGTAAAATTTTTTAAATTTAAAAAGATTCAAAGTCAGAAATCTAGGTGATCAAGGTGTAAGAAAAAACTTGTTTTAATCACTTTGAATGTAGATATCTTGCAATCTACATGGTCAAAGTTTTTGAAATTTTTTCCATGCATTCTTATACTAGTGTAGTATAACATCTATTGCATTCTCTCTCTCTATATAATTTTTTTTTCTCTTTACAGTAAAAATAGCTGTTTTGAGTAGGTTTTGATGAAAAAAAGGCCTTGGGAGTTTAGGGGTGAAGTGGTCAGAAATGGGTTGCCTCCCTTACCTTGGTCATGGGGGCCGTGTCCAGGAGGTTAAATCAAGAGGGGCACGATCCACCCACACTAATTCAGGTGTACAAATTTATACGAATTTGTACTAATTTATAAATTGATTTCTTACAGTCTCAGTGTAGCCAAAAAACTTGACTTTTCCAATTTTTACAGCTGACAAATATTGACAACTAAAATATTCAACCACTTTAAAAATCACCATATTGAACCATTAAATCATTTTTAAAATCTTCCGTTATCTACCCTCAGTCCGAATGCATAATAAAATAGTGTGGCTTCCGCTCCATCCCTTCTGGCCTGCATTGATTTTGGGATGCTAGCACATTTTTGTATTTTAAGATGCGTAAATTTTTGTATTTAACCCTTGAAGGATGCCGTCCGAAATTGACCAAGGTAGTCATCAAAACTGCTCCAATTATCCCCGTTTCAATGGAAATTGTTCATGTGTTTCAAGGAAAAACAAAACAAAAACTACTTCGATTATTGAACCAATACATGCATTCTTTGTTCCTACAATGAACAATGAAGACAGTCATCCATCGACAACTTTTTAGCCTCAACGTCCTTCAAGGGTGAAGGGATTAATATATCTTATATGATTTGTATATTATTTGAGATTGACCAGCTCCATCAATTTGGCCATATAGAAAAGGTCATCTTTTAACCTCTAAAGTCCCAACTCCCAAGGCCATTTTTCTATCAAAAAACACTCAAAACTACCATTTTGTTGCATTTGCCCAAGAAAACAAAGAAAATAACTTTTTTATAAGTTAACCATAGGATCTTGTACTTGACTTGTCTAAGATCATGAGGTAAAATTTTTATGAAGTTTGACCATACGGATTGGAAGATATTAGCATTCAAAGTTGGAAAAATAATTTAAAAAAAAATTTTGGCTTGCAATTTTAGATGGCTTTGACTACCATTTGTAGAAATTTTTCTTACTACACACTTTGAATTTAGAATTTATTATGTTGAAGAATTGAGTTCAAAGTCTAAGAATCTTTTTTTAAAAATACACTTGATTTTTATTTTTAAAAAATTTGTTAAATAGGAGTAAGTTTAGATTTGAAAATTGTTAATACCTCTAAGATGAAATTAAAACACAATAATCCCAATAGTGAGGTTGTTCTAGCAAGCATATCTAACCCTGTCAAACAATGTTTTCTGATAAAATATGAAAATTGCATTTAAAAATGAATTCTATAAATGCATTTCTTAGAATGCAAGAATATGAAGTTGTATCTTTGAATTGTTGAACAAGTGAAAAGCTAAAAAAATGCTCCTTGGGCCTTAAATGGTTAATTCCTCATGGACCATTTTTTTTTCTCAAAAAACATTCGAAATGATAATTTCTACTACATTCACTACAAGAGAAAGGGGTGTTTTAAGTATAGTCCTAGAGATAAGATTTTAAGTAATGACCTTTTTAGGAGATTTTAAGTAAGAAATACGCGTCTTTCTAGTAAAATTTTGTTAGAAAGACGCATATTTCTTACTAAAATCTCCTAAAAAGGTCATTACTTAAAATCTTATTTCTAGGACTATACTTAAAACACCCCTTTCTCTTGTAGTGATTGAATTAAGAAAATACAAAAATGATTTTCTTCCAAAATTCTGACCACAAATTCTTGTACTAAATTGGTATAAAAATACATGGTAAGGATTTTGTGGAGTTTGACCATACAAATTGAAAGATATAAGTTATTGAAGTCAAGAAATAAGATTTTTGGACCCTCTTTGAGAATTTTAGATGATTGTAACCAATGGTTCTAAGAAATATTTGCACTACAAAATTTGAATTTAAAAATCTACTATGATGAGTGTATGCTATACATTTGTCTACCATTTTTCACTTAAAAAAAAGATGTGGAATACATTGAAGAAATCTTGCAATGACACAATACCCATAGAATTTATAATACACAACCTTTTTTTGGCTAACACATTTTCTACTTGATACTTTCGATACTCAAAAATTGCAATGGTGGATTGAAACAATTATTTATTTTTGACAAGCTCCAAATTTTTTTAAAATAAAAAACAAACCTTAATTTCTATTGAAATTAGAAGGCCAATGTGACTTTGTAAAGGCCTAAGGGGCAATCTTAGAAGAAAAAAAAAGGTCCCAATTTGTTCCCCTACGTTTCCGATATGGTCCTAATTGCATTCTTTTGCAAGGAATCTTCAAACTAACTTTAATTCACTGCATCATCCACATCATATCTCATTGTCAAAGGCTTGATATCTTTTTATTCAATCAATCAAGGGTGGTCATCCACCTCCATGTAAGTTATGTGAAGTGTTTGTATGGTCCCCAAATCATTTTTGCAAGGTTATAAAATTAATTCTTTTACCAATTATGCAATTGAGATGTTCAATCACGGTACACTTGAAAACATTCTTAGTAAAAGTACATAAACTTATTGCTACATGAGGGGAAATTTGTCTTGGACATTAACATAAGGGATGAGCCACATTGCAAACCACTTAAGCTTTCTGCAATTTGGTGAAAGTTGGGAAATAAACATGTTTTTGACGGAGTGACCTCTTTGACATTGCTTTCTATAACAGTTTCCTATGAGAGCTCCACACAATTGAGCTCACAATTCTTGCATTTGTTTTGAGTACATGATGTATGCATGGGTCATTGCCGAGGTCATTGCCAAGGTCATTGCAAGAAACACTGGTACTATTTATTTGTCACCTAGGGAGTGCCGAAGCCTTCCTTCAATATAACTTTTGAAGCGTGACTTGTATGAGCTTGAAATTTTTATTATAGATGGTTGTCTTAAGTGTGGTTAAATCCTATATTTTTAAGAAATTTAAAAAATAATTTTATATTTAAAAATATATATTTAAAATTTGTCACATTTTGAGTTTTAGGTTTTTTAGTACTATGGAGTACCCAAAATTAATGATCTAGAAGTAAAATTTTTTTGGTCTATTCTCCCAATAAGTAAGCATGCTCCTACTAAGGGACATCTGAATTTTTTATTTCATATCCTTCAAGTTTATAGAAAACCATGATTGTCATACTAGACAAGTTACTATTCATTTTTCGTCTTGTAGGACAAGTTACTATTCATCAAATGTACTTGAGAGGTACATTTGATGAATAGTAACTCATCCTACACGACAAAAAATGAATAGTAACTTGTCCAATATGCCAACCATGTAGAAAACTACAAATAGAGTTCATTTCTTAACATTGAAGATGATTTCAATATCATTCTATTGGTGAAATCTCATTGCCATGAAGTCCTCTCAAATGCAAAATTTTCAATTGTTTATAAATTAATTTTCCTATTTTTTACAAATTAAAACATCAAAAAGTCTATTTTCTTCAAAATTTATGTCATTCTATATTGTGAATAATTTTTTGATCTAAATTATATTTATACATAAATCTTTTGTTGATATATTATTTTTAATATTATATTAATTATCCTTATTTTATTTTATTTTAAAGATTTTGCAGGCTTGTGTGATCTCAATTTTGGACATGATTTTTTGAATTTTTTTCTGAAGATAGAAAATAAGACTAGCTTTTTGGGAATATAATTTTAATTTCAATCAATGCCTAGAAACAAAAGTTATGCTGCTATGAGTCTAAAAAGAAACTCCAAGGGTAGTCCAAAAAAAATCACAAAAAGTTGAATTTTTTTAAGTTTAAAATTTTCCTCAAAGCTTATATTTTTGTCTACATCTAAAGCTTTGATTCATTCTATTTGGACTAGCGATGAGAAAATTATGGATAATCTTATTTTTCGGGCAATCTAAGCATCTTCTTAAGAAAATAACTTATAAAATTCATTTTTGAATGCAATTTGTATAATTTTTCAAAAAAATTGTTAGGCGGGATTAAATTTGCTTGTTAGAACAATCTCACTATTAGAATTATTGTGTTTCAATTCCATCTTAGAACTATTAATGGTTTAGTTATTCCTTAAAGTTTCTTTTTAACAAATTTTTAATGATTGAAAATGAATTATTTTTTGTTGAATTTTTTTTTTCTAGATTCTCAACTCAATTCTTCAACATAAAAAATTAGAAAATCAAAATCAATAGTACAAAAATTTGAAGTTAAGAAGATTCAAAGCCAAAAAATCTAGTCAATCAAGGTGTAAAAAAACCCGATTATCTTCACATTAAATGCAAATATCATGCAATCTATGCACTCAGAGTTTTTGAAATTTTTTCTATGATTTTTATACTAGTGTAGTTGTGTAGTACAAGATCCTATAGTTAAATATGTGAAAAAAAACAATTTAAAAAGTTTTTTTGCTCTTTGCAATAGAAATGATAGTTTTGAGTGGGTTTTAAAGGAAAAAAGGCCTTGGGACTTTAGGGGGGTAAATAAAGGACTTCAAAGTTTACTTTGAAGTAGAGAATCCATAACTTCCCACAACTAAAATTCTTCATAACTTTCATCTCACCAATGAAAATGGAGTGGTTCAAAGCTTTCCACATATACATAAATTTATGAAACCAATTTCAGATTTTTATTTTTAAAAAAAGTGATTTAAAAATCTGCTTGGATTGCCCAACCAATGAAAAAAAGCTACATATCATACAATAACCTTTCAACCATTATAGTCAAAAGTTATGAAAATTGTTGGGCCTTGTAGCTACTCCTTGTCCCCCATGTTGTATGAAAATTTTAAAGAAAAAAAAATCTAATCCCCTTTTGTAGTAAGCTACTCAAAATCGCTATGTTACCCTCAAATGTAGCTTGCTCCTTTAGGAGTTAACCCTCAAAGTTAAATCACTATTAAAATCATCCTTTTGGGTACAGCATGAATAAAAATCCAAAAGCACTCATTCGAGGTTAAAATACTGTAGAGGACCTCCTCCTTTCCACACAAAACTCCAAACGGATGAAGTCGATGAATATTTGCAGTTAAATCACTATTAAAATCATCCTTTTGGGTACAACATGAATAAAAATTCAAAAGCACTCATTGGAGGTTAAAATACTGTAGAGGACCTCTTCCTTTCCACACAAAACTCCAAGTGGATGAAGCCGATGAATATTTGCACTTTTTTCTATCTTACATATATATAGAAGGATTCTTTGCCATCCATTAGACGGCACATTCGAATTTGCAATGTCTTTCCACGTGTTAAAGTATTCTCCCTTTGAGAAAGAATAAATGCCTCCCTCTACGCTTGAGAGTCAACGTAGTTCTACTCTACAGAGAATCATTGGATGGCTCAGAAGTTGCCATTCACCCACGTTGGCTTCATTGGATGGCTTGAAAAAAGAGAAAAGTTGCATGAGAGCCATTGCCTAGTCATGAAAGATGTCATGCAAGCTGGTCCCTGGCGAAGCCCAACGGAAACTCCCCAACATCGGTTTCACTTAACAAATGATATGCGATTCCCAAACGGGATACCGAAATAGCTTCTAGCTTCGGTTGGTACCGTCACTCTCTCCATGTGTGTCAAAAAAGGAGAAGAAAAAGAAGCGGCTTTCTCCGAAACCCATTGACATTCGAGTCCCGAACTCTACCCGTCTCCGTATGCAGATTACAAGCAAGCTACGTTAGCTTCCACTTGCTGTAGTCCTTCACTCCGTCCGTCAAATTTAATTAAAAGCAGGACAAGAGGATGCCGTGCACAAGTTTTGCAGGGAAATTCATTGGCAGCTACCCGGGAAAGTGGAAAAAAAGGTCCACGGCAAAATCTCCGTCTGCAGATTACAAAGCAAGCTACGTTACCTCCGACTTGGTTCAAGTCCGTCCGTCCGTCACCGCGACACCGCGACACCGCAACACCCAATTCATTAAAGCAGTCAGGACGACAGGAGGATGTCGTCCATAAGTTTGCAGGGAAGTTCATTGGCAGCTACCGGAAAGTGGAAAGAAAAAGGTCCACGGCAAGAGCTCGTGCTCAAATCTTAGTCCCCCCCACAAAGAAAATTGACGAAAAAATGAAAAGGGATCTCAGTTTCTATGGCACTGCGCTGACCTGATCCAAGTTGAAGGCCGGTTGAAATTCAACCGAAAATCAATGGAAGGCGTGTTGCCGGCGTCAACTCAAGGCGTGAAGCCAGCCTGTCTGTGGTTCAGCTGTGGCAACGACTGATTTCCATGCTTGCAGTAAACTTAGCTTACTTAAGGCTCAATCCTTCGAGTTCACTACTGCCTATGAAAAATTGAAACCGTTATTTTGTTTTTTTTGTATTTCTCATGAATTCTCGACATATTGATACAAAGGTAATTCAGTTTGTGCGCTCCTACAAGAGATAACAATCACTTAATTAGTAAGAAGATTCAAAGTCCAAAAACGAGATGTAACAAAACTTGATTTCTTTACTATAAATGCAAATATCTTGCAATCTACACAGTTTAGCCGTTTAGGGTTTAGGAAATTTCATCCATGGCGGTACTTGAGAGGTACATTTGATGAATAGTAACTTGTCCAATATGACAACCATATCTATGAGGAATTTTGTTTAAAATGGTAGTCATTCTGTAATTTTGACACTTTTATAGTTTAGACTAAATCTATACCAATTCTAGATGGTTTAGACCACACGGTTTGAAAATGGCATATGGAATATGGCCATTTTAACTAAATACCCAATTTTCACACATTCTTACACTAATTGATTAATACAGTTAGATATGAAAAAAAAACATCAAATTTTTTTTGCTCTATGCAATAGAAATGACAGTTTTGAGTTTTTTTTTTCTTTATGGAATATAAGCCTTGGCAGGGGATGTTTAGGGTTAACAGAAACAGAGCTCACTGCTGTCTGAAAAAACAGATGTTTCCGATCCGCTGTTAATGTATTCCAATAACTTTTCATATTGAAAATTAAAATGAATAACTCATGGAGCGAAGCATATATTTATAACTCATGGAGCGAAGTATATATTTATAACTCATGGAGCGAACTAGGCAAGAAATCCGACATCTAAGTTAAATTGACCCACGCGGACTCTCAGTCCAAATCATTGAAACATTCATATCCAAAAATATAAATATATACACTAGACCAGATCCTAGCTAGTATATATAAACCCTATTAGAAGCCCTTGTTCTAACCCAGGCGCCCAGCATACGATCGAGACTCCCACTGGTCCACCCCACACGTACCATGAGTCTCTGGCACCCTCCCCGCCGTTGAATTTCGGAGCCCCCCATCCCTTCGCTTTTGCAAGCTGGAAGCTGACTTCCCCCTGTTGGATGACTTTCGGCAACGAAGTCCTGGGTGCATGGATGTGACTTAATGGGATCCCTCCGACCCTCCCTGCCTGAATTCAACTATTCACCTTGAATTGTGTCCGCGGTGTCAATGCAAGCTCCGTTGGTTTCAACTCCAGCGGAACTGCACGCAAAAACGCGAACCATGTAAGCACCGGACCTCATCCTTTCTGTCTTCATTGACTCTCGAAATGAAAGTTGCAGGTTGGGACGACATACGTACAACGTGCGTGAGAGCCATGGCCAGAAGCAGCACACTCGATGTATGAGCTAGAACGTGAAGTAATATATATATATCCACGTACGAACTCGATCAGACACAATCCGGCCAGACATGACCGATTTCGGGCATTTCTAGCTGCCTGTCGTAGTACATGATAGACTTCGGACTGTCTTCTTCTGGGTACGTACATTGGATAGTTCATCGAGCCTACCGTTGAGTATGTCGTTTTCGAAAACTGAATTGAACTCGGTGCAAACACTGGGGAAAGTTTTGTGTCAGTGTTACTAGCTAGAAAAGGTTGCTGAACTGAATCTCAGTTCTTCCGCGGGCGTTGATATCGATCTAGTATTAATTACCGACAGTGTCTAGATTCTAGTTGGTACTCACACCGTTGGCTGGTCGCGCAAATCGATATCTCGCATCGGGAAACGTGTCTCGAACGACGATTCGATTAGATCTGATCGACACCACGAGAGAGGAATTGACACCGGAATTGCATTTTTGCTGTGTTGTGCAGATCGAGGCCGGCAGCTAAATTCTCGCTCTGTTTCTAGAGCTCGAGCTAGGCAAGAACTGAATTACACAAGCGACCAACCGGGTGATCAAGATCAATCGATCAATTCAAGCTGGTGGAGCGGAGGTGATAGCGATCGATCCAGTAGCTAACATAGGAATTGACAGCCGGAACGAGAGTCAGTTCCGTTAACCTGAGGTATTCCATGCGACATTTTGACATTTCCAAGTACTAGCTTGAGCGCACTCTTAGCTAGTAGATTTGGAATTTATTTTGCAAATTGCACTTCATTCACATCGTTATGCAGCCGCAAGCTAGGGTTTCCAACCCATCCATCTTCCGGTCTTCCTAAATCATTTCAATTCCTTCCTCGCTTGATCGTCCGATCCCAAGTCCCATTTTCAAGAAATTCAGCGAAACTGACTTTAAGAATGATTTTTGTGTTTGCGTGCAGATGCAACTGAACCCTCTCTCTTCCTCTCTCTCTCTTTTTCTCAAGCTATCCAGCAATTGCACTAGATAGAAACCTAAGAAATCAAGATCAATGATCAAGGCGATATCGATCGATCCCCCAGAATAGAATCGACACCAAAACTTTTCTTGTGTTCTCCTGCAAGTATGTGCAACTAATTCACTAGATAAGTGCCTGGGCTTTGCAACCCTGGCCAATCGACCACCGCAACCTGCTTAACCGCCTCCAGAACCAGCACTGCACCTCGATCGATATCTAGATTTTCATCCTGATTGGCATCTAGACTACCAGCTAGTAGTCATGGCCGCCCTCCCTCTTCTACTGACAATCACAACCCTCGTCTTCTTCTTCCTCTCCCCCACGTTTTCTCAACCCATTCCAGCCCCGGACCTCCCCACCCAATGCAACAGCATCGAACGCTGCTGCATGCCGACTCCATACACTGGCACCCCAGGAATCCGCCAATACCTTCCCTCGGAATCCTCCTCCCTCCCAACTCGCATCCGCCGCCCTGCTCATCTCCTCACAGAAAAGCAGCTAACTCAACTTGAAAAGGCTTACACCTTGTTACGCGCACTCCCCGAATCCGATCCCCGCTCCTTGGACAACCAGCGCAAGTTGCACTGCCTGTACTGCGACGACGCCCTCTACTACCCCAACCAATCGTATCCTTTGGAGATTCACAACGGATGGTTTTTCCTGCCTTGGCATCGGATGTTTCTGTACTGGCACGAGAGAATCTTGGCGAAGTTACTTGGGGACGACACGTTTGCGTTGCCGTATTGGGCGTGGGATAATCAAGAGACGCAAGAGCCGACAGCGAGCACCTTGCCGTTGGCGTATACGAAAAATGGGAGCAGTTTGTATAACGTGAATCGGAATAAATGCTCCTCACCGCCATTCGTGGCGGACTTGGATACGAGAGGCTTGGGCTGTTCGAACTTGACGAATGAGTTTGTGAGGACGAGGAATGATCGGCTGATGTATCACCAGGTTGGACCCGGGGCGCCGACGGCGTCGCTGCTTTTCGGGATGCCATACAGGTACGTACGTGGATGGCCGGGTGGGTACGTCGGGACTGTCGAGATCTCACTGTGCTGTCGTTGCACGTGTGAATCGTTCTCAAGGATGTTGTACGTGTCTGTATGAATTGATTGATTCGGGAATTGGAGTCCGTCTGGAAGTGAGAGAGATTGTAAATTGAAGGCGTTGGGGTAAAGTACGTCCTTGGTTTATATTGAGACGGTTCTTGTGACTTGTAGCAAGATTCCGAAATTTTTGGAACTCGGTTAATTTGGTGGCAGTGTATGTGGGTTGATTGATCGAGCTCACGGGTGCTGTGTCTATTGATTCTTAAAAGTGAGACTGTTTTGAGGTTGATCGAGGGCGCTTATATAGGGACTTGATTTAGATTGAAACGGTACGATTCTTGAGATTTAGTTGTTCGACCTAGAGCACAGGTTTAGTGTCTATTGATTCTTCTGCAAGTGTTTCTGAAAGTACTCGAGATTGGGTTGAAATTCAAGGCTTTAGTTTGGGGACTTAATGCAGACTAAAACTTTTCTTGTGATATGTAGCAAAGTTTCGGAATGTAGGAGCTCGATTTGCCATCGATTGATCTTGCTAGTTCTTGAGGGCAGTGTCTGTATTGATTCTGGTAGTTCTAGCTTCTGCAAGTGAGATTGGTTTGAAAGTCAAGACGTTGGGTACTTGATGAAGACTGAAAAGTTGGTTGTGCATTGTTAGCAAGGCTATGGAATTAATGTGGGAAATCGATTCGAAATTGGTGGTAGTACAGGTGGCCGGGTCATTCTGGCTCACAGGTGCTGTGTCTGTATTTATTCTAGAAGTTACCGTGGGAGTATGAAATTTAGGGCGTTTCTCCATTGTGATTTGTAGCAAGTTTCCGAAATTTCGGAACTTGATTTGGTGGGAGGAGCTAGCTACTGTAGACGCGCGTCTTCTTAATGAAGCGTCTGAGTGAGCAGATTCATAAGTTATTGCTCGATCATTAGGCATTGCGATGTCCATAGAACTTGAATTGTAAGATTACTTTTCTGCCTGCATCTAGTGTTTTTTTCAGGATCCTGTTCGTAATGTTACTGGAAGAAACAGTTCCTGAATCAATCAATTGAAGGGGCTAGCTGAACGAACTAAAGTCACAAGTTTAAGCTCAATCGTTAGTAACATTGTTACAACGCCCTTAAAGAACTGAATTGAAAGAGTATTTTCGCCTGCCAAATCGTGCTCTTTGCAGATTGAACCTCGTTAGAAGTAAACCTTTAACACATAGATTCTGAGTGAAACGCCTAGCTTGCCTTAAAACCCTGAGATTCCAGAAAGAACTGAGTGGAGTTTTAGGTCTGGTTATAATGCTCCGAACTGAAAGCTTCAACTATAAGTGTTTCATTTGTAGCCGGAGATCGAATAAGGATCTGGCAGGGAATACTTAAGTGACACTGAGAGTTCTGAGCTAGATTTAGTTGGCACGTACTGATCGTCAATTTCGTAGAATTGGCGCGATTTCGGCCCCCAAAATTGTGATAAACTTCTACACGAAGCTCTAAATCTAAATATTACATGTACAGATTAACCTTTCAGTCCGAAATTAATTCAACAAATTTGATGTTACTGTGATTCCATGTTGCAGGTTCGGCGACTGGGGTGGAGTGAGTGGAGGAACCCTCGAGGACCAGCCACACGGCCCCGTGCACGCCTGGGTGGGCAACCAGAACGCCAAACCTCCGCTTAATCCCTACGACGACATGGGCAACTTCGGACGGGCGGCGCTAGACCCCGTGTTCTACGCGCACCACTCCAACATGGACCGCATTTGGACGCTTTGGAACACCAAGTTCACGGATGGGAAACGCACATTCCCCATGGATCCCGACTTCAACAATTCGCAGTTCACGTTTTATGATGAGAACGCCAACCTTGTGAAGATGAATGTCTCGCAAGTGCTCGACTACAACCTCCTCAAGTAAGTCAATGCAGCCTGCTTGCGACTCATATCAGTCATACTTCTGTATTATCACTCTCACTCGAGCCCTGAATCTCTCGCTAGCAATTGTACTTCATTACGAAGTGGAATACTGATCATCAATTTCGGGGCGCCAGATATATACCTGAAACTAAAATCAATATACACCAGTAGTTTTCAGAGCTTTGGAAGGATGAATGTCGCAGTTTAACGAAATTGACGTTTGATTTTCTGAATTCTGATGATTAATTCTCGGATTTCATGATCTGGTATCTGATTTCATGAACTTCTGATTTCCAGTGTCATGTATTTTTTGATACCTGATGCCATGATTTTCCTGATTTCTGATGTCATGTTTTTTGTGATTTGTGATGCCATGAAGTTGCATTTGATTTGACATGTGGGGAGCTGTATATGTGGAACTCAGGTACAAGTACGAGGAGTTGGCGACGCCTTGGGTGACGAACGAAAATAACGTCGCTCGCTGCAACCCTTTGTCCGAGAGCGCCGTGGAAACCTTGATCCGTAACACCAGCAAACACAAGAAGACGCAAGTGCTGGGCGAAGAGCCCATCACGTTCCGTGTGAGCCGCCCCAAGCGCCAGAGCGTGGGCACGGAAGTGCTGGAAATTTCGGGAATGCACATTCCTAACATCACCGCGCAGGCGCTTTGGAAGGCGTACTTCTTCTTCCCACAGGCTCAGGTATAGATCGTAACATAATTGCTTCAATTGAATTCAATCTCCATTTTCCCTTCATGTTTGTACCCTACATTAATTTGACCCCCATGCATTTCATTTCACAATTCACATCGTCAATTCCATTAATTTCGCGAGATTTGGGTGCCCAAATTTGTGACTTTCAGTTAATAATTAACACCGAGCTCAAGAAACGGCTACTGGTATGGATGTGCGCTCAGTACGTCCTGAAAAGTTTCAAAGTTGTGAAATTTCGCCAAACATTAATTGTAACTTTATTTCATCTACACAGACTGATCGAGCTCTAATAACTGCAAACTGGTATTGCTCGTATACGGTTCTGTCAGTACGCCCTGAAAAAAGTGCCAAAGTCGTGAAACTCCGCCAAGTGAACGAAAGATTTGACGACTCATATACGTAACTATCCGGACTATTAGTTGTAGAAATTCAAAACTCAAAACCCAATTCAAGAGGTACAAAATTTATATATAATGTACTCCCTCTGTTTCTGAAAAAAGACCCGTGTTTCCTTTCTGTTTTACCAAGGAAACACGGGTCTTTTTCAGAAACAGAGGTAGTAATAGTTACCACTACGTTGAAAAACTTGTTAAATTGCATCAATGAGTTGAATTTTATTTTTTTTAATATTTGCACAAGATTGTAGACAACGCCTCTAACCATGTACAATTAATTGGTAAGTAAACTCCCTCTCTCCGTGGAGAATGCGAAATTCGACCGGGATCACTCTGAGATGGAAACTGAGGTGAATTGCAACTGCGTTGTTGTCCTCGCAGGTGCCGAATGGGGCAGAGTGTCCCGAGTACTTCGGGACCAATAATTACATCCCCCACGTAGGGCAAGCCCGGTACAACCCGAAGCGCGTGTGGCGCGTGGCCATTGGTGGCAAACTGAAACAGCTGGGTCTCGACCACGTCAACAACGTGGTGGTCACCATGGTGCAGACGTCCAAGCCGCCTGGACAGAACATCACCTTCAGCCGAGTCAAAATCAAATACGACCTCACAGACAGCTAGATCGACGCTCGATTGAGAGCTGGCTCACGTACAATTGATTGCATAGGAATGAAATAAACTAGCGTAGTTTATAGCGCTTCATTATATTTTAAGGTTGCTCGCTTAACTACTAGCTAGACTACCGAATGATATACAATTAGTGTATATGATTCTTGATTTGAATTGAATTGATCCATCAGTCAGGGATTGTTCCATCCGTGATTGTCATTTCTGAATTGTTCTCAGTACTATCTGCATTAATTCGGTTAGTTACTTGATTTGTGGCGTTTAATGAATCGCTTGCTGGCGATTGAGTAATAACGTAACCTTAATGTGCGCTCGATCGAGAATGATCTCTTTATCTGCCAAGCACGCGGACTTGTGTAAGTCAATTTTGTTAAATTGGCAGAATTCCACGCCACTTCGGCACTTTTCTGAGCGCGCGCTCGGCTTGAAACGTAAACGTATGTATGCACATCCTAGTTAGTATGAACTTTGTGATGATGTACTGTACAGTACTGTACGTCACATTTTTTGTGCACAGAATCGTGGACATCACGTAAACGAAATTGACGATGTTTCATACGGAGTATCATATTAATCTGAATACTGTAGTAGCCTCTCCATTAAGAGACGACCGGGTTAGATCGACGACGTTGTCGATCAGACAGACATAACTCACCCGGTGGAGATCGATTTCTAAAGGAATTTGAAGGTATCTGATTGGTCAACTTAGTTAGTTAGTTTCGAGTGCTCTTGAGATCGATTTCGAACCCAACAATTGATGGGAACTTGGTCCCCACGCCGACTGAGTGTCAGGAGCGGCTCTCGCTTCAGCCAGTGGCATCATGTCAATCCAATCCATAAATTGAAACGGTCCGGATCCCAAATCTGAATAGCGTTTTGTTCCTCCACACAGCATTTTTTTTTTCTTTTTCAAATATACATCTATACATGCGCTACAACGAACTGGATATGGCACGGAAGAGACAAATTAAAAGGAGACCCAAAGTGCTCCTCTGTGAATAGTGTGAAGAGTCGGCAGTGAAGCTTCCCCCTATCACGACTCTGCCGACCGATAGGGACAATTTCAAGCCAACTAAAATTTAGTGAAAATGGCGGTATTCCACAAGCTTGGCACTTTGACTTTTAGACTGTGCGTCTGAAATCTATACCAGTCCTATTAAAGACTTTAAAGACTTTAGAGCTAAAGGGGAAAAACGGTGACCATTTTAATGAAATTTCTCATAAGTTTCTAGTAAATAGCTTGCATTGAACTACTTCCCTTCTTAAACCTTGTAATGTTGTTGATTGATGGACATTAAGTGTTTGATGGATGATAGAGAATTCTTCTACTTGAGATAGAAGTGCAAATGTTCATCCGTGGAATTTTGTGTTTGTAGTTTGTAAAAGTTCATTCTTCATTTCTATACAAATCATGAAAGTCAACCTTCAAACTTCTTTTTTTCTTTTGCATAGTTATAGAATTAAGTAGAAACAACCTTTGTACAACAAAGTGATTATTGAGTGAGAGGACAATCATGCATTACTAAGTGACCATCAGCAAGTCTTTGAAATTTTTTTGAAATTTTGTACATGGACTTTTAGTTTATATCTTTGTATCATATTTATCTCAATTTTCCATCAATTGGTCAAAGAGTCAATTGATCAATAGAAAAAGTTTCTTTTATTAACCCTTAAATATAAGGCAAATGTTTTGCATCTAATGAATGACAAAGGATCTCTCTATGTAGGACAAAAGTGCAACTATGCATCCTCACAATTTTGAAAAAAAAAAGGGGAGGTTTATCTTGCAATTAGTGCTTTTACAATTTTTTAAACCAATGCTTCAGTCATAAAAACTGATGATTTCCTAAGTCACCCCATCGTCCTTTTAAGGGTTAAGATTCACGATTGTTATTAACTTTTGATGACTAAGGAAATTAAGGCAAGACATTGCCCTTAAAGAACTAAATTCATCATACAAAATTCTTGGTTTATTCACCATGCAATGTCCAAAACATACAAACTAAGATACATAATCTAGAATCCTCTATAATTCCCAGCAAGATCCAACCAAAATTATTAGGAATTTAAATATAGCAACCTATGCACCATCACAACCTGTATTTCAAACATGTTGGAATACACTATCATTACATTTGCCTCAATAAACTGTGCAGGATTATTGTGTAGGAAGCAGTTGCATTACATGTGGTATTTCCGAAATAGCCTCTGCAGTAAGACCTAAGCATGTAATCCACCTGCAGTCACTGTAGGCCGCAGGGCATGCAAGAGTGAAAACCTAAGATTTTTACAGCTAGCTCTTCAGTAAATCCCACCAGATCATGCTAACACTGCGTAACACTATGATAATACGAACTACTTGGACTCGGCTATTCCCAAGGAGCTACTGTAACAGAATAGTTCCCTCCGAAAGTAAATACACAAGCCTACAATAAAACACTAAGAATAAGATGATATATTTCATCTAAAATTAAGGGGACCGTATATTAAGCCGCTCAGTAAGGGTAACTTCCAACAACAAAAAAACACTCTAGGATAAGAGCCCTAGAAACAGATAACAGGTCCACTTCAGAAGCCACAGTAACCTATATCCATTTTGACGATCCCAATACCTGTTTTTCCTGCATACTCCACAAGAAAGATTCTCCTTCAGATCTTTAACTCATTACACGAGAAGAATTGCGTGAGCGACAAAAAATTTCCACTCAGTTCACCTTATCAGAATGCCTATCAGGATAAGTGGGTACTCAAGATCACCTAAACGTTGTATTGTTTACTTGAGCGCAATTAAAGATTTCAGACTAGCAATGTGATTCCTAATGGACTCCACAAATCCTCACGTGAAAGACCACATGGAAGGAAGGAGGGGTCTTGAAATTTCAGAGATCAGCTTATATCACCCAACCGAAATTATGAGTCGGATTTTACTTACTTGAAAGAGGACAATTTCGTTGTGACCAAACAATGCTTCATATATCGTCATGGAAACCAATAGGAAGAGTTGAACATGATTGAAGTCTGCACTTGCTCCAAAAGTCATCGATTCTTGGCTTGTGTTGAAGACACTGTAATTGAGTAGGTCGACTCACTGACATACTTGCGCACACCAGAGAAGATACCAAGAGCTCAGACATATACTCCAGAGCTTCATGTAGTCTGCAAGACAGATACGAGTAGTGATGGTGCTCCTCTGGTCTGCAATAGTAGATGAACAACGATTGAGCTTGCCTGCCTCAGGTGAGTTAACCTGCAGCGAATGCACAAATGAGGAGATGTCTTTCTGGACTAAATCTAAGGTTGCTGAAAAGGAACCACCTAAAATAAGATGACTGCATTTAAAACTAGTGCCAGAAACTCCAGTGCCCAGGGGTATCACCAACAAAAAGAAACCAACTTTACAGATTCTGAATCGCACAACGGTGGTCAACAACATTCCAAAGCGCCCAAAAGAACAGTCACGAAAGGAGCACCTTGTACAAAGGAATACATCAACTTACCAGATCATATCATCCATCTTACGACACAAACGGATCACGCGAATGATATTGCCCCGGAATCTGCTGCTGATATTGTTGCTGCTGGCGTTGAAGAAACATCAGCTGTTGTCGCTGAAGCTGCAACTCTGCCTGAGCCTTTACTTGGGCCTGAGCTTCATCAATAGGCTTCAGCCTCTCACTGTAGGTCAGCTGAGATTCAGAGCTGTAAGGAGGGTGTGCTTGGATGTGAGGTGCATTGAATTTCCGATGATGAAAAGCCCCCATACCTTCGAATACAACAAAAAAATTTAGCAGGAAAATAATTTAGCATATCCGAACAAACGATTTTGTCCAAGAAGCAGGATATGTTACCTGGAAAAGGAAAAGGTGCACTGTCAAAGCCTGCACTTCTGGAGACGTCATCACCTACGGACCACAAACTGCGGCTGCTATTGATTGATTGAGATTCTCCAGAATAGCCGGACTGGGAAGACACTGGCTTAACACTTCTAAAATCATCCAACCACCCATAATCATCGACAGTATCCTCTCCTGTGTTAGATCTCTGACTTTGGAAAGTGCTCGGAGGCTGGAATATCCCTTGAGAGGTGCCCAAAATTGGTTTTGAAACAGGTTTGCCAGGGCGTGGGCCAAAACCAGGTGGTGGACGCATTGCAGGCTGACTACCTCTACTGGGAACAATGAGGTCTTTCACACTCCAGCTGGTACTGGTTGCTGCTATTACATCTCTGTTACTTGCCATAGGGTATTTCCCTGATTCAAAGCCTGAGGATGGCTCAACGGTGGTTAATAGCGGAAGAGAGCTTGGATTGAGTAATATCTCTCCATTGAGTCGGTCATTTGGGGTTCCACTGGAAACAAAACCTGATACTCCAGACCTGTTTCCTCCCTCTGTGACAGCCGTGAGAGCAACCAGAGATGATTTCGTGTCACTCCATGTCGGTCTGCTATCCACTGGTTCGCGATCTGAACTCCACAGTGATCGAGAGTCATTCTGGCTTGGAGACGCTACGACTGAGCCTGCACCCACTCTCTTGTCTGGGAAATTTGTGAAAACACCTTTTTGGCTTTGAAACCATGTGTCGGCACTTGAAGAAGTAAACTGAGGTGCATCACTATACTGATCCAACCAGTTTCCCGAGGTTGTCACAGACGAGGTCATTGCAGGGAAATCACGAGATCGTGCCACTGAAGCCTCGTTCCCCAAGGAATTCAGACCAGATAGGCGCAACGTTGACATGGCAGCTGCTGCATCGGGAATCAATGGAGTCGACCCCGCTGAAGATCCTATTCCGGAAATCAAGGGCGAAGGAGTTGCAAGGTCAACTAAACTCTTCGAGGAAGCCATAGCTACACTAGCATCCAGAGGGTAGCTACCTTGTACGGCAGAATACTGAATTTGTCCTGGACTCATGTAGAAAGGTCCCTGAAACTGGGTCGAAACAGCGCCTGACTTGACATCCACTAAACTCTCCGAGAGCCAGGGGTTTTGCCCAGTGATGCTCGGCATGGAGGTAGTCTGCACAGAAACTTCAGAAGTGGGAACTGTGGAGAAATTGAAGTCCGGAACAATATTATCGGAATAGGAAAGCTCAGGGGCTTCAGAGGCAGGCAGTTTGGGGTTACTCAAGGGCCTGAAAACTATAACTTCTTCATCCTCTTCCTCATTTATATCTATTACAGGAATCCTAGCTAAATTTTCGGCCTTCGGGTGACTTTCGCTAGTAAGAAAACTACTCTGTGATGTAATCCCATTATCATTTTCCACTTCCTCCGAATTGAAAGAAATATCCTCGATCCCAGTGCCAACCTGTTCCTCTTCCTTTTGCTCCTGCCGTGCCTCTCCAGCCAATATAAACCTGTCCAACTCTTCATCGTAGCATATACCTCTTTGTGTACTTTCTAAGGCATTGGCAACGGCTTTCCCTGCAGCCAACAATCTCTTGATGCGGACCTTGAACTGCTTATCTCCTTTTCCTTCAAGAGAAGCTGGTCTAGAGTAATCTAGAGCTGTCTGAGCCGGAGCAAGAGGAATAAAACCTTGTAGCTCAAAATCTTCCCCAAGCGCAACACCTCGTCCATTCACCGAGACACCAAAGCCCTCAAACCCATTACTCGCGTTTGACTCCTCATTGAACATCTTAAGAAAGCAGTTAAGCAGCACCAAGCACTCTGCCCAGAAAGAGGCTCTAGCATTGGCTTGATCTACGTCAACTTCACTTCCAATCGCCATTTCTGGTCGTCCAGCTAGCCACTCCATAAACATGAGTAATGCAGGGAGAAGCACACTTCGAGATGGATCTTTCGACTGACTACAACGATGCATTAGGCGACCAGCACACTCAAAAGCTGCTGTCAAGGCATGCTGAAAAAGACCAGACCTCTGCAAAATTTCTGCATAAGTTGGGTGATTTGCCGCGTCCGGGCTCCAATTGATATTGTGGACAGTGAATATCAGAATAGCTACAAGTTGAATAACAAAAGACGGTCCAGCATTGCCCATAGTTGATCTGCTTTGATGGTCAGTCCCTAAACCTGCTTCCAGGGTGGAATCATTCCCAGCCAAAAGTTGCTCCAGGTCATTTAATGTTTCCAAATAGACTTGGGCAAAAGTCTCCAGACTGCACAGAACATCAAAAAAAGATCATTCTTCTGAAAAAATGGAAACATATAACGACATTGAAGTTGATATATGGGTGGGCAATGAAACATTCATATCATAAACGTTGGAGAGAGAAGCGCTCATACTTCAGAACCCAAAGACTCAGGACTGTACTGTGCATCAACTTAAACATACTTTCAAGCTTCATCAACGACACGAGTAGCTTCATTTGCATTACCTGGTGCGCGTGAACAATATTCCATTCATTCGCACAAAACGAATCTGAAATTTTTTTCTCAATTCAGTGCTTTTGGGAACGTTTGCAACAACATCTGCATTCTCTGATTTGACATCTTTTTTGGCTAACTTCATTGTTCCCTTGCCATTAGGTGGATTCCGATCACCCCTGCCAGCGACACCAGTTGGCGCCACCTGTGATCCCGCTCCAGGGAGGGCATCCATCGATGCATGCAGCTGACTGTACTGAATCCGGTTCTGCTAGCAAGAAATTTATAAAAAATTAAGAATCGGAAAAGCTGGAAAATCAAACATAGCTGCTGGTGTAACTTTAATGTTCTGAAACTGAATAAGCAAGAATGATATGGACTACTAGGTCAAAGATTACCTTTTCAAATAGAAGTATCAAATTGTCTCTGGCGGTGAGGAATGGCGTCTCCACAGCAAGGCTGCGGAAATACCGATAAACTGCAAGGAGTTCATCACTGACATACGTGGCCAACACAGCCAACTGCCAAAAGCATTCCGAATATCAGATAACAAAATAGAGAAGAGCCTGTCCGTGTTAAATTCACGCTTGCTCTACTAAAAATAACCAAAGCTTCAAAAATCCTTGTACGCAATATGCTGTACGATAATGATGGAACAAGCCCCGACGAATAATCTCAACCTACACCTCGTGCAGTAATCTCGTGAAAGAGAACTCCACACATTCACTCATATTCGCAGTTGACACCAAAAAGACAAATCACTAAACAGAACAAGGCAGGCACGGATTATGAAATCCTAATTTTCAGAATTGACTTTAGAGCCAACGTCGGAGAGAAGTGACACAGACCTGATTGTGCGGATTACCATTCGAAGGCCACAAGGAAGCTGCCTGCAGGTAGTTTCCAGCAGCCACGGAGAAGTCGATAGAACGAGCATCCTGAGCATTCCCGTGCACTTCTTTGTACCGGGCCAAATCGCCCAAGAATATATAACAACGGTGGCAAGATAGCTGGCATCGTTTCACTCTCAATTTTCGCTCCTTGTCATCTCCAGCTGAGGATGGAGTATCACTGCTCTCATAGGTAGAGTAATCCTGAGGCAGACCGTGCTTCGCTTTTAACTTCAAAATAAGATTATGGTAGAATCCCGTAACTTCAGCTAGGAAGCTCTTGAATGCTGCTAGAATTTTAAGGGCAGAATCCCTTTGCGTTCCGCTCTTATTTGTTGCAACAGCATAATTAATCTTCTTAATTTTAGCTCGGAATTCATCAATCTGTTTGTAGTGGAGACGCCAAATTGCTTGCTCCACGTCATGTGATTCAGCAAGCTCATGATCTTCAAGGATGACTAACTCATATTTCTCTCGCAGAGAATTTTGTAATGACCGCACGCTCGAATCAAAGGGTCCCTTCACCTGAAGCCATGTCCTTAGCTGCTTCTCTAGCTCCACGGCCTGCAGGAACAAGTACATATAAGTTGCTTTCATTGTAGAAAAAGGCCAGAGAGGCTTGAAAATAAAGCTAATCCAAGAGTGAATTCTAGGATTCATCGCAAACCTTCATTAAGCAAGACTCCAAGCTATAATAATCCCCAAAAATTGTTCGAGCCAAAGCAAGTAAAAGTGGACATGCCGAGAAAGCAAGAGAAAGCATGACTTCAAGTTCAGAGAGAGGAAAGTTCATACTGCAAGCGCACCCTCAGAGGAAAAGGGGGACAACAGGAAAAAAACGCCAAGAGTATAAAATCGAAATTACTAGGAGTTCCACGCATCCAAGCAAAAAATGCAGAATTTTCCTAATTCGAAACAAATCTGAAGGGAAAAGAAAGTGTTTTTCTCCTCTCATCATCAATACGATAAGAAAGGAGCCCATGGATGTCTTCTAAGAGGAAACATTTTGCACACTGTTGGCTTCAACTAAACATAGACTTTATCGGATACTGGGACACAGAGAGACTGGTTTCCTAAATCTGAGTGCAAATCTATCAAGAAGCTTGCATGCACATTTATGCAGGTACAAGACAATCGACTGCAGCAACAAATGCTGAATAGGCCATTTCAGCTAAGTCATACTATTAACACATTATTAATCTGCATCCCACATTAACCAGGTAACCTAAAAACCCGACGTTCAATTAACCTAATGCAGGCAAATACGGGGCCAAAGAGATTAAGGTAGGCCTTTAACCGTTCCCAATTCATCATCTTAATCTAATGTGAAAACACCAAAAATTTAAAGAGATTCCTCAAACACAACGTACATCACGAGGTCATAACAAACATTGCTACTGTTCTGTCCCTTGATACCCAAAAAAATTAAATCATCTCGCTAATAATCACTCAACACCTACATCAATCTTCACCTTCTTAATCATAACTCGTCCACAAAAATAGACCACAAAATCATATGATTCCACCTCCATCCATGAGAACACCACGAAAGCTTAACCAAACCAAACCAAACCAACATCAACCATAATCAAACAGCAACCCCTCAATTCGCCAAAAAACGCCAGACTTTAAATAACGCACTAACGGCGAAATCCTCTTTTATCACAAGAGAAAATAAAACCTGAAAATTCTCTAAAAATCAAAGAAACGAGCGCAAACCACAAGAAATCGGAAACCGCACCTGGTTGTAGTGATGCTTAGCCAGGGCGAGCGGGGAAGAAGAAGTAGAAACCGTCGCGGCGTCACTTAGCAGGCTCATCATCCATTCCTCGCGCACCGCAGCCGAAGAGCGCCTCCAAGCGAACGTGAAACCCTAAAAAGCTTGCGGGAGGAGTTTGGAAGCCACAGATGACGGAAATTGACGACAATTAGTTTGAAAGATTGGGGATTCGGAGCTTGTTGCGAGGGGAGATAGAGAGATGGAAAGACGGCAGGTCGGCCACGCGAGATGCAAGAGATGGCGATGGAGGGGGACGGAAGCGAGGTCGGCAAGGCGATGGCGAGAGACGACGATGATGAGAGCATCCTCGTTCTGCTCCGACTTGGTTGCACGCGGGATTAGGGGCGGACCCTATTACCGGGTGGCCAGGGCCCGCGTTTTGGCCGGCGATTCCTTGGTTGGCACTCTTGTCGGTTTTTAACCCTTAGGACGGGCCTGTGACCGTGGAAATCATCCTTTTTCACACATTGTGTGAATTGTTGGTTTAATCCTTAAATGACGTCAAGGACATTTTCCGGTGGATGAATGACAAAGAATCTCTCCATGCAAGACAAAAGTGTAACTATTCATCCTCCAAATTTTGTAGAATAAGGAAACGTCTTCTACAATAGCTTGTCTCCCAATGAGTGCTTTTTCATTTTTTTAAGTCAACAATTACATGGTACCCAAACAGTGACTAGCTCATCGTTTAAGGGTTAAAAAAATCCTAAAGCAGTCAATGGAAGTCAAACTACTATATAAGACCTCCCCTTTTTATGCAAAATTTTAAGGATGAATAGTTGCACTTCTGTTCTACACTTCAAAAATTCTTTGTCATTCATTAACCAATGGTCGTAGCATCGTTTATGGATTGACCCTTGGAGGATAATGCAAGCCCCTCAAGCATTTAATACTTTAGGATTGAAATTTTGGTTTGTAGATATTTCAATTCAAGTACAACTAATTGTGCAATTACTATAGGTTCAAAAGTATTGGACAAAGTGCGGGTTATAAAATTTCAATTATCAATACAACAAGATTTATTCTAGTCGCTGTAGATAATGTAAATGAAGAGTTTGGTGGCAATGGTTTGAGCAATGGTTATGTTAGCTATGTCATGGAGACATTTATAGTAAATGCTCCCTAGCTATGATGTCTTTTTTTAGAGGTTCAAATTGGAGGGACAAATTGGATTTTGGACATGTATCTCTCGATGTATCTACAATCTCATTTTTTTGTCATGATTTTTTGAAACTTTTCTTGGAGATAGAAAAATGATTATCTTCATGGGAATATTTTTTTTTCAATAGGTACTTGGAAGCAAAAATTATGCTCAAATAAGCTCAAAAAATGGGAGACCAAGCAACAAATTTATTTTTTAAATTAAAAATTTTACATTAAATCTCTTTTTCCTAATAGATTATATTTTTGTCTACATGGAAAGCTTTGATTCATTTTACTTGGATAAGTTATGTGAAAGTTATAGACAATCTTGTTTGGGAGGCAATTTAAGCATCTTCAAAAATATCTTATAGGATTCATTTCTAAATGCAATTTTTACAATTGAAAAAAAATTCCATGTGATTTAGTTTGCTTGCTAAAAAAATCTCACCATTGGGATTAGTGCGTTTTAACTCCATCTTAGAGATGTTAATAATTTAGATCTTCCTTCTATCTCATACCTACTTCTATTCAATAATTTTTTTAAGAATGATAATTAAGTTTTTTGAGATTTTATTTTTTATCTTGAACTCTCAACTCAATTTCACACCATAAGGATTTAAACCTCAAAACTCTATAGTGTAAAAAATTTTAAGTTGCAAAGGTTCAAAGTCAAATACACCATTCCCACAATGTGCAAAAAAAATTATTTTTTTCACTTTAAATGCAGATATCTTGCAATTCCTGTGGTCAAAATTTCTAAAATTTATTCCACATATTTTCAGACTAGTTAGGTGTAAGATATAGTAGTTAGATATGAAAAAAATTCAAATTTTTTTTACTCTTTGCAATAGAAATGCTAGTTTTGAGTGTTTTTTGGGAAAAAAAGGCCTTGGTCATTGGGTTGGGGTGTAATATCCATCTTCAATGTAATGAATTTCATCTATGCTAGATTGTTACTTCCAAATTTGTGCTTGAAAAATTAGACTCAAATGGCAAAACAAATTCTAACTATAGGAAACAAATGGGGGAAATTCTTTGTCCAATAAGAATGTACAATTGGATTGTATATTGTGGACAAATATGTCGTTCATGTACTTTGCTATAAATTTAAGTTATACTAGCGGTTGGCGTTTGCTATGCTACACATTTACCATTAGAATTTCATTAGAATTTTTATTTATTAAATAAAATGCAAAGCAAGAATTTCAATAATTCTTCAAATAAAAATTACTAAAATCTTCATATAATTTTTTTTATAAATAAGCATATACTGAAACAAAAAATAGAAATTTAATGAATGATGAATGAAATACATGCAATGATGAATACGGTAAAAGATACACATAAATTAGAATGCATTAAAAATTTGACTCAATTGTTACAAACAATGGCAATCCAAATAGAAGAATTTAAAGGAAAAAATTTTAAATCTCAAAAACTTCGTGAACAATTTAATTGTTGTAAAATCCAAAATTGGTTCAATCTAATAAATTTCTCAAATTATTTGGTAGTAGCAATACAAAATTGAAATCAAAAGCTCAAAGCTCACAAAAGTACAAAATCATAGAAATGCAAAAGAAGTATAAAGCCAAGAAAAGCAATAGAATTGTTATCTTTATAATATCACTATATTGATCCTATTTAATATCACCTCAATTGCAACAACTATATTATTTCTATAATATCACCCTTTGTAAAAAGTGATATTACAAAGGTGATTGTAAACTGCTACTCTATTTCAATAATATCACATTGTATGAAAATATGATTTCTATGTATGCATGATTGGAAATATTTTTATAAAATAATCAAAATAATTATTTTATAGACTTATTGAAATCATTATCATGCATTCTATTCAAATATATCAAATTTTTACTAATATGTGATACAATGAATGTGTAGCATAGCAAGCATGAGCCCCTAGTATTAATGATAGCATTTGTGATATTACAGAGGGACTTATGATTTTAGTAGTATAATTTGTACTAATGAATATTATATAACCATGTTGTAACTTAATATTATAATAGTATAGAGATTGTGAAGAATGAATGAAAGTTTTGCATATATCCCAATAATTTCTCCTAATTATATTCCAAAGATATTATTCAATAAATTGATATGTATTTCACCTCAAAATTAACTTTTCTACTTCAAAAAATTTCCTTGACTTCAACACATAAGAACAATAAAGATATTATTAAATCACCACATGTTTGAGTTCTCATTTTAATTATAAATATTGATTATCACAGTAATATATCCAACTTTATATATGCAATCAATATCAAAAGTATTTTTACATATTGATTATTTTTAGAAATTATGATTTATAATGTATCTTTACAAATCTTCAAATCTATCCATGAGTTGGGAACTATACTCCTAAGAAAATTTCAATTACCAAATGTATGATTTGATTTATACATTTGATAAAATGGTCAAAATTTAGCGGACAGTTCAGATCACAGCTGACGAGGATTAAGTACACATGAGCATCTGAAACAGCGTTGAGTTATCCATAGGAGCTACAGTATATAACAATAGCATTATATATGGTCATGGAATCTGAACAATCGACTTGCATAATGTACTCATAAGACAAAAGTGTAGGCCATAAGACATTTCAATGTTTAAAAAATTCTTGTTGAATAAGTTGTTCCGTTACATTGCTCCGAGTATTCCTATAGGCATTCTAGAAATTACAACAAAATAATGCTATAGAGACTTCATAGCTACTCCTTACTCAATAATAATTAAAAATACGGTATGCTTCTGCCGCTTCCGATCTTCGAATCTCACAACTCACCAAGTCTTAGAATTTGTGATGTGATGTTACAATACACTCTTCACACAGGCTCTAGTCTTTCAACCATATCCACCATCATTTAAGGTAAATTCAGATATAATTAATTGACTCAATCATATTGAAGCTGGGCTGACCCAAGTCTAGTATGATTTGAGGATTCTATGGGAGTAAAGGTAAATTGATACTTGATAAATTTTCAGTACAACCCATGATGTAGTTACTCACGTTCAAGATCCTTCGCCGTCTTGTGTCTTTGCACTGTTTTGCTTGGTATGTTTTCTCTTGACATTGGATTTTGGCCTTCCTTGCTTTCTTTTCCCTTTAAGCGTCCATTCTTCCTGATCAAATTCCTCCTGTTGCTTTCTTTTCCCTTTAGGTGTCCATTCTTCTTGATTAGATTCCTCTTGTTGCTTTCTTTTCCCTTTAGGCGTCCATTCTTCCTGATCAGATTCCTCTTGTTGCTTTCTTTTCCCTTTAGGCGTCCATTCTTCTTGATCAGATTCCTCCTGTTGCTTTCGTTTCCCTTTAGGCGTCCATTCTTCCTGATCAGATTCCTCCTGTAGTTCAATGGAATTGACATTGGATTTTTTAATTTGCTTTCTCTGCTTTCTTTTCCCTTTACGCGTCCATTCTTTCTGATCAGATTCCTCCTGTAGTTCAATGGAATTGACATTGGATTTTTCAATTCGCCTTCTTTTCTTTCTTTTCCGTTTAGGCGTCCATTCTTCCTGATCAGATTCCTCCTGTAGTTCAATGGAATTGACATTGGATTTTTCAATTCGTCTTCCCCGCTTTCCTTTCCCTTTAGGCGTCCATTCTTCCTGATCAGATTCCTCCTCTGAAATACTTTTGTTATCATCAGATTCACCTTGTGGCTCCCCAGAAATTGCATTGGAAACGTCGGCTTTGTCTTGTGGCTCCTTAAAAATTGGATTATAAACATCGGTTTGGTTTTGTGGCTCCTCAAATTCGAAACTAGTAAACTGAACATTTCCCATTCACATCGTCAATAGGGCAATGACGAAAACTAGGACACTCAACTGCAAAAAATTCAAAAATAGGAAGACCCCTATAGATTTAGGTTTCAAGACGCCTGCCTTAATTAAAAAGTGTCATGAAATAGCAAAACTGACGTTCAAGGAGAGAAAAAACAATGTAATTAATCCCTATACTCCCTTACACTTCCGGGCTACTCTTTCCATTTAATAGTTTGCAAGTGAGGAATATATCGCACCTGTTTAACCGGATTCTCTTGTGCCGTGAGTTCTGTGTGCATGAGCATGAGTTCTTCTTTTTGTCTTTCAGTAAGTTGTGGTAAATGGTCCTCATGCTGTGAATGAGAAGGCACCTGGAAAGCTGGAGTATCTTGCGGAAGGGATCGTGCTTGGATATCCGATGACTCGCTTGTGGACACTGCCACTCTCACAGGCTCTTCAACCGGTACAGCCGGTATTACTGCATCCCCGACTGCATCATTTACATGATCGCAGGGATGATCCATGCTTACGTGAGGATCGACGAACATGTTGCGATTCAAGATATCTGATTCGTAAAATGAGATTATCAAAAGTTACTTCCGAGAATGACTCATTAAAGTCTTTGAGATTCAAGAGCCGCTTAGGCTTCAAAGACAAGAATTTAGTAACAAATTGAAAGGATTAAGTAGAAGTACACTAGCGTATTGACCAACAAAATGGCAAAGCAAGACAAGCTACTCTAGATGTAATTAAGAGTCAACTGTCTGATTCTTGCAATTCCTGCGCTGGAGAATGACTGTGAAAGACAAAAAGGTCTAGACTTAAATTAAAAGTCAACTATCTGATTCTTGCAATTCCTACATGAGTGAATGGAGTCCTGTGAAACCCAGAAGGAATATGGGCAATCTATCCAAACCGCCCTTAACAGGAAGTTCTCACCCTGCGATCATGTAAATGATGTAGTAATACCGGCCGTACATCGATGCAATTTCATGTAATGCACAAACGCAATGATCAAAACTCTACAGTTGTAGTCAAGGTGACAAATTTGCTAAAATTTAAAACAACTAGAAGAACTCACAAATTATAGATTATTAATACTTGAACTGATTGTGCAAAATATAATATATATGCATACGCAAGAAAGGAAAGAGATAGACATTCTACAAAGGTTTGACATTATATACCCAAGACAAAGGAGAAGACAAATAGTTTTACTTTAAGTTTAGAACTAGTGGTCTTTTACTTTTAATGAATTTTATTTAAAAAGTAAAAGGCATAAAATTAGAATATACTTAAAGGTTAAAGTAAGAAGTACTTATATACCTCAATATGTACAAGTATATAAATCCACATATATTCTTTATTCATCCTTGAAGATTGAAAAACACAAATTTCAAAGAACTAAACTTTGTTGGAATGGCACGACCTCCACGAAGACCTAGATTAGTACTGTGTAAATGTTGGTTTCATTGTTTTGGAGGAAAGCGTGTTTGGAAAGCTACGTATGACAAACACAAAATTGAAGTCCAAAGACGTGCTCGTTTTAATGAAAGTAGATTTGATGAGAGAGATGAACATGATGCACCACCATTTGTTCAAGGCATACCAAAAGTTGAAGGAAGTACAAATTCTTATAAAAATATAGAAAACAGAGGTGATGATGCACATGATGAAAGGGAGGAAGGAGTTCAAACCAATGACATGGCAAATGACTTAATAGCAGATTTGGTCAATGACATTACAAATGATTTAGAAAATGACACATTTCATGACATGGCAGATGACGGGGCAAGTGATGTGCCAAGAGACTTCATGGACGATATGACCGGCAATGTAGTCGGTGGTGTGGGAGAAGGCCCAATACATGACATGGCAAGTGAGGAGGTACATAAGCGGTCAGTAAATGCTATAAGACATGCATTCATTAAAATGCAAAAAGATTGGGATTCTTTCAATTGTCCAATTTCATGTCAAGATTCTATCATGCGCCATTTATTTGATGAATTGAGCCCTGAGCCTCATGGAGTAGAGCCAAAATTTGGAGCCATTTTCAGGAGCATGGGTGGAGAATGGAAAGGAGAGTTGGATGAAGGACAAGTTGTCAATACTTGGAAGAAATTAATGAAGATGTATAAGAATAGAGGAATGGTTGAACCTAGGAGGTACTGAATGTGCATTGGATCAAGTGAAGAAAATGTACATGATGCTATTATCCTTGAACCTAGTGCTGAAGATGCATATGAAGGAGACGAGGTTATCAAGTGTACATGCAATCCACCAAAAATTAAATGAGATTGTGACATCCATGCTGAAACATGTACAATGTGCAATACTACTAGAAAAAAATATGCTTCCAGTACATTATTTGCCAATTGGACATCAACTACAAAATATTATGCGTTCAAAATTGTATTCTGAAAAAATGTTAAGTCTTTGGAAGAAAAAAGACTACTGGTTGGGGAAGTCCGTGAATGAAATTCCTACATCCATTAAAAAATTGGGGGATGGAGAAAAGGTTAAAATTTACCAAGACTGGTGGAATCCTGAGCATGAGTGGGAATTACCAATACTTTGCAAGAGTTGTGGAATGGCACATAGCTCATTTCCACACAAAAGTGATTATTTGATTCATGGATGGAATGAAGAATCAAAATTGTACACTTTTGATTGTTGGAATTGTTTGGAGAAGGTATCATCTGTGAAAAAGATGATACGGGGAGATCCCAGGAATGTAGCATTGGCAGCTCATTGGGATGGATTTACAGTTTCAAAGCGCCACAATCAAGGTAGTTGGATTTTAGAAGTAGCCATCTTGAACGCAGGAACAACAAATCCAATTGAACTCATTCTGGTACTTTTCATCCCGACAACATTTATTCCCAAAATTGGTAGTGCAAACACAATAATGGATAAGAAAATTAAAGAATCGATGGTGAAACTATTGGACCCATTCATAAAAGAGATCCATGATATTTACTATGATGGTTTCAATGTTGACTATCCATATTCTCTTATGAAGGAGCATTTTCCAAATATACCAAGAGACACTCCCATAAGAGCAATGTTGATGCTTGTTACAGGTGACCCTGCTCAATGCAAAATGGGGAAGTTGAAACTATCTAGACAATGTGCATGTAGAAGGTGCAAAATGCATTCTGAGTAGATAGATGGTCGTTATATATATAGCCATAACCGCGAGCAAATTTTCCATCCTCCTGAAAGACGAACTGTTGTACAGTTATGGAAAGCTGTACGTGGATGGAATCGATTACCTCCCCAACCAAAAAGTGCTTTCATTAGTCATGGGCAAACAACTGGTATTTGTGGAGAGTCCCCCTTGTGGAAACTATATCACTTATACGGATTTCACATTATTTTTTCAATGAGACCCGAATCAAAGGATGGACAGCAACAGACTTACATAATGTGCGATTATTGCTTCGAACATGGCAGATTCTATCAGAAGATTTACATGGCCCAATGGGAAGACCCTTAGAACATGTTGTAGGTGCAGGCCACATTTTAGAGGATGTCTTAAGATTTGGACACTCAGATGTGTATTAGTGTTTTCCTTATGAAAGAGAGGTTCAAAAATACCAAAACATACATTCCAATGACAAATAAGTGGAACAAACTTTTATTGGGTTCTACACTCGGAGGCAATTTCAAAATGTAGAGACAAGTGTTTGTGTAGAGAGTGATGGATTAAATATGTCAGAAAGAGCACTTACTGAACTTCATGAATATTTGCATGTACATGAGTACTTGAATGAAGACAACAACTATGACACTTCTTGTTGCCCAATGTGGCACCAGAAACACTTTCTGACTTGCACCTCCATTGAAAATGCTATAAAAATCAACAAGCTATTGAAAAATACAGAAGGAACCGTATGTTCAAATACAACTTCTAAAGGAATCTTGATTGGAACAAAAAAATATAGGAAAACTCGACCCAAACCTGCTGATGCAGGACTAGGAAACTTCTTACAACATCATTTTGAAGTAGAAGGTTGGGGAACATATGTATACACGCACATCAAGAAATGTATGCTACGAGGAGTGCTATACGAGATTGGAGACGATGTTATTGTTAAGCCCTATGATGTACGACATGTACCTATGAAAGCCAAAATATCTCAATTCATCTACGTATGGTATAAGAGAGAAATGCATGTATTTTTTGCTATTATTTACTATTACCTCTATCAAGTGACAAGAACGGATGGCCAAAGAAAGCACCAGAAAATAGCAGTCTGCAAAGGGACAGAGTATGTGGAACCCATTACACAGATGCATTTGATATACACAGATCGGATGGCTCCTTTTGATGAAAAAAGTTTTAGAAATTTGAGTTTTCTACAACATAAATTTATGAAGATTGGTCCTATCCATGATGGAACTAGAAGGGAAGGGTTGAGAATTGCTTATGAAATGTGTGATAGCACAAAACGTGAGCGTGTTTTAGAATTACATAGTAGAGTACTTGAAGAATAGGCTAATGTGATGAAGCAAGTGAGAACATTAATAGTTTGTATAAGTAGCATTCATAGATGATTATATATAAAATAGGATATAGGAAAAAGACCCTCTCTATTGTACAGTAGAAAAAAAAATAGGATGCCAAATATTGGATCCCTCGAAACATGCATAAGTTAGTTTGATTTGTTGATGAATGGTTTAAGGTGGTGGTAATAATTACTGTCTTGAATTTTAATTAAATGCGGTTTTGGATTGACAGAAAATGCTTCCGAGGTCATGCTTGCGTGGTGCTTTTTGAAATTTATAAAGCTTTTTTAGTATTACCACTCCTATTTTAGCAAACCCTAACATTAATTGCTACAGCTTCTATTCCTAATGTATTTTAGGAAATTTTGGCATAAATGCAGAGGTTGTTACTTGCTCCACTTTGAACTTTTTTATTTCTAGCATATTGGAATTGTGTAGTGACAAATGTTGTTCGTATATAACCTTTGTATGCAAACCTTTAAGTTCTAAATTTTAGATTCCTTAAAGGTTTGGGGCTACTTCTTGGGCTACTTATGCATTTGTTTTTTAAAAATACATCTAGTATACCTTAAATTATTGTATTTTCAACTTTCATGTATTTCAGCATGCTCTTTTTTATAGAATGTGTACTACTACTAGATGCATGTTACAGCTCATGGTTTATATATTTTAAAGTTTCTTTTCTTTTCAATGGTATGCTTTTGCCATTGATTTTGCTTTCAATGTCCCTTTTTGTGGTATGTTATTTGTATTGCATACTACATTCAATGTGAGTTTAAATGCTATGATAAACCTATTGCTAGTTCTAACACTATAGAGAATTTGTTGCTCACATGCTTGTTGTTGCATAGTTTTTACATTCCTCTTGATATTTTATAGTTATAACCCTCTTTACCCATTTCCAAAAAAAATTAAGTTGTAAAAAAATAAATGTCAAAGCTTTTAATCTACAAATACAGAGGGAATAAAAGAATGGAAGGAGAGAAATACCCCCCCCCCATTAAGTACCCCATTATCACACGCGGTTACCAAATATAAAGGGGTGTGATCTTCTAGAGAACATGAAATTTGAATTCAAAAAGAGTTTACTAAAAAATTGAATTCAAAATGTAAGAATAACTTTTTATTTTAAAACACATTTGATTTTCATGATGTAAAATACAATTTCATAATATACAAATCAAGTTTAAAAAATAAAGTAAATTGCTATTAGCTCTAAGGTGAAATTAAAACATAATAATTTAAACAGTGACATTGTTGTAGCAAGTAGACAAAGTACTTGAAAGAATAGGCTACCACTCAACCTTTGTAGACATGTAAAAACTAGTAACTTGAATCTTCCACAGTGTTTTTGATTAAAAAGTAATTTAAATTGAAATTAGAGGATGAAACTTCATTATTCTTTTTTTGTACTATATGTTTATGTATTTCAACATAGTTGAAAAAATGTCAATGTTGGTGATGATTTCCGAAGAGCATCTTGAGAGCTCTAAGTACACCACTTTTTAATCTTTTTAAATTAGATTTCTCTTGGTGTTCTCTATTATATTTGTTAGTATTATTTTTGTTTTTTTAGAACATTACTAGCGGTTGGCACTTGCTATGCTATGCATTCACCATTAGAATTTCATTAGAATTTTTATGTATTAGATAGAATGCAGAGCAAGAATTTCAATAAATCTTCAAATAAAAATTACCAAAATATTCATATAATTTTTTTAATAAATAAACATATATTGATATAAACAATAGAAATTTAATGAATGATGAATGATATACATGCAATGATGAATATGGTAAAAGATACACATATATTAAAATGCATTAGAAATCTGACTCAATTGTTACAAACAATGGCAACCCAAATAGAAGAATTTAAAGGAAAAAATTGTAAATCTCAAGAGCTTCGTGAACAATTTAATTGTTGTGAAATCTCAAATTGGTTCAATTTAATAAATTTCTCAAATCATTTGGTAGTAGCAATAGAAAATTGAAATCAGAAGCTCAAAGCTCACAAAAGCACAAAATCATAGAAATGCAAAAGAAATATAAAGCCAAGAAAAACAATGGAATTGCTACCTTTACAATATCACCATATTGATCTTCTTTAATATCACTTCAATTGCAACGACTATATTATTTCTATAATATCACCCTTTGTAAAAAAGGATATTACAGAGGGACTTATGATTTTAGTAGTATGATTAGTAGTATGACTAGTGGTTGGGGCTTGCTATGCTACACATTCACCATTAGAATTTCATTAGAATTTTTATGTATTAGATAGAATGCAGAGCAAGAATTTCAATAAATCTTCAAATAAAAATTACTAAAATATTCATATAATTTTTTTAATAAATAAGCCCATACTGAAATAAACAATAAAAATTTAATGAATGATGAATGAAATACATGCAGTGATGAATACGGTAAAAGATACACATACATTAGAATGCATTAGAAATTTGACACAATTGTTACAAACAATGGCAACCCAAATTGCAGAATTTAAAGAAAAAAATTATAAATCTCAAAAGCTTCGTGAACAATTTAATTGTTGTGGAATCCAAAATCAGTTCAATTTAATAAATTTCTCAAATCATTTGGTAGTAACAATAGAAAATTGAAATTAGAAGCTCAAAGCTCACAAAAGCACAAAATCATAGAAATGCAAAGAAGTGTAAAGCCAAGAGAAGCAATGGATTTGCTACCTCTATAATATCACCCTAAGGAAACCCCTTTAATATCACTTTAATTGCAACAACTATATTATTTCTATGATATCACCCTTTGTTAAAAGTGATATTACAGAAGTGATTGCAAACTCCTACTTTATTTCTGTAATATCACATTGTGTGAAAATACGATCTCTATGTATGCATGATTGAAAATATTTTTACAAAATATTTAAAATAATTATTTAAAAAACTTATTGAAATCATTATCATGCATTCTATTCAAATATATCAAAATTTTACTAATATGTGATACAATGAATGTGTAGCATAGCAAGTACGAACCCCTAGTATTAATGATAGCATTTGTGATATTATAGAGGGAGTTATGATTTTAGTAGTATGATAGTACTATGTGAAGTGTTTTTGTAATAATTATGATGTTTACAAATTATTTAAAAAAATAATAATATGAAATTAAACTTGATGTTTTTAATTAATAATGAAAGAATGAGATGAAATTTTAAACATATATTTCTAAACTTGAATAAAATCAAATTTACATAATCAATGGTTTAATGTACAAATTTCATGAAGGTTGACCACAATGAACGGGAAGAACCGGCAGCTAGTGTAAACTGAGCCGATTGATTTTTTGAAAAAGCTGATTGAAATACTTAATTATAGGCCAAAGAACCGACGAAAAATCATTTAAATAGGATTTTAACTGTTATGATCTTGGAGTTCCGGATTTTTAGCTGCTCAAAATATTAGAAAGGCGGATTTTGATTTGTTGGCCCGAGGGTATAGCCGGTTCTCAGGCGTGTAAGTTAGGCTGAGAATTGAGAGGGGTTGAAAATAATCTCTCATTTGTCAAAAAAAACTCCCTCAAAGTTTTCTATATGTTTGAATGTTTGTGTAGATAGGAAACCCCTCCAACATACCATTTCCTTTTATTTTTATTAGGATTTGATATGTTGGAAGGGTGAATCCTTAGCCACTAAATGATTGGTGGGTTACTAGGTTCGAATCCTGCTAAGGATAAGCAATTTAATTTCAAACCAACATTACACTAAAAGTTTAGTATTTCTAGCTGATTGAAATTATTGTTGTACAGTTTATAACCGGTTTCTTTAAAATTGAAAGGATTTAAACTGAATGGCTTTACAATTTGAAGGCTATGGGCTGATTTCAATTTATGGTATTAGGCTTGGGCTGGTTGTATTAGTACATGAGCCGGAAGCCATGATTAAATGAAGGATTAATACTGATTAGTATGAATATCTTCCCGTTCTATGGTTGACCAAGTCCAAATTTGAAATGTCTTTTGAAAGTTAAGATTTTTAAATACTATTTTTTAGAAAATAATGGAAATTGCATTCTTAAGTGAATAACACAAGTAATTTTTTAAGAAGATGCTCAAACTCCTAGGAAAACAAGATTGTTCATTGCTTTAACATCACTAGAGTAGATGGAGTGAATGAAAGCTTCACATGTAGACAAGAACCTAGTGTTTAAAAATAATCTAAAATTTTAATTTGGATTTTTTGTTCATTTATTTTATTGCCCTTGAACTTTAAATTTAGGCTCCTTGTGGTATAAATTTTAAATTCCCACAATGCTAAAAAGTTCGTCTGTCTTTTGAAAAAGTTCGAAAAAGTTTCACTGTTTTGAGGTCATAAGAACATGCCTAGACCCATTTTGTCTTTACAAGAGATGTGGTGCGATCTAGTGGTTAAAACTCTGTATTTTGAATCCCAATTTTTCTAAAGTAATTTCAAATTGTAAACTAACATAATGTGCCTATTCTTTGTAGTAAAGTACTTGAGTAGTTGAATTTATTGTGTTTTCTATTATAAATTTTGAATTTTTTTGAAAATATAAATGAACATCTTACATTTTTAGTTTGTAAATTGTAATTTTTTGTAATAAATTTGGAATAATATGTACTATTAGTTGGTTTGCAAATGACTTGAAAATTCCAATACAAAAATATTGAATATTTTGGAATACTGAAAATGAATGTTCTAAACATTTTTAGATTCCCAAAATTGAATGTACTGGACATTATAGGAACTTGTTATGAACCACAGAATGCGCAAGGCCTTTCTTGAGCTTGTAGAAATTTGCTATAAAGGGGTTGGACCCAAACTTAGCAAAAGTCAATATTTTGATAAGGCATATGAATTTAGTTTGAAACGTAGCTGTACAATTTCAAACTTAGCATATTAGAGTTGACATACAAAAACAAAACACATCAATATTACTTATGGATTGACATATTATAATATTTTATCATCAAGATTTGAGTGTGTGTTAACTTCAGAAGCAATTTTAAGTCTTTTAAGCCTTGTTTGGTAGGTGAAATGTAAAAGGTTCGTTAGCAAAAAAAATGAGGTTGAAGGCCTTGTGAAGCATAATACCAATGAATTTTTGGCTTTTGAAAATGTATTCTATAATTTTTTAAATTAATTTCTAATGTGATTTTGTCTTCAAGAGGGAGTGTGTTTGAGGCTCATTTCCAAGAGCCTTCATAACTATGGGAAGTCAAGATTGTGATGGATAGCTTTGCAAAATTTTGAAATAGGAAAATTATAATCAATCATCTACAAAATGTGATTGTAGAAATAAAAATTAAACTTGAAGAAGAACTTTTCAAAAATATAAATTACTATGAGTAGTAGCTTGGTTGCAATTTGTTTAGCTTCAAACTATTGTCAATATCAAATTCAAGTGTCTTAGACATGTAGAGGTTAAGTTCTCCCTAATAGAACTTGTAGAGTTTAAGTTCTCCCTAATAGAACTTGTAGAGGTTAAGTTCTCCCTAATAGAACTTTCTCAAAATTCACATAGCCGTATGTATGTATATATGTGTGTCTCTCTTTCTATATGATCTGGAAGAAAATGGATATTTGATTCCTTTGCAAAATAGACTTGTGCAAAAACCATTATGGGATGTGGCAAAAAATAAATTTTTCAATAATGAATTTTTCAACAATTTTACACTTTTGAGCAATAATTGCGTGTATACAATCTCAAAATAACTATTATAGTTTCAAATAAATTGGCATGTTCTTAATGGCAAAATTAATACTGGAGATGCTATATAAATTCATTTCTGATCATGAATATTTTTTCCACATCATTTAAAAAAATTTCATTCACAAAAATATGAATAATTTGAATGTGTCTCAGATTTTTTTAATTAAAAATAGTCAAACTTTTTAGCCAAAGACTTAAGAAAAAAAATCCAATTGTAAATTTGAAACTTGGCAAGGTATTGGTGAAAAAAGGTATTCAATTTCTGTTTAGAGTAAAAAATTTTGGATGAATAACTGGACTAGACACTTCTAATTGAAACTACTTAATAACAGTTCAATGTAGAAATTATAAAAGAATAAGAAGCTCATAAAGTGAAAAAAAAACTAAACATCGCTTGTGCTTGGGGGCAAAGGTTCAGGCAACACACTGGGAGGTGAGGTCATATAACATCGGATGGGGTCAATTCAAATTTTTTTACCGAAATCACTATAATTCCTTGTTGTTTTGAAAGAAAGCTTTGATGTGATTGAAAAATAAATATAGTTGATGTTTGGGATTTAATAAAGTTGGTGCTAAATGTTGTTTCTTCTCTATGTTCTTTCATATTGTAGAATGGGAAGGAAATAAATTGAAGACTAATTTACTTACCTTTTAAGAGAAGCAACCACTTAAAAGTTGATTGCCTTTTTAGAGAAGTAAAACTGTTTGAAACAAATTTTTAGTAAATTTTGTAAGAAGCAAAATGGAATTGGCATCTCTACCAAATCATTTCATATTTTCTTTAGACCTTTATGGAATTAGTTACAAATTTTTGAAATTGGAATGTTGTAGTCATTTAATCCATTAATGTGTAAGGTCAATTTTGATCACTAAAGAATGTGCTACAAATTGAACATGAAGCCAACATTTTTACCTCCACTAGTGTACATTGTGTTGTTGCCCCAACCAAAAGAGAAAAAAAATTCCTTATTTTTTAATTTAGAAAAACTATAAATTTCAATATCTTTCACACCCTAGTTTCCAACACCATGAAACAAAGCCCCTTCATCCTTCCTCACAAAGAGATTTTTGATTGTATTCAAAATCCAACCAGGGGACGCACAGTTACAAAGATCTCTATTGTGCCTTGTGATGTTGCTATAGTTAATATAAAAATAAAAGTAACTTTATAATTTTTTAATTCTTTGAAACTTTGAAATTCAATAACTTTCACATTGTAGTGTGAGAGGTTGCATTCTTGGTACGAATACAAAGCTTTATGTTCAAAGGGGTATAAGGGTTGTGTTTTGTGGTGTTTGGGCACACAATACAAAATTGTGAATTTTTCAAACTATAAGATAATTTAATTTAGTTTCTTGATCCATTAAAACTTTAAAATTCAATACCTTTCATAATGTAGGTCCGAATGCCACAAAACAAAGCCGTTGGACATCTAAACGTATTAAATAAAACAAAACAAACAACAACCTAATTTAAGATATAGATTCTCAATTTTTCTTTACCATAACCATACAAATTGAATCTCATGAGAAGTGCAATCTCTTGGCTACAATTTAAAAGAACACCTATAAAAGGAAAAAAAATAAAAAAATTCATGAGAGGTACAATCACTTCACCACAATCTAAAAGAACACCTAAAAATAAACTAAAAACTCATGAGAAGCTAAAATTGACCTTAAACAATTCGTAAGAAAACAATTTGTAAACTTGTGGGCTTTGGCGGGGGTTGAACTTGCCGGATGGCGGGTTAACGTGGTGGCTGCTTCACTGGGCAGTAAATCACGCGCGTCGCGCACATGCACTGCCCAGTGAACCGGCCCAGGTTCCCTGTGTGATGCTAGCTCTAGTTAGAACTGCAAACAGCTACGCAATGTAAAAACAGAGCATCCGCTACCATCCATTAATTGCCATATCAAATCAAGAACATCTCCAAATTACTCCCACCCCAACATAACAGAAACCTCACGATCCTCCTTCAATTCACCAAGACGATGAACTAGATTTAAACTACTGCTCACCGTTTGCAACGCACAATTATAAACGTATAAGCATAGAACCTCATGCCTTTGTTGAATAAAATAGAGGAATATAAGAGCGACAACAATCCTAATTCAGAATCAACCAACCAGCATTGGCGTATCAAATCAAATACCGCCAAATTCATATGATCAATTCAGAAGCACCTCCAATTCAAATTCCCATCCCAACGTAAACGGAAATTAACAATTCTCCTTCAATTCACCAAGGCGATGAACTAGATCAAGTACTGCTCACCGATCTGCAGCACGTACAAACACAAAACCTCCTGAAGCCTTCAATTCGCTTAAATTAGTATCGAAAATACTAGATTGACAACAAATGAACACGAATTCAAAACTGTTGCGATAATATTCCCAGCAATGAGCTAGGTCCAGATCGAGCAACACAATCAGTATATGAAACTGCGACACACTCATCTCTTCCAAATCCTGACGAACGTGAAGAAATTCTAGCAATGTTTGGCTTGACAATCGAGGGCGGAGCTTCTTGAACCTTGGCTTGGCTTTAGTTCGAAGGAGAGTCCGGTATTTGAATTCAAATTTCGGAATGAACCGCTTAAATATGAATTCAAATTTTATTAGCGCTACACTAACAATGAAATTTAGTGTTTCCAAGTTCCAACAAAACACTAGTACACTAATGATGATAAATAGTGTTATGTTGTGATTAGTGTTACCTGAATTTTACCCTGGTCACTTTAAACTTCAATTAGTTGGCATTTAGTATTGTGTTCACTTTTCTGAGCAATAATTTTTTTGAGTATGTAATAAGTTTCTTAGGTTCATACGTTTTTCTTTGCATTTTGATGAAATAGTTAGGTAACACTAAATGTAAATTGTAAAAAATTTATACCCAATAGTTGACAAATAGTGTTTATGTTGACATTTAGTGTTGGTAACATTAACCGGATTGTTGACAATTAGTGTTATGCTTTGTGATTAGTGTTGCCAACACTATTTATCATCATTAGTGTAGTGTGCCCTGTGCTATTTCCACAGTCAAACAAAGTTAAAAGTAACTTTCTAATTTTTAGATCCAAAAAATATTTCAAAATTCAATAACTTTCACACCATACATCCAAACACCACAAAATCAAGCTGGTGCACCTCTCCTCGCCGAGGGCTTTCTGATGGTACCAAGCATGCGACCAGGGGACACATGGTCCGGAAGATCTCATCGTAACAAACAAAACAAAACAAACAAATTTAAGGTATGGATTTACAAACTCTTAACACTAAACTAGTGGGCCCTGTGCCACTACCACAGCTAAAATAAAAATAAAAATAATTTTTAAAATTTTTCAACTTATAAAAACTTCAAAAATTAATAGCTTTCACACCATGACTCAATGCCACAACACAAAGCCCATGCACCCCTCCTTGCCAAGAGCTTCCTGACGGTACTAAGAATGTGACTAGCGGATACATGATTCAAGAGATTTCAACGTAACAAACAAAACAAAACAACCTATCTTAATAGATGGATATCAAGAACATTGCCAAATAATGTTACTAACAAAAGACTAAATGTCAATATGAACATTAACTGTCAACTAAATTTCCATCCAAAAAATTAAAGCAATACCAAGATAGTGAAACTTGTACTAAATTATCTATAATAAGTTGGCAATATATAGGGTAAATAACATTATAAGTAATATAATATTAAATTATTTTCATAATAAGTGTATTGAATCCATATTCTTTGGGTAGATGGATTGCATAACATTGAAAAAATAAAAGTAATGTTTTCATTGTTTTGTTTCTTTTAATGAGACCTCTTTTGATAAGTAACAAATGAAAGTAACATTGTAGATAACATAACACTAAATTCCATAATTACTATTAATATTGAGTCAATATTCTTTAGATGGACAAATTGCAAAATCATCCCAAATAGAAAGTGATGTTTTCATTGAATGTTTTTATATCTTTTGATGGGACCTTTTTTCAAACAAAAATGAAATCTTAACTTTATAGTAATCTTGGTAATATCCTTGAGTTTTTTTGAGGATTAGGTATTCAAATTTTGAACAATGGATGAATGTAAACACATCCCAAGCACACATAAAATGCATTTTTTCATCCATAATTTTTTTTGAAGATTCTTATGCTATTCCTTCAACATTTGTATGGTATAGATTTTGAAGAATTTGCCTTACAAATATTTTATAATTCAAAGGATACTAATAGATTTGTCCTCAAATGTAATTTTTCAATTCAAAATATGACCTTCAAAAAAATGACTTAAAAAGAAAAAAAATCACTATGATTATTAACATTTTGAACTTGAAGGAAAAAACTTCTTGTGAAAATTTCAAATATTAAAAATTGCTATCGATTTTAGAAGGAATTTCTAATTTTTGGCTTTAAATTTCATTAAAAAATATTGGTTTAGGTATTAGTTGACCTATTCATATGTATGGTGATCTATAGATTATATTTTACAACCATTGTTTGTGAGTCATCATTAAATTATTATTCTAAATTGCATTTTATAACACATTTTCACAGTTTTAGAATTTGGATTATCCACTTTTATCTTTAAGGGATTAACAAATCTTTTATTGGCCATGTCATAATACATAATATTGCTTATAAATCCAGAATGCTCTAGCGTAAGTGAGAATATTCAAATAATACTATTAGAACAATTGTTGCAACATTTTGTAACCACACTTCTATTGCATATTTTCTATTGATTGTCAAAAATGTGAATTTAAAACTTAAAAGTACTTTCAAAATTGAGATGAAATATGTAAAGATGGAAACCTAACTATCTATTCATTAAGATCAATAAATGTGACAAAATTTGAGACTTTGAGAACTTAACCCCTAAAATCCTTTTGTCCTTATAAGAGACAATATGGACTTTGGTTAGGCCCTATAATCTTAATTTTGTTGTGATTTTTGAAACTTTTATTAAAGATAGAAAATTGCAATACCCTTTTAGGAATATAAAATTCATTTGAATCAAGGAATGGGAGTAAAAGTTATATCACCTTAAGCCCAAAATGAAGCTTACTAGGAAATACAAAAAAAATCACAAAAATGAAAATGAAATTTTCAAAGTTTTTTTTTTTTTCTATTTGGATGTTAGCTAAGTGATGGAAAAGTTATGAACAACCGTTGGGGGGGGGGGGCAATCAAAGCATTTTGAATTCCTAAAAGAATAACATAGAGGATTCATTTTTTTAATTCAATCTTCACAATTGAAATACACTAAAAGCAATAGTGAGCATCTTTATAGGATTAACAATGTTTTAATAGTTGTCCTATTAATACTAATCTTAATACTAATAGAACGACAAAGTTGCAACAGTTAGGTTTGTAGCGTCATTAGAAAGTTAACAATATTATTGCCTCCACTTTTAATTACTGCCCCGTTTAGCTTCTAGCAAATGATAGTTTTGCAAGTGCTTAGGGGTGATTCCAAAAAACACTAGCTCATTTTATTGCATTTTGGAGTAGTGCTTGGAATAATACAAGCTTTTGAAAAAAATATTTAAAAATAAAATAAAATATGGATAATTCATAGAATACTAATAATAGTGTATTACCAAAATTTAATTCCTAAATTTTTTGTTTAAAAATTATTCACAAAATAGATTAATGAAAATAGAAAAAAAAAATAGACATTTTGGTGTTTAAATTATTAAAAAATAATATAAATTTTCAAAAAATAATATAAATTTTCAAAAAATAAATAAAATATAGTAATTTCTTAAGAACTTTATAGAAGTAAAGTTTTACTAGAACCATGATGGAAAAGTGTTTTTAAATGTCCAAATCTTTGCATTCAAGGAAGCCTTCAAAGCACCCATGTGGAAGATTTGAAATTTTTTATTTTTAATTATACCTTGTACTTTATATATATTGCAAAAATCTTTTTATAGAAGCTCTTTGTGATGATAACTTCAGATACTCAAGACTCTCTCAAATTATGAAGACTCGAAGTGTAATAAATTAACAAAATTGTTTTTTATCCCCTTAAATACTAAAATTTCAAATTCAAACAATAGTCAAATGAATGCATTTTTCCATCCATCAACTTTTTGAAGATTCACAAGATATTGGTAGATTTAGTCCAACAAGTAACTTTTTTCAATTCAAAAAAATAATCCTTGAAAAATGACTTGAAAAAAAACTAATGTATTAAAAAAGTATAATTAGAATTTAATATTTTGAATTTGAAGGAAAAATTTTCTTGTAAAATCACAAATATTCAATCTACAATCAATTCTAAAAGAAATCTTCAAATTTTGACTCCAAATTTCATTGAAAAACATTTATTTAACCACATAGGGATGATTTATGGATCATATTTTACAACTATTGATTGAGAGTCATAATTAAATTATTCTTTCTAATTGCATTTTATAATACATCTTCACAATTTTAGATATTTGGACCACCTATGATCATCAAGAAGATAAATAGAAAATAATTTTCTAAAAATCTTCAAAATTAACTGCTACAACCAAATAAATACTAAAATAAACCAACCTATGACAAGTAAAATGATTGGTTTGACTTCTTGACATTATTGAAAAATTATTATTTTTTTAATATATAAACAAATGTGAAAATGAAGAAAGTAACTAAAATTTTATGTTTTGACAAAGTCTAAATTTGTTATGAATTTTTTAAGTAAGTTGCCTAATTGGCAACAAATAGTCTCTAAATTACCCCCAAAACACCAAAAAGTGTATCCTCAATGGTCATCTTACCACCTAAAATAGTGTCAATATTTTCTAACATAGCCACAATATGCAGGAATAAAAAAATCACTTCTTCAAAGGAATTAACCAAAAAGGTAGAATTTCCTAAAGTAGTCACTAATAACTCCATTACCATCACCCAAGGCATTGATTTTGGCCACTAACCAACCTAATGAAATACTAATCTCATTAATTTAAATAGTCTACCATGGATTGATATAAAACTATAATGAGTCTTTTCCTAGATGTTTGCATTGGATAGTTTGTATGTCAAAGGCTAGTTTACAGTAACACATATTCATTTTAAATTTGAGACCTATCAACCCCATACTTCAAGTCATTATAGAAGCATATCATCTAAACCCAAATAAGGTAGTATGCTTTAAATGCAACCATTTGAGGGCTAGTCCACCTTTTTCATAGGTTTCCATGGACAAAAATATTTTTAAAACATTTTTGAAAGAAAGGAAAATAGATGTGGAACCTAATACAAGTGCTTTTGTATTTTTTCAAGCATTTTTTAATTACTAATAAATTTTCAAAGATTGGAGCAGACACCTATTTGTGACCATAGCGCTTCCAAAATCCATTCATGTGCAACTTGTAAGAAGATGTGCAAAAATCAAAGTCAATGATTGGCTCTTGCCATAAAAAAAATTATATTTCCTTAATGCATTCAATGGCTAAAGCAACCCATTTAAGGATCACCTCATCTCCATTCTCCAACTAAAAATAGGAATGATGTACAAGAAAAGGATGATTTTATAACAAACTACCTTAATACTTGTATTTCTTGGAATCACTCTTGATTGTATTTTTTTATTGCACCTTCTTCACTTTACCTTCTCTACTTTACCTCTAAATTGTTGTGGCTTTTTTTTGGCTAGATTAACCCTTAAACAATGGATTGGTGAAAATCATCCATTTTAATACTATAATAATCATTGGTCTAAAAAAATTCAAAAGCACTCATTGAAAGTCAAAGTACTAAAGATCTTCCTTTTTCACACAAAATTCTAAAGATGAATAGTTGCACTTCTATTTACACTAAAAGATTCTCTAATATCCATCGGACACCAAATCTTGACGTTTAACCTAATAAGGACATTACAAAGCATCCATCAAACACCAAACCTTGACATTTAACCTAATAAGAACATTGCATTACAAACCACAATGATCCAATGGATGACTTCACTATTGACAAAGCAAAATGTTGATTGTAGCAAAAGCCAAAGCCAATGTGCCTAGTGGTCCAATAATACAAGAGTTTTGAGGACTACCTTGGTCATGGGGGGCCATGTCTTGGATTAAGGGTTAACCCTTAAGCACTCCGACATCCATATTCTAAATGATGAACAAAGGGCTTGCAAGCGCTGTTTTGTCCAACTAACTTCTCATTCATCCAATGTAACACTTGAATCTTGAAAAGACAATTACCTTCCTTAATGACCAATTTCATGAAATTGAAGTAAATCATATTTCTGTACAAAGATATATGCAAAAATGTGCAAAAATTCAAAAAAGGATTGAGACGTTAAGGGGTTAACTGTGCATGAAACCCATTATTTAATTAAAAAATAAAAATTCCATAATAAACAATAACAAGCAATATGCAAGCATACAAGCAAGCATTCCATGATAAACAATATTCAATGCTCACAGTGATATAGAAACGAAACGCTGAAGATCATTTGCCATCATCGTTGCATAAAAGGTACAGATCTTTGCAACCATTGCCACTTCCAAGTTCTCAACTTCATGTGGCCAAAAAAACACCACAGACGGGAAAATGTTGGCCATCCTGAAAGATGAAGCCCTGGCACAAGAAAGACCTGGAGGAGTAAATTGCAAGAACCTACTTGGGGATACTCCCAACGCCGGCAGCAGTCGTAGCTTACGACGCAGCGACTTTCACTTTAGAAGCTCCCTCAAAAGTCTCACCTTCAACTAACTCAGGAACATCATCGTCCTCTTCTTCTGCAACAGGACCCAAACTCTGTTGCCGCTGATACTGCTGCGCAATCTTCTTCAAATTCGCCAAGTTGTCAGCACCCAACTGGTTGATAATAGAAGGCAACAATTCTTGCAGCTTCTTTGTCTGAGAAGCTCCACTAATGACCCACGTGTTGGCAGCGATGGAGGCTTGCACTGCAAGGAAAGCAGACAATGAGCTTCAGGTACTAAATCCGTTTCGTATACTCATCCCTGTTCCCAACAGCAACTCGCTCACTCATACACTTGATTGGAGATACTAGGAATTGGCGTAAGCATGACTTGGCTAAATGTCTAAGGGCAGTGATCATCGAAAGGAAAATGGACACGTGATTATCTCTAGTCACCTATAGTTGTCTACAACCTCCCACTTCGAAATTGCATGAGAAATTGCATAAGACATACATAGTGATCAAAATTTGATCCAGCTCTTGCATCCAAAAATCACTCAAAGACACATGTTCATAAATTGCATCAAATGACGCAAATAATATTCTTAACCTTAAATGGCTTCTTTTATGAAAATTACTTCACTAGAAAACCCAGCAGGTTCTTGCAAACTGCTTGTGAAGAAATTAGCGCACCTTTAGGATTAACGAAGTGGATAACAGTTTCATCCTTGAAGATGTTGACTTCCTCAATTCCTGGGATGGTGTTGACGCCCAGCCTCTTCAAGGTGTTCTGTAATCTTTTATCGTCCGTTGTGGTGGTTTTGTGCACCGCTCTCTTCTTTCTAGACGAGCAAATAGACACTCACGCCAGTAAGCATCTCTTTGCAGCTGATTGCAACCAGCCTGTTTAGACTTTATATTGATTTTAAGATCATGTTAAATTAATGTTGTCAAGTTGCCAACTTAGAAGTTGCCGCTGTAATGTAAATTTAATGCAATTGACACTGGCATCACACTTAAAAGTAAATTGTCACCATTTGCATTACACTAACGGTACGTCAACACGAGGACTATATACATCTAATGCCAATTAACTTAATAACCACTTTGTCAAATTACTGGGGGTCTTTTTTTGGTGAACAACAGTTGTACAAATGACTGACCTTCTGACGCTCCCCTTCCCACCAGTGCGAACCGCAGTGGCTAGCTTCATCAGCTTCTCCCTATTCATCTATTTCCAAGCCCCAAACCCTACCACGTCAGTAGGAAGACAAAGAGGAACACAAATCTTCAAACGTGCAGTGAAGTGGCATCAGCGGGGTATTTTCGTTCATCTGCACATTAATGTTTTTTAAATCTAAAGAAATGTCCCAAACTAAACCAATATTCAGGTCTCAGATCCTCATCACCATTTCTAATTCTTCAAACCTTACCCCTGGATCCACAAACTCAAATTCTACCGATATCACCCTCACTGTGAACCAAACTAAATGTCAAACTTCCACTGATACAAGAACCAATATAGGATGCCATGAGCACGGAGTTGTCCTTTCTTACTCATCTTTACTGTACCAGCCGCTAATTCACTCACAAACTATAAACCTCAAGTGCAACCCTCACATCAACCTCTAAAATTCACACATTCCAATTCTGCATCGGAAACTCCACCAGACCAAGCCCCCTCCTCAAATACTCAACCCTAAAACCCTCATTCTCAAGAAACAAGAGTTTGGCGACGCGTAGTTACAATTCTCCTCAATTTTAATCTACAAACATGATAGATACACACTACGGAAACCGCAGCAACAAAATTCAAATCCACATGAAGGATGCCGGGATGAAGCCCGAGAAATCGAAAAGCTAATCAATTATTCTTTCAAACAACATAAAACACGTAGTACCGAATTCTAATAGCCTCATTGGGAATTAACTACAAAATGTCACGCTCTTGCTCATGCAAGAACCAATGCAGGATAACACTCACGACCACGGAGTTGCACTTTCTTTCTCATCTTTCTGTACCGCCCACTTCATCACTCTCTCTCAAACTAGAAACCTCAGCCAAGAGTACAACCCTCACATCAACCTGTCTTCACCCCCTTACACTTCACGAAAACCGTTTTTCAGTTTCCATAATCCCTTCAAGGTTTTCATAACTGGTTGTAATAAAAATCACACATTCCAATTCTGCATAGGAAACTCCACCAAACCAAATCCCCGCTTAAATTCCCAACCCTAAAACCCTAATTCTCAAGATACAAGAGTTCGTCGACGCTTAGTTCCCATTCTCCTCAATTATGAACTACATACATGCTGATTTACATACACTGCATAATCCGCAGCAACAAAATTCCAAGCCCAGAAGAGGAGAACCGGGAAAACGAAAAGCTGATTAATTATTTTTTCCTGCAACAAACAACCTGCAGTACCAAAATTCACGAAGAGAAACCTGTTTGCTATACTAAGCACACTGAACGTAAAAAGGAAGATTAGGGGGCTGGATGTTGTAGACCTTGGAGGTGAGCTTGGGCAGCTGCGGGAAGGGGGCGATGGCGATGGTGGGGAAGCAGGTGGGACTGGAGATTGTATTCTTGAAGCATTTAGGGCAATCGGGGATATCGATGAATGTCAGTACTCATTCATCCACATTCATTCGGTGACTAATTAGTGTGGTTGAAATAATTAGTGGCGCCGTAACCTCCATTTATGATGTCAAGTAATTGTTCAGTCCATGATATTTATTATGCCATAAGAGCATGCTCAGTTCTGTCAATTGGTATATTGGCCTTTTAAATTCATTTCCAAATTCAAGTATTTCAAAAGCAAGGTTTTGCAATGAAATTTCGTTATATTTCTTAAAAAAATAAAAAATAAAAAATATAAATAAATAAAAAAAGTAAAAATCTGAAATTATAGAGGTCTTAGCAAATTACGGTTACCAAAGCATGATTTGGTCATTGACCCTCCACATTTAGCCACATTTAGAGGGTCAATGGCCAAATCATGCTTTGGTAACCGTGATTTACTAAGACCTCTATAATTTCATATTTTTATCTTATTTTTGAAGTACTTGTCCAATGTCTAATTTTGAGTTTTTTTTACCTTTTCCAAATTCTTTCGGATGTGCTTCCAATGAGACAATTTTCAAGTTCTAATCATTCATTGTTCAAAAGTTAGTTATCCAATTACTAGCCAATATACCGAGATTGCATTACAAATGCTCTCATATATAAGTAGAATTTGGAATTGTTGTCATTAGAAGTGCATCTCAAAATACTTTGAATAGACATTGGACAACTATTTATTTGTCTTTCAACTAGCTTTTGATTTTTTTTTAAAAGTTGTTTGTTTTCATTGTCTAAATTTGAATTTTCTTATATAGCTATTGAAAGTGCTTTAGGATGTACTTCCAAAGATACAAATTTTAAGCTCTAATCATATACCATTTAAAAGTTAGAAAATAATTTGAAGGGCTTGAATATATACTAGTTGGATTGACGATGCTTCAAAGGAGACCAAGAAAGGAAATTCTATAAAATAGAAAGAACTTCATTTCAACTATTTTCAAGGGATTTGGGCCATAAAGATTGATGTAATACATTTGAAAATTTTAAGAAATGTAAGAAACTCACTTTCACAAATATCAATGTCAATGCATTTGGAGTTGGAATTGGGAAAGAATAAACTTGGAATTGGAATAATTTAGGTGCACTTATTAGTAAGCAAAATAAGGTCTTTATATATTACTAATGGTCTTCTTTCTAGCACCAATAGAGTTTATGATATTTAGTCCATATTTAGGTTGATAAATTAATTTTGTACAACTTGTATAAACC